>CAWUFW010002220.1:1595000-2195000 GCA_963921515.1 Calotriton arnoldi
AAATTCAATGTTAGTGTTCCCTTGTTTAATTTTTCTTCCACAGACTTTAACTTATGATGAGGTTCTTTTCTTCGCAGTGTCAGAAATCAATATGTGGGTGCGAAATGAAGGAAAGAATCAATGGCTCTCTGGCAAGCCCTACCGAAAAGGATCAATCCCGTCAGTTCTCACCAGTGATTCACCAAAATTCCTAAAATAAACATTTAAATATTCATGCTGTTGTAATTCCCACAGACCTTCTTTGTCAGTAAACTAAAATTCATGTATTTTTCTTAAGCTCTGAGCAAGCTTATAGTCTACAAATCAGATTTGAATAGTGTGTTAGCTGAAGGATTTAAAGACATCCGTAAATGGATATAAATATCTATCTCCCAGGAAGTGACCTGTGGGATATTTGTACATGTTCGATGCACTGCATAAGGTATAGCTTCAATTAATAATCTGTTATGTTTCTAATTGAAACGTTTTCTAAAAGTAAAATGACTGGCATAATTCTCTCTCTCTACCTATCTCTATCGATCTCTCTATATCTCCCCTTAAGGGCAGCTGGGCACTTTACAGATTACAGGTGGACTAAGAGAGGTAGTCAGGTGCTGGCCCTCTCGCTACAACATGATTTGAGAGCCACTAACGGGAGAACAAAATCAGACCTAATAGGGGAGGTAACCTACAACTGACCTGGCTGTGCCAGTAGGATTGACTATTGCTTGGTTGCACTTAGCCTCTGGCCCTTAGTCCATGACATGGTAGTGGTCAATCGTTTAGATAGGGATCATAACGCCTTGACCTTGTCCTTAATGAATTTGGGTAACTATCCTACTGATATATGTAGTTGGGGCAAGAAGGACCTGGGAATACTTTCTATTACGAACAATATAAGATCTATTAGATGGAACTGGGTGGAGACTCATCCTGAGGCTCTTGAACAAGTGAAATGCATAGTACGCAAGATTGTGGAAGAACTGTCCAATTACCCCAAAGGCAGGTTAATTAGGATGTTGTCTATCAGTCATGAAACAACTTTTAACGAAATTAGGGATCTATTGGCCAAACCGTGTAGGGAGCAGAAACAGGAGTGCAGGCAGACCCAGGCAGTATGGTACAACCAGGACTGCAGGAAAGCCAAGGCCGACCTTGTACAGGCAGCAAAATCCAATGTCCACCCAGACTTAGTGATATGCAGACGTAGCTATAAGAAAGCTTTAGAGTCAGTTAGGAAGAGTTGGGAAGACTCTCTTTGGTCTAGCCTCCAAAAGGCATCTCTGGCCAAGGATTCTAAATCCTTTTGGAAACAAGCAGCCTACTGGTTAAATGGTAGGGAACAGAAACTGGAGTTTACAGTACAGCCTGAGGAATGGGTGACCCACTTTGGGGGGCTCTATGCACAAGGTGGCTGTGAGTTGGAGGCACACCTAGGGGATAGGGGGGAAAACCAGGATGAAGTTGCAGAGGCCCTGGTTTTTTCCATGGAAGAAACTCTGGTGGCAATTTGCTCTAGTATTGCAGCCAGAGCCCCAGGACCTGATCGTATTCCAAATGATTTGTATAAAGAGGACTTAACTGTCTGGGTCCCCTATATCAACATGATTGCAAATGCCATTACAGCAGGCATGGATATTCCTCCGTCATGGAATATAGCGGAAATTATCCCAATTTTTAAGAAGGGTAATAGAGCTAACCCGGCCAGCTTTAGGCCTATAAGCCTAATAGACTCACTGCAGAAAATTTTCTGCAAGCAGGTGTTGCGACGAGTCCAGGATTGGATCTCAGAGCATCACATCTTGAGCAATTTTCAAGCGGGCTTTCGAACAAACATTAGTACGTTAGATCAGGTCTTTCGGTTCCTATGTATCTACTGGAGGGAGGTTAGTATTAGAGGTGGGAAACTGTATGTTGCCTTTGTGGACCTACGCACTCCATTTGATTTGGTCCTGCGTGCAAAGTTGTGTAGAGTGTTGACCGAAATGGGGTTGCCACGTAGTTTATTAGAAATTCTAATTCAGCTGCACTCTTCAAACACTGCACAAGTTAGGTGGGGGGATAGCAACCAGCTCACTGAGCAATTCCCTGTCAATTGTGGAGGGATGCGTTTTAGCGCCCACGCTTTTCTCCCTCTTTATCAATGGTGTGATTGGTTATTTGGACATGGATGGATGTGACGCTCCATAGGTGGGGGAGCGAAGAGTACCAGCTCTACTCTTCGCGGACGGCACCCTTCTAATTTCTAAATCCCCCCTTGTCTTGCAACAACTACTGAATAAATTTATCAAATTTTGTAAGGAGTATGGCTTGGCATTTTGGGCCATATGTATGAAGGCAATTTTGCGATCACAAACGCCGAAATTCTGCGAATTTCGACGTTTGCGATCGCAAAATTGCAGTGTCCAATGTATGACACAAAACACCCTCGCAAAATAAGGAATCGCAAATTTTGCGATTCCCTATTTTGCGATTGCATTTAAGGAATCGCAAATTGCGATTCCTTAAATGCAATGTAAGAAGCACAGAAAAAGTGCAATTTGGACTTAAGGAATCGCAAATTACCACCAACTTCAAGTTGATGGTAATTTGCGATTTCTTTGAAAAATGCACTTTTTGCATTTTCAAAGTGCCATGTGACTCACATACATGCCCTTAGGGCATGTATGTGCGCCACATCTGCACCCATGCTCATTTCAGGGTGCAACAGGGTGTCCTTTTGACACCCTGGCACCCTTGAAATTGCATTCGCAATTTGCGATTCTCTAATTGGGAATCGCAAATTGAGAATGTCTTCCCATTCATTCCTATGGGCCTCTAGGCCCATAGGAATGAATGGGGAGGTATTCCTTAATTGCGAATCGCAATTTGCGATTCGTAAATAAGGAATATGTAGGATTCGCAAAATTTATTGCAAATCCTACATACATAGCGTTTGCGATTCTCAAATAGCGATTCTCTAAAAATCGCTATTTGAGAATCGCTAATGTATCCTTTGATACATATGGCCCTAAATGAGACAAAAACAAAATATATGATATTTTCAAAGGAGAACTCCAAGCCATCCAAAAGGCAAATGTATGTAGGAGAATGCCCCCTTGAGCAAGTTTTCGCATTTGACTACTTGTGTATTCACCTAACCTCAAATTTAAGTTGGGCATCACAAATTGAAAAAGCTCAAGCATCTCTAATCCAACCAACCGCACACCTAGGTAAGATACATAAAAAATCATTGTCCAGGAAAGTGGACCCAGCCCTAGAGATCTATAATACCAAGATATTGGGGGGAACCCTTTATGGGGCTGAATTGTGGGGTATTGGAAACATAAATTCCCTCCTCTCTGTAGAAAATAGGTTCATTCGATCAATGCTAAACCTCCCCAATAGTACTCCCCTGGTCCCTATGTTTCTGGACCTGGGTCAAAAAACATTACGGAATAAGATGGGCTATAAGCAGCTAATGTTTTGACACCGCCTGTGGTTGGTAAACAAGCTCACACCATTTAGAGCAGAGATGATAGATCTCCTAAAGCGAGCCTAGGTTAACACTATCCCATGGTTTAGCTGTGTGAAGAATCTAATGAAGAGCCTTGGGATGGAGGAATACTGGATAGTCCCAGAAAAACTTGGCCTTATCCCAAAATGTAGGGTCAAAAAGATGTACTGGGATGTTATTATGCAGAAGGAGGCGGCCGAACGGGTGGGTAATTTGACCCAAGAATTTACCAATTTTAAATTTGCCCCTTTTTATGAAGAAACCAATGATGAAATCGTACCAATACTGGCACAGAAATTATTTATTCAATACCGCTTTAAAACTTTGCCAATTAAATTATTTTGTAAAAAGTGGTGTAGTAATGCCTTCTCAGATGACCAGTGTCTGGCATGTAATGTCTGCCCAGAGTCAATAGTCCACCTGCTACTTTTCTGCCCTTACTACAAAAACCTGAGGGCTAAGTGGATTGTGCCATTATGTAGACTGCTAGGACCGGGACATTACTTGGAAGCTATGAGAATATTAGCCACTGATACATGTAGGGTGGTGGTATTTGGTTTGGCCAGATTTTGGCATGAATTATGGATCAAACGCTCCAAATGTATTACATAGTTGCCGAACTTTTGTATGACAAAACCGGGGCTACTTTTATCGACTTTTAATTTCGTACTGTTTTTAATCATTGCTGTATCTTGTATATTCTTAACTATTGCTGAGTATTGTATTTTGTATGCTATTTTTATTGCTTGTACTATTTTTACAGCACTTCACACTTTATAAGATCTTTGTGATCGAAAATAAAGTACTTGATGATGATGATGACTTTGCAGATTACACATATAACATAAATTCATGCGATAAAGTTACAGGATGGAAGCATGGAGGTAATTAGGAAGGTAAACTCTGAAGAGGGGGAGAATTCAGTTCCTTCAGAATGTAAGGAGATCTGGATTTAATCTGATAACAGAGTTGCACAATCTGGGAGCTATGCATGAGAAAGCTTGTTTTGATGTTTTACTTCTTACAGCATTAGAGATTTCCTAAATAAGAGTATTTCCGTTTCTGGTGTATCTTTGACTACCTGCAAATTAAAGTTTGGTATTCATGTACAGCAATAGCCTAGTGTTCCACACACAACCTTGAACCTCACCTGACTTCAAGAGGGAGCCAGTGAGAATGTCGCAAGATAGCAGTAATGTAGTCATGTCTTTTTCTCGAAGTTTTATAGCGCGAACTTGACCCAAAATCAGGTATCAGAGCACTTTACATGAGCACCAGTTGCGTTACATGAGGACACATTAATTTTTGTTAGGCACAGGAAGATTAAGGGGCATATTATCAAGGGCTGGCGATAAATATCGCAAAGCGCGCTTAGCGCTTGCATATTTATCGCCGGCTATCTCTGGAATTTATCGCCCGGTTAGCGCGTTATTAACAACGCGCATCGCCGAGGCGATAAAAATGTCAGAGATAGCGTGGATATCGCCGTTTTCCATGGGAAAACGGCGATATCCTAGATGATAGAGCCTGTGGTCTTAGCCACAGAATCCACCCCCCATGTTAAGTATGCCTTAGTCAGGAATTTAACAGACGTTAAATTCCTGCGTTAAGGCATACTTAACGCGATTAAAATAATCGCTTCCCCGCATTGTAAATATCGCGAAGCTGCCTTCGCGATATTTACCCGTGTTGTTTCCACAGACACGCCTACTTTGCATCTCATTATCGATGCGAAGTCAGGCGTGCTGGAAACGGGAGCAAAATCAGCAAAACACGCGATAGCGTGTCTTTGCTGATAAGGCGATATAATTATCGCCGCTTTTCAGCCGAAAACGGCCGCAAAAGCGGCGATAATTGTCTATCGCCGCCTTGTTAATATGCCCCTAAGTGATTTGCCCAGAATCACAGAATGTTGAGCGTCATTGCCGAGACTCGAACCCGGTTCCCCAGATTTGAATTCGACCGCCCTAACCGTTAGGCTACATCCTCTCTCCTTTGTCTATTGCTCCTGTGATCAAATTTGAATCAGGTAGCAGCTCTGAGCACAGTCTTTAATGGTGCAACAGTGAATTTGGAAGTACTGCTAGGAATGCATTTCCTACAGCAAGAAGCGAGGCGACAAGTGTTTTGCACTGTAGATCTGAAGTCTGTGTGAGGGATGGATGGTTTAGGTTTCCTGAGAAGACGTAGAGGGTATGGGCCAGATTAGTCAGTTTGGCAACATGAAGCTTTAGAGTAATGTTTTGGTTGATGATAAAGTCAAGAGACTTTGCAGTTGGAGCCATGGTTGAGTAAACGTTGATATGGTGAAAAGTGCCAGGCCATTTTATGACTGGTGAATACAAAACAATAAAAATCCAAATAGTAAACCTTTGACGTAAGGATTTAAACAATGGTCGGGCTAGAGACAAGGGTGAACTGGCTGTTTATTTCATCAGCCATTTTACCAGAGGGCTGGAGTGATTGGAGGCCCTTTTTTGAAGGCACAGGGCTGCTAATGACAACCCTGTCACATTCTCCCTAGAGGTAATTGCAGCAAAGTGGGGGGAAGAGAAAGAATTAATGAATGAGAATACATAGATGAAGGGAGGGAGGAAAGGATTAGGTAGATTTAACAATTTTGTTAGGGCAGCTTCTGATGTATAGTCCAACCCTTGTTAGAGACTCAGGTAAAGCTGAGTGCCATTGGTATTGGGGTACATCCCAATGCTATTTTAGTATTTTAATAGTTGAGACCTTGAGAAAAAGTATGTTTGAGAGCATTTCCTAATAGTTCCATTTATTTCCATTCTCAAGAAGAGAATGCGTAAATATGAGTGGTGGTCAAGAGTGTTGAATGCCACTAAGAAGTCAAGAAGAACCAGCAGATAAGCATCCCCTTCATCCCAGAGTTTAAATTCATCATTTAGAATCTGTATTGTGATGTTGGGAGTGAAAACCAAACTGAACAGAATTAAGAAGTTATTGTTGGAGATAGTGGATAGAAGTTGGGTAGTGATGGATTTCTCAATGATTTTGCTTAGGAATGGCAATTGTGAGGCTCTTCTAAGATTGTTAGGACCAGTGTTCTTTTTGTAGAATAGGTGAGACCTGATCAGATCTGACAGAAAAGGGAAAGTTGCCCTTTAGAATTGGATTAGTCACACTTTTGAGAAGTAGAGGAGAAATATTTTGTGAGGAGCACTAAGCTGGGGTGGTAGAAGAAATGGTTTGTGTTATGTCTGGAGATGGACATCAAGTTAAGTTATGTTGTTATCTTATGCTCCATGGGGTATATTCACAAGAACGTGTGATAACTACCGCAAGAGTAGTGTAACGCAACTTCCAATAACGCAGCCTATCACGGGAAAATAACCCCGTGTCAACGTGTGATTCACAACAAGGCGGTAGCATGCGATAGTCACCAGATAACGCGTCAAATGCCAGCGTGTAAATCAACACCACGCCCAAAAAATGCGGAACGCGATAAATCATGCGATGAGGCCAATCGCGGTACAAAAAGCTGCGAAAAGCAGCCTCAGGCCTGCAACTCCCACGCGTCTGGCGGGCACTTGCACCATAAAAACCACAGGCACAACACACCAGAAACAAGCCAAAGCACGTAGCAACATCCATGCACCCTGACCAAGCGCAGAGGGCAACGTGAACCCCACAACCCCCACAGACCACCAGCAAGGAACAACTGGGTCGGGGAAGGCCAAGGAGAAAATGGAGAGGAAGACGGGGTGCAGACCGCAGGAAAACAAGACCAAGGCCACGGAGGCGACAGAATACTACCAGCAAATGACCCACAAGCAGACCGCCTGGAATGCAGTCGCAGAGCCCAGGAGGTCAATCCAGGAGGCCAAGAGGCTCCGCCAGGATGTGACAACCTAAACCAGGCACAAACCCGCTGCCAACAGGAAGGCAGCAACGACGACAGGAGGTGGCAGTCCAGTGACACAGGAGGAGCAGGAGGAAAGCCAGGCCACAGTCATCAGTGTGGAGAGGGTGCAAGGAGCAGGGAGTACGGACACAGCTCGACAGGACCTGACACAACAACAACAGGGTGAGGATCCAACAGGGACTGGGGGGACGGGGGGTGATGGGCACAATGCCACACATGCACAATGAGGTGTAGCACACTGCACATCCACAAGTACCCAGGGACATGTCCCCATCCCCGTAGCACACTGCAGCACACACACATAGCAATCACAGCATATACCATGACAATGTGGCACAAAGTGCAACCCCCACACTGCAGAACAGGGGACACAACTGGGTCCACCCAGGCGCAGAAACAGAACAATCACATTGGACAGAGCAGGGAACTGTGAGATGCACATCTACCCCTACAACACCACATCAGCCATGTAGGCCAAATGTACACTGCCCCAACTCAAATAGCCACCACCGCCCAAACAGTCACAATGTACATTGTCACACAGTCTGCATGTCGACAAGAACAAGGCGCCAACACAATGCCAACATGCACCTCCCCTTCACAATGCTGAGGGACAAACAACACCTCCAGCAGGTCTGAACAGACAACCCATCAATGATGCACGAGACGAACACCACACCCCCGACCCCGACGCCCTACAACAGCCCATGGACATCCCACACAACCCACCACCAGGACCAGGGCAGACAAACTACTCAGAGGAGAACCCAGACTCTGCAACAGACCACACAGCATGAAGCACCCGCAATCACGGCTGCCTCACATCACCTCACACACCCACACATGGCACCCCAATGCCAGGTGGCCGAATGCCAAAAGGAGGTGGCCCAACAGGCGAGGGTGTTGCCTAACCCATGGAACGCGAAGTAGAACACATACGTGGGTGTCCAATACCCTTCAGGGACCACCTACACCCCACAAAGGAGACCCACACCTCCACAGAGACACATGCACATATCATGTTGAACTGGCTACGGACACGTGCGTCCGGCCCCTTTATTGGCAGTGCCACATGTACAGTGACGCCTGTGCTGGATGTGTGTGGGGTGAGTATAAGCCAGCCCACACGGAGTGCTTGGTGCTGGCAACAACCTGAACAGTGGACACCAGTGTAATGGAAACAGAAAACACCAGCATAACAGAGTCAACTGCAGAGCAACATGGAGCGATCCGGAGTAAGGACAGAGGTCACCCAATATTCAGTCTGGACGTTCCGTGAGTTGCAGTGCATTGAGGTAGGGGCACTAGAGAAGAGCGCGCTCATGGAAAGGAATTGCTAGGATTGTGTCCCTTCGGGTTAGTCATGATGCAAATGCAGTGGGGTCTGGTACACCTGCATCAACTACCTCATCAACGTCCCAGGTCTCCCACACTGCCTGAGGTGACAGTTGCATCCGCAGTCCACAGCGCAATACCCAGTATCAGATCCGGGTGTGTAGCTTGACTACCGCCACCAGTCTGCATTCCTGCCTTGGGGCTGCTGCCACCTGACCTCACATTGTCTGTGCCTTCTCTCGTCTGCACACTTGACACATCCTCCTCCTCAAGGTCCCAGGTCTTCCCCACTGCATGAGGTGACATTGCTGCGCAACCTCACAACAGCACATAACTCAATCAGTAACGGACAATGGCTTGTGGTGCACTGAGTCACTGGCACCTGGAGTGCTGATCTGGGCAGCAGGCCGATGATGGCATCCACGACAGGTCTGGGCAACTCCGTAGGTCTGTCAGATCCACCCTTTCGACTCATGGCTGTTGAAGGTGGTCCTTGCGGTGGTGGCGTGTGCCTCCTGCGGTGATGCGACGTCCGGGCCGGTCAAGACTCGATGCCATGTGTGGGCCCTTGTGGCCCGCAGTTGGGGCCAGAGGAGGCGGACAGCGCATGGCCACAGACACATGGCGTTGATCACCCCAAGACCATCGCTACAGAGGCCATTCAATGTTTCAGAAGAAGGGGTCCCAGGCCTGACCAGTACAGAGTTAGTGGCCCCGGATGCACTGCGGCCGGCACAGGCACCCAGCCACGGGACGGTGACTTGCGGTGCAGTCAGATGGGCCATGCAACCTGAGCGGGTCCCCATCAATGTCCGAGGTGTATGTTGCGGAGGGTTTCGGGGGACAGTGGAAGGTGTCCTCCAGGGCATGATGCGGAAGGTCTGATGTTATCTGGAAGCAGCAAATGGAGGAGTGGAAAGCGCAACCCTCGTCCTCACCAACAATTCGGGATCAGCTACATGAGGATGAAAACTAGCCCCTAGTCCATGGACTCAAACGCCACCAATGTCCGACCAGTGAGTGCCCATGAATGTCGGGGAACAAACTTAGTGGCACAGGTGCTGTGAGGGGATGCAGTCTGCAATGATGCCCGTACACAGATGTGAACTCCAAGAATGCCAAATCAAGGCTCTGTGACCTACTGGACCGCAGTGTAGGCCTGAGGCAGAGGTCAGCACAGCCCATTCACCGAGTGTCGCCGGCATAGGTTGGATGGCCCCACCGGCCTGCGTAGTTCAGGTTCAGTGGCACCACGTGTAGCAGGCTGGCATTGAACAGGTTTAGTGGCACCACGTGTCGCAAGATGCCCATATGGAACTATGCCTCACTGATTGGGGGGGTCTGGTGCTGTGGCCGCTGGCCCGGATTTGGGGTCACTGCCATTCATGACTCAAGACACAGTTCCACATGTGGGACCTATTGGTCCAAAGAGTAGGCCGGGGGCGGCAGTAGAGTACGTCAACGAAAAAGGAATAAAGTGGGCCGGTGTCGTGGCAGCCGTGATGGTCTGAGGTGGCTGCCAAGGTCTTGGGCCTTGGGCTTGTGGCTTGCGCCGGCACGTGGTGGGCCCTCCTTGACACACGCCGGTGTCGTAAGGTGATCAGTGTGGTCTGGCTGCGCAGGGGCTGGCCTGACGGGTACGTGGACCAGCGTGCCAGGGTCCAGCAGGCGCACGGCATCTCAGGCAACTCCGCTCACGGGGATGGCGTCGGCCTCGTGGCGAGGTGGGAGGCGCCGCCCTGTCAGAGACATGGGTCTTTCCGGAAGTGGACCACGCCCAGGCCTACGTGGTTTTTATTCACACCCCTACGCTGGCGTGGCGTATGCCGGGCCATCCCACTCCGCTGACGCTTAGGGGGGCGTAACAGGCAACATTTCCGCGAGGTCCCCCACTGGCTGTGGTGACATGGTGGCGTCCACTGTCCACTACACTCCATACGCAAGCGGTGTATGTCACCATGGATATGGGTGTGTTCTGCATTCTGCGAGGTGTCCAGCACATCTCCGGCACTCTTGGCATGGTGTACTTTCCCAATCATGGTTCTCCTGCATCCTTCACACATGCCTGGTTGCCACCTCTCCCCACATTCGGCTAGTATGTGGCTGAGGTGCCATGCCGTTGCTGGCTCATTTTCTGGGCTTGCCCATGTGGACATTGTAAGTTGTTCTGTCGTGTCTGGTGGGTGGGCATATTGTTGTGCCTGTTGTATGTGATTTTGTGACGTGTGCATTGCCCGAGTTGTGAGTTGCATGGTTGTGGTGTTGAGGTGTGTGGGGTGTTCATTTGTATATTGCCAAGGGGCTGTACATTTCCCTTGTTGCCATCCTGGGGACACTGGTTGATGATGGACTGTCGGAGGATGAAGGTATCATGCACACTGGCTGTGTATTTGAAGGCGACATTGTTGGGTGTTCCACGGTGTTCTGTTGTTGCCTGCACATTGGTGTGAGACGTGTGCTTCCTGTTGCGGTGATTGTGTGCTGTGTCACCAGGGGGCACAGGTAGTACATGTGTGCTGTGTATTGCCCCCAACACGTGCGTGCATCCTGCTTGGGCGTATGGTCCTTGCTTGGTCTCCAGCGGATCCTGCGCATTGTGTTGTACATATGGGGACTGGGGTACCAGGGTGATGGTGATGTCCAGGACAGGTGTGGGGGACTTGGATGTGGCTGTCTGTGGGACTCCTCTGACTCTGGCGGGTGTTGGATGGGGGGTCTCAGGGCCCAACAGGTGCAGCCACGCCATCAGCTTTGTGTGGGGTGGGATGTTGGTTGTCCGCTGTGTTGTTGCCGTAGGCCTGTTAGGCGATGATGGTCAGGATGCGTAGGTTGGTTGTCCCTTTCAGCCTGTAGTGGAAGGTGACATTGTCAGATGTTGGGTCTGTGCGGCTGGTACGTTTCCTGGGGTTCCGCTGTCTTTGTCTGCGCTGCGTCTGTGTTGGTCCGGGGGGGTGTTCCAGGTGTGGGATGGGGTCCTGGGGTGGTGGGGGTGGGTGTTGTGGCCCTCTTGGGTGTCCGGGCTGCATGATGTATGGCTCCATGGCATCTGTTGCCCTTCGGTTGTGGCCCTGGACTGTGCTCCCTTTTGTGGTGCTGGCTGCCGTCCGAGTTTACACCAGGTCAGAGCTGGTGTAGATTTCCTGGTGCTAAAGCGCCTTATCGCCTGTTTTGTGTTTTTACCGTGGATGTGGCTGATCGTTGTGAATGTTGAGATGTGCTGTTGTCTCTGCTTTTGTCACGGGAACGCCTACTCTGCATCTCATTAGCGATATTTGCAAGGGTCCTCTGTGGCGATGTTTTTTGCGGCTGCTATCGCGGGTAAACTGGTGCTGTGGGCTGTTAACACGGGCTTGTGAATGGGGGGGTAAATTTATCACGACTTTGGCTGCGATAAAGTGCCGTTAATTCGGCGATAGCTCCTTGTGAATATGCCTCCAAGAGTACAGTCTTCCTCCTCCCTCAGGCACCGTCATTGGGACGGGTCCTGATCAAATCCGTCTAGCGCTTCTATAAAGAGCATCTGATGATATGTTCGATTATTCTGAGAAATTCTCGGAGATGGTGGCACTCGCACTAGTTGATTTTGATTCCCCTGTTATAGGATCTTGGCCATGTCAAGGTATTTACCACATCTGGCACTTGCACTAGGTCTCCCTTCTGCATCTGATTTGCTGGATTCAAGCGACACTTGCACTTCCAATCCCCGATCTTGTGACGAAAATGGCAAGCGGTGGTCTTTTTCAGTGTGGCAATATCTATTCATGTTTAAGGATCTATAGGGACACCTTTCCCTCTTCCCTGTCCAGCTGCACCCGTAGCGTTCTGAACACCTCCTTGGTCATTCCCCTGATTTCAACCTATTGTTCCTCCATTTGCCTGTGCCTGACGTACCCTTCATGTGTTCCGCATTTGAACCAGCATTAACTTGTCCTTTATCCTCCTATGCTTGGAATCCACCTCATCACTGCAATACCTGGCATACCGTAGAATTTCAAGTAGAAGCAAAAAACCTAGGCAATTAGCTGGTCAAAAAGGGACCTAAAACAGGCTCATTGATATATGTATAGACTCAGTGCACTAAACATTCATTTTAAAATCTTCATTTTTTATTTTGATAAATTCATAATAAAAACAATGTAATCCAACACATTGGAACGTACTATGTATAATGACATAATCACAAAATTATAAAATACATTAATACAAACAGTTGTAACTTAAATCAATATACAGAATACAAACATAAAACACAAAAACAAATAAACATAAAATAAGTCTTTCTTATTTAAGACATAGTGGCTGGATGTTAGACAAGTTGTATATTTGTCTGGACAAGTTGTAAATGTGTCTACGTGCGTTTCGGCTTTTGAGCGCCTTATTCAGGACAGCCACAACAAAGACCTAATTACATATGCTAAAGGGACCAAAATGGATGTATGGACCCAAGGTAAATTAATTACTTAATTGAGTATGTTACAGGGACCAAAATGGATATTTGGACGCGAGGTAAATAAATTACTGGAGGTTAAATGGAAGGTCATAAGATTTTAGAAGGTGAAAGTATCTTCAGATAGGAAGGTATTGATACTAACACCAGAAATGATGTATCGATCTCATGAGAATAAAGAGAGTCGCCAGGCAAACCGATCAGAACTCTCCAGATAAACGGTATGTAATTGTTGCCAGTTAAAGAGGTTCTATTTCGCAGAAAACTGGAGGGCAATCGCGATTATATGGAATTATATAGGACCGCGTAATGGTCTCAGTAAAAGAGACCAAACATTGGTACAAGGATTCTTCTGGTTACGGCATGTTTCCCGGGCTCGGAGAATTTCATCCACTGACTTATTTTGCCAGCAGATCAAATGTTGCTGGATCATGAGGCTAATCTCTGGTCTCAATCCTGTTACAAATTTTGAGACAAACTGGCCCATGTCTTTTTGGTTGAGTGTATCTAACCCACTATATTGCTGGGAGGCTTGCAAAAGCCCTTCGTGATAGGCATGTACTGACTCTTTAGGCTAATGTGTTGTTCGATCTATCTCAACCCAATTGATGTCTTGCAGGGCTATTTTGGACTGCAACCACATGATTACCTATTCGTACTTTTCCATGACCAAGAGAGAAGAACCATGAGTTACAGGATCCCTCTCTGGCTCAGTAGCAGGCCAATCAATAGCGATTTTACATGCAGACCATAGATCACTATGAACCCCAATTTCAAACAGCGTATTCAGGTCAATCCACAACACTTTTGAGATCGTAATAAAGTGATCGGCTTGCTTGTACCATTCAGCAAGCTTCTCCCTCAACTTAGGAAATTCATTCGTGAATGCAGCTAGATCACCTCTACTCCAAGGAACATGCACTTACCCTCCACTAGACACTTCTCATAATTGGTAAGTCTCAACTCCCGGTGTTCCCCGCCTGGAGGTGGCGTTTCCCCTGTGACTCTCCTAACACTTTTCTTTTTCGACCATCTCTCCTCCCACTTTTCAAGCAAACTCCAAGCCCGTATTCTTATTATCAGTTCCCGAATGTGTGCTTTTAATCCTTTTACTCTCTTCTCCTCTAACTCCTGATCACTGTAGTTAGGCCTATGATTTCCCTGCAGCATTTTCATTCAAGACAGTTCTACATCATATCTCTGAGCCAATTCTGACAACTTCTCATGTGCTCGTCTCGCCTTACGGGTAATGTCCTTTGCTACAAATAACAGTTCATCTGGCTCATAGGTCTCTATTCTTTCCATAGGCAAATTCCCACTGATTATTTCATCTACCTCAGCCTTCAATCTCACCACATCTATGCATCTAGTGCCTCAAACTGTGTTGGGGTAGGCAAAGGCCGCAGCGCAAACATCACTCCTCTCAACTGAAGCAACACCTCCAATCGAAATGAACCATAGCGTGGAATTGTGAATTCCCCCTCTTTCTCAGTGATGTTATTCCAATTTTTAAGCCAAATTATAGTATGGAGTCCTACTTTATTCACCATATAATGTGCTGGAGTATCCTTGGGTGGCGCTTCTTCGCTCACTTGAGTAACAACTACCTGATCACCCCTGAAACATCACATAATTTAATCACAAGTTATTACATATTTTCTCAATGGACAAAATTTTCTTAGCCACTACTTCCTGATAATTACCAACCAATCCCAGCGCGGCATTACACCCGCCGATCTATCGCAGCACGGTACACTCTAACGTCACCTTTACTCCTTGCAGCGGCTCACCCTCCTTAACAATTTCTCTGTACACATTCACTCACACAATCATCTTAAACTCCAGAATTGTCTACCATCCACAAGATCAATAGAATTCAGACATCCAAGAACATTCACACGGCAACCCTCGACCTGCACTGGTCATCCGAATCAGTATAGTTCACCTCCGTACACAAGGTTTACCAAACGATTCCCATACATCCCATTCACACAAAGTTTCCTGTCTTAGGTGGAACTGTCGATGACGTCTCATGACAACTCCTCAAATCTTCGGCCAGACAATCACAATAACTCAGTGCCTTCTACACCATTCAATATATCTCAGGATCTTAAGCCACTTTGAGACCTGAAACTCAAATCTCCATTCTTGGACCACGTCTGGCCCAAAACCACATTCTGTCGACTCTCACACAAACTCTGCCAGACATCACACAGTCGCTCCATTCCTGCAATGTATCACACAACGCATCTCTATTGATACTCACTCCTCCATTCGCCGCTGTTCTCATCGCACCATCAAGCTCCATCGGCCTTTTCCGAAGTCTGTCGCTCTCTGTTCTCGATCATTGGGCTCTATTTTGGGGCTCTGGATTCTAGGTATCTTTTCTGGAATTTTCTAGATTCTCCCCTCGTTTTATGTGAGAACCATCCTGCACTGCTACCAACTGAAGGAGCTGGGCCCGTATGTTCTAAATCTGCTCTAGAACCCCAAGTCAATGGTACTTTTTCTCAGCATGAAAGCGTGGAGGGAGCGAAATCATTAACAATGTCAATCAATTCAAATTCAGTTCTTCTAATAACCACAGACTACTAAATAAAGTTAGTTGATTTAATACAAAGACAATAATAACTGGACATACAGACACCTCAAGATGAGGTGTAGAAATAAATTGGAACCAACATAAAGCCAAATCTGCGAACAAGGTTGAGATGGTGCAACATGCACAAAACAATTAATTCCAGAATTAGGAGGAAAAAGATCGAGAAACAGGAGTCTAAGTTCCCCTGCATCAAGGGTTGATGAAAATAAAGCAATAAACTGTCCCTACACTAGCACTAGCGTGACATCCCTATTTAAGCATTCTTCGGGGCAGGATAGGTTAAGGGGTCTTCCTTAGAAGTCTCTCCACTTCAGTGGGTCCAGTAGCATGAAGCTACTGAGACAGAGCTCGTTCTAAGATGCTCTCTCTCCAAAGGCAGAGAAGAAGTGGGCTCTCTCCCTACTTACAATACTCCAATATCACAGGTGTCTTCCCATGATTCCTTTCGGGTCACGCCATCCGATCAGGCCACATTCTCATAGGTATTTTTCCACTGGACAGTGATGCTCCTGACAGTAACAAGATGACCTTGACTCCCAGGCCTTCTCCGGTCAGAAAATACAACAGTTCTCCTTATCAGCATTAACTCCCAATGCATCCTCTTTTCTCTTTGTCTAACTCATAAAACAAAGACATTACTCTAACTAAGAAGGGTGCTTCTTCCACCTGCAACACAAACGTGAGAAAAAGCAGAATACAACGTGCACATGAAATTCAACTTTTAATTCTATTGGGAGAGCTTCCAGGGAAAATTAATTTCAGGCCTAAAAGATCCAGCTAACACAAGAGATATGAACATGCGCCTTATGAAATTGTATAGAAATTAAGGCATATTCAGTTAATAATTCCATCTGCATATAAAACAACACGATTAATAAGCACATTCAATAATACATGATTGTTAGCTGCACAACACAAGCGTTTCAGTTAATGTTCTCTGCTGGTTACATTTGATTTTCCACACTAATTCTTCCAGTATTCTACATCTTGGCCCAAACACATCACATTTATGCTATTACATTACAAGACCGTAACACTTAGGTTAACACGACATACGATTATATGCGGATGCGTTCTACAAGTGCGATTATAATGCACCCATACAATTGAAAATGGATTTTGCGCTACATCAAGACCTAGATGGTTTCTGTGGTTCACGTTGACAATGGACAGTAAATTGTCTGCGATCATTGTACTGCTGTCATGATACACTCCAGGCAGCTGTTGAAAATGTCTTTGAAAGGGAAGAATGAAAAAAGTCAGTGACATTTTCAATGCATGAAATAGTGCAGAGAAGCGATCACTGTAAAACGGTGGCCCTGTAGTGGATTAACCTTTGGGTCAAAGTCTTCCAGTGACAGAGAAAGCAGAGGTACCTTCATCAGAAACCCGGATGTTTCCACACCTATAAATGAAGTGACCGAACTGAAACACCAGCAGTGCTCCTATCCTGCCAAATTGCCCCATCTGTAATGAAGCATTAAAAACTCTTGAACATATTATACTGCATATATTCCCTGTTATTTAGAGATAATCCGTTTAGTGACGAAGCCAGCACTTCAGAGGAATGTGCCTCGTATACCACCTCTAAGTGCCTTGAAATAAATGAAGACAGGAGGAATTTCATGATCATAACCCCTGCTATCCCCCCCCAAGAGCTTTCAGAGTCAGAACAGGAGTGTAAACCATAATGATAATGTGAAACACTTCAGTTTCTTGGGCACTCACTACTAGGAAAAGTTCTCTAGAAGGAGCAAGTGATAATCACGCATGGTACGCAGGATTCATTTTTAGCTCACAAATTGGAGGCAAGACTACTTGTCTCTTTTAAGAATAACACAGGAAGCAGAGGATTAGTCATTTTGTACCTTTGAGCTACGGGATATTAATCGTAAGGCTGATTTTTTAGAAGATATAGAATAAATTCCCAAAGAGTGTGCAGTCAGTCTATGGGAATTCTGTCTGTGAATATTTCCAGAACCCCATCTCTCTGCTGCGTTCTGAATATTGTGGTAAACATTCACGTTTAATGTTGCCAACTGGAATGAGTTTGTGCAGAAAAGATGGTGCTAGTCTTGCAGATTTAGTCGCTTCACAGAGATTGTATCTAAAAAGTATGGTCAGTTATGTGAATGTCATTTGAGCTGCAAATTAAATGTCTTTATCTACCATTACCATGAGGAGTCCTCCCTGTTGCTGTTGATATGGAAAGCTAGCGCATTGGTTTTTAAACTGGGGTGCCCCCGGGGGCCTGAGTTGATCACAGGGTTAAGCCCAAGCACTGGCCTCAGTGAACATCATAATGAAAATAGTGCTGTATTTTAAGAGTTAAAAAAACGAGCGTCAGTAAGCCACGCTGTAGTGAGCCATCACAACATCTTTTGTCACGGATGTCCTGCCTGGGAGTTGGTGTCAAAAGGGGGACTCCAAATAATCCTATAAGTCCCTACACTTATTTTATGATAAACAATTACACTGAGGATACTTTTACAGTTTTGGCAGAACAGGCTGAACGTAGCATGTTTTTCAATCATGTATTTGATTTAAATTTAAAAAGAGATAACTCAGCATAACTACAGTGTTTGAATTATTGACTGTGTTTAAAGCTAACAATTTTATAGAAAAATGGCGCATAAATATGTTTGTCACTCTGCTGCACATTCAAAAGTTTGAAGCCTTCTGACTAGGGTTACCAAGGTCTTTTTCAGAAGGCTGCATGTGCTGCTCCTTTATTAAGGAACTGAATGAGCACTTTGTTTTGGAATACCCTGTGCCTCTTATCCCTACAAAGTGGTTAAATTAGGACATGAACAAACATCACATATTCAACCGCTGGATTCCGGAGTAGTGTGCTACTCACCAGGGCACAAGTCTTAAGAAGTGGGGGCTAACCAAGTTAGGCAGTATGCAAGTGACAGCATGGCATGTGACAACACAGCGTGTGACATCATGGTGGATGACATCACGTGGCTTCTCAGGATGTGACATCACAGGAAGCTGCATAACCACCCATGACCTCATGGTGGAGGGGACGCTAGATGGGCGCTGCATATGCATGGTGAACATATACCCCCCGAATAGTGATGATGGAGAGTTTCTGAGTCGAGTCCTGGGGCAGCTAGATCTGGACCCAGATACAGAATTGATAGTCGCCGGAGATTTTAATTGTGCCCTAGATGGGGAGTTAGATAGACACCCTCCAAAACTGTACGTCAAACCTAAAGTGAAAGAGGCTATGGGACAGATGATTCACAACTATCACCTACTGGATATATGGAGACATCGCCACCCTGGCCGTAGGGTGTACTCGTGCCACACACCCGCTGCCAACACCTATAGTAGGCTAGACTATTTCTTTGTCCAAGGGACGGCGGCCCATCGGATAGGGGAGACGCAGTATCTGGCCCGCTATCTGTCCGATCACTCCCCCCTATTAATAACATACGCTTTAGGCCGGCCGAGATCTAAGGTACCGCTATGGAGGCTAGACACCGAAGCCTTTGCAGACCCAACCTATAGAGACGCAATAACGAACAGGCTGGATGTCTATTTTGAGGTCAACTGGGGCACGGCCAGCACTAGGGCGTTCGAATGGGACGCGATGAAGGTTGTGCTTCGGGGGGTTTGTATGTCCACGGAGGTGGGGGTGAAAAAAACGCTGGACCGAGATCTACACCACCAGGAGGAGTGCTTGGCAGCACTGGAAAGAGAGCTTCCCACAGATGGGGGAGGGCCGGCTAAATGGGTGGAATTGAGACGTAAGATAGGGGACATCTGGGACTCGCTGGGCAAATTTAACAGAACTGCGAGCAGAAGCCGCTGGTATACTGAGGGGGACAAGGCCGGACGTCTACTAGCGCACCTGATTAGAATGGAGACTCAGCCTCACCCAATTTTGACTATCAAAACTGAACTAGGCCGTATGGTGTACACACAACATGAGATCAATGAAACGTTCGTAACCCACTTGCGTGGACTATACTCTGAGCCCCAGTCCCCCACCGCCCCTCAGGTTGTAGCGGCCTATTTAACTGACGTGGACCTGCCCTGCATAGACCCTGAGAGTCAGGAGTCCTTGGGGGCCCCGTTCAGAGGGGAAGAGATACGGGCAGCAATCACCCATTTGAAGTCCGCCAAATTCCCCGGGATGGATGGCCTAGCGGCTGAGCTTTACAAAGAGTATGGGGGGGTCCTGGTCCCTAAACTACTGGAAATCATGGCGGAAGCCAGCAAACGCGGCGTACTCCCAGGCTCCATGCGCGAAGCACTGATCGTGATGATTCCCAAACAGGGAAAGGACCCCCTGCTCCCCAGTTCTTATCGGCCAATTTCCATGCTGAACGTGGTTCTTAAAATTATTAGCCAAGTGCTGGCAAGTAGGCTCCTCCCTGATCTCCGGCACCTGGTACATGATGACCAGTCCGGTTTTATACCAGGCAGGAATACACTACCGAATATCCGCCGTCTCGCACATGTTATGCAATCATTGGGGGGAAGTGCCCAACAATGCACCTTAGCGTTCCTTGATATCGAACAAGCGTTCGACTCGATCCGATGGGAATACTTATGGCAGGTGCTTCTAAAAATGGGACTGCGGGAGGGTTTCGTAAACTGGGTAAAACTGCTTTATGCTCGGCCGGTGGCGAGGGTTCGCACGGTACGGTACGTGTCGGACACGATATCCGTAGAGAGAGGGACGCGACAGGGATGCCCGCTCTCCCCCTTGCTGTTCGCCCTGGCAATGGAGCCATTGGCATGCCATCTCCGCAGGGTGCTCCAGGGGCAGGGCATTAGGGTGGGTAGTATGGAACATATTGTATCCTTGTACGCCGACGATGCCTTGATATACCTGCAGCGGCCGACCCAGTCATTGCCGCTACTATTAGCTGCGCTGACGCAATTTGCTGAAGCATCCGGGCTCTACATTAATAAAGCGAAGTCACAACTATATGCGATTGGGTCGGTGACCGATTGGGACGGAGCGCAGCTCCCGGACCTGGGACTTCCATGGGTGGCGGATACACTCCGCTATTTGGGGATATGGATAGGTAGGGATGAGACCACATTTTACCAACATAATATGGGGAGGATACTACGAGGTCTCCGGGGCAGTATTGCCTTCTGGAACACACTCAAACTCTCCTTGATGGGGAAGATCGCCCTGGTAAAGATGGTGGTCCTGCCTCGATGTCTCTTCACAATGCAGGGTTCCTTCTTTGAACTCCTGCATCGGGTATTTAAGGAATTGGATACACTGATCACTCTATTGCTGTGGAACGGAAAACGGAGTCGGGTTAGCCTAGAGGTCATGAAACGTAGGTGGGGCAAAGGAGGTTTGGAGATCCCAGATCTGGAACTCTATTACTTTGCATCACAACTCCAACACGCTATCGCCTGGTTAGACACGGACCCCTCCTGGGAGAGGTCTTTGCTGGCGGACACCTATGGGGACCGACAGTTGGGAGCACTTCTCTGGCGGGCGGGGGGGCAGCGGGAACATTGTCCTCCTTTGGTGCGGCTATTATCCGTAATATGGAACTGGGTAGGCCGCAGACTTATCAGGGACCGGCCGTTTGCCCCAGAGGTAGATTTCTGGCTTATGCCGCCCTTCGCTCAAATTGAGCAGGTTATGTCAACGGACAAATGGAAGGCGGGGGGCTGCCTTATGTTGTCGGACCTCTACCCGGACAATAAATTCATCACATATCAGGAGGCAGTGGATACCTTTGAGTTGGGGCCAGGGCAATTCCTGCAAAATGCGAAAATAGCGGCATCGGCTCGGCAATTGTGGCCTCGTTCCCAGAAGCTCCGGGGCACACACATACTCTGGTCACCATGACCACCATGGCAGGGGGGCGGAAAGTTTGTTACCCACCTATATAGGGCGTTGAGGGAGGATAAAAAGACTGGACCCCTACAGATAGAGGAGAAATGGCAGCAGGTGTGTCCGCAGGAGCTCACGTCACGAGACTGGGAAAAAATTCATGAGAGTGTGCAAAAGGTGTCGGTATGCAATCGATTCAAACAAATCCAGTATAACATAATACACATGACATATCTCTCCCCCAGGCGGCTTCATCTCATTGATAGTTCCAGAGATCCACATTGCCCTAGATGTCGCCACGCTCAGGCGGATTTTCCGCATATGGTGTGGACCTGCCCGATGATCCAGACATACTGGGTGGCGGTCCTAGAGGACCTGACCAGAATTACAGGGTGGACGATTGACTTGGATCCGCGCCCTTGTCTTCTGGGCCTGATCCCTCGTGATCCTAAACGTAAGACAAGTAGGTGATTTCTGGTTCTGGGACTTGTTATAGCTCGACGGCGCATTGCGATTCATTGGTTAACCCAACAAGGGCCATTAGTGGCGAAATGGAAAACAGACTTGAGGGAGTGGGCTGTGGCTGAAGAGGGGCATATGCGTAGCACCAGAAGGGATGACAAATTACCAGAGGTATTGCTGGCGTGGGGAGTGATGGTCCAGGAGATAGCGGGACAGGCCTCACAATTCACACAGGTGTCATTAGAGGCGACAACCTCCATCGAGGGGCGGGCCCCAAGTCAGGAGGGGGGGCGTGAGGAGACCCAGAGCGAGCACTGAGCTATATGGACCTCAATTATCCAGACCCGGCAGGTGGGGAGGGGGGTGGAGCGGGGGGGCTGTCGGGGGGGGTTCTGGTACGTTTAGTTACAGTTGAGATATTATGTCACAGAAAAAAAAAAAAAAAAGAACTAAACCAGGATAGCTTGGAAAACCTCCATGGGAATGAATATGGATCTAAATTCCTGGGTTCATTGTTGGGCTGTTTCACTGCCTCGGCTGAGGTGAAAGAGTTATGTAATTGTATTTGTATATGAAGGTGATATGCTGGTTTGGAAGAATAAATGAATAAAGATATATTTAAAAAAAAAAAACACCCATGACCTCACAGTAAGTGACATCACAAGAAGTGAGATCAAATCTTAAGACCTTACACATATGTTTAGCAGGCCTATGATAAGTACATTTGAGCAGATTACAAGATTTAACAAATACAATTTTGCGTCACAGTTGTGCCAAAAGTGGTAATGCAAAATCTGGACCTCAACTTAAAAACTCTGCCACAAAGAAATTGGCAACTAGGGGAAACATGCCATTAAATCTATTCTGCTCAATTGTTTGCAAAGTCTGCATTTTAAAATATCTTATGGTGTTAAGGCACCTGCTATAGTGACCTTTGTGGCGCCAGAAAATCTCAGGGAACAATAATAATGGAGAGATAACTCCTGAGGTTAACACATTTGCAAGGAGAGATCTTCTTTATCTAGTCCAGGGTTTGAATCAAAGTAGCATAGAGGGATGTCTCCGGCAACGCACATCATGTAATATGCCAATTACAGATTTTTATTTCATGTAGATGGGTAAGTGGGTTACTGCTTTCAACACCAAGGGGGATATTTACAAAGAAGTGGCAGAGTGAGGCGTTAGCCGCCATGGCTTAACGCCTCACTCCACCACTTCAGAAACGCAAGACTGCAACATATTTACAAAGATGTGGTGCAGCCTTGCGTTTCCACCTGCGCTGGCGCTACACTTAGTAGTGTAGCGCCAATGCAGGCACCCTTGCACCATAGCGCAAGGTTGTCTGGGTGCAGGGGAAAATTGTTTATGTACAGGAAGGTCCCCCTTCCTGCACATAAACAATCTTGATATGCAATTTTGTCACTTCTATGTGTGCTGCTTAATGCAGCACACATGGAAGTTACAAAATGTCATTTTTTTTAAAGGATTGTTTATGTGCAGGAAGGGTCACCTTCCTGAACATAAACAATTCAAGGCGTTTGCTTTTTCCATGTGTGCTGTACAAGGCAGCACACATGGAAAAAGCAAAAACGAGGAGAAATAAAGCTTTTCTCCTCATTTCGCTAAGTTAAGACCAGGTTTTCCCTGGTCTTAATTTTGGCGCTGCCTCCTGTTTACGCTGCCCTTGTAAATAGGGGGCAGCGTCAAAATCAATGGGTGTTGCGGTGGAACGCCCACCGCAACACCCACTGCCCACCCCCTCACGCTAAGCATAGCATGAAAGGGGATCTTATGTACAAGGCAGCGTTAAGCCACGTTAAGTGGCTTAACGCTGCCTTGTGAATAAGATGAAGGCCCTATCACCACGAAAACATCACATAAAGTGATGATAGGGGCTTGTACATATGCCCCCAAGATCCTTTTGTTACTTGCAGGTCATAAGTTGTAATCCTTCTAATACAGCATCATGAGTTATAAAGTGCATGTGACTACTACACCTTGTAACCCTCACAGTTTTTTGGAACACATCCTGTACATTGATTTACACGCTTGCATGATTTATTGTCAATGAATCATGTGTACCTGTGATGTAAAGCCCTCTGACACCCTGCATCTGGATGAGTAGCACTATAGAAGAAATAAAACAAAATAGTGGTATTTAAACTGTTATTTGTGTAAATACTGTGACAAACCAGCATATCTGGCATATCTGACAATGCATGTATTTCTCTTATATAAAGGGACTGCATACAGTCAAAATCATGACTCTCTTAAGTACTTTTAAAATGATGAACTGTGTGCCTTTGTTTCACTTCCATTGTATTCAGGTGTGAGGCTCACAATAGATCTTAGCCAGGATGCTCCAACAAAAGGAAGCACAATGGCCCTTTAACTTGGGCCTTTGTTTTGGGCCCAACTGGAATCTGATAAGCCCCCTCCCTGCCTGCACTTTGCTGCTCTGAAGGAAAGCAGACCATGTGCAGGGGCTGCTGGATGTGGCCTAGGAATATATTAACATATATTAAAGTATTAGGATTGGAGCCAGTTTAAGGTAATGTTAGTTTTGATTCAATGTAAACTGAATTTTGTGGGATTTGCTCTAGCCTGAGTATATTTTTTAAAAGTAGTTTAATTTAATTTTGCGTTAGCGTTACAATAAGGGTTAAACTAAAGTTAAACAAGTTTATTTAATCGTTTAATTTGATAAAGGAAACATTAATGTAATTTTAAGAGTAGTTTTATTGCCAGGGCAATGTGTTTATAGTTGAGGTGTACCATAAGGGACTAAAATGTTACTCTAAATCACAAAAAGCACGGGTGGTTGAAGTGTGCCACTCGAGGAGTGAGTGCCCTCCTGGGAAAACCCTTGGCACTTACCTTTTTTTAAACAAATTAAGCTCTGTGTCAGAGGCTTCTTGTGGCCTAGTATGGGCCTAAATTGTGTCAATATTCACGGTAGCAAAGGATACCCTGAGTCATCTAATTTGAAAGTCACTGAGTGTATCTCATTCTATGCCACAGTAAATAATGTGCATTGATGTGTTTGGATGGCCTTCTGCAGTCGTGGTTACTTTTCAGCATTGTGCTCTTTAGTGTTGTTAAGATTGCATTATTGTAGGTGAATCACGAGGGGCGACCATAAAAGTCCCTCAGATGGATCCCTATCTTCTAGGAATGTATGTTTAATGGAAGGGGCATTCTCATACTCTTTACTCTATATTTGCACTTTATGATGTACGGTTTCATTTTGCACTGCAGGTAAGATATTGTACTTTTTTGTAAGTATGATTAAGACGTGAATGGCATGTGTATGCTTCTACATAGCTAGCATAGTATCATGTTGAACGTATTAGTACAAGTTATCAGACAGTTTGCATTTTTTATTACATATACTTTTTTGATTTTGCGATATTTAGTTATGTGAATCAATTCATGGATTCCGACTTACAGCTTGTAGTAAGATGAGCTCCCTGCTGCTGAAAGGCATAGATTAAATATAATTATATTACCTTCAAAGACAAGAGAAAATCATTGCAGTAACACTTTTTTTCAGAGTTGTCAGCACTTATGAATTATTTTTAGAATAATGCTTTCACATGTCTTCTTCCTGCCATTCGCCTGTATCTACTTTTAATCACAAGGAAGAACAGGAACTTTGACATGCCCGATTTTCCAAGAAAATGGGCGCTAAAACAGTAATTTTATTCCTGAATAAGACAAATATTTCTGAAATAGAGGAATTAAAGTGATTTTCTGTCCAAAATTGGAACATCTCAATGCACAAAATGAAGTCAGATTTACACCATGTGGATTATTTAGCAAATCCTGTCTGATTGCAAACTCTCCATGTAGGTGGAGAATTAAATAGCAATCATTGGACCATGGGTTATATGCTCAGGTTAAAATAATACTCTCAAGTACGAATGGCAGAGTTAGTTCACCTCCCCCTAGAGTTACCAGTACTGAAAATGTACCAATACTTCCAGAGAGCCAGAGTTACCAAGAGTATTGGTAATAGAGTCTAACTTGCCCACTAATATGACATTTCTATCCTGATTTTCACAAAGAGATCTTGGCAGCCAAAATTTTTATGTGAACTGGTACAGATTTATGGTGTTCCCGTGGATCTTATTATTCCGATAGGTCTGGTAGCTGCTGTTACTGGCCCCTTAAGAATTAAGAGGCCACTCGTAATGAGGGTCTTAGTGAGTTATTTCCTTCATATTTTAAGCTACAGATTTGCTGAAGAATACTTGGCTTTAAAGAAAAAAAAATTTCACTGGTTAGAAATTTGAAGGAGGAAAAACGTTATCCATGTGCCAAAAAAGTGGTTATAGTACGTTAAATTATGGTAAGAAGAATTTAAATAAAGCACCATATACCCGTTTTCTGCCCTCTTGTTAGCTTATTATGGCCTGGATTGACAGCGCAGCTCTTGCCAGATAGCTATGTGAGCATCACTACAAAACAACTTAGGCTCCACTCACATGTTGGAAGCCAGGAGTACATGTTTTGATTAGACAGAAGTTCCTTTGCTCGACTGTGTTGGCTGGCGAGCGCGTTGCTTTGCTCACGACGTGTCTGTGTCCCTTGACTGTCGTATGGTGGTGGCCTCCAACCTGGGCATGTGGGGATGGTGTCTTGCCAGGGTCCATTGAACATCAGGGTCCATGGGACTTGATGAGTTGTACAATGAGGGGTACTTCGGTACTCCCTTAAGAATGATTTTAGATGGTGCTTGGGGTTGGCCTGTTTGGCGGTAGTGATGCTCAGGGTCTTGTTCATGGTGTGCATAAATCTTTCGACCTCCCCGTTGGCCTGCAGCCACTGCGGTGTGATGCGGTGGTGGTGGAACGGCGGTCCATTATCGCTCTTGATTTCGCTGGGTAGGCCGAAGATGGGCGAATGTCTTCTCGAGGACCAGGGCCACATGCACGAAGGCCGGTGATTCAATTATCTCCACCACAGGGTACTTTGAGTATGCGCCCATTAGGACGAGGGCCATCCGCCCGTCTGGGAAGCTTCCGAAGTCCATGCTGAGTTTACTCCAGGGGGTGATGCAGGGGTCTTCAGTAATTACTGGCGCTGGTCTTTCCGGTGCACCCGTTATCTGGCATGCCAGGCACTTCTGCATGAAATCTTCCGCTAGTTTCTCCAGGACGGGAATCCATATTTTCTCCTGACTTCTCACCTTCATCTTCGTGGTGCCCTGGTGTCTTCCGAGGGCTAACGCCGTCACCTGCTGTCTCAGTGCCTTAGGGATTACAATGCAAGATCCACGCTGGAGTATTCCGTCTGGGGTGGTACTGAATTTATCCCACACTCTCCACATCTTCACCAGGTCCTCTTTCTCTGCTCCGGGCCAATCATTGGGGTCCTGTGGGAAGTCTTGCCAGGTCCCACATAGAACCGCTGTTCACACCCGCACGATGGCAGGATCTGCTTCCGCCACCTCTTTGATGTTTTCCAACCGTAAGGCTCGGGGCAGGTGGCTGTCGATTTCATCCTGACGTAATCCCCCTCGTCTTCATTGTTGTCTTGATTCCCAGGGGTTTCAGGATGGCGTAACAGATAGTCGACGGGGTTCTTTGATCTGGGACGGTAGATTACTTTCATCTGGTAGTGTTGTAACTGAATGACCCACCTCTCAATCTACGAGGGCGGGTGAGGAGCCGACCCTCAGAAGAGTGGGACCAGCAGCTTGTGGTCGGTGATAACCTTGAAAAGCTGGCCGCTTAGGTATTGGTGGAAGTGTCCACAGGCCCACTTGATCGCAAGGGCCTTCCGTTCAATTAGGGCATACCGTGTCTCCGTTGGTGTTAATGCTTTGCTGGCGAACGCCAGTGTGGCCCAGCGACCTGGTTCTTGTTCTTGGGTGAGGATAGCTCCGAGCCCGACGGGGCTGGCGTCGACCGAGAGTTCCGTCCGCTTCCCTGGATGGAAGTAGACCAGTGTAGTGTTGTCAAGAAGGGTCTCTTTGATCTCTTGGAACGCTGCTTCTTCCCGGCACCCCCACTTCCATTTTGCATCCACCTTCGTGAGGGATCTCAGGGGTTCAGCGATTGTGGCCAAGCCCGGGATGAACCTCCCGCAGTAGGTGGCCATTCCTAGGAAGCTCCTTACTTCCTGGACGGTGGCGGGTTGAGACGCACGCTTAATGGATATGGATTTCGTGTGTTGACTTGTATCCCCTCTTGATTGAAGATGTACCCAAAGAACTCGATGGACGGCTGAAAGAAGGAGCATTTGTCCTTCTGCAGCATCACCCTGTGCACAAGGAGGCATTTTAGGGTGGCTTTTAGGTGCTTATGGTGCTCGGCAGCCATTGATGAATGGATCAAAATGTCATCGCTGACGTTCAGGACACCCGGCAGTCCTGACAGGGTCTCACGTATTGCATTTTGGAACACTTTGGAGGCTGATAAGATGCCAAAGTTGAGATGCATGTACCGGCGTAGGCCTAGGTGCGTGCTGAAGTTGGTGATGTACCAGCTTTCTTCTGTGAGGAGCAGCTGGTGATACCTGGTGTTGAGGTTCAGTTTCGAGAACCAGAGGGAGCTGTTTAGATCCGCCACAATTTTGTCCATGATGGGAGTGATGTGTGGCTCCCTTTTGATGGCAAAGTTCGGTAGCCGCATGTCAATGCATAAGATGATTTTTCCAGGTTGCTTGGGTTTCTCTGCTATGCCCATTGGTGAGACCTAGGGGGTGGGTCCTGAGACCTTTTCAATTACGCCTTGTTCCTCTAATTTTTTGAGTTCTTTTTTCACCATGGGATGTAGGTGGAAGGGGACACGGCGGGTGTCTAAGCACTACCGGCGCAATCGATGGGTCAATGTGTAATTTCACTGGAGGGCGTTTGAGGCAACCCAGTCCCCAGAACGACTCTGGGAACTGGTCCAGCAGTTCGTTTACTTGGTGGGACTTTACACTCTTGGCGAAGGACACGAGACCAAGGTCCTCTGCTGTGTGGCTGCTTGTGAGCTTGTCTGCTTTCTGGTCGATAACATGGAAGGTGTCGGTCACCTCTTGGACTTCGGATTGCACTGGTACTGACATCCGTCCACAGAGGGATAGCTGCGTTTGGCTCCAGTATGCGAATATTTTAGTGTGTGAGGGTGGCAGGAGAGGCTTGGGTCTCATATGGTTGTATTGTTGTACTTCCATCACATTGACAGAGGGCCTTAAGTCAATTACTGCCTTCACCTCGGATCCCGCATTTCAAATGACACATGTGGGCTGCAGCCTCCTGTAGCGCTTCAATTCTCTTGTAATTGAGATGAGGAACATCTCCTCTTCTTCTGGGGTGGAATCTTCCACATGCCGGCTTGGTGTTGCTGATTATCTGGCATCACCTAGGTGCGAGAGAGACAGCTGGCACACCAGCCTGCTTGGTGGGCGATTGTCTCTGTGACCTTTGTTCCTGAGTTTCTTCCTGCACACGGTTGCAAAGTGGTTCTGGATTCCGCAGTTCGAGCAGGTGAGGTCTTGTACCGGACACTCATTAATTGGGTGTTCTTCACGACCGCTGTACCCACACCTCGGCTTCGTGGGTTGGGTCCGGCTCCTTTGGTTTTGTCCCTTCGGCCTTTGATCTGGAACACATCAACCCATTCCGTCTTGACACCTGTGGGCTTTTCTGGAGACTGTGTGATGGCCAGATCCATTTCGTGGGCCCGTTCGGAGCACAGATCATGTGAATGGGCTAGGATCAGTATGCTGTCTAGGCTGATGTTTGGTTGGTGTAAGATCAGGCCTCGCAAGGTCTTGCTCAGGTATCCCTGTATGAGTTGAGTGCAAATTTCCTTTAGTTTGTCTGTGCACGTGCTCGCAAGTTCGCGCAACCTAGCATAAAACATGTCCATGGTTTCTCCTTCTCATTGGCGGGTCTGGGGCAGTTTAAATCTTTCAAAGTCGAGGTTGAGCTGAGGATCAAAATGGGTGTTGAGTGCCCTTACTGCCATGTCATAGTGTGTGTTTGGTCCTGTGTTGGGTAGCTGTTTGAATAATTTGTATATTTATTCCCCCGCGTGGTGGAGGAGTAATGATCTTTTGACAGTACCGTCTGCCTCCCTTGAGGCAATGAAATAGTTCTCCAGTCACCCGAGCCATATTTTCCATCTCGGGGATGCTGTTGCAAGATCAGCCAGTTAACTAAATGGGGGGAACACCCCCGTGAGGGCATGTTGTGTAGGGTTCAGCTGGCGGAGCTGATCTTCGCCCCCCATGCTGTGGGTGTTTCTTAACTCTGGGTTGGTGGTCTGGGTGTTAAGAGTCCTTGACGGGCTGTGTCACTGCCCTGACGTTTGAATATACTAGTGGGTGGGCTGATTGTATTCTGGCTCCCACTATTCCTTAACTGTAAGCAACTAGCACAAATCCTTGGATCTTTTCATTAAGAAGACGATTTTTTTTTCTTTTTCTACTGTGCACTCCTTACTTGAGTTAGCCACTGCTTGTTGGTGTGGCTGTTCAGTGTGACCCTGAGCGGTCCTCTCCGTTTTGTCCTGGGCACGCCTGGTCAGAGGATGTGGTGCAAGTTGTTGATCCGGTGGGGGCCCAGATAGTAGGACCCCTAACCTGCTACCCGACCTTCAACAAAACATTGGGAGGTATTGTAGTCACTGTCAGTGTTCGGAGGCGGTATGAAGATTTATTCACTGTATCTGTGTCGGTGTATTCCTGTCCCCATTGTCAGTGTGATTTGTAGGTCCTACTGTATTCTTTCCCTCACTTTCTGTGAATTCCTGGGACTGCTCACTGCAGGTTTTTTGTGATCCCAGTTCATATTTGTATACCAAAGGGAGCACTGGTCTTGTGTCCTTTCACCCCTATGGTGGTGTGATCAGTGGGTCATGATTGCGGATTATGGGGAGGAGAGAGAGTGTGTGTGTGTGTGCGTGTGTGTGTGTGTGTGTGCGTGTGTGCGTGCATGCATGTGTGCGCGCATGTGCGTATGTGTGTCATTGTTACCTTGGTACAGATTTATAAAGGATTAGGTCACTAAGCAGTTGCAGTTTTTGCACAACATTGCTATGCGCTCTGTCCTTTTTTCACTGCTTTGTGTGCATCAAGACATGAAAACACAAACAGCTTTCATTAGTATTCTCTTATATATTAATAGGATTTTTGATTTTCATTTAATAATGCTTATAGCAAAAACCCCACTGAAGTTAAGGGTAAAATGAAGCTTGTACCTGATGGTGCAAAACAAAATTTGACCCTTGATAATGTCACCTGCACAAATCACTGTAATGTATTTCATGGCCACATATTTATCTGTGTTGGTTTAGCCTTCCAAAAATGGTAAATGCAATTAACAGAGCATGCAGTACACTTGCTGAAAATAAGTCAAAGGTATAGTGCCTTCTGCAAGAACACAGAAGTTCTAGCACTCAGGAGTGTGGGCATTTAAAAAAACAAAATATAATCGTTCAAGTGAAATCTACATGCCCTAGTAAGATATCGATTGTCCCCACCTACTCTAAAATCAATTATACGGCAGTCACATTAACATTAATAGATTTTTAGTTAATTTAAATACAACTGACAATGTTGTTTAACAATGCTAACGTGAAATGCATTTTTTACTTGGAAAAGTGGTGTTGTCCTCATTTTTAAAACAAGTACTCTGAAACAATAAAAGCTCTTAAGTGAGCAACTTTAGGTACATCATTTTAGTCATCCCACAAAGCAAGTTGCATTCCATTTGCATGAGCAGGTACTGCTAGAAGAATCATTATACTTACAATGACTGATTCAGTAAGGTTTTAAGGAGGGGGATCTTAAAGTTATTCATGTGCTTTTGCAGTACAGATGTCATCAACAACAAAGGAAGCTTTGGAAGATAAACATCCATCAATCAGATAAAGATTAAAATTTCTGTTCTGGTCAAGACTATCAGGACTTTTCTTTAAATACTTCCTTGCCACTACCAACTTTTTCGTACGTGGATTGTGCACTGGGACTTCCATGTTAATCTTAAATTATTTCCACCACTCACTCTGTATCCTATTTGCTTGTCAGGGAGCAGCCCTGTAATTCCTCTTGTGATAAGTGGCCTTCCCAATAACCAGTGGACACTCCCTCCAACATTCAAGTCCATTTTGATGGTACCACCTTTGAATGAACAAGGTCTCCTTAGGTCTGAGTGTTCTCACCTTTAACCTATTTCACTGTTGCCTGCGATAGCTAACATTATGAAACTCTAAGCTCAGACAGTTTTGATGTCTTTGGGCAGATATGCTGTTTTCACCTCTTTTAATCCCAATGCAGCACTTGATTTGTCTCTATCTAATATAGACGTCTTAGGTTTAATGGCGGCTCTGCGCAAGCCCTATTATTTCTAGATCTGCAGGTCTTTTTGACTCCTTGTGGAAATGTTTTCAGGAGTTTCAGGGAAGAGAAGTGTTACTGGACTCAGTTGGGATGAGTCAACGTCATTTAACACTGAGGTCATAGAGCTTTACCCTATTATACCCCAAACTGATCAACAAGTACACACTTTAGCAGTTGACTCTCAGGGTAGTGAAGTTAAGCAGTTCAAGGCTTACTAAAGGAGGTGGTGTGGGGTTAGAGTCAACATTCAACAAGTATTGAATAGCAGTTAAAAACATAGTTGTCAAGCGGGGGGCGTGGCTTGAGCCGCCACCAAGATGGGCGCACTCGGCTGAAGCTCCGCGACCCGGTTGGAGCCTCGCAGATTTTTGGAGCCTTTCCGCGTCGGCATGTGATATAAAAGTATCGGCGGCTGAGGAGCGGACGCAGGGGATCAGGTAGCAGTCTTCATTTGTTGTTTTTACGCTACCTATCGTCCTGTCCCCGTCGCGCTCCGTTTTCCTCAGCGCTGCCGGTAGCGCCCGCCATTTTGTTTTCGGCGGAGCGCGGTCTTTACCTCAGGTGGTTAAGATTGCCTTATGTGCCGGTTCTGAAAACGGAGAGGGCTTTTCTGCGCGATGGTCATGAAGGTTATTTCAAAATTGAAGTGATTAAGTTAACAGCGCCACTACTATTCATGAAGGAGATTTGGAAGTGTTAAATAGAGAGAAGTTCATGGACACCTGTGTTTTAAGCTGAAGTACCCGGTTTGTGCTTTGATTTGACTATACAGAGAGAACTGGCATAGGGTTTCCTGCGCAGCTTTAATAACAGAGTGGAGTTCTCTGCGTTGCTTTACTTCCTCATGGATGGATGTCTGCATTTCTTATCCGCTATTTACATGGGGCAGCTTAAATTTTAATATTCTCTTTTCTGACTAAAGTGTCTCCATATGCATTCTGGCTTCCGCTGCAAAGGGGCGTGATAAATACAATTCTTCTTTGAATTTTGTGTCAGTACCTCTTAAACATGTGTGGCCCCTGTTGACTGTCGACGCAAGTCTGCTTCTACAAATTTTACCAGTAAAATTACATATTTCTTCCTCTTTGTCAGCGGCTACTTTTTTGCACTGAGGAGGAGTTTTCCAGTCCCTGCACTAGTCTCTAACTTTGTCTAGTAGTGGGTGAGGCATTGTTGTAACTCTCTCATACACATGGATCCGGTTTCATCCCTTGGGCAGAAGAGCAATATCAACATGTCAGCTCTTCGTAAGGATTCTAACTCCACTGCTTCATCCAAACGTCAGAAGAAAGAGCCTAATTCTCCCACTAAATCTCCACTTCCTATCACATTGTAGGATCTTATGGAGGAGATAAAGTTGATAAAGCCTTTTGTTATTGACACTAACGCAACTCTCCAAAAATTGGATGAAAAATGGTCAAATCTGGATTCCAGAATGTCAGTGGTGGAACAAAAAATCAGCGATGTTCAGGATGTTGCTTCTCAGGTTGCGGCTATGTCTAAAGAGATTGCTCTCCTTAAGTCACAAACTGAAGATTTAGAAAATCGCAATCGCCGTAATAATTTGCGCATTTTTGGCATTCCTGAGGGCGAGGAAGGCTCTGACATGCTGTCCTTCTTAAAAACTCACATTCCTAAAATGGTGGGGCTTAAGGATGGCACTACCCTAAATCTACAACGAGCTCATCACACACGGCCCAAATCTGGTGGTGCCTCTTCGTCATCATCTCCTAATCGTCCTAGAGGGATCATTGTCCTGTTCTTGGAATATACTGATTTGTTGCTGGTACTCTCGGCTGCAAGGCAGACAAAGCAGATACTATGGTCTGGTCACAAAATTTTCTTCTCACAGGATGTTGCTCGAGCCACTGCAGCCCGCCGCAAGGAGTTTCTATCTTTGCGGCCGGCTCTCCGCTCAATGAATGCCAGATATGGTTTGGTTCATCCTTGTTTCTTTAAGGTTACGTATAAGGAGAGGTCCTACTCCTTTGATCGTCCTGACGACTTACGCCAATTCATCTCTCGACACAAAGGGGACGAAATGGACTTTGGAGGGTTATGAGCTTATCTAGTCCTCTTTTCGCCATGTTATTAATTTATACGAAGCTCGTCCTCACTAATTCACAGTTCATTGTTTGTTAACTTGTTGTATGTTTCATTTCAACGTTGTGGCTTTTTAGCTCAATGTGGGTGATGTTTTATGTATTGGTTATCTCTCATTAATGTTTTTCCCCGTCTCCCTTTACAGATGTATTCTCTTCTCGTGCAAACCCTCATCCCAGATGCTCTTCCCTTCCTACGTATTTACCTCCTCCCTATATTCCCATGGTTGCCCTCGTGTTGGTAAGTGTTAATTATTTGGTCTTCCATTCATGTTTCCATTGCTCGTTTGTCTTGAGTCTACTGCACAGTTCTTTGATTGTTCCTTTTCTCTTCGACTGGCCGTGCACGGCCTACATACTCCCTTATAGGCTCTTTTCTTTTCTTTATCTCTTCTCTTAGCTTTATCTCCTCTTCCTAACTCTTATTTATCTATTTGTTTAGTTTATTGGCTCTGCCCGCTCTCGGCGCTTTGGTCAGTGTGGTCGTCTTTCTTTTCTTCACGGTTCCCCGCACCCTCATGCTTATTTCTCAACTTGTTACTCATTCATCGTCATTCTTGACTAAAGTCTTCTGGCTTTCTGTCATCTTTCATGTATCTATCACCTTTTCCTTTTTCCTCATTCCCTCTATCTCTTTTCTTTCTTTGGTTATCTGTTCTAGTCTCTTTTTACTTTCCTATGACTCTAGACTGTTTTTATTTTATAACGCAATATGTGACAATAGCATCAATGATTTCAGTTTTTCTTTTGATCATCATTTCCTATTTTACTTTTCTTATTATTCTGCATTATGGTACTTCGAATATGGTTTAATTGCTATCTTTTCATGTTTATCCCATAATTATATTTCTTTCCAGTTTTATCTTTTATTACAGCTATTCTTTGTGGATATTCATTGCGTATTTTGCTGTTTAATTATGTTTTCTTTTGAACACCATGACTGAAAATGTTCGTATTATTTCATGGAACGTTAAGGGTTTACGCAATCCTGTTAAGAAACAAAGGGTTCTCACTCATCTGACTAGGCTACAATGTAAAATTGCTTTGCTTCAAGAGACCCATCTGAATGAAAATGAAATTAATACTCTTAAAAAGCAGTGGGTTGGACATGTCTTTTGCTCCCCGTCCAGGGATAGAAAGAATGGTGTGATCACTTTGATACATAAATCACTTACTCTGGCTGTGGAGAAAGAGGAAAAGGACGCTGATGGCCGATGGCTTTTATTACATCTCCTCATAAATGATTCCCCAATTTCTTTGTTAAATATCTATGGCCCTACTGGTGTGGATGTACAATTTTGGAAGGATATGTCTCAGACCCTTCACTCCTGTCCTGATGTTAATCTGCTGGTGGGTGGGGATTGCAATCAGGTTTTAGACCCCTTTATAGATAGGAAATCCAACGCTAGATATATCCCCAACAGAATGCAAAAATCCTTTTCTACTACAATTAAATCCAGAGGCTTGGTAGATGCATGGAGAATATCTCATCCGGACACATTAGAATACACGTTTTTCTCCCCTACTCACAAATCCTCTTCTAGAATAGACTATATTTTCTTGAGCCCTCCTCTCCTTCCCAATTTGACTCATGCCGATATCGGGTCCATCCGCATCTCTGATCACGCTCCAGTCCTAATTAGTCTAGACCTTCCGTCGTATTCTTCTCGGCCACGTAGATGGCGCTTTAACAACTACTTACTTAAAGATAATATATTTTCAGAGCGATTTAAGGAGTTCTTGCAGGAATTTCTCCTCAGGAATGCTTCCCGGACATCCCTTTCTCCACCATCTGGGATGCCTTCAAGGCTACTGCCAGAGGGTTCATAATTGATTATGTGGCGGTTAAAAATAAACAATTTTCTAAAGATACTGCTTCTTTATTAGATTCTATTAAGCGTTTGGAACATGCTTATTTCACTTCTAGTAGTGAGGATAATCTAAAGAAACTAGTTAGCGCTAAGTTGTCATTTAATAAAAAATCTACTGCGGAGGCCTCGGGAACTTTACTTAAGGTAAACTCTAAATTTTATGGGGGTCGCAACAAGGCTGGTAAGTTATTAGCTAATTATTTAAAGGTCAAATCCCAAAGATCCAAGGTTGTCAAAATTACTGATTCTAACGGAGTGGATCACTATAAAGATGACGAAATTTTGAATTGCTTTACAGACTTTTATACATTGTATACTCCAGAATCCTCTCCCTCTGAGAAGGAGCTGGACTCTTTCTTCGAAACTCTTCCTCCGCGTTCCTCTGATCTTCCCGACTGCTCGATTTTAGAAGAAGACCTCTCTCTCTCTGAACTTAAGTCTGCTCTACTTTTGTTACCAAAGGACAAATCTCCTGGTCCAGATGGCTTTACTGCTGAATTCTACTCTTGTTTTTCCCAGTTTTTACTCCCTCATCTCTTATCTCTATTCCAGTACTTTGTTTCTTGTAAGGAGGCTCGTGGCTCTTTCCTGGAAGCAATGATTTGTTTAATCCCCAAGAAAGGTAAGGATCCCTCTTCCTGCGCTAACTACCGCCCTATTTCTTTGATTAATCTTGACTGTAAGATTTTTGCCAAAGTCCTTGCTCTTCGCATTAACAGGGTTATTCCGGATTTGATTGGATATGAGCAAACAGGTTTTGTCAAAGGTAGAACAATTGCGGACAATTCTAGAACTTTTCTGAACATTATACATCTTGCCTCCAAGAGTTCTATCCCTTCTGCAGCTATTACCCTGAATGCGGAGAAAGCTTTTGACCGCGTTCATTGGCTTTTTATGTTGCGTGCCCTGAAGTGGCATGGATTCGGCCCTGCTATTCTATCTCTTATAAGTTTGTTGTATTCTTCGCCTACCACTTCGGTTTTTGTTAACGGTTCTCAATCTTCTTATTTTACTCTCCAACGTGGTATTCGCCAAGGTTGCCCCCTGTCTCCTCTCCTTTTTATTCTGTCTCTTGAACCTTTCCTTCGTTCTCTAAGGAACTCCTCTACGTTCCGTGGTTTTACTCATAAGTCTATTGAAGTCAAATTTACTGCTTACGCAGATGATATTCTTTTATACATCTCTAACCCTTCTGCTTCTTTACCGGCGTTCGTCGATCTTCTCTCTTCCTATTCTGCCATCTCTGGATATAAGTTAAATTTTTCTAAATCTGAGATTCTTCCGCTTAATAAATACTGCCACAGAAGTATGTTTGAGGGGATGGATTTTAAATGTAATACCGACTACATCACTTGTCTAGGAATTAAATATTCTGCGTCAATTGCTAAAACGGTTAAATTGAATCTAGATGAGATCTTGTCTAAAGTTTCTGCCATGTCGGAGAGGTGGTCTCCTCTTTATTTGTCCTGGTGGGGTAGGTTGGACACCTCCAAAATGATGATGCTGCCGGTAATTAATTTTTATCTCTCCATGTTATTGATAAGACTTCCTCTAAAATTCTTTAAAAACCTTAACAGTCTAATGAGTAAGTTTCTTTGGAATAACAAGAAGGCTCGTATATCTCTTTCCGCTCTTTCAGCTCCTAAAGACAAAGGCGGTGTTAATTTTCCAAATTTTCGTCAATATCACTCTGCTTTCCTACTGCGACAGGTCATGCCGTACTTTTCTTCAAAGGATAATCCTCCTTTGTCAGTATGGCACAAATTAGAGGAAGCAAGCATTTATCCTTTTCCCTTTTCTTCGTTAGTTCACCTTGTTCCTCCTCCTCGCTCATTTAAGTCTCCTACTATTTCGTATCTTATATCCATTCTTTATCCTATTCATAGCAAATCAAACTCTCCGCGTCAGGTATTCTTAGACTCCTCTATTTGGAACAACAAATCTATTAAACTTTCTAATCGCACTATTTTTTGGAAGGACTGGATAATCAAGGGTGTGATACAGGTTAGACACTTACTGCACAATGAGCAGCTTCTGTCTTTTCAGGAACTTCGGTCCAAATACAATTTGCTGGCTGTATCCCCTTCAAAATTTGAATCGCTGAACCTGCATATAACTCAGCTGCTCTCTCTCCTTTCGGATATTGCACCGTCCACTTCTGACTATTATACCCAATTGTTATCTCTCTCTCCCGAGGTTAGGGCTTCTCACATATACAAACTCCTTTTTTTCCCCTTATCTCCCCGTCCCAAAAACAAAATTGAACTTTTGTGGGAAACAGATCTGCAACACACTTTTCCTACTCACACTTGGGACACCATCTGGGCCCGGGTACACCACACTTCATGTAATGCTAGCACTAATCAGACACTTTTTTTTTTCTATAAAAGACTTTTTTTAACTTCTTCAGCCATCTCTAAATTCAATTCTGCCTTGTCTTCTAATTGTTGGTCGTGCCACACCACCCCTGGTACTTATTTGTATTCTTTTTTCCTTTGCCCTAATATTCCAATTTTTTGGACGCGGGTTCGCAAGTCCATTGCCTCAATTTGTTCTATTAATTTTCCCTTCGATATCAACTCAATTTTTTGGGGAAGTTCCTCCACACGCTGGTTGGGTGTCCGAAAACTTGGTGCTTTTATTGATTTAGCAATTGCCATTGCATTTCAGGTCATAACCTCGAATTGGAAGGATGCCTCCAAGGTCTCTTTTTCAGCTTGGTGGAACCTACTTTGTCAACATCATAGGCTAGACAGAGCCTTTGTTGCCACATCTCAGCAGTTGATTTGTAAAGAGGCCTTTTGGTCCCCTCTCACTAACTATGTATCTTCTTCTGCACTACTTGCCAATGTTAATAATTTTGTTTTTCAACCACCATGAATTATTTTGCTACCCCTATGTATGCTTTGTTTATTCTAGGATTCTTACTTCTGTATTGCGTTTATATATTCTGTAGATTGCTGTCACTGGAAAGTATTATCAATTTTATGGTATATGATTGATGCTTTCTTTTCTCACTTTCTTCTTTCCTTCTTTCCTTTTCCCTCTAGTGTTTTCTTTCCTTTTCTTCCTTCTTTTCTTCTTTCTTCCTTTTCTGCCTTTCCTATCCCCTAAAACTAAAATCAAAAATGCTAGATTAATTATGGTACTCTGCGACTATGTTTTCCTTTTAGAGTGGTTATCTCTTCACTAATTCAGTTGTTATTAGAATTTTATCCTTTTTCTGTTTGGGTCACTAGGTGGATTTGTATTTTATCCTAAGGTCTATTGTTTTGTACCTTGTTCTCGCTTTCTTGTCCAATAAAGCTTTCTAAACTTAAAAAAAAAAAAAAACATAGTTGTCAAGCCAGTACTTTGGGTAAGAGTAGAAAAGTACTTTTGGTATTAGTCACACAATTAAAACTATACTGGCATAATTCACAATGGGCAAATCTAAGGTGTACCAATGGAAGCAGTTCCCACAAACAATGCAGAGACATGTTAACAGTAACTAAACGTTGGCCCAATATCCTAGGGGTGAGAAATATCTGGGGTGCTCAAGCGGGTGTTAGCTGGTAAAAATAAGTTGGCTCGATGTATGGTCTTGTTGGGGCAGCACAAACCTACAAGTGTAACTGTCAGTCCGGGAAATCCTCCCTGGTGGAGGGTTCCCGACTTGCCTAGAGCAAAGAAGTTAGTGTTGCTGCCACACTGCTTGTGTTTTTATGCTCTAGCCTTCCACTAAATCAAAGATGGCAGCATCCACAGCCAAAGAAGCTAGGTAACCACCCCATGTCGTAGTGGTGATGCCTTCCCCCAGGTGCAATTTCTTCATGGTGCTGTGTATCTGTCCATGCAACTTTTGCTATCACTTATGTGCTTCGTGGCACGAGGGATGATTTTCTTCTGAATTCGCTTGACAAATTCCCTACCCAACATCTTCGGACTTAGGTGTCAGTGTAACTGCTTCTACTTGGGATATGTTCAGTACTCTAGGCCTTGCTGATGGCACACTGGTGCAGGTTTTTCTCATTATCTCAGTGACAGACTCGAGTCATCTCACTGGCTCCTGCACAGCCCCTCATCTTCACAGCAGCACCCTCCTCATGCAAGGGCACCTCTAGCATCCCAGCAGTTGGTCTGCTCTGTCCTTGTGCAGGATCCAGGCAGTCTCTCCTGGCAGACTTATCGAATTTCCCTAGATTACTGATCCTTAGCCTAAGGGGAGTTAGTGATAGTTATCCGAACCCTGGCACACTAAGGGTTTTCCCAGTGTCCACTGTGTGGGACCCCAGACTTCTAGTCAGTAAATCTTGGCACACTGTTACAAGTTTCTGTCCTGCCTTTATGCCCAATTTGCAGAAATATTTTGTGCATTCCATTTCTTCAATTTTGGGTAGTGCTGCACTTTTGTGATTTCAACTCATAGTGGCTCGAGCATGGCTTTTGTTAAAAGTCTGTGCAGGGAGGTGGGGTGCTCAGAGTGTCTGCTCAGGAGAAACCTAAAACAAGGCACTATAGATATGCTGGCTGTCCTTCTCAGCTAGCTGTCAACAGTGAGGGGTCACCTTCCCAAATATTAAAGACCAGGAAATCGCAGGGGAAACTCTCTGACTTTAAATGGACCGACTATCTCTTCTCCTAAACACTTTCTGGACTGGAATGTATGAATTGGTCCCTTCAATCCACATCAGATGTCTTGGTTTTCTTCTCTCACTCCATCTTCAATACCAGTGTATTTAGGTACATCCAGAAAGGAAGCCAATGTGGTGATGGCCATATGCACTGCACATACCCACACACTCTGGTTACTTACATGGGCATGCACATCTGCTTCTCTCCTATTGCACACCGAGGAGCAAAGGACCAGATTGCAGGATACAGGGAGACAAATTGAGAAAAAGGGCAAGAGGAGCCAGTACTACTTTTCCCTAGCAGGGAACAGGTAAAAAAGGACCGACCTTCTTAGTGAATTTGGTCTCACTGTAACCATTGTCAGTTCTCTACAGCCCAGTGAGGGAACAGTAGCAAGGAGAGTAGTGTGAACATGGCGTGACCCACCGACTTCAGAGCATCACTCTGGGTCTCACTCCTTGTTACACAGAAAGGTCTTAGAACGCATGCATGACCATTGTGTGCGCTGAGATAGGATCAAGCATATTGGCTTTGCTATGGTGGACTTGGGGTAATGGTGCACACTCTACAAAGCCAGGCAGGGGGACCATCAGGAGTCATGTAGCAGGCAGACCTTTCTTCAACCCAACACTTTTGAACCTGCCATATTTCGTCATCATCTTTAAGGAAGTGTAGTTTATTGAACATATACTTTACACTATCACTGAAGGATCGGAATAGGAATTATTCTGTTCTTCAGGTTCTTAAGCGAGTATGTTGAACACTTTTAGATCTTGATGAGCATTAGGCTTACATTACGTTTGCCAATTTTGGGGCCGATTCACAGAACTAATCTGAGATAAAATCCTAAACTTACTACTTTTGGTATTCACAGAAGGCATTTAGTAGTAGTAAAGTTAGGACTCCTAACTTTACTACTACTAAACTGAGACAAAATCCTAACTTTACGACTTTTGGCATTCACAAAAGGCATTTAGAACTAGTAAAGTTCGGATTCCTAACTTTACTACTACTAAATGCCTTTTGTGAATACCGAAAGTCATAAAGTTAGGATGTTGTCTCAGTTTAGTAGTAGTAAAGTTAGGAGTCCTAACTTTACTACTACTAAATGCCTTCTGTGAATACCAAAAGTAGTAAGTTTAGGATTTTATCTCAGATTAGTTCTGTGAATCGGCCCCCCAGTTTTCAAATCAGACACAAAAATGTATTATGCTACGCATTTGTCCCCGCAAATCAATTGGAATGAACTCAACACGTTCTACAGGTTCTTAGCAAATAACACATACATGTATGCATAGATATATATTTAAATACATTCAGAATTCTGCAGAAAGACACACCTGCTCCATTTACTCACTCACAAACATTGTAGCTCTATCCACCATGCAGACATACATGCAGGCAGAACCACATACATTTCAGGCACATAGACACTCTGGAGGCACACTCATACAATCACTCTCACACACTGCGGACACATATCCTGCAGACACACACACAAACACACATGCATATGATCACATACCCTGCAGAAAAAGAGGGACACAACCTAGAGACATGAAGATTCTTCAGACACATATACAGACCCTGCAGACACACTCTGACGATGCATACATACTCTGCACAATTCCTGTTGGAAATGCATACATTCAGCAAACCCATCACACCAATGGTACAAGCTGCTGGCTGTATATGTGGATAACACAAACCAAATGCTGTGTCTGGCAGTCAAGCTTAGAATGCACTGGCTTGCAGGAATGTGGATTCTATATCAGGACTGGAGGCGAGGATTATGCCTTCTCACTTCACTTTATTAAACAGCAGCCAAATTTAAGAAAACAAACTACATTTCCCATGAAACCTTGGGAAAAATGTAGTAAAGAAATTTGTCCAATTAGAAACAGTCTGAGGCCTCCAATCAGGACTCTCCAACTCCAACATAGTCTGTTCTCACTGGCCCTTCATCCTCTCTCTTCGCTGCTGCGCAGCCGAGATAAGTGCTTTTCCTACTCTTTGGGAGTTGATTGCCTTTTTAATTGTTGTTTGTTTATCTAAATTGCTTCTAGGCTTATCTGTTGTGCGCTTCATATGCACGGCTTGATGATTCGTACTGCACCGTGGTGTTATTTCCTATAGATTTAACTGGTTCATTGGTTTCAGACGCGGGGCCGCTCTGCTCAGCGCGTCGTTCCTTCATTAGTGTGTCAGTTTCATCAGGATTCCGAGGTTAATTGCCTCAACGGCCCATGTTTGACTCAGACGCGCTGCCGCTTTGCTTGGTGTATCGTTTCCGGCCAGCGCGTCTGATTGCACGGTTCTTATCTTTTCCCCCTTTTTATTGTGCCGTTATTAACGCCGCAGGAGCGTTTCAGCTCCTACGTGGCTGCTGGTTCTGGTGCGCTCGTCCTGACCTCCTGCCACCAGGGGGCGTGGGAGGCAGCGGGACGCGCGCGTTTCAAATCCCTGAGGGGATTAAATGGCGCGCCGTAGTCCAGACGAGCCTTGGCTTGAGGAGGACGCCTCTGGTGTAATGGTGGAGCTGCGTTGACGTTTACCGGCCGATCGGTGTACTTTATCACGCTCTGCTGCCCAGGCACTCTCTTTTTCAAACAGGCAGCAGAGTCTGTATTCCCTTATTTCTACGCCGGCTGGGGTCTGTATTCTGGTTTCTAAAGCCAGTTTTGGGCACATGCCCAGGCCAGTGTGTGGTTTTTATCTATATAACTGTTTGCTGCACCAGACATTTTTGTGCCCAGGGCCTAGTCCCTCAGAGTCAGCGAGCTCCTTGTGCTTTTCACTTGGCTGACACCCAGCCTTACAAGGTTAACCCTTTAAACTCAGGGTACACGGTCTGTCACCCAGACCCCACTACTTACGCTCATCTATCCTCATTACAGTCCAGGGGGTATGGAAAGGGACTATGAGGATGACTCCCAGGGAGGGGAAAATACCCTGGCAGACCTCCCTTGGGATGATGAGTTCTATGACACAGTAGATGCGTCAATTTACAGAGCGGTGGGTGAAGCCATGACACCTCTAGAGGAGAGACTGTCAAGGAAAATAGACCAAGCCTTAGCACTGCTGTCGGCCCTCCCCATGGTCCCGCCCCCCAACCTGGGTACCCAGGGACTTCCCTGACTGCAGATCCTGTTCCCCCCCCTGCTAAGCGCGCATGTGATACGGGGGTGGATCCCAGTGCTTTTGAGAGGCTCAAGCAAGCTTTTCTGGCTTCTCAGCCACCCTTACCACCTAAAGGTGATGATTTGTCGACCCCCCCATGTCGTCCAGCCCAACAACAACACAGGGGACGCTGACGACGAGTCTGGCCCATCCAGACCTTGGCTCCCAGGACAGTTCAGATATGTTCGATCCCGACGAGATCATACACCCCAGATCGTCGGATTGGACCCCGGCAGATAAAGTCGCCAGTTATGTGGCAATGCGCATAAGAAAGCCTCTAGAGAAGGAGGCACGGAACTGCCTCTGGTCGGAGTGCCCAAGACCGTCCCTGGAGGGTAAGGTTGCCCTCACTCCAGAGATCGACGCCCGTATGGCCACTTTTCTCCAGAAATTTATGAGGGATCCTAAAAAAGGGATCAATAGGTCCTGGCGAGCGTGTCAGGACAAACTCTTGGACGTTTTAGAGCCCCTCACGAAAATTTTGGACAAGGCCGAAGAGGCCAAGATATCAGGATCCCTGATCTCCCCAGAATCCCTTTCGGGGTGGGCACAAAGGGCCATCGTATTTTTGGGCAATGCCAACTCTGCCATTTCCACTGAGCGCCGTCGCTCACTCCTTATCAAAGTGGACCCCAAGCTTGGGGATCTTGCTGACTCAGAGGCGGGGGCGGTGGCACAAGGAGGCCTGTTTGGGGAACCATTTGTCAAGGAGCTAGGTAAATTCGTCAACACGTTTACCTCCCTTGACAAGGCGCAGACGTCCATCAGGAAAATGTTCCCCCGGGTTATCCGTGGGGCCGTTCGTGGTAGGGGCCGCTAGACCGGCCGCCCTTCCAATCCATCTTTGAGAGGGCAAGGCTCCAGACAGGGTCAATATCAGGACGAGGCCCGCTTTGGCAATTTCTACCCTGCGAGAGGCAGGTGAGGCAAAGGCAAAGGATATCGAGGAGCAGCGACATCCAATAATACCGGTGAGTATACTCCCTTCTTCCCGGTTAAAAATAGGAGGGAGGCTGGGGGATTTTTTCCAAACCTGGACTTCCATCACAGGGGACGCATGGGTGCTACAAACAGTCCAAGGTTTCCGCATAGAGTACAAGGGCAACCCTACCCAACGGTGCATGCCCCGTCCCATCCAATTCTCCCAACAGGAGTCCGCCTTAGTAGATGCGGAGGTCGCTTCTCTTCTTGCAAAAGGAGCCATTGTCCCCTCCACCCTGCATCCCAGGGGTTTTGTCAGCAACATATTTTTGGTGAACAAAACAGATGGAGGCAAACGCCCCGTGATCAACCTCAGCGAGTTCAACGAGTGGCTGGTATATCGCTACTTCAAGATGGAAGGGATCCATCTCCTCAGGGATGTCTTACGTCCTTCGGACTGGATGGTGCATATGGACCTAAAAGACGCCTACCTAGTGATCCCGGTTTTTCCTCCCCACCGGAGGTTCCTCCAATTCGTCTGGCGGCACCAGACGTTCGAGTTCGCTTCCCTACCCTTTGGACTGTCATCGGCCCCTTGGTGCTTCACCAAGGTCCTCAAACCGGTAGTGCAATGTTTGAGATCTCGGGGAGTTCGGATGATAGTCTATTTGGACGATCTGCTCCTTATGGATGCATGTCCTCATCAGCTTCTTCATCATCTCCAGATGGCGGTCGATCTTCTCCAGAGCCTAGGCTTTGTGATCAACAAGACTAAATCTATCCTCACTCCCTCTCAGTCGCTGCCGTTTCTTGGCTTCATAGTAGACTCCACATCCTCCACTCTCAGTCTTCCAGCCAGAAAGATCTCAAAGATTCGACACAGACTGAGATGATCCTTATCCAGGCAACAGGTGTCGCTCAGGGATGTGGCCCGGATTGTGGGCTTTCTTTCGGCCTCCATCCAGGCCATCTTCCCGGGGCCTCTCCACTATCGAGCCCTGCAATGCCTCAAAGCGGTGTACTTTCGCAGAGGGGGCCCGTACTCCCACAAGGTGGTTCTGTCCGAGGAGGCCTGGGAAAAACTTCAGTGGTGGCTTCATCACATGGAAGCCTGGAACGGTCGAGCGATTTTTGGGTCGGCACCAGATCTGGTGATAGAGTCCGATGCCAGCACGGTAGGCTCGGGAGCCAGGTGCGGCAAATTTTCTACAGGAGGATTGTGTTCTCCAGAAGAACGGAGATTACATATCAATTGTCTGGAGCTCCTGGCAGGCACCTTCGTGGTCCGTTGTTGGACGAGGGACTCCATCCAATCGTCTGTCCTTCTAAAAATGGACAACATATCCGCAGTTCCCACATCAACCACCTAGGGGGCACAAGGTCCAAGGCCCTCTCAGACCTGGCGGCCGAATTTTGGCAATACTGCCTGGACCATCAGGTCTCAGTCACTGCAGAATACCTCCCTGGATGGGAGAACCTGGTGGCAGATTTTCAATCCCGCAACTTCAGGGATTCCAGCCTCTGGAAGCTGGACCCAGATGTGTTTCGGAAGTTGAACAACCTCTGGGGTCCTTTTTCAATAGACCTATTTACCTCGAGACTCGACCACCAGCTCCCTCAGTTTTACAGCTGGAGGCCGGATCCACTGGCGGTGGCCACGGACGCCTTCCTCCAGGACTGGAGGCAGGAGAAAGGGTACGCCTTCCCCCCCTTGGCGATGATCATGAGGGTGACGGCCCAGATCAGGAGATAGCGAGCCGAGGTGGTAATAGTCACCCCGTTTTGGAGATTGCAAGTTTGGTTTCCAGTTCTTCTGGAACTTTCTTGGGATTCTCCAATCCTACTCCCCCACTTCCCGGCTCTCCTTCAGAGCCCCGATCAGACTCTACATCCCCTGATTCAGGGGAACTCGTTGTGGCTCATGGACAGGAGACGATGGGAGGTCCCGGGCCTTTCGAGGAAAGCTGAAGAGCTCATGGCCAGGGCTTGGGCGGACAGCAAGGTCAAGTATTACAGGTCCGCTTGGGGCAGATGGTCCTGCTGGTGTGTGCGACGGGGTCTCAATCCCTTGGACGCCGATGTAGTCTACATCTTGAATTTTTTGGCCCACCTGGCCTCTTGTGGTCTAGCATACAGATCGATAAACACTTTTCGCTCAGCCATTTCGGCTGGCCATGTGCCGCTTAACAATGCGGCAGTAGGAGAACATCCTCTAGTATGTAAGCTGCTCCGAGGCATCAGACTGTCTCTACCCCCAGAAACCCGTTATTCGGCCCTCTGGGACGTGAACCAGGTCCTCAACTTGTTCCTATCTTGGCAACCTAACAGGTTTCTATCACGGAAGGAGCTGTCGGCCAAGCTGGCCATGTTGCTATGTCTCATTTCTTGTCGTCGTGTGTCGGACGTGCGAGCTTTGGATATCACAGCCAGAATGTTTACCATGAGTGGGGTCACTTTCACACTGCATAGAAGGACTAAATGCCATACAAGAACAAGTTCATATCCGGAATTTCCGGATTTACCAAAGCTGTGTGTAGTCCGCTGTTTGAAAGCTTACGAGGAGATGACGGAAGAGTTTCGTCCTCCTGGTAAACGGCAACTTCTTATTGCCTTATGCAAACCATTTAAGGCGGTATCTTCTCCCACCATTGCCAGATGGGTAAGGTGGGTTATGCAGGAGGCAGGCATAAGCCTTAAGGATTTTGGTGCCCACTCAACTCAAGGGGCAATGGCCTCGAAAGCATTTGGCTTGGGTGCCCATTTGGAGGATATTCTCAACGCGGCAGATTGGTCTTCGGACTCTACCTTTAAGAGGTTTTACTTCAAGCCAGTGCTGGACATGGCTCACCTCATGGTGAGCAAGCTTTGAACTAGCATAATCCTCGCCTCCAGTCCTGACATAGAATGAAAAATGTCCTAGCTACCGTAACGGAAAGTTTCAATTCTATTAAGGACTCGGAGGCGAGGATTATCCCACCCTAGGTTTTTTCAATGAAAGGGACCCACCCCGTATTGGAGTAAGTAATTCAGTTTGATTCCTACACTGCTGAGATTAATGATTGTTGTTCTTTCCTGTGTGGAATTCTCTGTCTCACTGCGTTTGGTTTGCAGGCTTGACGAGTTACATTCGTTAAGTGACAATGTTCCTTTGTCCTCCTAGGTTCTGATATGAATAAACAGGACTCTTGAAAAGGATCCACGGCTGACTTTGCGCGACGAAAGAGGATGAAGGGCCAGTGAGGACAGACTATGTTGGAGTTGGCGAGCCCTGATTGGAGGCCTCAGACTGTTTCTAATTGGACAAATTTCTTTACTACATTTTTCCCAAGGTTTCATGGGAAATGTAGTTTGTTTTGTTAAATTTGGCTGCTGTTTAATAAAGTGAAGAGAGAAGGCATAATCCTCGCCTCCGAGACCTTAATAGAATTGAAACTTTCCTTTACGGTAGCTAGGAAATTTTTCATTATTTATATGGCAAAGATGGAGGTGGTAACGTTTTACACAGTGTATAAGGATTGTTGACAGCACATAGGATTTTGCACTTCATCCTCACGTTTTCTTACAGTTAGTTAAGCAATTTCAAGGCTCTTTTGATACATTTATGACTTTGCACATTCAGGCATAATTTGACCTCCTGGTTTTGGATTTTGGGGAATTCCAGTGTAGACAATGGTACATGTAGTCGAAGCATAACTTGGCTACAGTTTTCTCTTCTATGCTATACCAATTTGTTAGTGCCGAGAAATGTTCAGATGTTCCAGTGTAGTGTAAGCTGTAGATTGATACCCTTGACCACTGTGTTGACTAGGAGAATGTAGGACACTTCTGCATTGGTGATCACTCCCAAGCTCCATACTTTTAGTGTGGTACATATTGGCTCACCAAAACATGAAAATCATTTGAAGAGGATTGAATGGGCTACTGTTCCACGCAGTTTTAGGACTTTGGTTTTGGCTCTATTCAGAAACAGGAAGGTACATTTCATCCAGTAGGAAATGTGATCTACACAGGCAATGATCTGTTCTCACATAGACACTAAAGATCTGGCAGAATAAGGTACTCAGTAGTACTCTGCATGCCACAATACATGATGAGGATTCTTTTAACTCCAGTCAAACTAGATAACTGTTTTAACAAAAGGATCATGCCAATTTTAAGGCTGGCCTGTTGCAAAGTGACCCCTTATTGGGTAGTCTCCCCTAGTATTTCATTTTTGTTTTGGACCCACCTGCTTGTAATTTTGAACTCTAGCCCTTGACCACTGCAATCCAGTGCCCAGTTTATGTGCTCTGACCCATAAAAGAAAGTCACAAAAAGGCTTAAAAGAACACTTGAGGCATTTAATTTCATTATACGTTCATTGTATAAGATGTAAAATCTACTTCTGTGGCATGTAAAATTAAATGTCACGTGGACTGAAGCACGGTATTGTTCCTTCCAATATGTTGACTCTGAAAACATGACACAGGCCTCCACTGATGCCTGGTCTCATGCAGCCCGCAAACACTCATATTTTACAGACATACCTGCAAAAATAAACTCTTTCGAGACTGAAAAACCCACTTATTTGCTCTAAATAAGTCATCCCTAAAATTACTTTATTGTCAATTAGGTAGGAAACATAGGGGCATATATTAGCAACAACAGGCGAAAATTATCGCAAACCGCGCTTAGCGCGCATTTTCTTAACGCCGCCTATCGCTGGATATTATCACGGTGATAACATGCTATTAGCAAGGTTTATCTCCAATGCGATAAAATATCCAGCGATAGCGGCGAAATGCGTGAATATCGCTGGAAATGCAGCGATATTCACGCATTAACGCAATGGTGGACTTAGGCTGACAATCCACCTCCTATTCTACAAACAGGTAAGTCATGTTTTTAGCAGGTGTTAAATTTTAGCGATATTCGCGCCTAGCGCGAATTTTTTTATCGCTTCGCCTGCGTTGCTAATAGGGAGAACTTGTGTTAGCGACTGTTTTCAGTCGCTTTTAGTTGGGAACGCCTACCTTGCATGTCATTAGCGATATTTATCGCTGGCATGCAAGGCGATGGGAAAACTGCCCGCTATCGCCAGAAAGCTGTCGCTAATGCCTGTTAGCGACAGCTTGCTGATAGCAAATTCTTGTAAACCAGATTAAATCACTATTTCTAAATTATCCAGTTGGAAGCAGCAATAGAAAAAGTTCAAGAATGTCTCCTAACAGTTCTTAAACATCCAATTAAGGGGTTACCTCAGATTTTTCTAACTAGTTAGGAAAATGTAACTTTCAGGAAAGTTATGCTTTTTTGTCTGAGTTATTGTAGGTTATTTAGCCTTAGCCTGCCGCTGCTGGCCAACCCTGTCCCCACCATAATTTAAATTCTGCCCAACCTGAGCAGAGCCGGACTGGGAACCGAAACCGGCCCTGGCAAACTGCTCGGACGGCCCCCGGGTGGGGGTGCGGCCGAACTGTTTGCTAGGGCCGGTTTTGGCCAATTTTGTTACAGGGGGCCGATATTGCCGGGCCCCGGTAACAAAAACGGCCCCCCAAGGGCCCAAAACCGGCCCCCACCCTGGCGGCCCACCGGCGAAACGCCCGGTGCCCGCTACAGCCAGTCCGGCCTTGAATCTGAGTCTTAGTTTACATCTAAGATTTTTCTCTTTACATCAAAATTGGTTGTGACGTTTTATTGTGTCTTGTGTGACTTTTTCTATTGTCTATACACTGCTTGCATACTTTACACATAGCCTTTGATTTAAGCCTGAGCAGTTGTTAGCAGGGATGGGGCACAGGTTTATTTTATTTAATTTGTGTGACATCTAGCAGGTGATGACTTTATCCTTTGAGATGGAGACTTGGCCACCCAATATAATAATCCACTTTCCTACAGGACTCCTCCAATCTGGGCATATATTTGAGTCTCCTTTGAAGCAAAGTTTATGGTCACATAGAGGTGAAGGAGTATGAGAGATGAGTTTCTGTTATCTTCCAAACACAGAATGTGTTCTTATCTGTTGTTCTCCAAGCAGACAGGAGCACAGAGATGGTCGTGCAGGAAGTGAGTTATTTGCAAACGCTCTTGAAGGTGTCTTGTGGCCCCCTTATCCTTCTTTGGTAGATAAGTTGACTATTGTTCTTTTAGTAGAGAGAATATTTCTACCATTAAAGTTTTCTTAAAGAGAGTTATAACAATGCCATATATCTGAAAAATCCATATGATTCATTGAGAAATAAATCATTTATCACAGATGTGATTTCCAGCTTGGCTGTGCAGAACACTGCAAGCAGGGTTGATTCTTTTTTTATCTGAGCCACACTAGACCTTTCCTCCTTGTTCATCAGATAAAATGAGTTCAAAGTAGCTGAAGGTACGGGTGTGATAGTGGGACGTTGCTGCCATTTTATTTATTAAAAGACATTATAAGCTATTTACAATGTTGGAAGATTGCCTATGTGTGCCTTTAATGGCATTCAAGGCATCTCTTGTAGATGTTAAAACTTCTCCCATGGTTGGTTGTCTGCAGTGCTGATGCCTTTTGCTATAAATGCCTTTTTGGCACTTTTAATAGTTTTCTGGGCTCCTCACGGGTTCCTCTTGGAAGGAAACTTATGGGTGCTCCTAGACATACTCTGAGCATAGTACTATGTCAAAAAAGTGTTTACCTCAATGTTAGACAAATTATACCCAAGATTCCGAAGGATGCAATTCATCACTATTTTAGAAAATAAAATGATAGCTCCTTCTTTAAATTATTCCTATTAGTGGGCTGCCTCAACTAATCAAGCGAAGTAAAATTTCTACTGATGCTCACCAGATCCCACCATATCTTATTTTCTCTAAGCAGATACCCCCTATTCAGTTAACCCGCTTCCACTGTGATCTGCTGAGACTCAGAATCTCTTACCACAGATACTCCAAGTCCATTTACAAGGCCCTTTTGCAGCAACCTTCCTGTGCTAGCTGGTAATGGGCCATGTGTCGAGTGTGGCTTCAACTCTTCCAAAGGAAACTAAGATGCATTCTGCTTTCTCAGCGATATTTTCCAGCCTACTCAGATCATACAAGTTTACCAGCTATCTTGGGTTCCGAGCTATAAGGCTATATTAAAATATTAGAATGTTGAGAGCTCCACTGAAGAAAATGAAATTGTTCAGGGATAATAATGCCTGGTATAAGCCTCCTGCTCCAATGTTCCAAAATTTGTCTTTCTGTTTCTCCTTTTTGAATTTGGAACATTCAAATTTCGTCCAAATTGGATGTGATAAAGAAGTTGGAATTGTTAATATAGCAATGACAGAACATAGTATAGCCTTCAAGCCTACTGCTAAGGGCAATACTGGTTTTGAAGGCCTTCTCCCTTGTCATATATAACTTGGGTTCAGGGCCTTTAACAAGCAGTATAGCCCTCAGCACCAGACTTTAAGACTATAATATGTTCTGTCATTGCTATATTAACAATTCCCACTGGTTTATCCCATCCAATTTGGACATTCACCTATTATAGTGATCACCTATGCCTCCCAGGCTTGGTGGTCTGTGGCAAGAAACTATCAAATACCACAGTGGTGTCACAGCTAAATTTCGCTCAGTTACTTTTTTCAAGTTTTCATATTCAACCATCTCCTTTGGCTAAACCCCAAACTGGCATCAACACCATAAATTAGTGATCGCCTCATCACAAGAGTCTTCCATTTACAGGGTCACTGTACAGCAAAACTGCATAGAAGTAAACCAATCAGTGATATGACCCTCTGTCATACAATATCATTAAGCATCGTCAGGGACATTTGTCCAGTAAATTAACACAATGTAGTTAAAACACTCTACTCTTCTTCATAGATTGTGTAAAGGATGTTGGCTTTACTCACTGAGCTTTGAATACTTGCTTCTACTATTTCATGAGCCATTTTGACAGATGGAGATGGAAAGCTGGTCTATTTATTTGATTTGAGTGAGCACATTTATTAATTTAATTTATCTCTCTCTGTCGCCACACCAAGGACCGATTACGGGTCTAGCACAGTTTCAAACCCATATGGAATTTTGCTCCAACCAAACACAAATGAACCAGTGTTCCCCAATGTACCAGGTGCAAGAAAAATAGATCCGGTTTTACCACCCATGTTGAAAGGACTGCATTGCACCTTCACACCCATTTTCTAGTACCTGTCTGAACCTAGGCAATGGCACAGGGGGAAAATGCAATGCCCTCTCAGCATCTAGCAACAGTCTCCCCTTCCCTACAAGACCCATGCCAACCCATTCCCTTTACAGCCCTACCCCACAACACTCCCCCCTGCTGACATTTACCACCTCTGGCAATATGTGAGCATTAATCCCCATGGAAAAGGGAACACAATGTGGAATTCTGCCTAGTAAAACCGGATCTGCACAGTTATTATTCATAAATATACTCATTTCATAAGAAAATTCCAGCTGGTGTCGATTATTCCATCTGCTTGGAATTTCCTGATGGATTTCCAAATTATTCGTAAGTGGGCCTTTATTATGACTAAATTCATGCAAGTCAGAGACTGACTCTTTTAGAGACTTTTAACTCCTGTTTTGCTTCCGCTAATGGCTGCATTTGTCTACCAAGAACATTTTCTTCACTACAGGTGTCCTTCAAATGAACCTTCATCAAGTTGTACTGATTGTTTAAACCATTTTTGAGGGATGCTTACACTTCGGAGAACCTAAAACTTTTAAACAGAAAGCCAACCGGCAGAGACTTCTATTTGAATGCAAGCCTAGAATATCCTCATTTTGCTTTTAACAGAGCTTGTTTCGGGGGGGCAGAGCTTGCCAGGCCTGAAGATTGCCACCATTTAGGCAAGCTCCTTAGGCCGTACATCAATCCTTTGTTATCCTGGTTCTTTAAATTCCTGGGGGTCTGCTGCAGCTGCCTTTATGCTGCCTGTATTAGTGACAGATTGAGCGGAGGGCGAAATAAATGGCATCCAGACTCCACAGTGGACTTAAGATAGTGGCTCGGCACTGATCATGAGGCCGGGCTGAGAAGCTGGCATTGCGGCCTGCCGGCTGCTGAGGAGTGCAGCACTCTGGAAATTAATGCAGGCTATCTGGGGCACCTGGTGATCGGGCCCCTGCTTGACCACTGTTGTATGTGTGCTGAGCGGGCCTGGTCACGTGTGTGCTGTGGTCACAGCGGACCGAGGCAGTGCATCGGCCGGCGGAGTGGCCGGCCCGAGCATTACAGAAGGGCCTGTTGGTGGCATCCAGGGCCTGTCCTGAAGACCAGGCCTGGGTGAAGCACCTGCCGAAGGACATCGGGGGGCCTTCTCTGAGAAAAGTGGGGGCCCTGAGAGGACATCTCCTACTCTCTGCGGTAGGCTGAGGGTGGCTGGCCCCGGGAAGACAGCGCAATATGCCTGCGCAGCCAGGCCTGATGCCCCGACCCAAGTGGGATGCCGGTGTAGACACAAGTGTGCCCCGCTGGAGGAGCAGGTGCCCTGCGCAGACATTTGCAGAACACAGCGGGAAGAGGAGAGCAGCCGGCCCGGGGCATGACAGTGCAACCTAATGGAAGCCTACGTGTCCTGTGGCTTAGTCCAAAGCTAGCTCTGCTGCACTCGTCGAGGAGCCTCGTGAGGACAAAAGAGGGGGCCAGAGTGGACGTTCACCTTCACTGAGTTCAGGAAAAGGGCTTTGAGTGCCCCAGCAATGGGGCCTTGCTGTGTGAGAGAGGACAGCCTTCTGAAGATACGAATGGGGGCCCCTGGCCCCGGCGGGGCACCATCTTGTGGAGAGTGCAGCACCTGCCCGAGATTACTGTTGCAGCTGCCCCTTGCCTTAAGAACCAGTGACAGGATACCTACTCGTCCTCACCGTATGAATGAGTGCGTGGCGCCTCGGGATGTGACTTTGCCAGCGCAGAGTGTGGTACTGTGCTGCATGTTCATCCAGACTTACTCATGTATCAAGCTCCGCTACTGTGCATTGGAGCATTGTGGAATGTGTGCATTCCCACCTAGGCACTAGAGCCCTACATTAACAGTGGGAGGGGTTTTGTGGTGGTGCCCGGTGGTTGTGGAGCCCCTTGAGCACTAATGTGAGATAGCGTAACCCCTTGTGTTGCGCCCCGTCAGACAACCTTCTTGGCTCATTGCCTGTGCCCTGCTGAAAATGGCCTTGCAGTGGAAGTGAGTTGTTGAACTCTATTGTGGGGGCTGCTGTGCCGGTGTGAGACCCACCTACCGGACTGTCAATTGCTGTGCTCGAAAGATTTGGGGGATATTGGTGTGGATCCTGTGGGGCGACCTTACAACATGGGTAAAACTGACACGTACCAACCCAAATTGCATCTTGACCTGCAGAAGACCCCCAAGGCTTGGGATGATGGTGTGACCACATCGGAGCCCGGACAAGAAGACACTGATCCAGAGGTGGGTAGTGAATTGTAGCAGATCCTCGCAGCTAATCAAAATAGTCTTACCACAATTGACGATAAGATAGATGCACTGTCATTTCTGATGGATCACATGTCAGAGCATCTGGATAAACATGCTAAATGTATCGACATGGTCGAGAGACGTGTATCGCAGATGGAAGACGAACAGGTCACTACCTCGGCAGCTCAGAAAAAGATTGACAAAGTACTTCTCATGCTGTAGGCAAAGGCAGAGGATCTTGAAGCAAGATTGCACCGCAATAACCCCGGAATTGTGGGGCTAATGGAATCCACAAATTTAGCAACATGGAAAGATTTGTGGAGCAACTTCTCATTGACCTGTTGGGGTGCAAAACTTTTTCACATATCTCTGTGGTTGAATGGGCCCATTGCTCCATACATGGGCATGGGGCAAAACCTCATCTAATCATTGCAAGACTTCTGAATTACAGGGACCGAGATGCGGCACTCCACAAGGCAAAGGAGCTTAAAGTGCTTCATCACGAGGGCTCAGAGCACTCACTTTACCCAGATTTCATGTAGCAGGTTCAGGAGGCTCGGAGGCAATTTATCATGGCTAAACGCAAACTACAGGCACTGCAAATGTGGTACAGCATGCTATACCCTGCATGTTTGCGGGTAATGATGGTTGGGAAGGCAACTATCTTTAGGGACCCCAAACAACTGCAGCAGTTCCTTGAGAGGCGTGAGACGGCGGGTGAGGTGACGCTGTCCAAGATCAGAGGACGAAGATGCTGGGGTGTCCCAAGATTTGGAGGAACAAGATTAGCATCTCCTGGACAGGATGTAGTATTTTTCTACCCTACGTTTAGATCTCTGATCCTCTAACTTGTGCAGGAAGCATTCAACCTTGGTCTGGCAACAATGGGGTGCATTACAGTAGCTCTATCGGGGTGACACCCCTTGGGGACTAACTGTACATTCCTCATGTGGGGTGAGCGAACAAAGGTATAGTGGTGCAACCCCTGTGGCGGGTATGGTTTGATGTGGCCCATGGTTTGTGCCCTCTGAGGCTCTGTTGTTTGATTGCTGTTGTGGAAGAGGGGCGGTGAGGGTTGCTGGGGTACTCAGTCATGCAATTGTTGTACACTTGCTGAAGCACACATTATTCTTGATAGACGCTCCTCTGTGACTTTGTGTAATGGGGGGAGATCTACCAAGCGACATCGGTCCCCATGTGTGCACCAGCTTGTTTAGTTTGGGCTTTTGTTGGATGTGCAATGGGTGGGATCCAGGGGGGGACATGTCTCACTGTGTCTATTGCTGGGGTTCACAGTATGGGTGGGGGGTGAGTTTTGTTTACAAACCGTGCATGGGCATTGGTTGCGAGCTGAAAGTCCTCGGTCAGATGAGTTGATTTGGCGTGTTGAGTTACATGCTGATGTGAAACGAGGGAAGCTAGAAGCCCTTCGCTATTGAAGTTCCTCTCCTGGAATGTCAGGGGTCTGAACAATGGTAGGAAGATACATAAGGTGGTGGTATACTAACAGAGGCATAACATTGATGTGTCTATATTGCAGGAAACATACCTAGCACCGGGAGCGGTGTACTCATGCAGTGTCATATGCACATGCCCAGGGCGTGCTGATTTGGTGTGCACTGTTTGGTGTGCATGGACCCGGGTGGCCGATATGCAGAAGTGTGCTGTCATAAAGATGATTAGGTGACACTGTTGGTGGGGGTGTATGGTCCTAAATATGATAACATGCAACTTTATCACATGCTGCAAGCCCGGCTGACCCAATGGAGGGATTTGCTGCTGATCTTGGGTGGAGACTTTAAATGTGTGCTGTGTCTGGAGCAGGCTCCTTCCAGGGGACCACTGCGGCTGCCTTAGACTGTGGCCTGTGCCCTCAGCAAGATTGTGGAGCAGTGCGGCTTGCTGGATGTCTAGGGACATAAGTATCCCACAGGATGGGGTACACACACTATCACACGGTGCATGACATACACACGCTCCTAGATTTCTGGTTAGTGTTGCGGAGTCTGGTACCGGGCGTACAGTGCTGCTAACACTTACAGTGCACTTATTCAGACCACTTGCCGGTCCTGGTGGAGCTGGAATTGCGTGACCCATGCCCACCCATGTTTATATAACAGTTCCCCTGTATTCACTTTTGGATACAGTGTTCAGGGATGAGCTGGTGCAGGCTATAGTCAAATAGTTCCGTAATAATATTTGCTCTGTCGAGAAGTTTAGAATGGTCTGAGATGCTTTTAAGGTTTATATAAGGGGGGTCACTATGTCGAAACATGCTGGGGTGCTCTGATTGTTTTGTGGCCATCTGTCGCAGTTATAGTCAGAGATTGCTGACTTAGAGCAAGCGCACAGGGAATCAGCAGAACAGAGTTTGTTGGGTGACATTCGCGTCAAATTGGAGGAAAATCACGATGTATCGCAAAGCGAAGTTAATCATTTAGAAAATTTGCGAGGGTGTATGGTGAAGGTGAATATCAGGGCGCAACGCTAGCTGCACTCCAGCTACCTAGGCATGAGGATGATACAATCTTGGCAGTGTAGGATGAGCGAACGTCGTCTCTGGGCATGATGGAACAGGTTTCGGAGCAATTCCATCAATATTGTGCAGAGCTTTACATGTCAGGGCTCTCCCATGACTAGAGTGCCACGTCGGACAATCTTGCACTTATCACCATGAAGTGGTTGACATCGGCACATAGAGAGCACCTTATGTCTCCATTATGTCCTGTGAAGATAGTTTTTTTTTTTTATTTCTTTATTATTTTAAAAACAGAATCAATATTCATAGACAGGCATTTATCATACATGTAATACTAAGAGTTCAACATTTTAGTGCAACTATCTTTTGTTACAAATTCTATTTCCTAAGCTTCATGTTTTTGAGCTTAAATATATTAACTATTAACTAACCCTGGGCGTAGTGGGCGTAGCGGGGCTACGCGGAGGTCCACGGAGTAGCAAACAAACTCCGTGGAACTCCGCTCCGCCGCCTGCCTCCACCCCCCTATTAAGAAGTAAGTTAACATTAATTAAAAATAAACTTAAAACCACTTACCTCTGTACTGCGGCATCCCTGGGCTTCCCCCCTCCTCTTCCTCGCCGTACCGGTAATGCTTGAGAAAACTGCGCATGCGAGCGCGCCCGCACATGCACATTTCTTGCGAGAAATGCACATGCGCGGGCGCATGCGCAGTTTTCTCAAGCATTACCGGTACGGCGAGGAACAGGAGGAGGGCACCCCGGGGGCGCCTCAGTACAGAGGTAAGAGGTTTTAAGTTTATTTTTAATTAATGTTAACTTACTTCTTAATAGGGGGGTGGAGGCGGGGGCTGGCCAACTCCGCTCCGCTGCGGAGTGTGCAGAGATTTGCCTTCTCCGCGGAACGCAGAGAAGGCAAATCTCCGCACACTCCGCAGGCGAAGCGGAGGTCTCCGCCCGGGGTTACTATTAGCATAACAACCCACCCACCTACCCCCCTCCCCCTCTACCGGTGTATGCCAGATTGATATCCTGACTTTGTGCTTCTTTCTGCTTCCTGACTATGAGTAGTAATCATATTTTGGTGTTCCCCTACCTGTGACTCCTGTTGTGTGGGTGGGGCAGGCTCCGCTAACTCTCGAACCATTGCCCCCCATGCCATCAGTACCTCCGGGAGCTTATCATCTTTTCTAGTTTTCCTCATATGTTCCTCTTCAGCTAGCTCCCATTTCTTTAAATCTTTCCTCCATTTATCTAACTGTGGGCCCTGCGGGGTTAGCCAATGAATTGCTATTCTTCTCTTAGCAACCATAAGCCCTAGAATCAGGAATCGTCTACTCCTCTTACGTTTGGGGTTCTTGGGAATCAAACCGAGGAGACAGGTCTTCACCTCCAGGGCTATCGTCCAATTTGTCACTCTATTCAGTTGCTCCAAAATGTCAATCCAATAAGTTTGTATTATTTGGCAATGCCATACCATATGTACGAAGTCTGCCTGCGTATTCTCACATCAGGGGCATTTTGGGTCCCTAGTTGCATTTATGGCATGTAGCAGTCTGGGTGAGAGATAGGTCATGTGGACTATGTTGTTCTGTATTTGCTTAAATCTACTACATACTGACACTTTTCAGACACTTTCATGAATTCTCATTCAGTCTTTTGCTGTTATCATATACTCACTAACCTCTTGCCATTTCTCTTCTACCTTCAGAGGCCTGGCTTTTTTTATTGTCTCTTAGCGCCCTGTATAGATGAGATACCAACCTACGGCCTCCCGCCATTGCAATTATAGTGACCAATGTACGTGTATGCTCAGGGGCTTCTGGGAATGTCGGCCATAGTTATCGAGCTGTAGCTGTTATCTTGGCATATTTCAGGAATTGTCCAGCCCCCAATTCAAATGTGTCTATTGCATCCTGGTAGGTGATAAACCTATTCATCGGATATAGGTCCGATAACATCAGGCAACCCCCCTCTTTCCATTTTTCAGTTGACATTGCCCGTTCTATTTGAGCAAACTGCTGTATGATCCATATATCCGCATCTGGCGCAAAAGGCCCCCCCTTAAAAAGCTTCTTGGCTGTCCTATCCCAAATTCTAGCCATTAGAGCAATCAGTGGAGGGTATCATCACTGCTGTTTCTTATTCATCCAGAGGAGTGCTCCCAACTGTAGGCTGCCATAGGTACCAGCAAGCAGGGATCATTCCCAAGAGGGGTCCGCATCCAGCCATGCTATAGTGTGTTGTAATTGCGACGCTAAGTAATATAATTCCAAGTCTGGGATTTCCAGGCCTCCTCTGTCCCATTGACGTTTCATCACCTCTAAACTAACCCTACATTGTTTCCCATTCCAGAGCAATTGCGTAAGGAGCACGTCCAGCTCTTTGAAAACTTTATGCAGGATTTCATAGAAGGACCCCTGCATAGTGAAAAGGCATCTGGGCAGTACCACCATTTTTATTAAGGCTATCTTCCCCATCAGGGACAATTTTAGTGTATTCCAAAAGTTTATGCTTCCTTGTAGGCCCTTGAGTATCCTACCCATATTATACTCGTAAAAAGTGTCTTTCTCCCTGGCTACCCGTATTCGCAGATATCGCACTGTTTCCCAACTCCCATGGGAGATCCAACCCAGGGGACTGGGACTCCTCCCTTCCTTCCATCGTCCCTATTGGATATAATTGCAATTTTAATTTATTAATGCGTAAGCCTGAGACCATAGCAAAGTTCTCTAGATCGTGAAGCAGTAGTGGTACCGATTGGGTCGGGCGGTGCAAGTATACCAATGCGTCGTCCGCATACAATGACACTATATGTACCACCTGGCCTATCTTAATGCCATGCCCATCCAACTCCACCCGAAGGTGGCATGCCAGTGGTTCCATTGCAAGGGCAAATAACAAAGAGGAAAGCAGACATCCCTGCCGTGTCCCCCTCTGAAGCATCATGGCTTCTGATACATATCGCCCCGTTCGGACCCTCGCCATAGGCTTAGCATAGAGTAGTTTTACCCAATTTACAAACCCCGGGCCCAGTCCCAGCTTCAAAAGCACCAGCCACAGATATTCCCGTCTAACTGAATCGAACGCTTGTTCAATATCCAAGAGTGCCAGAGCACTTTCCTTAGCATTCCCCCCATGAGTCTGCATTATATGTGCGAGTCGGCGGATATTTCTCGGTGTATTCCTACCAGGTATAAACCCAGATTGGTCCATGCGTACCAGCTGTGGGAGATATGGAAGCAGTCGATTAGCAAGCATGTGACTTATAATTTTAAGCAAACACAAGGAGATGATGGACGGAGCGCTGAAACTTTTCAGACACTCACCCCCAGTCACAGATCTGGGTTGAATCCATCATCGTTCTTTAGCTCACTTCGCCACCCCAGTGCAGACACAGCTATATGCAAATCAGTCTTGACTCTGTGCCTCATAGGAACAGTCCAGTCCGAACTCCCAAACCATGTCTTCCCTGGACCGTAAACAGCATCCTGGAACCGGTTTCGGGCTAACAGCCCTCATCAGCCAGGCTAGCTTGAATCCAGTGGCAAAGTGAGCAAGGGACCCACGTCTGGGCATACTCTGCCAACTTAGGGAAAACAAAGCAAACACACGGAGATGATAGACGGAGCGCTGAAACTTTTCAGACACTCACCCCCAGCCACAGATCTGGGTTGAATCCATCATTGTGCTTTAGCTCACTTTGCCACCCCAGTTCCGACACAGCTATATGCAAATCAGTCTTGACCCTGTGCCTCATGGGAACAGTCCAGCCCGAACTGCCAAACCATGTCTTCCCTGGACCGGAAACAAGCATCGTGGGACCGGTTTTGGGCTAACAGCCCTCATCAGCCAGGCTAGCTTGAATCCAGTGGCAAAGTGAGCAAGGGACCCACGTCTGGGCATACCCTGCCAACTTAGGGCAAACAAAGCAAACACAAGGAGATGATGGACGGAGCGCTGAAACTTTTCAGACACTCACCACCAGTCACAGATCTGGGTTGAATCCATCATCGTTCTTTAGCTCACTTCGCCGCCCCAGTTCAGACACAGCTATATCCAAATTTGTCTTGACCCTGTACCTCATGGGAACAGTCCAGCCCCGAACTGCCAAACCATGTCTTCCCTGGATCGCACAAAAGCACCCTCGGACCGGTTTCAGACTAACAGCCCTCATCAGCCAGGCTAGCTTGAATCCAGTGGCAAAGTGAGCAAGGGACCCACGTCTGGGCATACCGTGCCAACTTAGGGCGAACAAAGCAAACACAAGGAAATGATGGACAGAGCGCTGCAACCTTTCAGACACTCACCCCCAGCCACAGATCTGGGTTGAATCCATCATCGTTCTTTAGCTCACTTCGCCACCCCAGTTCCGACACAGCTATATGCAAATCAGTCTTGACCCTGTGCCTCATGGGAACAGTCCAGCCCGAACTGCCAAACCATGTCTTCCCCGGACCGGAAACAAACATCCTGGGACCGGTTTCAGGCTAACAGCCCTCATCAGCCAGGCTAGCTTGAATTCAGTGGCAAAGTGAGCATGGGACCCACGTCTGGGCATACCCTGCCAACTTAGGGCGAACAAAGCAAACACAAGGAGATGATGGACGTCGCTCTGAAACTTTTCAGACACTCACCCCCAGTCACAGATCTGGGTTGAATCTATCATCGTTCTTTAGCTCACTTTGCCACCCCAGTTCAGACACAGCTATATGCAAATCAGTCTTGACCCTGTGCCTCATGGGAACAGTCCAGCCCGAACTGCAAACCATGTCTTCCCTGGACCAGAAACGAGCATCCTGGGACTGGTTTTGGGCTAACAGCCCTCATCAGCCAGGCTTGCTTAAATCCAGTGGCAAAGTGAGCAAGGGACCCACGTCTGGGCATACCCTGCCAACTTAGGGCAAACAAAGCAAACACAAGGAGATGATGGACGGAGCGCTGAAACTTTTCAGACACTCACCCCCAGGCACAGATCTGGGTTGAATCCATCATTGTTTTTTTAACTCACTTCGTCACCCCAGTTCAGACACTGCTATATGCAAATCAGTCTGGACCCTGTGCCTCATGGGAACAGTCCAGCCCGACCTGCCAAACCATGTCTTCCCTGGACCGGAAACAAGCATCCTGGGACTGGTTTCAGGCTAACAGCCCTCATCAGCCAGGCTAGCTTGAATCCAGTGGCAAAGTGAGCAAGGAACCCACGTCTGGGCATACCCTGCCAACTTAGGGTGAACAAAGCAAACACAAGGAGATGATGGATGGAGCGCTGAAACTTTTCAGACACTCACCCCCAGTCACAGATCTGGGTTGAATCCATCATCGTTCTTTATCTCACTTCGCCACCCCAGTTCAAACCCAGCTATATGCAAATCAGTCTTGACCCTGTGCCTCATGGGAACAGTCCAGCCCGAACTGCCAAGCCATGTCTTCCCTGGACCAGAAACAAGCATCCTGGGACCGGTTTCGAGTTAACAGCCCTCATCAGCCAGGCTAGCTTGAATCCAGTGTCAAAGTGAGCAAGGGACCCGCGTCTGGGCATACCCTGCCAACTTAGGGCGAACAAAGCAAACACAAGAAGATGAGGGATGGAGCGCTGAAACTTTTCAGACACTCACCCCCAGTCACAGATCTGGGTTGAATCCATCATTGTTTTTTAGCTCACTTCACCACCCCAGTTCAGACAAAGCTATATGCAAATCAGTCTTGACCGTGTGCCTCATGGGAACAGTGTCTGAACTGGGGTGGCGAAGTGAGCTAAAGTACAATGATGGATTCTACCCAGATCTGTGACTGGGGGTGAGTGTCTGAAAAGTTTCAGCGCTCCGTCCATCATCTCCTTGTGTTTGCTTTTTAGTTTTAAGGTCTACGTTCAACATGGATATGGGTCTATTTGAATTTGGGAGCATCAGGTCTTTCCCCGGTTTGGGAATCATCACTATCAGTGTTTTCCGCATTGAGTTCGGGAGTTCATCCCTCTCTGCTGCTTCAACAATTACATCTAGCAATCTGGGAACCACTGCCTCAGCATATTCTTTGTAGAATTCGGCCACTAGGCCATCCATACCAGTAAATTTGACAGTTCTCAGGTGGGTTATTGCAGCTTTTATTTCGTCCCCCCCGAATGGGGACCCTAAGGCTTCTCGAGCCTCGGGGTCTAAACTGGGCATTTCCATGTCTGCGAGGTATGTTGCTATAGCCTGAGTTGTGTGGAGCTCGGAGGCTCCAAGTACATCCCCTTCAAGTGAGTTGCGAATACCATATTGATTTCATGCTGCGTATAGACCATTCGCCGATGGCCGTCTCTAATTGCAAGGATTGGTTGAGGCTGTGTCTCCATACAGATAAGACGCTCTAGTAAGTGTCCCGCCTTATCTCCTTCTATAAACCACCGTCTTCTACTCCTATTTCTGTTATATTTGTCTAGTCTGTCCCATATGTACCCTATCTTTTGTCGTTGTTCAGTCCATTCATTCGTCCCCTCTAAATCTGTGGGGAGTGCCTTTTCCAGGCTGGTCAGACGTTTTTCCTGATGCTTCAAGTCTTGTTCTAGCACTTTCTTAACTCCCACCTCCGTGGACATACATACACACCTTACCACTACTTTCATGACATCCCATTCCACTGCTTTGGTGCTAGCTGTGTTCCAGTTTTTATCAAAATACCCATGTAGTTCTGTTCCTATTGTGACCTTATACACTGGGTCGGTGAGTGCCTCCGTGTTTATTCTCCAAAGTGGAATCTTGGATCTTGGCCGGCCCAGTGTATACACCATGAGCAAAGGGGAGTGGTCCGATAAATATCGAGCTAGATATTGTGCCTCTTCTACTCGGTTGGCTGCCCCTTTCTGTATAAAAAAACAATCCAATCTGCTATATGTATTGGCTGCTGGCGTGTGACACGGGCAAACCTTTTGATGTGGGTTACGATGTCGCCAGATATCCATGAGGTTGTAGTTGATTATCATCTGGCGCATGGCCTCTCTGGTTTTTGGTTTAGCCTCTGGCCTCGGGGGTGTCTGTCTATTGTACCATCTAGAGCACAGTAATAATCCCCTGCGGCAATGAGTTCTACATCTGGTGCAAGATCTACTTGTCTGAGGAATGCCCCAAGAAACTCTCCATTGTCACTGTTTGGGGCATATATATTAATCAGGCATACATGTCGCCCGTCAAGTATTCCGTCCACAACCACATATCTCCCCAATGGATCTAGGCTAGACTTCAGCGCCTTGAATGGGACTCCCGGCACCACCCAGATCAACACCCCCCTGGCATACCCCAAATAAGATGTCGCAAATATCTGACCTCTCCACCTTCATTGAACATATCCAAGGCAGTCTCCCCACAGGTCTGTTTCCTGTAGAAAGGCTATGTCCACTCCATATCTTTTTAGATATGTTACTACCCGGATCCTCTTGACCAGATTATTTAGTCTCCTAACGTTCCATGTTATAAACTTATAGTTCTGTCTATTGTCCTTCATATCTTTACTGTGTCGAGGTGTGGTTCCTCCCTTTCTGGCTGGGGAATATCTTTTAAGTCAGGCATGTCAGGCACTCCCCTTATTCCTATAGGTTGTTTGGCATTTCGTTTCTGTACATTTCCAGTTTTAGACTTTCTAACATAACAATAAGTTCCCCCGTGTCCCCCCTCCCCTCCCCCAGGCAGTAGTACCTCATTCCCATAGCACAAACTTTGACTAAGGACTCGGAACTCTGCCCCACTCTGAGCGCCCACCCCCACCCTAGATCCCTGTCCCCAACAATACAATCAACAAATTTAGCAAATAAGTCAAACAATCGAGTCTCTGATATTCGGCCAGTCTGTCAGGCACCACACCGCCTCGCCCAACCTATTTGGCATAGCAAGGCCGTGTCAGTGCGCCACAGCTGGAGTGTCTTAAACCTTAAGATGGTGGAACTGTGTCCCAACTCAAATATTGCAGTCTTTTGTCCCTCAGTCTTTCAGGGGAAGCTGCCCCTCGGCGGATCCCTTCCATATTCATTCCCCCCATTCAACTTCTGTACTTACAGTATCAATGTCCGTATCGCCTTTCTGCTCATCCCTGGCTACTGTTTCGGTATACCTTAGGGGTCTTATTCAGTGTGGCTAGGGTTGTCATCCGTCGGTGATTGGGTTTCTTTCACCAGGCAGAGAGGGGAGAACCGGTTGTCAGTTGGTATCCCCGCTACTTCGTTCTGTAAGGTTTCATCTGGGCCCACCAGGCTACGTCTCAACCCTGATGGTTCCTGGGCGTTGGTCTCTGTTCTCCTGTGTCACATCGCTGTCTCCACTGCCACCCGCTCCTTCTCCGCTGTTCGCGCCAGCCGTGGTTCTGGTCTTGCCCGCCAGGCCTATCGAGTCCATCCAGTCTGTGGCCTCTTGTGGGGTATTATAAAAATATGCCCTACCTTCATGCTGTACCCAGAGACGAGCCAGGAACATTAGGCTGTATTTGATGTTGAGTGTCCGGAGTCTCCTCTTGACTCCCAAAAAGTCATTCCTGAGATCTTGCACTTTCCTCGTATAATCAGGATAAATATGTATATCTCAGCCTTCAAATTTCGGTGGGCCATTCGCACGGACATACAGCAATATTATATCTCTGTCTCTAAAGTTAAATAAATGTGCAATCATGGCTCTAGGCGGTGATCCCGGGCTTGGGGGGCCGAGAGAGCGGTGGGCCCTTTCTATGGCAAACATTTTGGAGAGCCTGATATTTGTAAAAGCCGACCCTATCCATTGCTCCAGGAAGAGATCCGCCGCCAGGCCCTCTGCTTTCTCCAGAAATCCCAAAAACGTAAGTTGCTCCTCCTCGATCTCCCTTCCGCGTCATCTGCCCTGTCTTCCAGCCGGTTAGACTGTTCTTGAAGTGAGGTTACTGTCGTGCAGAGCCTCTGGACTTCTTCTCGTAGCGTACCTAGTTCTCCTTCCGTACTTGTGACTCGATCCGTCACTTTTCGCAGGTCCAGGCATCCTGTGAAGATAGTTGCAGCATTAAAAGATATGCCGAGTGGGAAAGCATCTGGCACAGACTGGTGGGATGTATCCTTTTATAAGGCCTATCTGGACAAGCTTGCCCTGCATTTGGTCACTCTTTATGAGGAGATGGTGAAGGAGGGTTGTATGTCACCCGTGATGCATCAAGCCCTGCTGGTCACTCTGTTAAAGGTGGGCAAGTCAGCGCATTGCTGTTCATCTTACAGACTGTTGTCATTACTAAATGTAGATACAAAAATGTTTGCGAAACTTCTAGAAAATTGATTGGCACCATTGCTCCCAGGTGTGGTGAGCCCAGAACAAGCTGGTTTTATCTCTGGCCGATCCCTGACATACAATCCTAGAACACTATTTGGCATGATCTCCCATATCAGCCCTGATGTGCGTGCCACGGAGGTCCTTTTAGATGCTGAAAAAGTGTTCGATCATGTGGAGGGGGATTTATGCTGGCAGCTCTGCGACCCATTGGAATCGGGAATGTCTTCTTGCAGCTGGTTTGGGTGCTCTACACATTGCCATTGGCACATATTTGGGTTAACGGTATAGTTACACGCCACATTGACATCATGAGGAGCACTAGTCAAGGCTACCCCTTGTCACCGTTATATGCTCTGGTGGCTGGGCGGTTGCCTTGTGCACTACGAGAATATCATGCTCATAGGGGGATTCGATTTCCGCTCTATAATTTGATCATATCTGCAGACGATACTCTCCTATATGTGCATAATCTCGAGCATAATCTAACCCCACTACTCCCTGAAGTTGTGCTGTTTGGTGGGCACATTAATTGGGATAAGTTCCGGATATTTCTGCTTACCAAGTACACGACACCAGTGCAACTAGAGTACTCTTTGCAGTGGACCATGGAATTGGTGTGGTATTTAGGGATACTGGTCGACACACCGACATGTCAGTTGTGACATTAGATAATTATAGCAAAGCAGCGCAGAAACTCGCTGAGGCAATCGATCATTGGATAAGGTTGCCCTTGTCACTCAGTTAGGGTATAGCTATTCTTAAGATGATTGTGTTGCCCTGTTTTCTATTTTTATTTGTGAACATTCCTATTCTATAGCCTTGTGCAACTTAGGGGCTCACCTGGTTTGCCTGCCCTGGGCTGGTAAACAGCCACGGGTCCGCTGGGGCATGTTGACTCTACCTTAAGAGATGGGAGGGTTAAATGCTCCGGGCTTGGAGGCATACTACAGGGCTGCGCAGTGTATGTATGCTCACTATTGGATTCACATCCGATGGGCCTGCCGCATTTGTGGCTCGAGCGTGATGCCGCCTCTCTCCTATCGATACCCCATATGCCGTTTGGTACCCAGTGCGACACTACAATGTTTTTGATTTGTTGAACACAACAGCATGCTCCTGGCAGTGGCCTATTGAGCAGCAGGCTGGATCACTGCTTTACTCACCGCATGTGCCTCTGGACTGGTGTGTGTGGTTCCCCCTGGGGAGGGAACAGGGGCTGCCAGTACATTACGGGAGTTGGGCCAGAAGACTATGGGAGATTTCTTCCACGATGGGGTTATGTACAGCTAGGAGCAGGCCAGCATGCAAAGTGATAGGCCCACGGTCATGGCTCAATTTCTTTATTACAGATTGATTGATTGATTGATAGAGCACATCACACAATGCTCGAGCTTCTCGGGGTGGGCCTGCTGGAGCCCTCTGAGTCACCAGCACTGATACACATGTTGGAAAGGGCTACGCCAAGCCGTATTATTTAAAAAATCTATGGGGGATATTCACAAGGACTTATCTCTGATTTATCTCCACCTTAACTCATCAAAAGTGGAGATAGATTTAACACCCCATTCACAAGCGGGTGCAAACTGCAGACATCGCCAGTATTCCCGAGATAACTGCCCCAAAATTTATCTCCACGGTGGACACCACCAACTAACCCTAATGAGCTGCAGAATAGGCGTTCCCGTGCAAAAACACACGAAAAAACCACAACACCACTTTCACAACAAACTGCCAGATCCGCGATGCGAACCAAAAACAGGCGATAAGCCACGGTAGCACCAGGGATTTAACACCTGCCTTTTGCTGGTGCTAAGCAGGACGACTACCCGCAGCATGAAAGGGAGCCCAGCCAAGAGCCACACCTGAAGACCCACAGATGCCATGGAGACAATGATCATGCAGCTCCGATACCCATGAGGGCCACAACACCCACCTTCACCACCCCCAGGCCTGCCACCACCCCCAGGACCCGTCCCGCCCCCCCCCCGGGAACACCACAGAGGCAGCATACACAAAGACAGCGGACCCACCTGAAACGCACTTGCCGCCCAGACCCAATGCCAGAGGAGGAAATTGCCCACTACAGGCCCAAAAGGACAACCAACCCCCGCATCCTGACCCAAATCCCCCACCTGCTTACGGTACCAACCCAGCAGACAACCAACATCCCTCCGCAGACAAAGCTGCCGGCTGCACAGCACATGTCTGCCTCTGGTACCATCCAACCCACAACTGCCAGAGTCAGAGGAGTCACACAGCCAGCCCCATACAAGGTCATCACACCTGTCTTGGATGCCAACAACAGCCTGGTACCCCAGCCCCTCCACTTCACCCACACGCAGGAGCAGCTGGAGACCAAGCAAGGCCCCTATGCCATAGCTGAATTCCCTCACGTGTCAGGGCCAACTGCACACATGTACCCCTCGTGCCCCCTACCGACACTGCACACAACTACCACAACTGAAAGCACACGCATCCCATGAATGTGCAGGCAATAGTGGACCGCCCGGGACCCCTCAACAATGTTGTGGCCAACTCCCCAGGCAGAGTGCCTGATTCTCACATCTCCCGACAGTCCATCATCACCCAGCGCACCCAGGATGGCACCCATGGCAATGCAGTGCTCGTTGGTAAGTACCAAATGAACACACCACATACCTCCAGCCCACAGTCATGCAACTCACGACACTGGCAATGGGCACGCAGCACAACTACATTCAACATGCCACACAACATGCCAACCGACCAGACACGACAACACGACTCCATTAGGAACTTGGCCTTGCGATGCCCACAAGCCAGCCACGGCATGGCACCACAGACACACAATAGCAGGATGTGAGGAGAGGCATGGAGCAGGCATGTGCGAGAGCGGCAAGTGTAAGAAACTGGCTCTATATATACTGCACCAAAGTGAGGTACAGTGTGTATAGAGTCCAAGGGTCTCCAGAGGTTTGGCAGAGGTTAAAGTTAGATAGAACCTTACTCTCTAAAGTGGTAGCTTGGTCGAGCAGTAAGGCAATATCAGAGGACAGTGTAAAGCATTTGATGTACACACTCAGTCAGCAAATGAATCCACACACTCAAGAACTGAACTCTAGGCCAATTGTTTTGTATAAAAAAATATACTGTTGCTTTATTTTTAGAACCAAGCAAGCCTGGCACAGGTAAGCATAAAAATACTTTTCAGTAGTAAATTACTTGTATGAACACAGTTCAAAATTGCAGTGTAACTTGTACTGGTTTTGGTTACAGTTTTAAGTAAGCAGTTTGCAACACATTGCAGGTATAGTACATTCAATTGAATGGGCTTTTTAAGTAAAATACAGTTAATTACTTTTCAGATTACTTTTGCTAACACAGGACTGGATCCTAGATTCAGCCCTGGGGCATTTCCTGAAAACAGGTGAGTAAATGCGTTTTGGTTAAAGGTACGATTTTTAAAGAATATTATTGCATTTCAAAAGTTGACACAAACTTTTTCACCTAGAACCACCAATGTTATCCTATGGAAGGAAATTCAATTCGCAGGTAAGTTACTTTAACGTTACTTTTGTAATCCAGTGCTGGAGTCCTAGATTCAGCACTGGGACATTTACTTAAAGCAGGTAAGTAATTACGTTTTTGTAGTTTGTACGATTTTTAAAGAATATTATTGCATTTCAAAAGTTGACACAAACTTTTTCACATAGAATCACCAACGTTATCCTATGGGAGGAAATTCACTTAGCAGGTAAGTTAGGGTATCGATACTTTTTCTTACTCAGTGCTGGATCCTAGATTCAGCACTGGGACATTTCCTGAAAACAGTTGAGAAAATGCGTTTTTGTTATTCGGCTAATTTTTAAGGAATATTTGTAGTTTTCAAAAGTCGACACTTAGAAACTTTTTGGGAGAAAAGGTGTCAATGTTATCCTATGAGGAAAAATGAGTTATCGGTTTTGAGGTAAGTAATCGGTCTTTTGAGTTAGGGTTCTGGGGTTAGACTCAGGGGTCTCCCAGGGTCAGTGATGCACTGTTGTTGCACCCTCAGCGGCACTAGGGTGGCCGGGTGCAGAGTGTTGAGGCCCAATGTTATCCTATGGAGGATAGGGGGACTCCGGTTGGTGGCTGCTGGCAAGCAGGCCACGAGGTTGTGGGAGCAAAGCTCCAAGGGTTAAGCTCAGGGCACGTTGGGGACCAAGTTAGCACCAAAGGGGCACCCTCAGCGGCACTAGGGCGGCCGGGTGCAGGGGGCTGTTTTGAGGTCGGGTGCCCTGTTGATTTCAATGGAGATTCTCCGGGACAAAGAAACACTGCAGGCTCGGGGACGAGGATCTTCCAGGAGCTACCACCACTTCAAGGGGTAAGTTGGGATGCAGAGGGTTGGTTAGGCACCTTTGGTTTGGGCACACAAGGCCGTGGGGCGTCGGGTGCAGGGGTGCCTTGGGACGTCGAATTTTCTTACCCGCTCTGGTCGCGGTAGGGGGGGTCCTCTGGATTGAGGCTGCAGGCGTTGTCAGGAGGTTTGAGGCAGGTCAGGGGTCGCCGGATCTCGGGTCAGGATCGCCGGGGGGACCTCCTCTTGGTATTTGCCCACTCGAGCTCGGGCCGGATTCGGCGGGTGCAGAGTGTGCCGGATTCGCGGTTCCTGGCTGGCACCAGAAGCTGCAGTTCAAACACGTCCGGTGTTCACGGGAGAAACAGCTTGGAAAGTGAAGGCAGGCAGGTCCTCCGGGGTTTTTGAGCTTGCTGGCCGCTGGACACGCCGGGGTTTTGCAGGAGCAGGTTCGAGGGGAGACAGGCCTGTAGGGCTGGGGCCAAGTCAGTGGGCGTCGTCCTCTTGTTAGCTCTGCACGGCTTCTCGTCCTTCTTCTTCTTCTTCCTCCTTTTCTTGTTGTTGCTGGATCTGAAGAAGGAAGGTTCAGGGTGCCCCTAAATACTACATTTAGGGGTGTTACAGGTAGGTAAAGGGCAGGGACCAATGGGTCCCTTCCCTGGGGTGGGTACACCCCCTACTCTGCCACTCTCCAGTGGGAGGGGGGCAGGAGCCTGTCCTTGGTTGGCTGGGTCCCCCCATCCTCAAGATGGCGGGGACTCAAGGTTGTGCTTCACCTCGCCTCCCCCACCTTAGGGGTGGAGTTGGCAGAGGTGGGCACACCTCTCTTCCTCACTTTGTTTTTCCTGCCGGGTCTCCCGCCCAAAGTGGGGGGGTAGAACCAGTGGGGACCAGTTGCTGAGTACAGCAAGTGGTCTGGAGAGGCTCACAAAGGTGGTATGCCTTTGAAGCTTCTCCTTCGTGAACCCTGCCCATCCTGGGGGAGGAGGCTTGGCACCTCGTCCCAGGATGTGCATTGTTTCAGGCCTCCGAGAGCGGCAAGCTCCCGACCCAGGGGTTCAGAAACATGTCTGGTGGTGGCAGCCTCGGCAGCCACTCAGTCAGGTCACTGGGAGTTGGTCGAGTTTCAGGGGGCATCTCTAAGATGCCCTCTGTTGTGCATTTTACATTAAATCCCACACTGGCATCAGTGTGGGTTTAATGTGCTGAGAAGTTTGATACCAAACTTCTCAGTCTTCAGTGCAGCCATTATGATGCTGTGGAGTTCGTGTTGACAAGCTCCCAGCACCATATACTCTTAATGGCAGCACTGCACTTACAGTGCCCAGGAATGGACCTGGGTACTGTAGGGGTACAGGGCTCAAGCACCTGTACCCTCACCACTGGCATAGGGCACCCAGCTAGAGGGGTGACTGATGGATGCCAGGGCAGTGGTTTGTGGGCATGGCACACAGGGGTGTGTGCCATGTCGACTCTTCACTTTGTTCTGCACCAAGACACGCAGCCTGCAAAGGCAGTGTGTGTGTGTCAGGGTACAGGGCCTCTGAGGGTGGCACAATAAGTGCTGCAGCCCTTGGGGGCCTTCTCTGGTCACAGTGCCCTGGGTACCTGTGGTACCATTTACCAGGGGCCTACCTGTGGCCAGAGATGCCAATTGGGTTTAGCCTTCAATGCAGTTTTAGCGAAGGAACACAGGCCCTGGGTACCTGATTGGCAGGAGCCCAGGGCACACTCAGTCAAAGCACATCAACAATTCAGCAAAAAGTGGGGGCATACCATGCAAGAAAGAGGGCACTTTCTCACAGCAAGTGACTAAGGAATGTGAACCTACCCAATGCCAGATGTGGCGTGGAGATGCCGGACAGACCACAGCGTGCAAATCACGGAAATGGCCATGTGGAGATCAACTGCTGGTGCATGGAGTGTAGTGGCCAGTGGACGCTACCATGTCCCCACAGGCTGTGGGGCAGAACACGGAAATGTCGCACGTTACGCCCCCCCTGCATGCGCGGGCGGAGTGGGTTGGACCTGCGTACGCCAGGCCTGCGTAGGGGTGTGAAAAAAAAGCCAGTCGCACTGGGCGTGGTCCTCATTCGGAATGGACAACGCGTCTGCCAGGGCGGCGCCTCTCAGCCCTCCACGAGTCCGGTGCTGAGCATGGCAGGGCCTGCGTCCCTATGTGCCTGCTGCACCCCGGGCCGCTGGGCCCCCGACCCGTCATGCCTGCCCCAGCGCACCAACGAGGCTCCGCTCACCTGCTGACACCGGCGTGTGTCAAAGATGGCCCACCACGTGCGGTGCAAGCTCCAGGCCCCAGGCCCGTGACCTTTGCAGCCTCCGCAGCCCCTCACTGGCCTCCACGGCACAGGCCCACAGTACTCCTTTTACATTTACATACTCCACCGGCATCCTCCTCGGCCCAGTGGGTCCCACATGTGGAACTGTGTCCTGAGTCATGAATGGCAGTGACCCCAAGTCCGTGGCAGCGGCCACAGCACCAGACTCTCTTCGATCAGTGAGGTATAATTCCATATCGGAGGCCGGCGACACGTGGTGCCACTAACCCTGTTCAATGCAAGCCGGCGACACGTGGTGCCACTAACCCTGTTCAACGCAAGCCGGCAACACGTGGTGCCACTAACCCTGTTCAACGCAAGCCGGCGAGACGTGGTGCCACTAACCCTGTTCAACGCAAGCCGGCGACACGTGGATGAGGGCACAGGCCTACACAGCGGCCCAGTGGGTCCCACATGTGTCCTGAGTCATGAATGGCAGTGACCAGATGTCTACTGCAGGGGTGATATCACTAAACTCCCTGCTATCAGCGAAGCAAACTAATGCATCACAAGCGCATGACACGTGTCTGTGGGCCCGTGCTGACCGCTGCCCCCGGCCTACACTGCGGTCCAGTAGGCCCCACATCCAGCACCCAGTCGTGATTCATGGATGGCAGAGTCCATACCAGTGAACGCACGGAGAGGAGTAAGAGGAAGATGCGGTTCAGTTCGGATGAAAGCCGGATCCGCGTTACGGAGGTGACCGAACACTAGCAACAACTGACCTGGTGCCACTAACCCTGTGCAACGCAAGTCCGCTTCCCGTGGTGCCGCTGAACCTGAACTACGCAGGCCGGTGGGACCATCCAACCTGAGCCGGCGACACTCGGTGAATGGCCCCTGCTGGCCGCTGCCTCAGGCCTACACTGCGGTCCAGTAGGCCACACAATTAGAACTGTGTCCTGGGTAAGATATGGAGGAGTCCACACCATTGGACACGCCTCATCGCAAGCGGCATCCCCTATCAGCACAGGTGCCACTAACTCTGTGCGCAATGACTCATGGGCACTCTCTGGTTGAACTTTGGTGTCGTCTGAGTCCATGGCCTGGGGGTTGTCTGCATTATCATCTGGCTGGGACAGACTTGGTGTCCGACATGTGTTTGCTCCACTCATCTCCACCATGGTGACTGTTTCAGCGTGGTTCTGCCCTCGGCATCATGCCCTGGGGGTACACCTTCCACTGTCCACCGAGACACTCCGCGACAACCCCCCTAGTCATCTGCGCGAACCTGCTCTGCTCTCGTGACCCTGCCCCAGTGCACCGCAAGTCAGGGGCGCTTGGCGGTAGGCCCGTGCAGGACGCTGTGCATCCGGGGCCACTTACTCTGTGCAGCTCAGGTCATGGGTCCTTTACGGTTGAATGGTTGTGTCCTTTACGATGTACACTGTTGTCGATTTCTGACTGCACCAGGCAGCTCTTGCCGGCTGGTGTGCACACACCCCACACACATCCAACACAGGTATCACTCGATATGTGTGCCTGCTAATAAATGTGGCTGGGCGCACGTGCTCGTAGCCATTCACACCATCTGAGCAAGTGTGTCCGTGTGGTTATTGTGTCAGCATGATGGGCACGGCACTGCAACATCACAGTGTGCTATCCTCAGCGGACGATACCATGTCACCTCAGCGTTGGCAGTGACCTTGGACATGTAGCTTCACCCGCCCCCCCTGCATGCACAAGCGGCGTGTGCTGGTCCGGCGTACGTCAGTTCAGCGCAGGGGTGTGCTGCATCGGCAGGGGGAGCAGGGCGTGGCTCGGACCTGGCCTTGGGCAGGATGTGCGGCAAGTGTGTCTCTGTGTTGGGGTGTTGTCGCCACCAGGGCCACAGTAGACGATGTTGCAATGTAGCATGCACCAGGAGGGCGGGCCCGCACGGACGGGGAAATGTAGGAGCGCAAGACCGCTCGGGGTCTTGGCACATGCATGCCAAGTGTTATGTGTGTCGGTCCTGCGGCTGCATGAGTCAGTTGCCTAGCTTCATTCGCAGCGTGATCACAGCCAGCCATGGACTGTACACTTGTGTCCGCCCTGTGCGGACCATTGGCCTACACTCACTTGGCCGCACACCTTCAAAGGCCAGCGTCACGGTGTTGGTGGCATACCGCTGGACATGCGTGGACAGGCATTTCAATGGTGTGCCGTAGGAGTGCACGTGATACAACCACGCAGGGCACACAAGTGTGGGGGCTCGTGGGAGGGTGGAGCAGCTGTGAGGCAACGTAACACACAGTGAGGCCGCACATGTGCCACGTGCTGGGCATATCATCCATGATTCCCAGGGTCGCAGACATCCCACCACACCCACGGCAGGCCTCTGTGCGTCTCCTGAATGCATGCAGATGGTGTAGTTACTGTAGGGATGAATGGTCCTTTGTCTGCACTATCTGGCGGTAGCATATCTGCAGCTCCTAGATGTGACTTGCATGTGCCCAGCACCCCCTGACAGATAGGATAGAATTTCCAGGCGACTCCCACACTACGCACTGCCAGATGTGAGGCCAACGTGTACACATCCCACACGCAGAAGTCCTTGGTCGTAGTTTGCGTGCGTGAAATGGCCTTCACTCGTACTCCCACCACACCCCAGGCCTGCACCCGTTGCACACAGACACTGCTCATTGCTCCGAGCTGTGGCGTTTCATCCACAGGACTGGCGCAGGTCCTCACAGTGCCGCTTCAAGCAGAGCCACTGACGCAATGGCAGAGCATGCCGGACACATGCTCTACTCCAGTCACGTGGACCTGTACCGTGCACGTCTGCTGCATGTACTGGGGGCACTGCCATTGGCAGTGCCGCGGATCAGTTACAGGCTGAGCTTCCGCCTTGCCAACATTACCTCCGTTCAGCCTGTGTTGCACTGTCGCTCGTGCATATTCGAGTGTTCCATGGATGTCTGCCTCTCCAACGTTACGGTAGCTGACCTGAATTTCGACGTGTGTGTGCGCCCCCTGTTAGACCACGACCAGGAGTGTCACCGTGATGCCCGTTTATGGCATGCCTGGATGTTTGGCATGCATGCTGGGGACTGGGCCTGGGAAATTGCAGGAGTCGTTGTGTGCAGTGACCACATTGAGCCGCTCCCGGATTGGGCTTTCGTGCATATTGGGGCCAGGGGTTGGAGTGAGCACATCTGTCCGGGACAGCTGATGGGTTACGTCGCCGACATGTCAGATGTGGTGGACAACGATCTCGCATTGGAAATGTTGGCCTACGCTGCTGCAATCGCATTCATGGATGAGTGACAAGGTAACTGCAGCCAGGACTGCATGTGACCCATTGCACGTGTCCCGACGCCTGGTTGTATGTTGGGGATCTGGTCACATGTCCCTAGGAGACAGTGGACATGGCTGCATTGGCCTGGACTCCTGATCCATGCGCGGACAACATACGCGGGTTGGCAATGACTTGTGTTGGTGATGGACTCCCCCGGGGTGGACATGGGCACTTTCCAACGTTCCTCATTCAGACATGCTGCTGCATTGGTCTGCATGTCGTGGCACTTCCCTTGGCCGTACTGACACGCAATTGTTGATAAAGTTTCCGCACGTTCACTTGTCTCAAACTGTGTTGAGTGTTTATTTGTATGCCAATGTGTGTGTCACGGCCTATCTGGGACCCTGCCTTACATGCATTGCTGCCCCATCAGGGCTGTGGGTTGGTACTTGTGCATTATCATGTCCCTGTTTCGTGCTTTGCCAGATGCGTATATCCATTTACCGTCCACAAGCGGGTGCACTTGTGTCCTATGTTCGGTTGTGCAGATGTTGGTGTTTGTACCACATTGTGTTGGGTGTTGGGGTGCTCTGCTTCCTATGTGTGTGTGCTGCATTGTGTTTGAGATGTCCCTTCGGCTCTGATTTGGCTCACCCTTCTCCCTTTCAGGCAGTGTGGTTTTCACTTCTGTGCTTGTTCAGTGGTGTGATATTGCCGAGTTGTGTGACTTGTGCTCTTGGTTGGTGTTGTTCCTCTTGGGCATGGTTTGTCTGCAGTTGTGCTGTGCTTACTTGTGCATGTGTGCCATTGTGCCCATCTCCCCCCGTCCCCCCAGTCCCTGGTGGTTCCTCTCCCTGTTGCTGTTGTGTCTGTTGATTTTGAGCAGTTTCTGGTCCCCGACCCCTGCCACCATCTCCAGACTGATGTGGTGGACACCATTTCCTCCATGTCATCCAGCTCCTGGTGTGGCGCTGGACTCCCACCTCTGGTGTGCATTGCTGCCTTGTGGTTGTTGGCGTGTTTGTGCTTGTTTGTGCGTTTCGCATCATTCCAGCTGTTCTGGTTTTCTGCCATTGTCCTACTCCGCTCTCCGGCTGCATTCACCTTGTCCACGATGGCCTACCATGTCTAATGTTTTGTTGCCAATAGTGCTTGTGGGGTTGTGTGCTAGCTCCGACTGCCTCCATTGTGCTTCGCTGTTTTCTGTTTGGTTTGTCTTTCTTTTTCCTGCTTTTGTTGTGCTTATTCCCGCATGCCGTATATGTGTTGCGGGCCTTGCGCTGCTTATCGCTGCTTTCCTCCTCACGAATGGGCTCATCGCATGTTTTTTGGTGTTGGGGTTTGTGTTTTTATCTCCGTCGAGGTGGTTGTATCGCGGACATTGGCCGCGGTTTCGGGAGACTATCGCATGGTACCGCCGTGTTGTGAATTCCACGTTGACACTGGGTTGTATTCCCGCGATAGGCTGCGATGTGTAAAGTTGCGTTAACATTTTTTGGAGATGTTTAGCACACGTTCTTGTGAATATGCCCCTATGTGTTTGCGTAAGAGGCACAGCAACCGGGAATAGCGAAGGTCAGGCTGGACTGGCAGAGGGATAGCAATAAGCAGTGGACCTACTGTCAATCAGTCGAGGAGTCCATTTCTCTGAATAGTTGGTACCGGCTACTGCGTTTCAAATATCTTAACGGAGTGTATTTTACACTGGCTCGTCTCTTCTGGTATGGTCTACTTGAAGACTCTTGTTGTTCCCGATGCAGTGTAGAGGAGGCTGTGTTTGCCCATATTGCTTGGTTTTGCCCGGGAGTGTAGCAGTTCTCGGAGGCGGTGTTGGCCCAGCTTGGGAAGATTACTGGCGAGCGTATGGAGTTGACCCCCCTTGTTGGTGCTGCTGGGATATGAGAGGGATGTCCCGAAGTAATCCAGGTGGCTCGTGGTCATTGGACTGTTACTGGCGAGGTGTAGGCTATCGCTGCGCTAGGCTAGGGGGTCACTTCCAACACTAAAGGCCTGGATTGCGATATGACGTATTATAATACACAGTCGGATATTTATTGCGAGTTGATGCCTATCTACAGCTGTCTGAAAGATATATGGGGCCCTATCAGGCATTCTTGGCTCGGTCTAGTGAGGAGACGGCTGTTGGAGTGAACGAGGGTGGGCGAATGAAGTCGTAGACGGATTCCCAGTATGGGAAGGAGAATATTGGAGCTGCTCAGGCTGCACCTTCTTCTCTGGGCTGCGTGGCCCTCGATGGAGCAGTGTGTGTGCCTGTATCGACTGCTCAGCTGTGCGGAAGGAGGAGCAATGTATTCAATTGGCTCGGGGGCGCTCGATGTGAGGGATGTTATGGAAAACGTCAGTGCCATTTGTATTGCTATGCTACTTAGTCACATTGTTGTAACCCTGACAATTTGTTTTTGTCGTTCATTCATCTGTACTGAATGTTTCCCCTCGGTCTGCGCCATGCCTGTGAATTACATACCATTCTCTTCTCTATGGTTGGTTTAAAATAAAATAAAGCTTAAAAACTAAAAAACACAGCTCCTGTTTCTGTCTTTCCATCACATCAAGATTCATCTGGGATTATGAAGACTTTGTCAGACATGGTGTTTATTCAGTCCTGCTTGAGTGGACCGAGTTTCAGAATACTTGTAAAGTGCAAAGATCACAGTTTCCACTTGACCCAAGATTAACTGTGTACTGAATGGTTTCTCTTTCAACTCAGCCTAACTTGTGATCATCTAGCTGTGATTAAACCAGTGCTTAATTTGTACCTGTGGTTTCCGGTGCCTGGCATCAGCACTTAATTGTCAACACCGGTGCTTGTGACGGTCTGCCACAAGGTGGCGCTGTCTGGCTAATTTAGAGATGACCACAAAAGCAGTCAATTAATAATTTAATATACACAAAAAATGACTAAGACCTTCCGCCCAAGCCATCCTTATTGCTTTGGGGGCCTGGAATAGTCTGAATTATCATACTTGTAGGTGTGTGATGGTTATTAGTTGTGTTGTTACTATCATTGACAGCATGGCAGGGGCAATGTGTGATGCAAGCTACAGTGGCCTCCTGTCAAGAGCCCTGGCACTTATTCACTTTGCTTTTTTTTTTACAAATTAAGCTGTTGTTAGCAGACCACAATCACACATAGGGTCTCAGAGATGGGGGTTTTCACCTCTTGCAGCCCCCTTCTGCATGGTGGGTAACAGTGGCAATAGGATCATTAATCAATGCCATGCATTAATTGTGAGTGACATTAGAACATATTTACTTTTTTTATGAGCAAAACTGGCAAATTTCTTTACTCGAGAGAGGAGTACCGCAATGCTGTATTCTCTCACAAAGTTGGCGCCAAGATCAGGCATGGAATAGCAAACAGCATGCATCTCATACAAAGATGGGCCTGTTGGACATGTAATACCAGCGAAGAGTGCACACCGTAAACTCAATTTTTCAAAACGTTAAATACAAGCATTGGTTAGCTGAAGCGTGTATTGTTGTATAAAAAGGCAGATGCATAGCTTATCGAAGTAATTCATAGAGAATAAACCATAATGCATCAGAAATGGGGGAATTTGCCCAGTACGCATCTCCTGAGATGATCACTAATGGGCAAGTGTTACATATGCATTGTGTGTGTGACTGGTGTTTACTTTTAAGATTGCATTTGTTCTACTGTTTCCAGCGTTATGTTCTAGAATCTCTCTGGGAACTGTTTCTTGCCATTTGGACTAGCTGAGTGCAGTTGTCTTGTACTGTGCTGCTGCCAGTAAATGTACTCTTATTATAACCCCCTGTTATGGATTTTTACAGTAAGGCCAGGACATTTTTTTAAATATTTTAGTCTTTCCATTGAGAAGCAGCAATCCAGGAATGTTGAAGGAGCAGAGGGCATTTTAAAGATGGGGGTTGAATAATGAAATGCTTCAAAGATACACCAGGCTGCTACCTTTGAATTAACAGCGTCCCCTTTCTACTTAGGTTTAGGATTAAAGGTTTCACATTTATTTACTTCCACAGTTGAAAAGGATGACGCAAATTATAGTACACTTTATCAGAACTTACCCGTGCTGTAATCAAGTGTAAACATGATTGATTGTTCACACCCCAAGAAAGACTTAAAGACAAAAATGTTTAGTAATCCAATGTATTTTATAAAACTACAATGCTTGAAATAAGGTGAATGAACGTTTACAAAGAAGCACTGTCACGACATGCACCCTGCAGCTTAGTTAAAAATCCTGACATTACAGCCACATCAAATTGATGAGCTAGGCTCTTACCCTCACAGCTTTTGTCAAAGTAACAGGAACAAATTAAGCAATAAACTAGACTAGCCACAGCGAGTGCTATTTGGCTGCGTGATTCAACAAGCCCTGGAGGATGCTCTCAGAAATGAGGATGCTAAGCATGGCTTTTGGAGATAGTGCATGCTTAAGTGTTTGAAATTGTTTTTCTTTGAATTGATCGCAAGGAATATGTTCCATTGCTCTGCTTCTCTGTTAATTATTTCACATAGTAATGACATAATGGAGAAAATTTCAGCTGGAAATTTCCCGCAGTTTCCTGTTGTTAAATTGGCACCAAGTTGATGAACCTAGCTTACGGAATTAAATTCTTTCTTGGAGCTTGTAAAACACCCTTGTCGCCAAAAGAGACATTAGAAAGAACATTGCAATAATGCACCCTAGGATTCGGACGCCTTTCTTGAGCTTAAATATTTGTTAATTTGTTCCATCATATTCAAGGTGATGGCGTTGGCCTCTAAGCACAGTACTTTACACAAAAAGGGGCGTGGGTTTTCATGGAACAGTCATTACACTATTGTACCACGTTCTGTAGATACTCGTGTGATAAAGTATGTTGTTTAGGTGACGGGAGAACCACTGGGATTGTCCGCTTTCAGACATTTTAGTTCACTGCAGTATAAGTGTGTGTATAAGTGTAGTAAGTCAAATTCGCAGAGTTTGCAAGAACATGATTGTGTTTTAGCATGTAGTAATCCAATCTTCTAATTGGAAAAGCCTTTCCGAATAGGAAAGTAGATTTAACATCTCATTTGAATCGCAAATAGCAGTGGGCATGAAAGAGGTATCCCCACCTATTTGAAGTGAAATGTGTCAATGATTTGCGACGGCAATTGTGGTTTCAAACCATTTAAATGTTATAGACTTCTCAAAGGAGGTGGTAAACGATTTGCAAAGAGGAATGTGTCTGTCAGCTTCCTCTTTGGGAATTGTGCTGATCTGCCCCGGGTGAAGCAGGCAGTGGTCCAAGGGATGCTGCCTGTTCTCCTTGATGTCTTCCCAACTGGATTTTTCTGTGTAAAGCAGCAATAGTTCATTTAAGGAATACGAGCTACATAAAAAAAACAATCCAGTTTGGAAATACAAATACGAGTATGGTGATCTGCTATTCCTTTCAAGCCACTATTACCGTGTTTTTAGCCCATCACAGAAAGTCACACAATGCAACTTGCTTAATTAATATTCATTATGCATGTCATTCTGTGACCACCTGGAAATAGAGCTTTTGTGACAACCTTTTAGTGCAGAGGTAGCTTTGCAAAATTAAAAACTGGTCACAAAAATATGATGGTCAATTTGCAACCCCTTTTTTAACCAGTCTTTACGTATATCTAGCCCTATAGCACAAAATAAATGTAGGCAGCAGAAACACTTACAAAATAGTCCATGTTCACCAACATAATCTAATGACAGCCTTCACAGCAAAGCTATTTTCGTGTTCTTCATCTGGGTGCCTTTCTTTGCCTTCTTTAACCCTAACTTCTTAGCTCCTGTTCCTCTTGTGCTAGATTAGGCTACTTGCCACTCTCTCAAATGGACAAATCAAGAATACAATTTCTGAGATTCTGTGATACAGGCAGTTTTTAAAAGTGGCCTAGCTAAATGAGCTTTTGTAAATGAAGAACCATTTTGTTACTGTTACATTTAATGAACTGGGGGGCATTTTCTCAAGAACGTGTGATAACCACCGCAAATTTAGCCTAACGCAACTTTGCATATCGCAGTCCATCGCGGGAAATTAACGCCTTGTTAACCAAGTATTCACAACACGGCGGCCCCATGCGATACTCCCCAGATAATGCGCCAACTGACCGTGTTAGAATCAAAGCCACACGGCAAAAATGCAAAACACCAACGCAAAAAAAGCTTTGATGAGGCCAATCGCGATACGAAAATCAGCGAAACCCAGCTACAGGCCTGCAATCCACACGCGCCAGGCGGGAACAATCACCATAAAAGTAGAAAAAAAACAGACAAACAAATGCCAAACAACAGCGAAGCACAATGGACGTTGCCGGAGCAAGTACGGAGGAGAGCCAGAACCCCACAAGCCCCCGGAGGACCATCCTGGGACTTCGGGGTCAGGGAAGGGCAAGGACAAGAAGAAGAGGAAGACGAAGTTCAGTCCGCAGGAAAACAGGATCCTGATAACGGAGGTGACAGAACACCATCAACAACTGTTCGTCACCTCCACTGTGTCATTGGCAACAAAAAATACATTATGGCAGTCCATCGTGGACAAGATGAATGCAGTCGGAGTGCTGAAGAGGACAATGGGCGAGGTCAAGAGGCGCTGGAATGATGTCAAGCGCAAAACCAAGCAGAAACTCGCCAACAACCTGAAGGCAGCAATGCAGACTGGAGGTGGGAGCCCAGCGCCACAGGAGGAGCTGAACGACATGGAGGAAATGGTGTCCACAGTCATCAGTGGGGAGACGGTGGCAGGAGTTGGGGGCCCGGACACTGCTCAACAGGACCTGACACAACAGCAACAGGGTGAGTAACCACCAGGGCCTGGGGGGACGGGGGGAGATGGGCACAATGGCACACATGCACAATTAATTAGAGCACATCTGCGGACACACCATGCCGCAGACCACCAACTCCCACCAAGAGACCAAAGTACCCCAGTATGCAACATGTCAACACTGTACAAGCACAGAAGTCAGAGGCACACCTCATGAAAGTGATAAGGGGCAGCAAAATCTGAGCTGCAGGGGCGACTCCCCAAAAATGCAGCACACACATCACATACAGAGCACATCTACATTGACAACGATGTGACACAATCCGTAAAACACCTACAACAGAACACAGGACACTACTGGTGCCGCTTGGGTGCAGACACTGGCCAATTACAATTGGCATTGCAGGGATATGTGCGTTGATAATGTACAAGTACAAACACACATCCGTGATGTTGTCGATATGTCCACTGTGCCCCTCCCAAACAGCCACAATGTACCCAGTCATGCTGTCTGTATGTAAACATGTACAATGTGACAACATACATGTGGACACATTGTTAAACTGCATCTCCCCTTCACATTGCAGAGGGAGAATCAACATCTCCTGCAGAGCAGTCCGACCCTCTCTTCTCTGGAGACGAAGAGGACGACCACAGCTTCGACTCTGACGCCCTACAACTGCTCGTGGAGAGCCTCCGCAGCCCACTTCCAGGAGCTGGGCAGCCCAGCTGCTACTAGGAGACCCCACCCCCTGCACAGACCACACAGCTGGCAGCACCCACCACCACTGCTGCCTCCCATGACCCCCACGGAGAACACATGGCCTTCCAACGCCGTGTTTTGGGGTGCTAGGAGAACATGGCTAAACAGGTGCGGGTGGGCTTCGACCGCATGGCAGACAAACTAGATGCCATACGTGGGTGTCTAAGTCCCATCAGGGACCACTCACGGTCCCTAACGGACACCCACAGTCCGCTCCATGCTTTCCAACGGACCATGGCTGACATCGCTGGAGCCCTGACTCAGAGAATAGTACAACTGTCCAGTCAGAGTGGCTCTAGCGATGTCACACGGGAGTTGGGAAACATGCGGAGGTTAATGGAGACCATGGAGCGGGAGAATGCGGAACGAGCGGCTGCCACGGCTGCACACCTGCGAGAAGTAGCTGGGTTCCTCAATGACCTCAGGAACCTCCTCATGGCATTGCTGCCACAAGGCCTGGTGCGGATGCATGCTGCTGCCACCACTCCATCCACATCTCCGCCCCCTGAAGTGTCAGTGCCACACAGTGCGGCAGACCTTCCACCTCCGGCCACAGATGTGTCACTGCCACACAGTGCTGGAGACAGAACACCACCACCCACACGTGAGGCACATGAAACAGCAGAGAACGAAGATGCGGATGATACTGCCCTCGTGGTGAGGAGGATGCAGCAGCATGCATCTCATCCATAGGTCCGGCTTCAGCTTGGTACTGCCCTCTGCATCATCACCTTCCACTGTCCCCCCGATGCACTCTGCGACACTCACCTTGGACCTCGACATGGACTGCCATATGATGTTTGATCGCCATTGACACAGCAATCAGACTGCAGACTGTACTTGTCCTCTTCCTTTGGACTTGTCATTCCCTGGAGGACCCTGGCTGGACCTCCACGGGACAACATCGTCATGTGGGCCCTGCATGGCCCTGTACTGCTCCAGATGCAACACTCCACTGAATGTGCATTAAACATTCATATACACACAGATATGTCATGTCTATGGTCTTTTAAGTGTGGAAGTATGGATGAATGTGGGCTCACTGGACTCCTCTTACGTCCATGTGGCTCATGTCGTAGAACAGGGGTGACAGGGTGACACATTGCCCAATGCGGTCCGGGTGGCGCTGACACAACAACAGGGACACACGCATGAGTTACTTCCTTGTCCAGCCCAGTACGGAACCATGCCCAGGGCCCCGGGGTCATATACAGACCCTTACGCTGGACTGGCATACGCCAGGCCAGCCCACTGCGCTTACGCTCACAGGGGGGGATGGCAACGCTACATGTCCCCTTTCTTTCCTGTGGTGATCTGCTGCTCACAGGTCTAGTTGTCAGCATGCCACAGCAACTCCCTCACGGCTGGTTTACACCCACACCACACCCATCCAGCACACGTGTCATGGGACATGTGACCCTGCCAATGAATAGGGATGGGCGCACGTGCTCAACGCCATTTCCACTCCCTATCTGGGTGCGTCCGTGTGGTGTTAATGTAGGCATGAGGGCCTCGGGCCCTGTAACATCACATTCCCCAGGACCGGAGGTGACATGATGGCGTCCGCAACACGATACCCAATCATACAGGGACCATGACTTTGGGACACAGACTTGGTGGCACCGGATACATTGCGGCCGGCACAGGCACACCGCCACGGGACGGTGACTTTGGGTGCACTGAGGTAGGGGCACCTTAAGTGCTGAGCGGGTGTGCAGCCTGCGATGATGCGCCGTCCGCTCAGGATTTGTGTTCCCTGCTGGACCTCAGTGTAGGCCAGAGCCAGAGGGCAGCGCGGGCCTACCGCCTCGTGGCGTCGCATCCCGGATCACAGAGTTAGTGGCACCTCAAGGGCTGAGCGGGTGTGCAGTCTGCGATGATGCCCGGTGCACTGGTATGTCCTCTGCCATGGCAAAATCAAGACCCAGAATCATATGTGAGACCTGGTGGCCTGCGGAGCGGGGCTGCATGATGTGGAGGGTGCCATGTCCGCGGGCCCCGGGCATGTGGCTTGCAGCGGCACGTGGTGGGCCCTCATTGCTACACGCCAAGGGCGGAAGGTGAGCAGGGAGGCCTGGGTGCGCAGGGGCGGGCATGCACCGCTGAGCGGCGGGAGGGGCTGGGGTGCATCTGCCTGGGTGCGCAGGGGCGGACAGGCGATGATGTCTTGTGCAATTGTATGTACTTTGCCATTCAGGTATCTGGACTCTGTTACAGATGACGGATCTGTTTCAGATGTGTGACCTGGTGAACTGCACTACATACCGGCACGTGGTTGGAGACACACCGGTGGCAGCAGGTGAGCAGTGTGGCCTGGGTGCGCATTGTCGGCACTCTCTCTCCCTGTCTGTCTCTTCTGTTATCTGTGTCTCGCTCCCCCTCTCTGTCCGTCTTTCTCTCGCTCCCCCTCTCTGTCCGTGTTTCTCTGGCTCCCCCTCTCTGTCCGTCTTTCTCTCGCTCCCCCTCTCTGTCCGTCTTTCTCTGGCTCCCCCTCCCTGTCCGTCTTTCTCTCGCTCTCCCTCTCTGTCCGTCTTTCTCTGGCTCCCCCTCTCTGTCCGTCTTTCTCTGGCTCCCCCTCTCTGTCAGTCTTTCTCTGGCTCCCCCTCTCTGTCCGTCTTTCTCTCGCTCCCTCTCTTTCTCTCTCTCTCTCCTTCGCTCTCTCTCAGTCCTTTGATGTGTGCAAGACACACCTTCCCATCGTGATTTTTGTCTTGCAGGCTGTGACCTACGGATTGTCCCGAGGGGAGCCGCCATGTGTCTTCATTTCTGTTCTGTGCTTCTTTGAATACATTTTCATTTGTTACATTGAAGGTGGATGTGTGATGCTCATTTTTGTGACGACACATGCATGCCACCAAATGTGATTGTGCGACATCTGGCGGATTATTTGGTACATGTTCCGTATAGTTGATGTGGCATGTCTTTGGCAGGGGGGGGGTCCTGGGGGTGGTGGCGGTGGGTGTTGTGGCCCTGTTGGGGCTCTGATCTGCATGATCAGTGGCTCCATGGCATCTGTTGCCCTTCAGGTATGGCTCTGGGCTGGGCTCCATTTTGTGGTACAGGCTGTGGTCCGACTTTGCACCAGGTCAGAGCAGGTGTTAGTTTCCTGCTGCTAACGGGCCTTATCGCCTGTTTTGTGGTCTTATCGCCGATCTGGCTGGTCGTTGAGAATGTTGCAGAGTGGTGCTTTCGCGGCTTTTTGCACGGGTACGCCTACTCTGCATCTCATTAGCGATAGTTGTGGGGGTCATCTGTGGCGATGTTTTTTGCGGATGCTATCGCGGGTAAAATGGTGTTCTGGGCTGTTAACACCAGCTTGTGAATGGTGCGATGATTTTATCGCCACTTTGGCTGCGATAAAATGCTGCTAACTCGGCGATAAGTCCTTGAGAATATGCCCCTATTTTTTTATGAAGCGATCGGCCACAGGTCTTTAAAATGCATACATTAAATAAAACAAATACAGATAAACACACTATTTGACATAACATCTACTTGATGTTGCACAAGGTTAATGACAATATGCTTGTCTATAGTAGAAGTTGCTCTTTGTTCCACCCCTCTGTCTTACCTCATAATCATGCTGCCTTTTACATCCTCACGGCCATTATATCTGAAGCTATTTACATCTGCTATTTTGTATTTTCCTCAACACTGTGTCATTGCTTCTAGACATGTCAAATGAATTTCAGTGTAATAGAAACTATATTTAACCAATATGTTTTCAGTACTATAAATGTGGAACTGCTACCTCTGATTTTTGCACCACATTAGATAGCCAGATACCGGTTGTTAAAGACCCTGACTTGAGTTATAAGCCCGAGCCACAGGCAAGGGCCTATAACGAGGGAATGGGTCTTTAACAACTAGTATAGCCTGAGGCAGAAGGGCTGCAAGGCTATTAGAGACTTCCACCCACTGAGGGTAGAATGTTCTCAAATAAAAAGGGAGTAACAGAGAGGCAAACAATCAAATAATAAAGGCTTACGATAGCCATTATTAGCCCTGAGCCACTTCATTGTTATCAATGGCGCTCCCAACATTTCAATGCTCTAATTGGCTTTAAAGATTTATTTTGCAATCCTAGAGAACTCTGGATATTCATAAAAAGGTGAACATGTCCCATTATCTCAGTATCAAGTTGAAGTGTGAGCTTCCCAATGACGGTAAACCCAGCATGAATTTTATGTATAAGAATCTCATTTGTACAGGAGATATTTGATGTAAACATTTTTCAATTCAAGGTTTGTCCATGATCTCCTTTTATTCTATTAACATTGCACTCTTGGTCTCAGTCTATATACTCCTCAGAGTGCCTTCAATGCCATTATATCAATCATAGAAATTCTATAATCCCTTAGAATTGTCCAAACATTGTGCTCTCATATCCTGTCTTATCATTGCCCTGAATTGATCCCACTAGGTAACAATAAAATGCCTCTTCTAAAAAGTCTTGATAATTAGCTAGTGGTGGCATTGGCTACATTACAATACCCTTGCTCTAAATTGTATCAGTCCTCATGTTATCCTACTAGATTTCCTTCTTTCCTCCCACCCCCACCCTCACCCTCTGATCATACATCACCCACAATCATCACACATAAATCGAGTGTAGCATTTGGGACAACACATGGGTTTTTGTAGCAACTGGAAGCTGAGATGCACTCAAGTTTTGGTTGGAGTTTTCCTTTTCCCCTTCTTTATTTCTCATGGGTATTGTTGAAAGAAAAGTAATGAACTTTATTGTCTTTTTTTCTCTACATTGTTTGCACTTGGGGTTCCCTGGCCGATCACATCTTATGGAAACATTTTTGACACTCAATATTTAGGTGCTCACCTAATATATTATGCTTACTACTGTGTTCCACCTCAGAGTTTACATTGTGTATGTCATATTCATAATTAAATTATGTAAATTAAGAGATAATCTCATGATGTGCTAATGTTTGAGTCTACAACACTATCTCTCTTCCTGTGTAACATGCTATTGGACACCTATTTGCTTTTTGTACTGCAAAATTAAGAAAAACTGGTTATGAACAGTAAAGAGATGTTGACCATGAAACTTATTTTCAATAAACAGATTCAAACAAAAAAAAATCAGTCCTCATGTTATATATGGTAGTAGGAAGAATATTTCTCTTAGATAGAAATGCACTGTTATTGCTTTAAAACTGTTGTAAACTTTGAAGCTTGAGCCCAATTTGGGGGGATAATATTCATTGCCAATGCTATCTTACTGGTTATTTCTTGGACCAATCAACATGAGCAGATGTTCTTTGGAGACTGGAAGATGAAGACCAAGCCAAGATTCCTGCCGTGTGATGACGATCAGATAATTCACAATGGATGATACAGAGGTTCCTCTGGGAACATGCAGAGAGCTGATATTCCCAGAAGGAGCAAAAGAGACAGAAGTCCTGGAGTTGTATAAGATATTTTCGAGGCACAGATGTTGAAAAGGAATGTACTCTAATTTGAAAACTGAGATTTCTGGGAATCACACATACTTTGCTCTAGGTGGAACAAACAGACCCTTAGCCCTCCTGGGCTTTTTGGATGTGTGGTCTCCCTATGGATTACTCCTCCTCCACTCCTTACCTAAGTATTCATGTGGATGAGAATTTGCTATTCTTTACTGGAGGCTATTTGTATACCATTTACAATTAGTTCACTTAGACTAATTACCTTGTGAAATATTCAATGCGTACAAATTACATTCCCCTCCTGCCTCCATCAAATCACAATGTATATTTATGCTCCGACATTTGATAGGAAAGATTTTCCTTCCAACACCCCTGCTCACCATTTTACCTGTTGTCTCTATCCTATAGCCTACCCACTTTACTTTGCCTCCCTCACCTTCCCTTTTCTACTACTCTCCCTCAACGTAACAACTAACCAATTTGCTAACCTCACCGCACCATTCCTAACCCTTCTTTCCCCTCTTCCTCTGTACATAGTTCCTCTCTTTGTCACCTTCTTCTAAGGTAACTATCTTTCCTTCTATAAGCCCTTAGTCATCCTCCCTCCCTCCCTTTCCATAGACCCATACCACACCTTCCTCTGCTCCTATAATCTTTTTACTGCCACTAACACATATATCCTCCCTTTACCCTCTTATGTTATGTTATGTTAAAATTATTTCTAGAGCGCACGTGCACCGATTGGTTTCTTGGTGCTAAATATAGGAGTAGCCGAGCCCTGGTGAGACTATTCATATGCCTGAACAAAGAGCCACGTCTTAAGGAGTCTCCTGAATATAGGTAGGTCTGGACAGGATCTAATGCGGAGGGGGAGGGTATTCCAAAAGTGGGGAGCCAGCACCGCAAATCTGCTGCCACCTAGTCTCTTCTGTTTGTGTGGTGGTATGACCAGGAGATTTATGTGGGCAGAATGCAAGTAGTGAGATGGTGTATGTCTCTTGATGAGATTGGAGACAAATTTTGGGCCAGCACCCTGTAAAGACTTAAAGATGAGACACTCAATATTGAAGGCACAACGTTGTAATATCGGGAGCCAGTGTAGCTTCCACATAAGAGGAGATGCGTGTTGCCATCTCAGCTGATGGAAAATCAGACTAGCTGCCTGATTCTGCACCAGCTGCAGTTTCTTGACTAGATACATTGGCAAACCAAAATACAGTGAGTTTGGCGTAGTCTATGTGGGAAATTACCAGGGCTAGGACAACCTGCACCAGTGCTTCCCTAGTAAGGAATCTGCTGATTTTCCTTATCTTCCACAACTGGAAGAAGCCGGTGGAGTCTACTGTTCCAATCTGGGACTTCATAGACAGGTCACTGTTAATTGTGACCCCAAGGCTCTTAGCTGAGGAAGATGGAACTGGTGGAGAACCCAGCTCAGTTGGCCAAAAGTGTGAACTCCAGGAGTTCCGAGCACCGCCAGTCAAAATCAGTTCGGTTTTATCTGGGTTTAACTTTAAATGGTTGCTGTTCATCCAATTACTGATGTACAACATGGTAGATTGAAAATCAGAAATGGAGTCAGACGTTTTGTCGATGGTGAATATAAGTTGCAGGTCATCTGCGTAATTAAATGTGCTCACATTTCTTTCTCTTAAAGACGAGATCAGAGGGAGTAAATATAGATTGAACATGTGCGGGGATAATAATGATCCCTGTGTCACTCCACAGTTAGACTTCACCTCAGATGCAATGCAATGGGATAGGCAAACAGACTGGGAGCGATCTTCCAAGAAGGATGTGATCCAGCTAAGAGCCGAACTCTGAAGTCCTGCGTCCCTGACACGGTCCAACAGAATTCCATGGTCGACCATGTCAAATGCCGCGGACAGATCCAAAAGCACCAGGGCCTGAGGGGTGCCCCTGTCAGCTTCCTTTCTTAATTCGTCCAATACAGTCAGGATTACCGCCTCAGTTGAATGAGAGGGACGAAAATCCGCTTGGTGGGGATCAAGGAACTGAGACTGTTCAATGAATGAACAGAGGCATTTCACCAAAAGGGATTCCAATACCTTAGCCAAATAGGGAAGAAGAGATATGGGGCAATAGTTAAGTGGGGTCAAGGGGTCAGCCCCTGGTTTTTTCAAAAGGGGAACTATGGTAGCTTTTTTAAAGGCTCTGGGAATGCAGCCCTGCATTAATGATTCATTCAGAAGAAAGAGGGCAGTGTCAGGGTTTAGAGTGAACGCTTCTCTTAAAATATGAGGTGGACAACTATCGACAGGGGAACCAGGCTTAACCTTGCTCAGTAGTTCCAGGAAAACTTCCCTGCTGATCGCCAGGAATTGATGTAAAGAGCAAGGGTTGCTCGAGGCCGTTGGCATGGCCTCATATGCAAGGCTAGCAGGAATGCTGGTTTTAATCTTAATGATTTTGTCAATGAAAAAGGTATTCAAAGAGTTATACAAAGTGACTGGGATGGAACTGGTTTATTGTAACTCTGTCAGGATTGGATAACTCATTTACAATTGAAAGTATATCTTTCGATTTGTTAGTAGAGTTCAATATCTTCGCAGATAGTATGTGGCCTTAGTGGCTTGAATGGATTTCTGATATTCCTTAAGTTGAACTAGATAGATGTCTTTCTTATCAGGGGAATAGTTCTGTCTCCACTTCCTTTCAGTTTGGCGCAGAGCTAGTTTTGGGGTTTTTAGGTCTTTGGAGAACCATCTATGGACCTCATGGCACCTTGCTGCTTTTTTGTCCTGAAGGAGGCATGTTCATTACTCGCTGCTGTAAGCCAAGCTGTGATGTTTTCTGCACTAAGATCAACAGATGGCTGATTGATGGGAACTGTGTTTGCCAATAAGCTGCAGAAGGCGTTTATGTTAATATTGTTCCATTTCCTTGCCCTCAAACCTCCTTTAGCTGTGGGTTTGCCTATTGTTGTATTATGAATCACAAACTTTATTAGGAAGTTATCAGACCAAGTGCATGGTGACACTCTCAATGTGGACACTGCAAGGTTGGATGTCCAAATTTGGTCTAGTGTGTGTCCTTAAATATGTGTGGGGTTGTCACATGTTGAGTACAATTCAACCCGCTGAGTAGGTCGGTCATTTCTGCAGAATGTGGACCTCCCGCCACGTCATTGGCCCAGTAATTAAAATCACCAATCAGCAGAATTTTTGCATGGTTGATGATTAAATGGGCCATCTGTTCGCCTAATATTTGGGGGAAAAGGGGCATATTCTGAGTAGGCCTGGGCGGTAAATTCTGTTCCGCTCGCGGAATTTGCGAAATTTTGGCAATTCTGCGGAGAATGCAGACTTGCCGAAAATTCCGCGATCTGCGGCGTAGCGGAATTTTTTCCTTGTTCGCTTTCAGAATGCGTGTTTGCGCGCGCGGTAGCGACTTACCGGGATCCCTGCGTGCGCCGATGAGTTTTCCTATCCGTTCGCGCGATCCCGCGAGAGTGTGCGACCGCGAACACGTCATTCGGATGCGCCATCGGACATCTGCGTTTGTGAACAGGAAACACGCATCGCGAGCGGGCGGGACAAGTGAAACAAGATGGCCGTGCCAATTGGCGACCGCATGGGCAAGTTTTCAAGATATTTCTCCCCGAGCACGCAAACAGCGTCCCCAAACAGGAAAAACGCATCGCGAACGGGCGGAACAAGCAATTCCGCGTGCTCGCGGAGATTTTTTACCGTTTCGCTGAATTTTGCGTAACGCGACTACGCAAATTCCGCCACCCCTAATTCTGAGGGGGTCTATAGAGCAGTACACAAATTAAGGGTACCAAAGCCGAATCCAGTTTAATAACTAGATTATCCACCGAGGTGATATCCAACGTAGTGAGCATAGTAAATTCCAATTCTTTAAGAATTATAGCAGCTACCCCTCCCCCTTTTTACTCAACCGGTCGGTTTGCCTGAAGGATATAATAGTTGTTGGGCAGGGAAACCAGAATATCTGGGGCAGATTCTGGAGTGACCCAGGTTTCGGTTAATAGAAGAATATCAGGTTTAGTTGATTCTAGAAGGTGAAATATGTCCAGTTTATGTTTTACCAAGGAGAGTATGTTTAGGTATGTGATTGTCAGTTCATGTGTCTCTTGATTGTCTTGTTTCTGGGTGTTTTCCGTAGCCGAGGGGTATTGGCCAAATTCAGGGAAGAAATCCCTGAGTTCCATGCTCCTTGACTTGATCAGTTTGGAACCCGTGGAGGGATTAAGAGGGTAATTTATGGAGTGAAGTTGCTTTAACTCCAACAAGGTATAGTTTAAAAAATCGTGCATAATAACTGGCCCCTGGCCCCGGACGGCCACGGACGGGTGCAGACGGGCTTGCTTTTGGCGCGCCAAAGGTGCACCCGCTGCATGCGTGCGCTGCACTCCCACGCTGCGACCAGCATTAAATGGCCGGTCGTAGCCTTAGCTCCTCCTCCTGCCCTTAGTGATTGGCTGTCCCTGATGGGCGTGTCTCCAGGAAGTATGCTCGGCGCTCGGCCGACTAACGGAACAAGCTTCAGCTAACGAGTCGAGGTGAGCTTGGTTTAAAAGCAGTTTGAGTTTGTTAAAAAAGCATATCAAATTCAATAGCAATAAAGTATAAACATTAAAATAGAAACCACAAGGCAGCGGCAATATTCTATACTGCCTGTTCCCACGCTGTGACCGGCATTAAATGGCCGGTCGTAGCCTTAGCTCCTCCTCCTGCCCTTAGTGATTGGCTGTCCCTGATAGGCGTGCCTCCAGGAAGTATGCTCGGCACTCGGCCGACTAACGGAACAAGCTTCAGCTACTGAGTCGAGGTGAGTTGGTTAAAAAGCAGTTTGAGTTTGTTAAAAAAGCATATCAAATTCAATAGCAATACAGTATAACATTAAAATAGAAACCACAAGGCAGTGGCAAAATCCTATCCTATCCTTCTATCTCGTCCTGCTTCCCTAATGGCTCCCTGTCACTGTTTCCACGTAAGCTCATATTCCACCTGTGACACCCTACTGACTTTCCTCTTCCCGCATTGCTTAACCCATATGTCCCTCATGTATCACCTCCTTAGACCCCTAAGAATCATGCTTCTAATTCCTGTGTTTCTCTCACCCGTCCCATCACCCTTACTTTTCCTAAGCATCTGTGTCCTTCTGCATCCCTAACTGAACATATCCAATGTATCACATTCCTTAATACCACCTCTTACCTTTTGCCTAACCCCTCTAACAATTCTGCTACATTCAGACCGTCCCCTGACTTCTATCTCCTCTCTCCTTCCTCATATTCAACTACCTGCAAACTCATTACAGAGCACATATGATTATTCCCTTTGGCTCTTTAGTCTACAACAGAACTTTATTCCATCCCAGCTTTACCATACACTCAACAGCTATATTCTTGATATAACAAAACATGGTGAGACTTCTGGATCATAATCAATCTGATTATGCCTGCTTGCATTGCCTTCTCTTTCTCCACATCCCTGTCCTTTCCTCACTATGGATGATCTTTCCATTCACACCATTTACTACATCTCAACTGCTTCTCTTCAGTAACCATGATCTACACACCTGTTCTTCTGGTTCTGCTAACTGTTTGAAGGCCTCCACCACCTCCAGGTGCTTGACGGCGAGGCTTCCACTTCTTCCTCTGCTCCTATATCCCCCTTCCTTCTTACTCCTTAAAGTTCTTTTTCTACTAAACATGCTTTGACCTACCCATCTGCCACTTCTGGGCTCTGTCTAATCATCAATGTATGAGCAATGAACAAAACTCTTAAACATCTGCAACCTCATTTGGACTCAACTCCTGACAGAAACTTGGCTCAGTGATAACACACCTCTGATCTTCCCTAATGGTATTCTATCTGAATACCCAGTGCTCACCTAAAACCACCCAAAGACAGGAAAATGCTGAGCAATTCTTTCCAAATGCACTGCACAGAGCACAAATGTATCACCCATAAACTGCACATGAAAATTAGCTGTACTAATATAATGGCCAACCATTTTAAGTGATGTAAAATTAATTATATTAAACAAATTATAATGTAAGCAAGTTATATATAAGAAAAAAATTAAATTACCTGATTTTTTAAATTGTTGGCTAAATATTTATTTTGCTATTTTATTATTAATTGATAACATTTAAGTTGCATAATAATAATACTCATTCTAAGAATAAATGCAATGACTACTCATAATTATCTATTTCTTTTATATCCTCTTTTTGATTATATTTATATATTATTATGATAGCATAGTTATTATATTATGATATATGTTATATAGTATTATGGTAAATATTATTATTAATAAAATACAGAATGGAAGGCATATCAAAAGTGGAATATATTTTATCTAAAAGAGGCAATGCACTTCTCAAATACAATGGATACGTATTCTACACTAGAGATGCATTTGCTACTACTCAACAAACTGCAGAGGAATGACAGTAACAATGGAGATAACATAACAGAGCACAACCATTGTGCATCAGTCATGGAAACTGAAGCAAGAGAGAAACCATAACATGTCAAGAGTTTAGCAACTTCGTTGTGTAAGCCCTCTGGTTCTGTACTAGGAGAAGGTTCTACAAGCATTCCAGAACATGTCACAGGTATGATTCCTGCAACCAACAATTTTGAAAGACTAATATCTAGTAACAAGACAGGAGATTATTATACAACCTGTTCCCATGACTTTTGCAGATATTAATATTCTTAAAAAATTAATAACAACTTATAAAAGCAAACTTTTCCTTCCCTATGAAATTGAATACAATTTTTTTCAAATGAAACAATCTTACTAACCAAACAAAAACATAATATTTGTTTAATGGGTGGACCATCCATTCTTTATATATAAGACATGCCAAAATAATGACTAGCACTGTACTCCTAATCGGCTGCTTGATTCCAGATAAACAATGTCAACCGCGCAATGCAGTTTTTCATGTAATTAAAGAAGCAAGCAAAAAATAGCCAAATAATTATTGACTTAGAATTACGAATGAATAATCTAATCAATACATTTTATCATTCAACTCTGGTGCAAGGTTGTTTTTTTTATTTTTCACAAGCAATATGGAGTAAACATTTTAAAAAACTACCCTTGCAGGAGATTACATGACTGACAGCAGGTTACAATTAGAAATTAAGAAAATTAACAGCATTAGCCTTCCACCAAACTAAGGGCCTCATTACGATGTCGGTTGGAAAGGCTTCCAGTGGCATTCAGTTTTCCGGATCTGTGTTGGAACCCATTTTTCCGACCGACTCGGAAACATTTCCGACTGACCGATTACGATGCAAGGTAACTGTTCAGTCTTTCCGACTCGGCTCCGATCGGCATTCGGAGAAACCGAGTCTGTCAGAGCCGAATCGTGCAGGTCTACAGACCGCGTTACCAATCGAGTGATTAAGATGTCTGATTCGGACAGCCTTTCCGACTTGGTTTGTCCGACCCGGATCAGCTGTCGGAAACCAACTTTGGGGCCAGTAACAGGCTCCTCATAATATGGAGGCCTCCGATTGAGGCCCATGGGGGTATCCATGGTTCCCTTCTTTCGAACCATGCACGGTGTGGCAGGCACCATGGAGTGCCCGCCACAGGGTGCAAGGTTTTCTGCAACCACCCCTTTCTTCAATGGGAGCCTGTGTTGTTGGCCGGAACACAGGCTCCTATTGAAGTAAGTGGGAGTCCGACCGTACGGTGTTTGGAAACATTGTAGTCGATCGGTCAGACTCCCGGAATCCGATTTGGTCGGAAATGATTCCGACAAGGAGTTGGCCGGAATGTTTTCCGAACGACATTGTAATGAGGCCCTAAATGTGTTGATGACTATTACACAGAAATTATACAGTCTCAATAAAACAAGCTGGTTCCACTTTTAAGCTTTTTGAAGAAATGTGGATTGGAAATCTAACCAGGTTGGGCCACAAGACCACCACTACATTTTTTTTATAGATTTCGAACTGTTACACAAGCTGCTTAGATGGTGAGGCAAAAGCTAATAACTCTGTCAGGGCTGACATAGCCTATAGCCAGTAGCATTGGTAAATCACACCCTGATTTTGCTTAAAGAGCAGAGTTTCTCAAAAATTAGACTTGCTCAATGTTTTGTTGGCAGTCTACAAACACACATTCCCAAAGAAATGAATGGTAAACTACAATTTAAACTTGAACAGTTTGGGAACATTTTCCATACACGATTATCTTGAAAACATTGCATTTATTTTAAATTATTAATATTTGTTTAACTATGTCTGAATTCAAATTAACAATCACTAATCAACCCTACTCTCCTGTCCTTTTGTCTCATATGATATATGGTTCATTCTTCTGGTAAATGAGGGTTACTTTACACAAATCCAACTAACATGAGTTTGATATTTCAAATTCCCAATACAATTATTCAAATGTAAATCATATTTATTTATTTTTAATAATGAACTATCACGTCACAACACTATTTCTTCTTTTAATAAAAAATTTGATAAGAAAAGATTTACATTTTTATATTTTTATTTAGCTAATCATTATTTGAAAATACTCTAACTTTTTTAAGATGTACTACTTAAGAAAAGATTTTCTCCTTTGTTAAAAAAAGTCTCTTAACCTGAGACATATGGGAAAAGAAAATGTTCATAGCAACCTTCATAAACAACCTAAATAATATTTCACTCTAGCAGTCAATTATAGTACCTTATTTATAGTTAAACTGCATAAATACGTAGGAATAAATAAAAAATGTAATGTTTCTTACTTTGCATGACGGGTTTTAAACCTACTTCTTCTTTCGAGATGAAGCACTGAATGCAAAAAACATAAAGAAAGTGAAAGAAAATGGCCACCATAAGAAGAAAAAAAAAGGTGCTATTTTACATTGAAGGCTATAGAAAAGCTCGAGAAAATCACTTGAAAAATTTTGAATATATTTTTAGGAATCTTTATTTCTTAATACATTTTATTATTTCTATTTAATACTATTTTGTTTTTTTAAAATTATGTCTCCATTTTATATAATGTGGTTTGTTAAAAATTGTGGGGCATATTAGCAAGGGCACTATCGCCGCTTTAGCGGCACTTTTTGCCGCTAAAGCGGCGATATTTATATCGCCCTATCAGCAAACTGTCTCTAACAGTAGTTAGCGACAGTTTGCGGGCATTAGCGCCCGTTTTTTTTACCGCTTTGCATGTCAGCGATATTTATCGCTAATGACATGCAAAGTGGGCGTTCCCGACGAACAAACCTGGGAAACACTCGCTAACAGGCCTATCGCCTATTAGCAAGGTGGCCATGGCCCCAGTTAGCGACGTGAAAAGTCGCGCTAACCGGGGTCATCGCCATTTATTTAACACCTGCAATTAGCAGGTGTTAGCCATACCTAACATGGGGGGTGGATTATGCTGATACGACCACAGGGTCGTATCAGCAAGGTGTTCTCCCTTCTCCATGCAACATCGCTGGTTTTTCAGCGATGTTGGCCCGTTTCCCCCGCTATCGCTGGAATATCATCGCCATAGCGCTAATCGTTGCTAATACAGCGTTAGCGTGGCGATATATTCCAGCGATAGCTGGCGATAAAAAAAATCATGCTAAGCAGGGTTAGCGATGATTATCGCCTCTTCTTGCTAATATGCCCCTGTATTTTACATTTTAGTATATTATTCTTTCATTTTCAATGTAATTATAGAATGTATTGTTTAGAATTAATTGACCATAATATTATATGTTAACATTGAAATATTTTTGGTGTTTTAAACTGTTTAAAATTATTTGAAACAATTTATTAAATTATTTTAATAACAAAATTACATTAATGTTGCAATTTGTTTATTTGTTAATTAATAGAAATAACTCATTATTTGGAAATTATAGTTACACAATTAATATTTTAATATATTTTGTAAATATTTTATTTATTTTATTACATGGTTAAAATCAGTTATAACATATTTAAGTGTAAACTCCATCCATCCAATAATGGATATTAATTTATTAAAATCATTAAATCTTAACATTATCCAATTTTTTACCCCTACTACTTTTTAAAATCTTATCTTAATTGCACAATTAATTTAGACAAATAGATCTATAATGAATACATCTATAGTAAATAATATATATATATATATTATTATATTGTTTTTATTATAGATTTGAATTTGCAGGCCAATATTAATTCAAATAAAACATTTACAATTAATTACTTTCCCTCTTTTGACCATTTAAGTTTTATATCCCACTTCCATTATTTAAAATTTTCTTTTATTAATTGAGCACATTTGCTAATTATTTAGAAAAATACATTATTAATTAACTTTTCTCTTACAAATTTTAGTCAATCTGTTTCAAAATAAAATAGCAGATTCATTTGAAAAAGTGTTAAATAAAATGTCTTTTTAAATGGGTTTACATTTTTATATTTCTAAATTTATTTTTCAATATTTAATGGAATGGAAAGCTAATGTTAATGATAAAAACATGAAAATCTGATTACATCCCACCTTTTACCACTATAACTTGCCATGAACTGCTAGTTACCCCACATATTACAACACTCCTGATATCCTGTATGACATCATTGCTAATATTAGTGCAACATTTGCAATTAAATTATTGTTGATAAAACTGTGCATGGCGGGGGAGCGAGTTACAGTTACCTTAGGTCATGAGTTATAGTTACTTGAGATAAGTGTAACTGGTGAATTTCAGTGGCTTTGTATGATTAAAATGTTATGTTGTCAGTGAGGTTTTCACTTAATTATAACGTCACTTTTACCTTTGTGGTTTTTTTTCAGATGGGTAGCGGACCGTATTTCGCCGGGCGTAGCAGGGGGGTTTGCCACAGGGCTTGGCCTGCAGCCAGACCATGTGGCCAAACACCCAGCAGACCAGCCAACCACACATTATGCACAGCCTTTGGCGTGCGAACCATAGGGTTGGCCTTCTGGCACCAGCAACCCCATTCCCTGGAGTCAAAACATATATATTGAGGGGATGAGGCATGCAGTCGCCTTCCCAACCCTAATTGACCTCGGGACCCCAACCCTCATTGCTGAGTAATTAATAAAGGGAGGGGGGTTCTTCCCCCTCTCTGAGCCTAATTAGGCCCTGTGTACCCCATCCTCTCACACCTACTCAATCACCCATACACAAACTCACACAGCCACCTATACAGGCACTCAAACACCCACTCTATTACCCATAGAGCCACTAACACAGCCACTTACTCACCCATACAATCACTCACACAGTCACTCACTCAGCGACAGAACCACTTACATACCATTCACCCATCCTTACAGCCACTCACACGGACGCTCAGGGGCTGATTATGATGTTGGAGTCGGACCCAACGACATCTGTCCCTGCGGTCCGCCCACTGCATTACAATGCAGCTGGCGGGGGCATTGGATGGAGGGACCATCCGCAGCGCTTCTGACGGGCTCAAAGGCCCGCCGGTGCATCGGAACCCACCATAATCCCATAATGACGGAGGAGCCAGGCTCGGCTCCGCCGTCGGGATTATGATGGCAGTTTCAGACAGCCTTTCCATGTCGGCCTTTCCAACATGGACAGGCTGTCGGAAAGTGTCTTTGGGGGCCCCTAGCAGGGCCCCCTGGCCCTCCGCTATGAGGCCTGGTGTGTGCCCTTCTAAACATCCCTGCACCATGTGGCGGGCTCTGCATGGGGCCTGCCACATGGTGCAGGGATGTTTACAAACATCCATTCTGTAATGGAAGCTTGTGCTGCTGGCCTATTCCGTCCACTGCACAAGTTTTCATTGTAGAATGGATGTTTGTGACCACCCTATGGGCAGTCACATCCTAATACTGCGATTGGAACCGCTGACCTAAGGTCTGGTGGTTCCAAACCGCAACGGTGTCAGGCAGACGTAAGTATGTCCGACATCGTAATAAGCCCCTCACTCTCCAATACAACCACTCATTCCCACTAACTTACCTATACACACACTCAAACTGCTACTTAGACACCCATACAGCAACTCACACTCACAGACCTATGCAGCTACTCACACAGCCACTAACTCACACAAACAAGCACTCATCCACCCACTCACTGTCCAATACAACCACTCACACAGCCACTCAGTCACTCATACAGCTACTCACATACTCATACTCATACAGCTACTCACATACCCAATAACACATCCATACAGCTACTGATACACCCACTCGAACACACCCATACAGCCACTCAGACACCCACTCATACACTGATACTAACCGTCATACAGCCATTCAGATGACAGATATTAGAAATAGTATCGCTCATTAGTATTGGAGAAAGAATAGAAATGTAACTTATGCAGTAGCTTAGTATGTATCTTAAAGTCTCAAATGTTTATGAAACACTAACACTCACTGGATGATGTCATCATTGATGTCATTTGAGATGTCATCAGCGGTGTCATCAGTGATGCCATTGACCATGTCATGAGTGATGTAATATGTGAGGTAATAAGCAGTACATTGCAGGGGCATAAGTCATAGTTAGCTCAGGTAACTATAGCTGCTGAATTTCTCTGGTTTTATATGAGTGAAATGTGAGCCTAACTATAACGTCCCTGTAACCTTTATTTTTTTCAGAGAATATATATAAATATATATTCGCTGAAAAAACTAAAGGTTACACTGATGTTATCGTTAGGTTCACATTCTACACACACAAACCATAGAAATTCAGCAGTTACAGTCATACTTATATCAAGAAATTATAACCAGTGCCCCAAGGTAGCTCTAACCCGTGCCCCTACCATGCAAATTTTTCTCATCAATAATTTAATTGGAAATCTTGTAGTGAGATTATCAGTGATGTCATAGAAGATGTCATGACTGATGTGCAGGACTTAGCAGTGCATGGCGAGGGTGCAAGTTATAGTTACCTTAGGGCACCAGTTATAACAATATGGCCTATAATTTTCAAAACTAGTTTGCCGCTCACTTCAGCTGCTGTCAGGAAAGTTTCGGGGTGATTCGTCAAATGGAGACCGAGAAAAAGGCAGTCCCAAAATGAAATTTCCCCCATGCAATTTTCCATAGAGATTTTAGACACGACTACAGCCCTAAATCGCTGAACGGAATTACACCAAATTTGGATGAAAGCAATATCTTGGTCCACATGGATCTCTGTTTGAGATTTGGTGAAATCCATTGAGTATTTTTTAAGTTAATAAGAAAATAATTATGTGTATCTAGCGACGGGAAGGGTCCACGGATCTGATAGATCTTATGCTGAGATCTAATTGGCTGCAACCACTTCAACCAGGAAGTGGTGGCAGTTATTTTGGGACTCGCCCATGTCCCAAGAAAAGCATAAAAAATACCAAGGAGGTGGCATAGGAATACCCTGACCCCATAGGCCTGGTGGCCAGGGGCCCAAAAATGCTTTATTTTTTTAATTTTGCTGCAAATTCATGGAAGATTCACACTTGTGTTTTTAGCCACCCCGGGTGGACCTTGTCCCAGGGAGAATTGTTTATAATATTATGGGTAAGGGGGTACATGTGGCCTCCCTCCCCAGGCCAATTTCAGCCCCAGGGACCGTATCCCCCGGGTCCCAGCTGAATTTGAGAAGGGGAGAGGGTCCACGCAGGCCCCCTCCCCTGGCCGATTTCGGCTCAGGGACCCATCCATCAGGGCCCGGTCTTATTAAAAGTGGAAGAGGGGCACGCAGGCATCCCCCAATGCCCAGCCAAAATTAAAAAAGGGAGGGGCATGCAGCCAACCTCCCTGGTCTGATTTTGGTCACAGGTAGCCCATTCCCTAGGGCCCAGCCGCAATAACAAAAGTGAGGGGGTCACCCGGTCCCCCTCCTGGAGCCATTATTTGCCCTGGGGACCCCAATCCCGAGGGCCAGCAGTGCCCACCCCCAGGACACAGCGGTTTCACTGCCTGCACTGGCGTTGGCTGGGAAACCTGTGTTTGCTCTCGCTGGGCGGAAGCAATTTTAAACCTCCGGCCAAGCAACAGCAAACATAAAGTTCGCTCCCAGCTGTCGGGAACTTTGAAAATGCTCCTGCCATGTGAGAGTGGACTTTAGATCTGTTTTGGGAAACAGATCTGAATATTGCTCCCACCTGGAGGGAGCAGCATTTTTAGCTGCTCTCTGCCAGTGGGAGCGATGTTGGTTCCCGCTGGATGTGCTGAGCTGGCCGGGGCTTCCCTCGCAGCTCCCAACCAAGATATAGTGGGTGCCGTGAATGGGCACAAGAGCACCCACTCTTTGTTAGCTGGGCCCTGGGGGATGGAGTCCCCAAGGGCCGAAATCAGTCCGGGTAGGGGTGTAGCGCAGCCCCCCCGCCTTTAGTAATTGGCCGGGCACCATGGGCTGGTGTCCCCGGGTCCGATATCAGCCCAGGGAGGGAGACACATGCCCCCTCCCTCAAAAAGATGTGCTAGGCGCTATGTGATGGGGTCCCTGGGCTGAAATGGGGGCTGTGTGCCCCCTCCCCCTGAAATATGTTGCAGAGCCCCAGGGGATAGGGTAACCTGGGCCAAAAGTGCACTGTGGATGGGGGCTCGTGACCCCTGCCCCCTACAAAATGCACAAACCAGCCCAGGGAGGGGGGCCTGCAGGTTGGCTGCCTTTGGGGGGGTTGGCCACAGGGCCTGGCTGTTGGCCAGGCCCTCTCACCAAGCCCTTGCCACGCACAGTCAAAGGCACTGCATGGCATGGAGTTGGATGCATGCGGGTCATGGGGTTGGATGCAGGCAGGGGGAGGCTGCAGGGCCTGGCTGAAGGCCGTGCCTGGCAGCGGTTGGATCAATGGATGGTAATTAAGTATTACTTTACGTTAAAAAAAACATAGAAATTCACTGAAAAAAACAAAGGTTACAGGGACATTATAGTTAGGAAATAGCATTAAAAAGCCATAGACCCAAAGGTAGCGGGACGCTAGAGTTAGGAAATACATTTTTTAAAAACCTTAGAAATTCACTAAAAAACCAAAGGTTAAAGGGACATTACAGTTAGGTTCAGATTTTACACACACAAAACCATAGAAATTCAGCAGTTAGAGTTATCGCAAGTAACTATAACTCTTGCCCTAAGGTAAATATTACTCGCACCCTCGCCATGCACTGCTTATTACCCCACATATTACATCACTCATAACATCTTCTGTGACTTCATTGATGATATCACTGCAAAATTTGCTGTGAAATTTTTGATCAGAAAACTGTGCATGGCAGGGCGCGAGTTACAGTTACCTTAGGGCACGAGGCCCTGTGGCCAAACCACCCCCTCCTGTTAAGCACGGGTGCGAAGCGGCAGGTTGATTTTACGTGTGGTCATAAAATATTGCTTAAAAAACTAGAAATTCACTTAAAAAACCAAAGGTTAAACTAACGTTCTAGTTAGGTGAAAACATAACATTTTAAACTTTAAAAACCACAGAAAATCACCAGTTATTGTTATCTATAGTAGCTATAAATTGTGCTCTAAGGTAACTATAACTCGCCCCCTCGCCATGCACTGCTAATTACCCCACATAACACACCTCTCATGACATCTTCTATGACAACATTGATAATATCACTGCAACATTTGCAGTGAAATTATTGATGAGAAAACTGTGCTTGGAGGGGGGCGCAGGATTACGTAATTCTGATAGCAGCTATTTAGGTGATTGACTTCAAACCACACAATTGTATGACCTTTGGCTTATGTGGCATTATGCCTTTTTCTTTCTGGAAAATACAAGATTATTAATGGAAACCTGCATTGATCAATTGCCATTCAAAAATGAAACCAATTATGATGGACTCTGTGCATTGTGTTGCTTGTCAATGTAAAACTCCAGCTTCATAATGCAGTGTCTAACACGTTCTCTCTAACTTCATTTCACAATTAATTGAAAGGAAGCTCACAATGCATTACAGGCACAGAGCTCCTGCACCTCCACTAATAGTCTCAAAAGCAATTTAAGATGAGCTTTCAATCTTGCACGTATCAGTGAATCGAGCGGTGCGACCCAAGGTACTTTATCTCATAGCACCTTGTTATACATGGAAGTAATTCACGAAAATGGTGTGCCGCAACAATTGTTGTACCCACAAGGGGGTAGATTATACCCCTGCGGCACTGATTATTGCAGGATTCTTTTTGTTTATGATGCAATGATCCTCAAACACCAAGGTGGCATGCTTCATCATCAGAGGTCATGCTTCACGTTGGGTGGTGTGTGCCAGTGCTTAATTTGAGCCAGTGGTTTCCGGGGCTCGGTACCGGCACTTAAATGCCAACACCGGCACTTATGACAGTCTGCCATGTGGTGGGGCTATTGTCTTATTTAGAGATTAGCACAGCAAAAGTTGTTTATTAATTCAATATGCATTCAAAATGACTGCTACCTACTGCCCAAGCCATTCTTATAGCTTGAGGGAGCCCGGAATAGTCTCAGTTGTCACACTTGTAGGTGTGTGATGGCAGTAGTTGTGTTAGTAGTGTAATTGGGAGCACTGGCAGGGGCAATGCAAGCTGCAGTGACCTCTTGATGAAGGCCCCACCACTTATTTGTTTACAAATTAAGTACTAGTGTGTGCAATACCCAACAGGCTCCCGAATGGAACTCTTTTTTGGAGATCTTTAATGATCCAGGAACCCCCTGAATTTTGGTATTTTTATTTTTTTGGGTATATTAGATGGAGCACTATTTGATAGAAATGTAATATTCCATGAGGTAACGATATTATTTATTCTTTAATTTTCTGATTTCTTAGCCTTGTAAGAATAAAATAGAGGTGGGACTTGACAGGATCTCATCATCCGATAAATCCACAGTTTATTGTGATCAACGTGTCTCTTGTTCTCCCGCCCCTGTGGATATACGGCATTCATCTGGACCTGTTTTATAAACCCTAATCTTTTCATCGCCCCTCTGAACTACTCTGTGTCTCAAGAGAACTACTCTGTGTCTCAAGAGTAGGGCCCGCGCTCAGAAGTGTGTGACAATATTCGCATAATTATGATAAAGGTGACATTGAACCTCTTATTGCTTTGCAGTTGTCACCGAGCTGAAAAACAATAAAGGCCAATAAATTCATCGTATATTTCATGTCCACATGTTAGAGACTAAGGGGCATTTTCACAAGACAATATCGCCGCTTTAGCAGCACTTTTCTGCTGATGAAGCGGCGATATTTTTATCGCAAAATTCACAAGCTCTCGCTAACAGCAGTTAGCAACAGCTTTTAGGCGAAAACTACACTTTCAAACATCCCCACTTCTGACAGCGATAAATAACGCTAATGATTTGCAAGGGAGGCGTTCCCTTGCAAAATCTGACGTTAACCCAACATTACCCCATTCACAAGGGGAATCCTTATTTTAAGATGACTCAAAAAAGTGGCTATAACTGCAACTAGAGGCAGTTTTTTAAGACCAGAAAAAATCAGGTCTTAAAATGGAGATAACCATTGGGGCCGCATTTCTGCAGGTATTGTTGCTGGACCGCGCTGCAAGCAATGTTGCTGCGCTGCCCTGCCACAAAATTACAGGGCAGGATTGCGCACCATCAATAAGATAGTGCCCATTCCTGTGCCCCAGTCATGAAAAGTGTTGCAGCGCTGCGACAAGACAGCGTTGCAACACTTCTCACTACGCCCTTCTTGCGACAGCATGGATGCGCTGTACTCACTGGACAGCGCTCCATGACGCAAGTAATGACAGTTACGTCAGGAATCCTGACGTATCTGTCTGCGCTAAAGTCACGCATTGCTGCAGTTGTGTAACAATCATGATGCAACTCCAGCAATGCATGGGGCCAGCCTATCCCTGTGGCACTGCGTCACCCTCACGCCTGCCTTCAGGCAGGCGGAAGGTACTGACGCAGTGCAGTTCATGAGGGGTGCCCGAATGTCGATGCTGTTGGAGATCCATCGGTGGCGGTTGTGTGCTGCAGTGTCATCGTTTGGAAGCAGTGGCGGAGTGTTGGTGCTGATAGAGTTGACGAGACGTCCAACGGTGGCCTTGATCCAGCTGCGAGGGATGCGATGATGGCATTAGCGTCCATTGGGAAAGGGAAGACGTGATGTATCCAATGATTGTTGGTCCAGGAGAGTCCGGTGTTGTTGCTGCAGTTGTTGCTCCCGCTTGCGGCGGTGACGTGCTCGACCGTGTGTCCTGCTATGTGGCCTGTTGATGTGAGTTGCTGCTCGCGTCTGATGTTGGTGACCTTCTCCAGAAGGCGGTGGTGTCCTGGTCACTGGGGTTGTCCAGGTGGAACTTGAGATCACATAGTAGGATGTCGTCGGTGGATGGGAGATCCTGGGGTACAATGAGGTCAACAATGGTATTTGAGAATGGGGGTCCAATGTCCGGGGGTCCTGCACATGAGTGTGCTGCAGTGGATGCGCTTGGGCTTTGTCCGGATCTGGGAGTTGAGGTGGTCCATGGTCACCCTTGGGTTATTAGAGTGCGTGGTCAGTCGGAGTGTGCCTCTGTAGGTGATGGCAATGCCTTGTCCTTGAAGGGCGTGCTGCTCCTTGCGGGTGACAAGGCAGCCGTCAGTGATGGCGATGGCGATGTACGGTCTGGAGCAGATATTGGTCCTGGCAGGCGATGTGGCGTCCAGGGTTGATGGCGAGGAGGGTGCTGGCGTCGTAGCGGTGGAGTGTCCAAGAGGAAGGCTCCTTGGTGCTGAGCGGGGTCCAGGGGCAGACGGAGTCAAACGGCGTAGCCTGTGGGTTGCCTTTGTCACGTGAGACGACCATTCCAACGCAGGCAGTACATCATTAACAACGCAACTCCGACAATGCAGGTGCCATCACATTGCATTTGATTACAATGCATTGTTATGTCAGTAATGGTGTAATTTCAATCATTATGGGTGGGTATGTGTTCCAGATGTAAAATATGAAATTAATGGGGTGTTTTTTGGAGTACAATATGAAAATTGGGTATGTATTGGTGTAAAATATGAAAATTGGGTGTGTATTGGGGTAAAACATGAAAATTGGGTGTGTATTGGGGGCTCAAAAAGGAATTCCTGTGTTCACATTGGGGATTGGGGTGCAAAGGTTAGTTTAGGGTTGCACTCACTGGAGTGGGAATAGTGATGTTTATGTCAACGCTATGCAACACCTACTCCACTGTTGCAATGTGCCTAGTTTTAGTATGCATTGGAATTTAATGCGATGTTATGGCATGCGTCGCAAACACGTATGTGCCTTTGGCACACGAGTGATATGCCCGCTGTGCATGGGCGCACAGCGTGCAACATTGCGAAGTGCTGGGGGGAGCATGTTCTACATGCAGGCTGTAATGCAGCCTGCATTGCAAACAGGGAAGTGCGCATGACTGTTTGGGGCGGCCTGAGTGGGCCGACCAAACAAACAGTCATTGCGCACTTGAGTGGGCATGACAATCCGCCCATGCCCTGCTCCGTGTTTGGAGCACTCCTACCCACCCTCCCACCCCCTGAGGATACATAGCATGATTACAACAGTTAGTTATCATCATGTGATGATTGTTCCTCTTCTGCACTGCTTGAGGCAGTGGGGCAAAGCTCTTCGGAGATGCCACTGGGGGGGCGTCATCTACGTGTGATAGGCCTTAACAACTCGCCCCACGGCCCTCCTGCGCTGCGCGTCCCACCTTCTCCTTACCTGTATCGGGAGAGGGGGGTCGGAGGGCAGAGCCCGGGCCCGGGCCACCTTCACCTCACAACAGCTGCCACTGGAATTGAGCATGGCGGAAACAAGCGGGCGAATTGCCACTGTTATGCTTGGAAATAAATGGAGTGGAAAGAAAGGCAAAGGATTGCAGATGGGCTTTCCTAATTGTGGCAGGACAGGGGTGCAACCCAGCAGCCCGCTGGCATTGGGCAACCTACCATGACTCACCATATCACTCCTGTAGCAGCTACCTCTGACCACATCATTTAAATGACACATTTCATAGATATGGCCAGGGTTGTCCCGTCGACTAGGGAGAGAAACTCAGCCCACACGCACCTCACCACTCCCGGGCTGAGTATTTTTTCAACCAAGCATTTTAGAAAATGTTTCACTGGAAGTGCTCACTTAAGTCATGTCTTTCCGTGTAAGCGTCTGTCAGGTTAGCGGAGATGACTTCCCGCGTCAGATTTAAGCATCGGGTCCTCGTGTTTATTTGACCTTTAAGCAGGTTTTGTGTCTCTTTCCTTTACTGCTTCAGACTGGTGAGGTGAATAATTGGAGTTTCTGTGATTAATGATACTCGTCGCCGCCCACCTGCGCCCAGATTCCTGTGTGTACGAGGGATGCGCAGCGTCCCTGCACACTGTGGCTTAATGCCTGGACTGGCAACAAAGCGCGAGAGAGAGCTTATTCTGAGATTTACCTGGCATACATTGACGATTTTTCTATAGCACTGTATATAAGCGCTGTAGTTTCCAAGTGCTGTAAATAACAACGCCCCCGATGTTCAGAAAGTCTGCCTCTTGAAACTGGCATTGCGTGGCGCAGGGGCGAGGCACGTTCCGGGTGCAGGCATCGCACCTGGGCACTATAGCTCCTTCCACTCCAGGGGGGATGCTTGCAGTCCCCAGGAGAGATGTCTGCTCACCGACCTGCAGTTAATGTTGTTTGCAAACTCCTCACGCTTGCAGTTGCTGCCCAGGGCGCACCGATAAATGTCAGACTCATGCCACCGTGCCGATAGATATGAGAGGGGGCAAAGGTTGAAATGCTGAGGGGCATATTATCAAGGGCTTTATCGCCGATTTAGCGGCACTTTTTGCCGCTAAATCGGCGATATTTTAACGCCCTATTAGCAAGCTGTCGCTAACAGGCGTTAGCGACAGCTTTCAGGCGTTAGAGGCCGGGAATTACATCGCCTTGCATGTCAGCGATATTTATCGCTAATGACATGCAAGGTAGGCGTTCCTCACTAAAAGCGACTGTAAACAGTCGCTAACACCACTAACCCCTATTATCAAGGCAGGCGAAGCGATAAAATAAATCGCGCTAAGCGCGTTTATCGCTATATTTTATCACCTGCTACTGACTATGACTTACCTGTTTGTAGTATAGGAGGTGGATTCTAATGGTGAATCCACCTTAGCGTTAATGCGAGAATATCGCTGGTTTTCCAACGATATTCTCGCATTATGCCGCTATCGCTGGAATAATCATCGCCATAGCGCTAATTGTTGCTAATACAGCGTTAGCGTGGCGATATATTCCAGCGATAGCTGGCGATAAAATATTTCGCGCTAAGCGTGCTCTGCGATATTTATCGCATTTTGTTGCTAATATGGCCCTGAGTTCGCATTAAGCTATTTTTCTTTCAGTGAAGTGAGCGGGAAAGTTTTATCAAGTTGAGAGAAACTCTGGGGCATTTTGTCAAGTACTCATCGCCGGGAGGGTAGAAGGGACTTTTCTTGCGCTAATAGGCAGATTGCCATGTATCGCTGGCTAATGCCGGAATCACTATCGCCATCGCGATGTTGTTAAAGGCTGTTTTCTCCGCCGTTCCCTGTTATTATCGCCATGTAGCGTGGGCTTGATAATACCCCGCTAACATGGCGATAATATTCAGGGTTAGGTGGCGCTAACCTTTCGGCCGATAAATGACATTGGCGATAGTTATCGCCCGTCATTGTGAATATCCCCCTCAGAGGGGAATTGCCATCATCGATAAACATACAGGCACACAGTGCAAAAGTCAAATATCTTTATGCTCATTAAGCCTGTTTGTGAGGTAAAAATCAGTCGTGCAAATGACTGGGTGAGCGTTGAGGATCTGCTAACCCAATATAAACATATTCTGGGCCCCATGAGGATCGAGGGCCTGGAGTCCTCCAAGTCACGCCTTTGTCTCTAGCATGTGTGTGCTGTGCGTACTGGTACCAATATGTTTCTATTTGATGGAAATTCCTCTGTTAGTCTTCAGCATGTTTTATGTCTGTATCCTGTATTTTAGACGCCATGTGAAGAAATGACCTATTATACAGGATCGATTTAACTTTAGTGTCCCTTAGACTTTGCCTGTGAATCAGTCGTTTTTCAGTCCTCGTAAATCTGAATAAAATGAAACTAACTTTAATATTTGTATATGAATACTTCCCAATTCTGAAATGTTTCATTTTCTGAATTGAGTTATTAGATTCCGGCAATTTAAAATGCCTAGGCTTATGGAATGAAGATCAGAGTTTATACATGTGGGTACATTTTATTATCGATATGTGTTTTCTTATACTTTTAAGTAGCACTCATTGGGGCATATTCTCAAGAACTTATCGCCGATTTATCGGCACTTTAGCGCCGCAAAAGTAGCGATAGACTTATCGCTAGGCCTGGGCAGAAAACTACGCTACGCTCGCGTAGTTTGCGAAGTTTGCGCTACTTCGCACTACGCGAATTGCACGTAGCACAGTGCAAACACGCGTAGCGTAGCGTAGCGTAGTGCAGCGGTCATTTTGCTTGCTCGCGGTCCTCAACGTCAAGTTGGCGACCGCGAGCAAGCAAAATGACATCCCGGCGAGACTTTTTCTCGTTCGCGATCAGCAACATCAAGTTGCCGATCGCGAGCGTGGAAAATAAACCTCCCGGCGAGATTCTCAACGCGGGGAGGTCAGGTTTCTCATTGCGAGTGGTCGCGTATGCTCGCTGACCGCTCGCGATGAGAAACTACCAGTCCGCGTTGAGAAAGCTGCCGCTCGAGTAAAAATCTACTCGAGCGGCAGTAAAAGACAGCTCGCACTGTGCAAGATGCCGTTTTCAATGATTGCACAGTGCGGACAAGCATCCGGCACTGTGCAATCATTGCGAACACGCACTACGCAGTTCGCGTAGTGCTACGCGTAGCTCGCGTAGTTCGAACTGCACTTTGCGTAGCTTCGCGAAGCGTTACTTCGCGAACTACGCCCAGGGTTACTTATCGCCCCATTCACAAGCTGGTGCAAACTGTCGACATCGCCAGTTTTCCTTCGATAGCTGCCGCAAAACACATCGCCAAGGATGAGAGCGACTGACAACGCTAATGACATGCAGAGTAGGCGTTCCCCTGCAAAAACACACGAAAACACCACTTCGCGATATTCTCAACGACCAGCCAGATCTGCGATGCTGGACAAAAACTGGCGATAAGGCGCGTTAGCAGCAGGGACTTAACACCTGCTCATTACTGGTCTTAAGTAGGACGAAAACCTGCAGTACAGAGGGAGCCCAGGCCAGAGCCACATCTGAAGACCAACACATGTCATGGATCAAATGATCATGCCGCTCGGAGACCCAAGAGGAACACAACACCCACCAATACCACCCCCAGGCCCCCTCCTCCCCCCCCCCGGACTACCACCGAGGCAGCGCAGAACAAGACAGCTGACCTCCCGAAAACGGCATGGCCCCTCAGCCACACAATTGCAGAATGTGGGGAGAGGTGGGAACCAAGTATGTGTGAAGGAGGCAAGTCACCCATGAATAAGAATGTACACAATGCCAAGTGTGGCGGTGATGTGTTGGACAGACTCCAGTATGCAGAGCACAGACATGTCCCTGTGGACACATACTGCTGGTGTGTGCAGTGTTGTGGACAGTGGCCGAAACCATCTTACCTCAGGCAGTGGGGAAGACCTCGCTCATGTAGCTGCGTCGTCCCCCCCTGTACGCGGAAGCGCAGTGGGCTGGTCCGGCGTACACCACACCAGCGTAGGAGTGTGAATAAATAGACCGGGGTACTGGGCGTGGTTCACTTCCGGGATGGCCAACATGTCTACCAGGGCAGCACCCCTCACCCTGCCACGAGTGCGCCACTGTGACCGCCAGCCTCCTCAGCCGAATGCTGGCTTCCGCGACACAGGCCCCCAGCACACCCAGCGGCACAGCACCGCGGAGTAATGTGTGCGCTGACTACAGCCTTCTGCCAACACTGCGGTCAGCAGGGCTCACAATTCAAATTGAGTCTTGATTTATTGATGACAGAGTCCAGAAGGCAACAGACATTGCTTCCAGGGCGTCCCGCCTGGACGACGCATCATCGCAGGCCGCGCACACGCCGAGCGCTTCCGGTGCCACGAACTCAGTGCAGCTCAAGTTATGGACCCTACATGATGTAATCTTCTGTGTGTGAGACCAGTTCTGGTGCCCCTACCTCAGTGCACTGCAAGTCAAGGACCCTTCATGATTGAATCTTCTGTGTGTGATGTCAGAGCTGGTGGCCCTGCCTCAGTGCACCACAAGTCATGGACCCTTTATGATTGAGTCTTGTGTGTGTGATGTCAGAGCTGGTGCCCCTACCTCAGTGCACTGCAAGTCATGGACCCTTTAGGATTGAATCTGTGTGTGTGATCCGATGATCACTGTTCTAGTTGTTGCCAGCACCAACCACTCCCTGAGGGCTGGCTTACACTCACCCCACACCCATCCAACACAGGCGTCACTGGACATGTGACCCTGGTAATAAAAAGGGGCTGGGCGCACGTGACCGTAGCCAGTTCCACCATACATCTAAGTGTGTCTGTGTGGTCATTATGTATGCGTGATGGCCCCTGGCCCTACCCCATCACATTGTGCTGTGGACAGCAGACGCAAGCATGTCACCTCAGGTAGCGGGTAAGACCTTGGACATGTAGCTTTATCCTACCCCCTGTAAGCATAAGCAGAGTGGGCTGGGCCGGCGTACGTCAGTCCAGCGCAGGGGTGTGTGGAATTAGCCCGGGGCTCAGGGCATGGTTAAGTTCTGGCCTGGACAAGGAAGTAACTAATGCGTGTGTCTCTGTTGTAGTGTCGGCGCCACCCGGCCCGCAATTGACAATGTTGCAATGTAGCATGCACCCGGAGGGCGGTCTCGCACAAACGGAGAAATGAAGGAGCGCAAGACCGCTCGGGGTCGTGGCTCATACATGCCAAGTGTTGTGTGTATCTGTATTGCCGCAGCATGAGCCAAATGCCTAGCCTTAATCACAGCGCGAGTTCAGCCAGGCATGGACTCTTTATCTGTGTCCGCACTATCCTTACCATAGGCCTACACTCACGTGGCCGCCCACCTTCAACGGCCAACATCACAGTGTCGTTGTAAGGCTTGTGGACATGCGCAGACAGGCATGACAATGGTTTGCCTTTGGAGTGCAAGTGATGCAACCGCGCAGCATACACAAGTGAATAGGCTTGGGGGGAGGGAGGAGGAGCTGTGAGGCAACGTAACACACAGTGATGCCGCTCATTTGCCACATGCAAGTCATGTCAAACATGAATCCCAAAGTCGCACACATCCCACCCCACACCCAACAAGCCACATCTCAATTCCTGAATGTAAGCAGATGACAAACTGAACAACAGGATGTGGGAGCACACCTCTGACCTCTCAGGCAAGGTTTGCCCCTGGCATTCTGGTAAATGCAGTCTTTTGTAGCTCGCTCCGATATTTTTGAGTGTTTCACCAAGGTTGGCACAGATAGTGCTGATCTCTAGACATGTGTTTCTGGTTTATTAACCATCATCAGTAGAGAATACAGTCTTGTATTTTGGGGTTTGCTGAGTAGGCTGCCAAACATTATATCAGGTCCGGTACCTCTCACTGGCGCGCAGGTGCTTCATCCACGAGCTCGTCAGCTCAATGACTCACGGGAGTACTTTAAATAAACAACAGGATGTGGGAGCACACCGCTGACCTCTCAGGCAAGGTTCACCCCTGGCATTCTGGTAAATGCAGTCTCTTGTAGCTCGCTCCGATATTTTCGAGTGTTTCGCCAAGGTTGGCGCAGATAGTGCTGATCTCTAGACACGTGTTTCTGGTTTATTAACCGTCATCAGTAGAGAATACAGTCTTGTATTTTGGGGTTTGCTGAGTAGGCTGCCAAACATTATATCAGGTCCGGTACCTCTCACTGGCGCGCAGGTGCTTCATCCACGAGCTCGTCAGCTCAATGACTCACGGGAGTACTTTAAATAAACAACAGGATGTGGGAGCACACCGCTGACCTCTCAGGCAAGGTTCGCCCCTGGCATTCTGGTAAATGCAGTCTCTTGTAGCTCGCTCCGATATTTTCGAGTGTTTCGCCAAGGTTGGCGCAGATAGTGCTGATCTCTAGACACGTGTTTCTGGTTTATTAACCGTCATCAGTAGAGAATACAGTCTTGTATTTTGGGGTTTGCTGAGTAGGCTGCCAAACATTATATCAGGTCCGGTACCTCTCACTGGCGCGCAGGTGCTTCATCCACGAGCTCGTCAGCTCAATGACTCACGGAGTACTTTAAATAAACAACAGGATGTGGGAGCACACCGCTGACCTCTCAGGCAAGGTTCGCCCCTGGCATTCTGGTAAATGCAGTCTCTTGTAGCTCGCTCCAATATTTTCGAGTGTTTCGCCAAGGTTGGCGCAGATAGTGCTGATCTCTAGACACGTGTTTCTGGTTTATTAACCGTCATCAGTAGAGAATACAGTCTTGTATTTTGGGGTTTGCTGAGTAGGCTGCCAAACATTATATCAGGTCCGGTACCTCTCACTGGCGCGCAGGTGCTTCATCCACGAGCTCGTCAGCTCAATGACTCACGGGAGTACTTTAAATAAACAACAGGATGTGGTAGCACACCGCTGACCTCTCAGGCAAGGTTCGCCCCTGGCATTCTGGTAAATGCAGTCTCTTGTAGCTCGCTCCGATATTTTCGAGTGTTTCGCCAAGGTTGGCGCAGATAGTGCTGATCTCTAGACACATGTTTCTGGTTTATTAACCATCATCAGTAGAGAATACAGTCTTGTATTTTGGGGTTTGCTGAGTAGGCTGCCAAACATTATATCTGGTCCGGTACCTCTCACTGTCGCGCAGGTACTTCATCCACGAGCTCATCAGCTCAATGACCCACGGGAGTACTTTAAATAAACAACAGGATGTGGGAGCACACCGCTGACCCCTCAGGCAAGGTTCGCCCCTGGCATTCTGGTAAATTCAGTCTCTTGTAGCTCGCTCCGATATTTTCGAGTGTTTCCCCAAGGGCAACTGACATTAGGGATGAAAGCTCCTTTGTCTGAACTATCAGGCGGAAGCACATCTGCACATCCGACCTCGGAATTCCATATGCCCGGCAACCCCTGACAGATACAATAGCAGTTGAGGACGACTCCCACACTACGCACAGCCCGACGAAAGACCAACGCATACACACCCCACACACAGAAGTCCTTTCTCAGAGTTATCTTGCATGGAATGGCCTTCACACTTACTCTCACTCCATCCCAGGCGTACAACCGTCGCACACTTAAACAACTCATTGATCCGAGCTGTGGCATTTCATCGACAGAAATTGCGCAGGTCAGAACAGTGCAGCTTCAACCAGGGGCAGTAACGCAATGGCAGAACATCCCGGACACATGCACAACCCCTGTCATGTGGAACTGTACCGTGCACGTATGCTGCATTTACTGGGGGCACTGCCATTGGTAGTGCTGCGGGTCAGTTACCGGCTGAGCTTCCGCTTGCCAACGTCACCTGCGTTCAGCCTGTGTTGCATTGTCGATCGTGCATATTCGAGTGGTCCATGGATGTCTGCCTATCCAACAGGACGGTAGCCGAACTGGATTTCGACATGTGTGTGCGCCCCCTGTTGGCCCACGACCAGGAGTGTCACCGTGATTCCGGTCTATGGAATGCCTGGATACTTGGCATACATGCTGGCAGCTGGACCTGGGAAATTGCAGAACTCCTCATGTGCAGTGACCACATTGAGCCGCTCCCCTATTGGGCTGTAGTGCTAATTGGTGACAGGGGGTGGACGCATCACATCTGTCCAGACCTGCTAATGGCTGGCCTCGCCATCCTGTTCGATGGAGTCGACAAAGACCTCATGTTGGAAATGATTGCCTACGAAGCTGCACTCGCTTTCATGGACGTGTAACTACATACCTGCAGCCACAACAGTTTGGAACCCATTGCACATGTCCAGACACGTTGTTGCATCTTGGGGTTCTGGTCACATATCCCACGACAACAGTGGACATGGCTGCATTCGCCTGGACCCCGAATACGTGGGCGGACAACCACGCGGGGTAACACACACCTGTGAAAGGTGAGGCACTCCCCCGGAGTGGACAGCGGCGCTTGGCAACGTTCCTCATTCTGACATACTGCTGCATTGGTCCGCATGTTGTGGCACTTCTCTTGCCCGTACTGGCACGCATATGCCAATAAAGTCTACGCAAATTCACTTATTTTCAACTGTGATGTGAGTTGTTTTGAATGACGATGTGTGTCTCACTGCCTATCTGGGTCACGGCCATACATGCGCATTGATAGCAGTACACAGAGAGTACCATTTATGTGGAATCACTGTCCCTACATTCATCAATACTTTCATGCTTAATTGATCAGGGCCATGACACATCAGTGTGAATTTGAATGTTTTATTCGCATTCAGTGGGGTGTTTCAGTTGGACCAGTACAGGGCCATGCAAACCCCACTTTCCATTGTCGTCCCGTGGAGGGCCAGCCAGAGTCCTTTCGGGATGGACAGGTTCATCGGGAGAGGTAGACTTCAGTCTGCAGTGTGATTGCTGTGTCATTGGTAACCAATCCAAATATGGCAGTCCATGTCGAGGTCCAAGGTGAGTGTCGCTGAGTGTAACGGGGGACAGTGGATGATGTTATTCCAGGGCATGATGCAGAGGGCAGTAACAAGCTGAAACAGGCCATATGGTGGTGATGTATGCTACCACTTCAATCTTGCCACCAAGCCAGATTCATCGTCATCTTCGTCCTCTGATGTGTCAGGTGCCTCACACGTGGGTGGTGGTGTTTGGTCTGCCGCACTGTGTGGCACGGACACTTCAGGGGGCGGAGATGTGGATGGAGTAGTAGCAGCAGCAGTCATCCGCGCCAGGCCGTGTGGCGGCAATGCCATGACGAGTATCTGCAGGGCATGGAAGTTCCCAGCTACATCTCGCTGGTGTGCAGCTGTGGCAGTCAATCGTTCCGCATGCATCCGCTCCATGTTCTCCATGATCCTCCGCATGTGCCCCAACTCCCGGCTGACATCGCTGGAGCCACTCTGACTAGACAGTTGTTCTTGTCTCCGAGTCATGACTCCGGCGATTTTAGCCATATATTGTTGGAGAGCATGGAGCGGACAGTGGGTGTCCGTTAGGGACTGTAAGTGGACCCTGATGGGACTTAGACACCCACGTATGGCATCTAGTTTGGCTGCCATGAGGTTGAACCCCACCCGCAGCTGGTCAGCCATCTTCTCCTGGCACCCTAACACACGGCGTTGGAATGCCATGTGTTGGTCGTGGGGGTCCTGGGAGCAAGCCGTGGTGGTGGGTGCTTCCTGCTGTGTGGTCTGTGCAGGGGGTGGGGTCTCCTCGATGCAGCTGGGCTGCCCTGCTCCTGGAGGTGGGGTGCCGAAGCTGTCCATGTGCTGCTGGAGGGCATCGGTGTCGATGTTGGGGAGGTCGTCTTCGTCATCAGTGCTGAGTTGTTGTGTCTGCTCTGCAGGAGGTGTTGATTCTCACTCCGCAATGTGAAGGGGAGATGCAGATTGACACTGTGTTCACATGTATGTCCGCGCATTGTACAAGTTTACTAACGGACTGCATGCCAATGTACATTGTGAATGTTTGTGATGAGATGCCTATTAGATGCGGGACAGTTGACATTTCTACACCATCAGGGATGTGTGGTTGTACTTGTCCATTGTCATCTCACAGTTTCCTGCTATGCCAAATGCGAATGGCCATTTACTACACACAAGCGGCAGCAGTTGTGTCCTCTGTTCTGTTGTGAGAGTGTTGCAGTTTGTGCCACATTGTTGTCAATGTTGTGGTGCTCTGATTCTTATGTGTGTGTGCTGCATTGTGGGTGTGTTGCCCCTTCAGCTCTGATTTGGCTGGCCCTTCTCCCTTTCAGGCGGTGTGCCTTTCACTTCTGTGCTTATACAGTGCTGAGATGTTGCAGACTTGGGTAAATTGGGCTCTTGGTCGGTGTTGTGTCTCTTGGGCATGGTTTGTCCGCAGATGTGCTCTGCTTACTTGTGCATGTGTGCCATTGTGCCCATCTCCCCCCGTCCCCCCAGTCCCTGGTCGTTACTCACCCTGTTGCTGTTGGCTCAGGTCATGTTGTGCAGTGTCCGGTCCACCAACTCTTGCCACCGTCTCCCCAATGATGACTCAGGTCGCCATTTCCTCCATCTCATCCAGCTCCTGGTGTGTCGCTGGACTCCCACCTCCAGTCTGCATTGCTGCTCTCAGGTTGGCAGCGGTTTTCAGCTTGGTTTTGCGCTTCACATCAGTCCAGCATTTCTTGTAGTCATCCACTTCCCTTCTCTTCACTCCGATTGCATTCACCTTGGCCAAGATGGACTGCCATATTGTATTTTTAGTTGCCAATGTCACAGTGGAGGTGATGAGCAGTTGGTGGTGGTGTTCTGTTACCTCCATAATTAGGATCCTGGTCCCTGCGGACTGAGACGCGTCTTTCTCTTCTTCTTCTCCTTGCCCTTCCCTGTCCCCGAGGTCCCAGGCTGGTCCTCCGTGTGACTTGTGGGGTTCTGGTTGTCCTCTGTACTTGCTCCGTCTCCCTCCATGGTGCTTTGCAGTTGTTTGTGTTTTGTAGGTGTCTTTTTTTTCAGCTTTTGTAGTGTTTGTTCCCGCCTTGCTTGTGGGAGTTGCGGGCCTGGCCCTGCTTGTCGCTGGATTTTTATCGCAGTTGGGCCCATCGCAGCTTTTTTCACGTTCGGGTTTCCTTTATTATCGCCGTCGCGGTAGTTGTATCGCGGACATTTGTGGCGTTCTCGGGAAACTATCGCATGTTACCGCCGTGTTGAGAATGAGACGTTGACACAGAGTTATTTTCCCGCGATAGACGGCGATATGAGAAATTGCGTTAACCTATTTTGGCGATGATTATCGCACGTTCTTGAGAATATACCCCATTATTTCTTCTGAAGGTAGGATACCTCATTAGTACAAGTCTGCGAAAAACCCTGGTACTCGTCAACGGTGCAAACAAATAAATAAAAACATAAATAAACAAATAAACAAATAAATGGAGAAATGCATTTTGGACTCACGTTGTACGAAAATGTGGCTTCAAAACTGCAAAAATGTACTGTTACACTACGGACGTCAGTGAGAATAATAGCAACTCACTTGCTCAAGTTGTAAGTCTCTCGGTCTGTTCCATAATATCCACGCAATAGTGGGAGTGGGCATCATTGCATAAAAATGCCACTTGCACCCTCCCTTGCACTACTTTCTACAACTGCAGAATTGCTAACAGTGCTACAGCTCACTACGAAGCTCCTCTTCTTTGTATTTAAGTTTGAATCAGCAAACTGCTGACACCACAGTGTTCCCTGAAGGGTATCACTCCATTTTTTCATGATGATACGCAGGATAAGCTTTATGATTGATTCCCTTAGAGTAATCTCGCTGCCAGAGCGATGCTCCCTTGACTGAAGGCCTGACACATTCTAATATTCACATCACACACGTTCCTCGGCCGGACTCCCACGCAAATCACATTTCAGCAATGAGATGGGGAGGGTGCATTTTGCGATGCAGTGGTGGCCGAGGAGCGAATGTGTGTTTTGCGCATACGAGTAGGTCATAAAATGTGAATATTGGAATGATTCAAAAACACTTTGATGCACACCATATGCCAATTGTATGAGGCAAAAAAGGTGCCAGAAAATACGTGTAAATCACACCAACGATATGCATTGTGCTGCGATCAAGAGCATGACGAAATAAATGAAATATTGCCGAAAAACAACCGCAGGGGCGTAGCTACTATTGGTGCAGCAGGTGTAAATTCACCGGGGCCCTTCGAAACCCTGGGCCTCATTTACAACAGAATGACATGGTGCCGCAAGCAAATTTGCAGCGCCGCTTCATTCTAAAAGTGCAGGAATGCTCCGTATTTACAAGAATACGGTACATTCTTGACTGACCCCTGTGCCGGGGCTAAAAAAGCAGCGTAGAGCCAATGCAGGCACCCTTGCGCCATGTTGCAAGGGTGCTTGCGTTGCGGGGATGATTGATATTGTGCAGGAAAGGACAACTTTCTGCACAAATGAATCAATGGAGGCAATTTCCTCCTTCTACGTGTACTGCCGTCCTGCAGCACACATAGAAAGAGGAAAAATGAGGAGAAATAAGGATAATTCTCCTCGTTATGGCGTTAGAATCTGACGCATTTCCAGGTTTGCGATTCCTCATAAATCTGGGTAGCTTCAGATTCCATGGGTGTTGCATATTCTGCATGAAAGGTGCACATATTTAGAGGGCCATGAAAAGCCACGCAATGTGGCTTTGCATGGCCTTGTAAATATGCTGCGGCACATTGTGCCACCAGAGCGTCCAAAAACTGACGCTCCAGTGGTTCAAAAGTGCTGCCAGGGCCTCGTAAATGAGTCCCCCTTTATTTTCTGCCCCAACAACAGGCAAAGGGTTAATTTTCCTTGTGTGCTACAGGGCCCAAAGCATCTTTGCTACGCTACTGAACAACACTTTAGTTATTTTATGCTTGAAGCAAAATATGGGTCCTTTTTTCGCTCCAAATCCGTTCCTTACTTACTCCAAGATGGAACAGAAACAAGCTAGCAGCCAAAGTAAATAGGAGTAAATAATTTGTTTCAGTTTTTGAGCTCACATTTTACTTGTTTGGATTTGCTTCCTTATATGAACATATCCAAATTAGGTAAGTAAGTAAATATGTTTATTGTTCAGGATTCAGAAAGCCAGATTGGGTGACTGTGTAGTTCAAGCCACTTTCCACTCACTGTTTGGAACAGTATCAGTGGCTTCGTCGTGAACCCCACCACCCCGGTTTCACAGCTTAATCGGGGGTTGTGTTCACACCTATAATTATTTATGAGCTTGTTCTGTCTGCAGAAAACGCTTATAAAAAAAGAAAAGAAAAACCATAACAAAGGTCAGGGGTTGGGAAGCCACTAATGGTAAAGGAGGCCTAAAAGGAGATATAATGAGAGAAAGAGAATGAAAGAGTGAGCAGGGGTGTAGCTTCAATTGGTGCAGCAGGTGCAGTGGCACCAGGACCCAGAGGCTTAAGCGGTGCACTGAACCCTGTTTGTTGCTGTATTTTAGCAATCAAATAGTAGTCGGGCCCATTTAATTCCTTACAGTGCGGCCCACAATACACTGACTACGGTACTGAGAGCGTTAGAGAGATATGGATAGAAAGAAGAATGAAATGAAGAACATATGAAAAGAAAAAAGAAACTGTGTTAGACTTGGCATCTTTTGGCGTGTTTCCCCTGACTTTTTGCTTTCTGACCTCCCGGTTTTGACTCTGTTTTTGCTGGTGTAATGATTCTGCGCACTTTCCTCACTGCTGTCCAGTGGGAAAGTGCAAGTGCTCCTTTATAAAATGTGTTATGGATTGGTGTTTCCATGATTGGCCTATTTGGTTTATGTGTCAGTCCCTTGTAAAGTGCACTGCGAGTGCCGGGGCCTATAGACCAAATGCTGTTGGTGGGCTGCAGCACTGGATTGTGCCACCCACGCAAACAGCCCGTAAAGTGTAACTCGGGCCTGCCAACGCAAAGCCTGTGCGCAGCCTGTGGCTGCCATGTCGACTTGGCAAGTGCACACACTTGCAAGTCCCTAAACCTTCCCTTTGCTACATGTTAGTCACCCCTAAGGTAGGCCCAAGGTACCCCTGTGGGCAGGGTGCGTTGTATGCGAAAGGTAGGACATGCCCTGGTGTGTGTGGCATGTCCTGATAGTGAATTACAGCCTAGTTCGTTTTTCACTATTGCAAGGCTACCTGTTCCCCATAGGCCAGAACGGGCAGTTTTGATTATTACAGCTTATAATCCTAACTGACCCCGGGAACGTGGTAGAAATTCGAGTTTAGTATGCCTGGACTCAGAATGATAAAATGCATCTTTTAGTGAAGTTGGTTTTAACATTTCTGGGTTTGAAAATACCACTTTTAGAAAGTGGGTATTTTCTTGTCTAAACCATCCAAGCCTGCCTCTGCGAGGTTGTGTATTCCTTGTCTGGAGTGTGAGTGATAGGGGCTGGGGATGCCAGGAGACAGGGTGAGTCAGCACAGGGCTGAATAGCAAGATCTACATGTAGATGGGTGGAGGGGTCGCACCTGGGCCCTGAATAGGACAGTGCCTTCCCTCCACAATGCTGGCTCCACCTCCTGTGGTGCGTCTGATGTCCCTGGCCTACTCACTGAAAGAAGGGACGGAGACTTGTCAACAAAGTGCTCCAGAACTGGTTTGGACTAGGCAAAGGCCTCTCTGCCTTCAGAGAACAAAGGAATTTGGGATATAAATATTGGGGCCCTGACCCCATGAATTTAGATCTCGCTGGAATCAAGGAACCTGCCAAGACGAAGAGCTGGAAGAGCTGCCAGGAGGAGTACTGCCCCTTTGCTGTGTTGTTGCTTTGTTGGGTTGGCCTGCAGTTGCTGCTTCTGTCTTGGGCAGTGAAAGGACTGGACTGAACTTTCTACAAACTTGTGCTGAGTATCTCCAAGGGCCTGGAACCGAGCTGGCCTCCTGTTAAGAAGTCTCAGGGACTGCAAAGACTTCACAAGCCTCTGGGTACCGCTTCTGGAACGCTGTTTCAGTTGCCACAGAGGAAGGGAACTGCAACCGACTCCGTCAACCGAATCCATCCCTGACCGGTGACCTGTTTGCACCGCAGACCGCATCGCCCCGCTTCGCATCGCAACCCTGGTCTCACCGTGGCGACGTCCGACGCCGCCAGCACCGAGCCGCTGCTTGCACCGTGACCTGTGGGCACCGCAGTTCGCATCGCATCGCTTCACTGTGCCAGCCGGACCAGACCGACGCTGTCGCTGCAACTGGCTCAAGAGTCGTGACCGCACCGCATTTGGGGCACCACTCGCACGTCTGCGACGCACCGCTCCGACTCGCACCGCTGTCCGACGCCAGCTCCCGCACTCCGGCTAGGTCACCTGCATCGCAACCTGTCAGCACCGCATCGAGCATCGTCTCACCCTGCATCGCACGCCTTGGACTCACCGACTCCGTCTGCCCGACGCTCATCGAGCCGCTGCCTGCACCGCATCGAGGGACACCGCACCTTGCATCGCTCCGTCTTGCACCGCAACCGCGACGAACGCCGACCGGGTCGTACACTCCGTACCAGCCACAACGAGAAAGGTACTGTAACCGAGTCTGTTCATGACTCTGCTGGCCCGTATCGACGCGGTCGGCTGGAACTGTTAGACTCTGTGGTTCTCAGCATCACGGTAGGCTCGGACGGAGCTACCGACTCGTACGAACTTTGTTTTTGAACTATTCCTGCAAAGAAGAAGTTACCGTATCAAGCATTCATTTTTAAAGTATAGTATTGTGGATTTTTGTCGTAATTGGTCTTGTCTTGAGTATATAAAATATTGGTTATTTTTCTAAACTGGTGTGGTGTCCGTTTGTAGTGCTTACACTGTATTACTGTTGGTTATGTGCAAATGCTTTACACACTGCCTCTGAATTAAGCCTGACTGCTCGTGCCAAGCTACCACGAGGGTGAGCAGGGGTTACTTCACGAGTGTAACAACCCTTACCCTGACTAGGAAGAAGGGTCCCTACTTGGGCAAAGGTGCAAGCCCTTGCCAACTAGAGATCCCATTTCTAACAAACTGTGACAAGTAGGAAGGGCAAAATGCATGAAAAGATGAATGCAAGGATGAAAGAATTGATGGATGAAATGTAAAACAACATTGTATTGGTGGTTGAAAGAAAGAATGGCTGGAATGATGAAAGGCTGGATGAATGGGTAGATGGATGAATGGAAGTGTGGATGGATGGTTGAATTTATAAATGGAGAGTGAAGTGATGGATGGATGAAAAAGAAGAGATGTATGGATAGGAAAATGATGAATGAATGGCTGGACGTGTGAGTGGAAGGATTGAAGGATGGGTGGAAGAGTGATGATGAAAGGGTGGATAGACTGAATGATGAAGGAAGGAAGGAAGCATGATAGCTGGACGTAAGGTGGGATGAAGGGACCACATATAGTGTGAGTAAGGCTTACTCGCTTCCCTCACCCCTAGGCATTAGAGATACAGATCAAGAGGTGGGTATTTTAATTTTCTGGCTACTCCCCTGAACAGTATATGCATATGTAGGCACGTCAAGCACAGCACAAGTTACTCACATGATCTCAAGAGAGTGGATTGGTGAGAGACTTTTCAGTGACCTCCCAGCCAGGGGGCAGCATCAAGGGGTTTATCGCATCTTTCCCAGTCATCAATTCCTCTTCTCAACAATTATCAAAAATGAATGGGGGTACCATTTACCACTAAAGATCCCAGCACGTCTCTGGACTTGTGTCGCAGATTATACAGACTCAAGAAAATAACTGTCTCGGGTTTATGTATATCTGGAGTCAAACTTCACTAAGCTGGTTGGTTACGGTCCTGGGAAACACCCTGGGCCTCATTTACTATATTTGGACGCACGGCAGTGCAACAAGCTTTCCTACAGCACTGCCGTGCATCAAAACAAAAGGGCAGGAATGCACTTTATCTACAAGATAGGACGCATTCCTGTCCTTTATCCCTGCGCTGGTGCACAATGGGCTGCCATGCGCCAATGCAGGCACCCTTGCACCATGGTGCAAGTGTGTTTGCGTTGTTGGGGTGATTGTTGTTTTGAAGGAAGGGACACCTTCCTGAACAAACACAATCACAAGAGGTGTTTCCCTCTTTCTATGTGTGCAGGAGAATGCAGTAGAATGCAGAACACCTAGAAAAAGGAAAAACGAGGAGAAATAAAGGAATTTCTCCTCGTTGCGCCTCCCTAACGCCTCCCCTAGGGAGGCGTAGGAACCTGACACATTTCCATGTTTACTAAACCTTGTAACTCTGGGAATACACAGGTTCCATGGATGTTGCACGGGAACGCCCCCAGCAACACACAGGGAAATGCCCCTTTCAAGCAGAGTAAGGCATGAAAGTGGTCCATATTTACAAGGCCATAAAAAGCTATGCAGGGTAACTTTACGTGGCCTTGTAAATATGGGCAGGAACACTGGGCCACCAGTGCATCTAAATAGTGACGCACCAGCGGTGCAATGGGCTAGTAAATAAGCCCCCCTAGGTTTTGCATTCTATTCCTGACCTTTCCAATCTCCTACATGGTTCCCTTTCAATAGTCATAGTACCTCCTAAAGCGAACCATGACTCGTTCCACTCCCACACAAAAAAAATGCCCTGTCTAATTACAAACACATTGTAAACATTGCAGACCCCCCCTCATATTTGTAGGAACAGTGCAGCTATCCATTCAGCGTGAGGACAAAGGTCTGCTGAGGTCTGCTGAGTAGCTCACAGCCAGGGTTCCATTCCTGTCTGGGTTAGGAATCCACACTTATTAACATTAGGGAAGAGCTACTTGCTGCTCGCGATGAACATCTGCCATCCACCTTGGGACTGCTGGAAAGTAGGAGGTAATAAGGCAACCTGATTCACCTCCTTCTGATGTAAACCTCCTAAGGTCTGACTCCTTTTTATGTAAGCCCTGACTCTATCTTAGTTAATGGAGATCGCCATCTTCCCTATCTTAGACAATGGAAGTCACCATATTCCCTGATCTTTGCAGATTCATTGTCATGTCTGCCCATAGATGCAGATGTCACCAGACCTTATCTTTTTAGAACTGTGAAGGCGTCAAACCATTCGATTAATGACTGATACAACACTTGATTCGACATTTGTCTGGGTCAAATGTCTCCTCTTCATCGGGTCAAGGTTCAACAAGAACACATAACAGACATTTAGCCGAAATAGTGTAGTCTGAGTTGACATCCTTTTAGCTTATATGTTCATAAGTATATGTCCTGGATGCAAACCTTGATGCCCCTAATCTATATCAGACTTTCCTAAACTTATGTCCGAAATTCCAATTTCTGATAAGATTCTGGGGCATATTTACAATGCCCCTGCAGCACTTTTATGCTGCTGGAGCTTCACTTTTGTGATGCTCCGGAGGCGCAGTGTGCCGGTCCATATTTGCAAGGCAAAGCAAAGCCACTCTGTGTGGCTTTTCATGGCCTTGTAAATATGGAGTAAGGCCATGCCTTGCTCTGCATGGAATGGACATTCCATGGGTATTGCTGTCAGTGTTCCCACGCAACACCCATGGTTTTTGCCACTGCCCCAGATTTACAACGTAGCGTAAGTCTGGGGCAGTGCCAAAACTAACGCCTTCCCATAGCAAGTGTAATGAGTAGAAATGTTTACATTCTCCTCTTTTTTTCTTCTTTCCACAAGTGCTGCTTTCGGCAGCACACATAGAATGAGGAAATTGCCTCCTTTGATTGTTTTTATGCAGGAAGGTATCCCTTCCTGTACAAAAACAATCATGCCAACACACAGACACCCTTGCACCATGGTGCATGCGTGCCTGTGTTGGTGCTCGGCTGCAGTTTGTGCGCCAGTGCAGGCAGGAAGGACAGGAATGCACAGTATCTTGTAGATACGGCACATTCCAGCCCTTTTCATTTGAGGTAGGGCTGCACAGCTAGAAGGGTTTCAATGCTGCCCTATGCCAACATATTGTAAATATGCCCCTTAGTATAGAAGGACTGCCACTTGTCCACTTGTCAGGAGAGGTAATTAGCCCAGAGTATTGCACAAGATTCTACCAGAGATGGTCTCACCACCTACCAGTGCACATCACACTTCACAGATGCTACATCTCTCCAGAAGCCTGAAGCTGATGAAGTTGAGCCCTGGAGGAAGTACAACTGCTACTGCAGTGTGTTTTCCCTTTTGCAGGCAACACTGTCTTGATGCCTCCACTGATAAAGACAGCCTATGCTATCAACAAGGTATACAGTGCGTCTCTTCTCCCTATGAAACTCTAGACTGTAAGTTGCTCTGCCTTCCATGTTCTCTTAGCGTAGCGCATAGATGTAGAGGTTACAGTGTTAGGCTCTAGATGACATTTTAAACATGTTAGCAATGTTCATTTTATTCTCATTTTTAATAATGTTCCTGTTTGCTGTTTTTGTAATATTCTGTGTAGTTGTGTTAGATGTACTAAGAAACACATTGTTCTGGTAGTAATAAATACTTTTATTTAAAAGTGTGTGTGTGATATTGTGAATGTTGAAACAGGTTTGTTACTGTTACCACAGTGCCCCTGATCCCTTCCTCAGAATTGTTAGTTACCCAAAAGCAATTAGTCTATTGCAGTAATTCATTGATTAGTGTTCTGAGGGGCTACAATAACCTGTCTTTCACATTCATCGCTGGTGCTTTGAACCAAGTCCACCTGTGTCACCCTTGTTTGGGAAAGCACACCTTGTAGAGCTACACTAGAGTCGCAACTTGTGAAACAGTTGGTTCATATCTTACGGTCATGCCTAAAACTGTTTTTTCACTTTTCACACACAGATGAACCATTATTATGTTATTACAAAGATGTCTGTAGTAATACTGGTATAAGGGAGCACTTATCTGTAAAGCTAGACTCATAAAACATTATTCCCCATTCTGTGGGTTTTGTAATTCTTTGTTTTCAATTTTCAAATGAATCCATTCATTATGGCGGCACCTATTGTGATAGGGGTCAATTGCAGGGAAGCAGTCACTCAGCATCTCAAAGCTCGAGGTGTCCCCAATGAGGAGGGGCATTTACTTTTGTAATAGCTGCACATCCAGCATATGCCTTTGAGACCTTTTGCTCATGGGTGGAGTTCAAGCTTATTGATGCTGCCTCAGAGCAGTTTAAAAAATATGCTGTGGTAGATCCACCAGGGCTTACCAAGATTTGGAAATCCCTTTAACTTATCAAGAACACCAGAATTGGATTGGTGGTCAATTGCAACATAAGCTCAGGTATGTCTGTTTGAGGCCTCTGAGCAATGAAGGAGCTACATGGTCAGTTTTCCAGTTCTGGCTGGGTATACTCCTGTTCCACGCCCTGGCACCTTAACAAATGCTGAGGTGGTAGGGGTGCTAAATTACGCAGTCGCCTTATACAGGAAACTTGTGCAATTTGTACAACATACTTTGAGCTCCAGATCTGCTGTCACTGAAGGACCTGCAGCTCCTACACAAACACAAACTATTAGTCCTCAGACTATTAAAGCTATCATGGGAAAAGTGCCCACAAAGCATGATGAGATGGCTTTCTGTATTGCTCGTAAGACAAATCAATTGGAAGCAGTGTATCTATACAGTACCCCACAACACAGAATACTGACTAGGTGTCTCCCTCTTGGAATGGTACCTCCCGTTGAGGAGTGGAACACCTGGAGACGCATTTTTGCATGCCTTTACACCAGTACACATGGTACGCATTCATTGGCGGTCCTCCCTGATGTACGTAGATGGTACAGAATGAGCATGGAGCTGTCCCAGGTCTGGATTTAGGAATGCAATTAATGGGAAACTTCTCTGCAGTGTCCCCTATCATCCTAAGCAGTATTAAGAGAGAGGCTTCAGTTTTGGCTATACGTCAGAGACTAGAAGCACTTCTAGTTCAAGACTGTGAATGGCAACTACCAAAAATAATTGCTGAAGTTTATACCTTCATAGGTAGAGATACCTTGGGTACTCGATCCCTTAAGCCATATTTAAACCCTAAAAATGACACTGAGGGCTGAGTTGTAGAGAAATCTGCAGTGGAATCAGTCCTGCCAAGTACCACACATCAGGCATTAGACTAACGCATTTTAGTGTGGTGGTCCGCATCACCGCACTAAAATGCATTAGTCACGCATTTTTAGCACCTTCATACCACTGGCACACTATGAGGGAGACGTGAGTGATCGCAAGCGACTGCCACAGCGGGCTGGGCTCAACTGACTGCAATGAAAACAGCTAAGACCAGCTGTGGCCATTTCGCGTGGTCTGCAGTTCCATCTTGCTCTAGCTCTAACAGCGAGTGTATAGCCAGCCAAGTAAATGGGGGGTGGCGCCTTCCCTGTGCTTTTATTTTTCAGCAACTGGTGTCACCCCATCGACTCCCGGTTAGCACCACTGACACCTTTTGGTTACCACCTGTGGCATAATCTGCAGAGGATCACAATGGGCAGATTTCCCATCTCGAACTGGTGCCCTCCGCCAGAGTGGGGCCACTGGCGCTTGTCAGGTGATTCACTGTTTACCGTGAACAGACTCTGGGGCCGATTCCGATCTCGGTCGGAGGCGCACCTAACGCCATTCGGTTGGGAAAAAAGCCATGCGAATGCCTGTTTCCCGACCGATCCGCACATTAATCCGAACGAACAAGTACGATGCGCACAACAGCACAGATTCTGACCCAGTCGTACTCACCCAATCCAGGTCCTGATCCCCGACCGAGCCGGATCCGTAAACGCAGATACGAGTCGCCCGGAAGCCAAAAGCAGCCCCGTCCGGCCGGACAAGTACGATGCGCTTCCCGTACGTGCCGAACCTGTCGCTACGCACGGCACGTCAAAGCATCCGGGAGAGGCGCACATAAGCTCCGATTCGCGCCACAACACGATCCACGGCTACGAGACGAACACGCAAGCGACGAGGACGAGGCGAAGCAACGACAAAGACGAACGAGACGAACCAACCATGAATCCCATCGTTCCGATCCTACCAATATTCTACATCTACTACCGGAACAGGCACAGACGCGTACGGCGCAGAAGGTAAGTCAGACACCAACCACAAAACCAAACTACACGTACCCGACATATCACACACACACAGAGGGATGCAGAAATTACTTACACCAGAAACAGCAGCACCATAGGAGCGGGATGCCCATCACCAATGCCACATATACACATAGGGGCCCGGATGCCTGTCACTACTACCACCTCTACCCAGGGGGGGCTGGATGCCTACCACTACTACCACCACTACCCAGGGGGTGCCAGGTGCCTACCACTACTACCACCTCTACCCATGGGGTGCCAGGTGCCTACCACTACTACCACCTCTACCCATGGGGGGCTGGATGCCTGTCACTACTACCACCCTTACCCAGGGGGTGCCAGGTGCCTACCACTACTACCACCTCTACCCATGAGGGGCTGGATGCCTACCACTACTACCACCTCTACCCATGGGGGGCTGGATGCCTGTCACTACTACCACCCTTACCCAGGGGGTGCCAGGTGCCTACCACTACTACCACCTCTACCCAGGGGGTGCCAGATGCCTACCACTACTACCACCTCTACCCATTGGGGTGCCAGGTGCCTACCACTACTACCACCTCTACCCATGGGGGTGCCAGGTGCCTACCACTACTACCACCTCTACCCAGGGGGTGCCAGATGCCTACCACTACTACCACCTCTACCCATGGGGGTGCCAGGTGCCTACCACTACTACCACCTCTATCCAGGGGGTGCCAGATGCCTACCACTACTACCACCTCTACCCATGGGGGGCTGGATGCCTGTCACTACTACCACCCTTACCCAGGGGGTGCCAGGTGGCTACCACTACTACCACCTCTACCCATGGGGGGCTGGATGCCTACCACTACTACCACCTCTACCCAGGGGGTGCCAGATGCCTACCACTCCTACCACCTCTACCCATGGAGGAGCCAGGTGCCTACCACTACTACCACCTCTACCCAGGGGGTGCCAGATGCCTACCACTACTACCACCTCTATCCATGGGGGTGCCAGATGCCTACCACCACTACCACCCTCTACCCATGGGGTGACAGATGCCTACCACTACTACCACCTCTACCCATGGGGGTGCCAGGTGCCTACCACTACTACCACCTCTACCCATGGGGTGCTGGATGCCTGTCACTACTACCACCCTCTACCCAGGGGGTGCCAGGTGCCTACCACTACTACCACCTCTACCCATGGGGTGCTAGGATGCCTACCACTACTACCACCTCTACCCATGGGGTGCCAGATGCCTACCACTACTACCACCTCTACCCATGGGGGTGCCAGGTGCCTACCACTACTACCACCTCTACCCATGGGGGCTGGATGCCTACCACCAACAGCACCCCCACTCACAGGATGGCAAATACATGCCACAAGAAGCACACACCAGCAGAAAGAATGCAACACAAAGACATCCCCCCCAAAACCATGACACACGTGTGTAGACTGTGTCAAATGCCTACAACACTGAACAGGACTGTGAACATACAATGTGACCCCTATCACAAGTGCCACACATAAATGTGTGTGGCACCCACAATGCAAGCAGGCCATGACCATTGTGGCAATGGGGTCCAAACCCCCATCATCACAGTGCCCAAAATGTAAGTGTGGGGTCCATAGCTGAAGCACATATTGAACATTGTGGCAATGGGGTCCAAACCCCCATCATCACAGTGCCCAAAATGTAAGTGTGGGGTCCATAGCTGAAGCACATTTTGAACATTGTGGCAATGGGGTCCAAACCCCCATCATCACAGTGCCCAAAATGTAAGTGTGGGGTCCATAGCTGAAGCACATATTGAACATTGTGGCAATGGGGTCCAAACCCCCATCATCACAGTGACCAAAATGTAAGTGTTGACAAAGAAAAAGCTGCAACTGCCAAACTGCATGGATGATTCCTGGTCACAGAACAACAAACACATCAGTGGCAAAGTAGTGCTTGTGTCCCATAGCAACATAGAATGGGGGAGGCAAACAGTGCAGTGCAAATAAGACATACCTTTGGCCATGTGCAGACAAACATCACCCATGGTGGCTGACACTGTCAACATTCATCAATGACACAATGACAGAAGTTACCATCAGAATGCAGACCCACATATTTGCACCAATGGGCACACACATTCAGATACCCAGTGGAGACTGTAGATGTGAGGTGAACAGATACCATACCATGGCAGCAATGGGACACACACACAATGATCATTGTGCTGATTGATGACCTAGGAGTCCCAGGGACAGCAGGGCAAACACACCAAACAACATACAGCCAATGGCACACCTAAGATATGCCAATGCAGTGGTGCCGATGCACATACACAAACAGGCAGACCCACACTGCACATCAAACACAACAGGTGAGGGGGGTACCAGTGTCCCCAGGCAACCACACAACACATGAGGAGGCCTGAATACCAATTACACAGATGTGCATACAGTGCCACACAAAGGTAACTCATGGATCCAAATCCCCTATGTGGGCAATCAGGCATTGTCAGATGAGAGGGAGCAGAAATCACACATGTCACACAAGCATGTAGGAACAGCAACTGACACAGCAAGACACAGAGACACCACAGCACTACCCCCAGGGCCCCCACAATGTGGTGACCCTGGGCTGCATTACAATCCCACTGTGATGACAAAGCTAGATGTCGTTCACACTGTGAACCACAGTCATGTGTCCTGAGCAACAAACTACCATCACACCTACACAACTACAAATCAATCAGCACGGCCTGTCAGCCAAGGCCAACATGGAGGCAGGGGTCTAGCCGGGCAACAACTCTCATCCGCACACACTCAACACCACACACCTCGACCTCCAACAATGTGCAGCAGTGAAGCTCACATGCACTGGTGACATTGCACAAGCACCCATGACAATCCCAGGGGGTGGTGGGAACCAAGGTGCAGAAACACATCACACATGGCCACTCAACCAGACTCCTGAATGTCTGACACACTGCACACTACGCTGTACATGGACATGACGGCAATACCACACCAACCAATGGGATCCCAGCCACAGTCACACACCTATGAAGAAGCCAAGGTCACCCACAAATAACACACATAGACAACTACCAACATTGCAGCCCTGAGGAGTGCCAGCAGTCACACACACAACGTGTCACAACCAATGAAAGCTAACACAAACCAGAAATCACATGACAGGTGTAAACAACAAGTGCAAAGGGGAATCCTGACTGTGACACATCAGCGTCTGCCCACAAACTCAGCCCTGACAGCAAACACACCTATGGGTGACACCCTGATGACCAGTAATGTGCCATGCACCCACATCACAGAGAACCCAGGGAGAAGACTTTGGGGGAACATAGCTCAACTCAGCAAGCATCACAAACAGGAACATCACTAGGGATCCCAGCATGCACAGCAAAATGGAAGTGAACACACAGACATGCTCATACAACACACACCTTGGGCGCACGAGATGTCACAGGAGTACACACTGCCATGAGGGGACTCCACTCCTGTGTGAGGAAAGCAGTGCCATATGTCGCATCAGTAGGGCTCCATCATGTCAGCAGAACACTTGGTCACACAGTCAACAATTAGCACAAAATGAAGGCTCCCGTCACATCAGCCTGGTCATGGGAATGTCAACGAAATCAACAGCACAAATCCAACACACATGTATAGCAAGTTGCACTGACAACACAGATGAGTCCTTCCCCATTGATGCCCAAACCTGCATGTCCAGTGGAGATGGCCACACGGTCAGAGAAGTAGACTAATTGAACAATGGCAAACACAACAGATGTGCATGGGTGGAACCCACAGATGTGACATTGCTAATGTAAGTAGGAAATCCCATTGCCAAATATTGAAAACATGACACCCTCAGATGCTGCTAAGGATGACATGGATACACCACAGGATAGGACACTGTCCCCCTGGACCACATGGGATCCTGCACAGTAACACTTCATTTTCATGAGACCAAATATCACCATCACTGCAGCAAGGGCATGGTTAGCGTCATCAACATCATGTACATCAGAAGTAAAAGCACTAGAGAACAGAAAGTTGCTTTATTCAGCATATGTGGGTTCAAAACTTGGAAAAACTGTAAGGAATCAACAAAGGCCAATGGCCAGTCCATCAAGGAAGTCAATACAGGGTGACAGTGGCAGATGTCACCCTACGCATGCCTGCACTGATCAAAACCAGGGACAATCCCCTAGGAGGGGCATACGGGGGGCAGGCCAGGCACCGCAGGGACAGGATCAGGGCTCACCAGGAGGAGGCAGGGAAGGGGTGGTGGGTGCTGGGGAGCCACTGACAACTGCAGTGGAGGTGTCTGACATGGTGTGTGCCGGCACAACTGGGGGCATGACTCAGATGTTGTGGGTGCCGGCACGACTGCAGTGGACCCTGCAGATGGAGTGGACAGGTCCGCCACTGCAGTGCCCAAGTCAGACAGGGTGATAGTGGACTCCACTGCAGTGCCTACCTCCAGGGGAGGAGAATGGGGATCAGGTAAGGTGGGCAGGACAGAGGGGAGGACACCCTCACCACATCAGTGGTACAGACAAGCGCAGCAGGGGGTGTGGGGCCGGAAGAGCAAGTGGCAGGGGGAGAAGGCCTGACCCTTCTGGGGATGGTGTATCTGTGGGTGGGGGAACCTGGGGCAGGGTGTGGTGGGGGCACCAGTGGAGTGGGGGCCTGAGGGATGGAGGAAGGAGACTTGGTGCCTGAGCTGCAGGGCGGCGGCGGGGTCTTGCTCTTCCGGGACCTGGGGGACTTGCGGGTGGGGGCCTCAGTCGGTCTGCGCCTGGGGGATGGTGTCCGGGGGCCAGGGGCACTCCGCTCCGTGTGGGTGGGCTTCCTCTTCCCCCTGAATGCTGGATCAGCTGGATTGGAGGGGAAGAGGCCAAGGTCACAGAGGAAGAGCCGCTGTGTCTTTGGGGTTGCAGGTGAGGCAAGGGAGGGGTCTTTGGAGGGAGAGGCAACTGAGGACTGCGCAGTGCTTGTGGATGCGTGTGTTTGTGCCTGTGCCCCATCCCCTGTGAGTGTGGTTTCAGTCCCCTGACGGTGCGTGCGTGTGCGTCTTGTTCGTGGCATGTGTGTCTGTGTGCTGCATGTGTCTGTGCTGGTGTGTGCCTGTGCCAGTGTGTGTGTGCTTGGGACGGGTAAGGTGCTGGGGAGTGTGGATGGGGCAGAGGCAGGAGGGGTGAGGGACTGTCGGAGGAGGGACACTGCTGCCGTCAGGGAGGAGTCCATGGACCTATTGCCCCTCTGTAGGTCAGACATGCCCGATGAGATGCCCTCCATGAACGACACCAGCTGAGTCAACAGACTGGTGTGTGCATGGAGGACACTCAGCATCGCTGTCTGTCCTACATGGAGCTGGCGGAGGAGGTACACACACTCTCACTCAGGGCAGCAGGGGACACAGGGGCAGGGGGTGCGGTGCCTGGCCCGAAGGAGACACGCTCCCGAACATGGGAGCCTCCACGGACCTCGGGAATGGGAGCCGACGGGAGGGCAGTGGTGGTGGTGGCGGGGACAGCAACACTAGCTGGGGTGTGGTGGCTGCTGACACCCGCCTCCATAAGGGAGTCATCGTCCGAGTTGCTCTGGTCCTCAGCTGAGGTGGATGGTGCTGAGGACTCCTCGGTGTGGCTCCCTTCGCCCTCCGTGCCACTGGGTCCCTCCGACCACTCCTCGGCTGCTGACCCAGTCTGGCTCTGCGGCTCCTCCTGGTCCGTGGAGCTGTCCCTCCTGTGGCCGTGGATGTATCTGCAAACAATAGGGAAACAGACAGACATCAGTCACCTGCACCGATCGCACACACCACAGTAAGTACAGCACATTACAGAGCAAGCCCTGGCATCCTTAGTTGAACATTGCTAAAACTGCACAAACAGAACAGGAGAAGTCAATTGTCAGTCTGATGGTCAACCATGGCACTCACATCCCACCTGGCCTTGCACCCATCTGTCTGGTGTCTGTTGGATGGCAATACCCCAGTGTGGACACATGCACCACCTACACAGTATTTGGACAGTGCAGAGAACCCGGTGAAGCATGTGGACATGCACACATCACAACTCTTGCCACTGAGTCAGTACAGGTGTCCGGATGAAAGGGATGCCCAGAGTCAAATAGGAAATGCATGTGATGCATACCAGCGACAGACACCATGATGCACCCATGTCCTGATAGCCATTGCCACAATGGTGTGCATGTAGCACATGTCACTCCCCTGCAGGATCACTAATAGGAAGTCACATGCCATGGCACAGCCATGCCTGCTAAGTCATACATCACTGTCTCCAGTCACATGGGCAGGGCAGCCAGACAACAACACTCTGCACTGTGTCACAATAGTAGATCATGGGGAATGCAAGTCCTGGAGCTGAACAAGTGCACATGTACATCCCCCACACACCACATCATCTGAACCCTCATCTGTCCAGGTCATACCCATTGGACATGTGGGAGACCTGTAACACAACCCTCTGAACCTGAGCACCTCACAATCTGCTGTGAATGGGAAACAGCTGCCTGAACTTCATATTCGCATACCCCAGTCTGCACGGTCAGGTGATCAAACACCTATGTGTCACACAAGTATCATCTCCTATGGTCACATCTCCGGTGGCATGCGGAGCCCCAACCGAGAAACACCCCAGCAGACCTGACAACGAAGCCACAGCACACTGACACAGAGGCAGACACCTGAGGGGACAAATCACTGAGCAAAACGTGTCAGCTGATACACGGCAGTGGGAGTACAGAGTGTATTGTATGGCCTGGAGTAGGCATGACTGTCCTGCCCCACATGAATGAGGGATGAGCCCTGGACAGTAGGCAGCTGGCTAAGTATGTGTGACACACGTTATATACACACTCCTGGGGCCCAAACATTGTTCCCACCCGCAGCATGGGTGTGTGCCAGATACCCCAGGCACATGTGGTGGATCAGCTCAGCAATTGGGCCACATATCAAAGTAACACGCAGAACACATGTCAGAACACAGGCATTGTGTAAGCAATGGACCCACCCATGATGCCCACCACAGAGTCAGGGAAACAGATGCTGTCCCCCACCTTGAGTCAAGCAAACTGCAAGGACACAGTACCCAAGTGACACAATACCCTGACTGTAAGGGCCACACCTGGGTATCAGATGAGGAGTGGGCAGTGCACAATAGAGGGACATGGGTCCTGGACCACAAGACTGATGTACTGTGGAAGTTTAACCAGGCCAGAGGAGGGCACATAGCATGGCAGACATAGTTCACAATGCAGACATGGACTCACACCCTCCTTGCTGCTCTCTGGCCTTCAGCTGCCCATCCAGATCAGGGAAGACCACCGCCAGGATCCTCAGCATGTGGGGGGTCAGGGTCCGGTGTCCGCCCCTCCTGCGAGGAGGCGACAGCTTCAGCTGGACCCGTGCGATCCTCCGGGTCCAGCCCCGAAGGTCCTGCCACCTCTTCTGGCAGTTGCGGATCCGGCGCTTGTAGACCCCCACGGTTCTCACTGCCCGGACGATGGTCAGCCATATCTTCTGCTTCTGGTGGGCATCAACCTGTGAGGATGACAAAGTGAGAATGCCATTACTACACGTGCAATATAACCGTGCATTACACAGTTGGATATACATGTCTCAATCACAGGGGCACATGATGTACACAGGCAGTGCAACGATGGCCATGGACAGTATGCCAGCAGCTACTACATGGTATCATTGCCTGGCCAGTAAAACCTTGTTTAAATGCACTGTCACTGCACTATTCCTGTCCAGTGCATGTAACTACACACTATGGGGGGTGACAACTACTCAGTGAGCCTGCTAGCCAGTGGCGTGCAGACTGTTAGCCTTGCTAGTCAGACAACATGCACATTTAGAAAGGCAGTGGACAGAACACTCACCTGCTCCCCTGGTTTCCCATACAGCTTGCTGTACTGTGGAAGGAGGCTGTCCAGCAGGGCCTGGTTCTCCTCAGTGCTGAAGGCTGGGGCTCTCTCCACAGTACGTGCCATTGCAGGGTCCAGAGGGGGCAGAGACAGCAGCAGTGTAGTGGCAGATGTCGTCCTGGAGCATGTAGTGCAGGCAAGTGAGCTCTCAGGGGAACAGCCAGCATTATATGTGTGCTGCAGAGGCAGATACTGTCCCATGTGTCCAAAGTGATAGGTCCAAGTCGTTTGCATCTTCTGAATCTGGCCAATCCATGGAATTGCACCACTTACACACGCCCCCAGCATCCTTCAAATGTTCAACTTCATGACACCCATGAAATTGCAACATTGTTGTGGGTGACCAACTGAATTTACAGCATCAGACTCGTTCAAATTTTGAAAACGCGTCCGTTGCCAGGCCAGGCCATAGCCAATGGGTGCGCACCGATCGGACCATTGCTGTTCAACGCGTACCTAGGATACAACGCGTACCCGCACACATTGAATGCAATGGGCCGGCCGGGCACACCGATCGGACCATTGCTGTTCATCGCGTACACTAGGATACAACGCGTACCCGCACACATTGAATGCAATGGGCCGGCCGGGCACACCGATCGGACCATTGCTGTTCATCGCGTACATAGGATACAACGCGTACCCGCACACATTGAATGCAATGGGCCGGCCGGGCACACCGATCGGACCATTGCTGTTCATCACATACATAGGATACAATGCGTACCAGCACACATTGAATGCAATGGGCCGGCCGGGCACACCGATCGGACCATTGATGTTCATCGCGTACCTAGGATACAACGCGTAACCGCACACATTGAATGCAATGGGCCGGCCGGGCACACCGATCGGACCATTGCTGTTCATCGCGTACCTAGGATACAACGCATACCAGTGCACATTGAATGCAATGGCCAATGTGTGCGCACTGATCGGTCCATTGCTGTCCAACGCGTATTGCGAATACAATGCATACCAGCGCACATTGAATGCAATGGCCAATGTGTGCGCACTGATCGGTCCATTGCTGTCCAACGCATCCCTGTACAAGTCACTGACATATGTCACCATGCCTGTCACAGGTGAACATATGCCAGCCACATATACTTCCCAGGGAGTGAGGGGCACACCTACAACACCACAGCCTGTCCAAACTGTATCCTACGGCATGTAAGGCTGCATTACCTATTCCGTGTATGGGGGTGAACATGTTGTTCTGTGGGTGTCACTTGGGGGCAGCCACCCCCAGGCTGTGCACGTGTTCATGGGGACAGAATCCTTGGTGTTTCGTGTACATGACCACTGTGATGTGCAACTGTTCATATCTGAGCATGTGGCATGGTCACATTTCACGGTGGTGTATGTGTATGTCATGTCACATACCCCCTGAGTCCCATGTGGGACGGTATGTTTAACCCAGGGTGACCCATTGGCACAATGGTGATGGTCCTCCACAGTCTGTGTGCATGTTGTGTTACCAATGTCTCTGATTTCATGTGCACAATGGGAGGCAGTCTCCACATCCACGTTGTTTGTGCATGGACTTTGATGTTGTGCGTGTGTGTGTCACAGACGTCCATGTCTGTCCTGCCGAGGCAACAGGGACCACTACCTGTGGGGGTCATGGTTGTTTTGCTGTGGTGTATACATGATACACCATGTCATGCCAGTGTCCATGTGGCAATACAGGGTCCCTGGGAATCTACCTGTCGTTGAGCTGTGATGCCTGGGGCACATCAGTCCTCACATGTCACTGTGGGGTGTGTTTGTAATTTGGCAGCAGGAGATGGGAACTGGGACACGGCCTCATGATATCCAATGGCACGACCTGGGACTTATTGATGCCACTTGTTGAACTGTGATGTTAGATGTTGGCCATGTATGTGCCATACATATCCTTATGGAACTGCACACATCATGTACTTGTGCCTCATAATGATGAATCATGTGATGTTGAGTGTGTTCAATGCCACATATGTTGGGTGACTGACAATCTTGCTTTCTTCACCTATGCACTGCAGGGCACCAGCTGTCCATAGACCATTCCCTGACCTGGCAACGATGGTGGAACGTGACAGCATCCGACGGTACCGCTTCACCAGGCAGCTGATTGAGTATTTGGCAGTGCGCTTGGCACCACATTTGCAACCTGGCCGTCCGTACCCTACAGCGCTGACCCCCAAGGTGAAGGTGATGGCAGCCCTACACTTCTTTGCCACCGGTACCTTTCAACACACTCTGGCGACTGCTGGTGGGATGTCACAGACCATGTTCAGCCGTGTGCTCCGGGATGTTTTGGAGGCTATGTTGATATACCTGAACCAGTACATCTATTTCCCTAGACTCCAACGACTCACTGGCGTGAAGAGTGACTTCTATGCCCTGGGGAGGATGCCGCATGTCATTGGCTCCATTGATGGGACACATGTGGCTTTGGTACCACCACAGGCCCAAGAGCAGGCCTACCGTAACCGCAAACACTACCACTCGGTCAATGCACTGGTGGTCTGTCTTGCAGATATGAGCATCTCACACGTGTGTGCCCGTTTCCCTGGTTCTGCACACGATGCCTACGTGATGAGGAGTAGTCGCATCTCGAGGATGATGGCACAGATGCCGAACCAGCGTGCCTGGCTTGTTGGTGTGTACTGACTTTCTACCATTGTGTGTGTTCTGCTATGTAGTGTTCCACCCTCTTTTCCAACTCTGCTAATGTGCAATTGTCTGTATGTAGGTGACTCCGGATACCCCAACATGCTGTGGTTGCTGAACGCCCCTCAGGAACCCTGTGACACCAGCCCAGATGCGCTACAATGAGGCACATGGTCGGACCAGGAGAGTGATTGAGCGGACATTTGGTCTCCTGAAGAGCCGCTTCCGCTGCCTCGACAAGACAGGAGGGTCCCTCCCATGTGCCCCAGCAAAGGTGTGCAAGATTATCATCGTCTCCTGCATGCTCCAATACCTGGCAGTGCGGAAGGAGTTGCCTCTCATCCTGGATGACGATGACCAACGTCCGCCACCTGTGGAGGATCCTGGCCTGGACCACGATGCCAGTGATGATGATGATGATGATGGTGATGTCCGCACACAGCTCATCACCAACTTCTTCAGCTGAATGTGAGTATCCAGAGATGTCATGTCAATGATGTGAGTTTGCATGATATGTGTTGGTGGTGCTCTGGTGCTGTTTGAGTGTGTCCATGGGCTACATGACTGTATGCGTGTAGCGATGTGTCCTTGCAGGTAGTCTGTACTCCCCAACAGTGTTGACATGCTAACTTGGTTCTGGGTGGGTATCTTGTAACATGTATTGTGCATGAGTATTGCAGTTCTGTCCTGTTCTTCAGTGCTTTTGACTGTGTGTCATTTCTGTCCTTCACAGGGTACTTTCAGAGTCGTTTGGTCAACTGTGATCCCCAACACCGTGATTCGACTTCCCGGGTGGTAGCTGTTGTGTCCCTACAGGTGATGTGCACCACACCCATGGACTTCCTTCCTTCTACACTTGTTGACTGTGTGCCCGCTGCCAGGTGGGATTACCTTGCATCTGTGGTGGTTACAACATGTTGCAAATGTGTAATAAACCTGTGCTTCACTTTGGGATGTGCGTTGTCTGTGATCACACATCTGACTGACATTTGCTTACTGCACCAGTGGGCTAGTTAACACAGACTGTGAATAGGTGTTGGGTCTGTGCAATGCAACGTATTTCCTGGCAACATCAGTGTAGGCGATGAGTCAGATGGCCATGGTGTGTTTGTGTTGTGTAGCCCTGGTGGTGTGCCTCCCTCATATGTGTGACGTCGCCATGACTCACATGCCGGTGTTGTACTTGCTGTAGCAGTTAGCATGCACAGTGTCATTTCCCGATCATCATCGCCACTTCTGAGACAACATAGGAATCACAACAGAGGCAAGTATGGTGTATTAGTGAGTTTATTGACATACATGTGTGAGTATAGTGCACAGGATGGTGGGTGCTGTACATTGTGATTGTGATCCAAAGTTCCTAGATGATTTGGAAGTCCTGGTAGCAGAAATGTCCAGAGTAAAGTCCACAGTAATCAGAGACATTGGTCCAACTTGAGCTCCCCATGTCATGTGGGAGAGTTGTGTTGCAGTCAGCAGGGTGAACAGTTTGCGCACAAAGGTGATTATCCAGAACAGGTTTTGGCTTCCTGGGGGTTGCACATGGCCATCGGTCTCTCACTTGCCCCTCCTCGGACGGCCCCTCTTCTTTGGGGGGGGACCCTCAAGTGCGGGCTGCTGCGGTGCAGGGGACTCTTCGCCAGAGTCATCCGCCCTCCCTGTGGCAGTTGCAGTTGTTTCAGCACCAGATGTTGTGGGCACACAGGGAGGTGTTGACTGGTTGCTGCTCATCTGGCGGAGGCATTGTAATATGTCCCTATGCACCGCCGTCATCTCTTGCAGTGTGTCCCACTTGGACTCCACGCGGGACATGTGTGAGTCCATGCGGGCATGATGGGCAGCCTGCTGCTGTTTAATGTCCCTGAGGAGCCCCACTACCTGGCTGAACTCTCCGGTGCTGGACTGGTACGCATCGGCTATGCGTGCCAGTTGTGGGTCATCATGCAGTCCAGACCCCTCTGCGAGCAGCGACCTATGTCTCCACCCCTCCCACCACCCCTGGCGACACGTGCAGTACCTGAGGTGGCACGCACAGGTGACCCTGGGCCACCTTGTGGGTTGTTGGTGGTGGTGGTGACCATGGCCCCACGTTGGTCCAGGGTCCCTGTGCTGGTGGTGGTGGTGCTCCTTGGTCTGTCCATGTCGGCAGGGGTGGTATGTGTGTTGACAGTCGTTGGAGGGGTGGGTGCAGGGGGTGCAGCTGGTGGTCCTGCTGGTGCTGCATGATGACTTGCTCCGGAGGTGCCAGGTAGGTCTTCTTCATCCGAGGAGGGCAGAGGCTGTTCCACACCAGTGAGCTCCGTATCCTCTTGAGCTTGGGACGAGGACTCCTCAGCGTCTGCTGCTGTGTCCCCATCATCACCTGTTTTTGGGAGACACACACAATGTATGTTATGTTTCTGCAGGCATCAATGGTTGACACACCTGACAGTTGTGACTGTGCCTCTGGATGCGGGCCTGTACATTGCATTGTCCTAAGTTGTCACAGTCAGGGATGATATTGGTGTAGCACATTGTCCTGCATTATTTGGGCATTTCTATGTGAATGTTGGGGTGTGTACATGGTCTGCATTGGTTGTATTTGGTTGACATCCGGTCCTCCTTCCCACCCAGCCAGATATTCCACCATGGAACGTGCTTCCATTGCAGGGAGTGCAAGTTGTCTTTCAGGATGTCAGTCAGTGGTGTCCTGCTGTTGGTTGGTGCACAGTTGCCAGCAGGGCCTTGTGCTCCCACAGCAGTACCCAGTGTCAGCCATCTTGTGAGTCCTTTTCCACTCCCTGTGATGTGAGCATGGTTGAGAGTGGTGTTGATGGGCCAATTGTGAGGGTGAGCAATATCTGTGCCTACAACTCCCATCATGCTATTGCCTCCACCCCCCTTCCCAGCATGCCCATCCTTTCTTCCTTTTAACTCTGCTTCCCTGTGGGGTGGGCTGCCTGTGCTGAATGGATGGCTGGGAGTGTTGTCCTGGCAGTTGTTTGGCTAAAAGTCCCAGGAGTGTCCCTGTGCTTCACACAGCATAACCCAGGGTGGTGGTTCTTTGTGGGATCTTGAGTTAGGATGTGAGGCATTGCATTCTCCCAGGTGGGTTATGTGGAGTTTGTGTTGAGGGTGTGTGTGAGGGGAGGTGCTTGTGACTATGGTCAGTGCTGTGAGTCCTCCTTCCCACCCAGCCAGATATCCCACCATGGAACGTGCTTTCATTGCAGGGAGTGCAAGTTCTCTTTCAGGATGTCAGTCAGTGGTGTCCTGCTGTTGGTTGTTGCACAGCTGCCAGCAGGGCCCTGTGCTCCCCACAGCAGTACCCAGTGTCAGCCATCTTGTGAGTCCTTTTCCACTCCCTGTGATGTGCGCATGGTTCATGGTGGTGTTGATGGGACAGTTGTGGGGGTGACCAATATCTGTGCCTACAACTCCCATCATGCTATTGGCTACACTGAGTTGCCCAGCATACACATATTTCCTTTCTTTCAGTGGGCTTCACTGTGTGGTGGTGTTGTCGTGGTGGCTACTTGTCTGGATGTGTTTGTCAGTTATATTTGTGCCACTGCCTAGCTGTAGTTGTAGTTGTGTTTGTACATGTGATGACACAGTTAAATGTCACTTTGAGATGGCATGTGTTGTGTTTCTCTGAGTGACATACACATTTTGGGATGATTCTGTTCTGGTTGCTGTGTATTTGCTAAGAGTGCATGGTTTGACTCTCCCCTTGACAGTGATGTGTGTGTGTAGTCGCAGAATATTGTGTACATTTGTTGTGTACTCACCATGCTCTGGGATGTTTTCTAGTCCATAGATGCTCACTGGTGGTAGGATGGCCCACACCTTCTCCTCCCAGGGCCTGAGGTATACTGGCTTGGCAGGAGGGCCACTGCCGGTGTGTTGGCTCAAGATGTAGTCCTTCTTCAACAGCTCCTTGACCCTCCTGCGCACGTCATACCACCTGTTCTGGATGTCTGTCTTTGTGCGCAAACATGGTGATTGTGCGTTCACCCTGTCGATGATCCTCTCCCACATCTTTGTTTTCTGTGACATGGGTGTCTGTTGGACCAGTGTACCAAAGAGCTGTGGCTCTACTCCTGAGGATCTCATCTACCAGGACTTCCAATTCACTATCTAGGAACTTGTGATTCTTCTTTGGGGGCATGGTGATGGGTGGTGATGGTGAGTGATGTGTGTGTTGGTGTGCAGGTGAAGGTGTGTGAGTGTGTGTTTTGCTAGGTGTATGTGAGGTTTCTATTTGTTGTGGTGCTGATGGTGTGTGGCTTGTGTGATGGATGAGCTGTGGGTGTGTGGTTGCTGTCTGTTGAGTGCTGGCAGGTAATTTGAATTTGCAAAGGATCATGGTAGGGATTTGTGTCCTTTATATGGGTGGAGTTGTGGGTGTGTCTTCGTTCCCTGCCCCTCCCCCCAGTATTTATTGGCTTTGTAATTGCTTGTTTGGCCTTTTTTTGTGTATTTTCCCTTTGTACTTTTTGTGCATGTAGGAGACGTTCTTGTGACCGAGTCGGACTCTGCAGTTGTCTCGTACGGGCTTATCCGTTTCGTTCACGCTGTGTTTGTGCTGTTTTCTATGCTGCGTACGCGTCGGTCGCGGTGTTTTGGGTTGCTTTGCCTCGCAGTTTTGTATGCGTGTCGGTCGTACGGCTTGTCCTCCGTGCGACTCGGTCGTGTTTTCCACGCCTTGCATCGTACTTGGCGGGTGGGAGTCCGCGGGTACGTCTCTGCTCGGTATTGTTCCGGGTGCGAGTCGGTCGGTTCGAATCGCGTGTTTTTCCGGCCGGATTGCAGTTTTCCGCGCGGCTCGGTCGTTCGGCTTGTGTTCTGTACGAGTCGGTCGGGTTTTGCTCGCTTCTCATCGTACTTGGCGGGTCGGGCTGCACCGGTACGTGTCGGTCGGAATGTATTCCGGCTCCTACTCGGTCGGTACATTTTCCGGCCGGAATCGGAATCGGCCCCTCTGTTTGACTGCGCTGCAGGGTCTGGGCTCAGCGCAGGTTGCGGCCGGATGATGTGTTTTTTATTGCCTGCCAATGGACCTGGGCCCCTAGGAACGGATGCCACCGGCCAGGTTTTGACTGTCCTCCCTGACCTCGATAGACGGACACTTCAGGGCAGCCCGACACTCGCTGCATTACTGAGTTGTGAGACTACTGGCCTGGCTTTCTGTGAACGTTGCTACAGGCTTCTCTCGAAGTGCAGGGTCCTCCGTTTCCCATAGTTTTTATTTTGGTTTGAATTCTAAGGTAGGAATTGTTTTTCTTTTAATAATCGAGTATGCTTTGTTTCTCTATGCCAGGTTTTCCTCTCCTGACAGTGTTTTCAGTTTGCTTTTACTTTACTTCTTGCATTCCAGAGGCCTGTGTATTCTGTGTTCTGTGTATTTGTAAGCAGTTGCAGCCAGTGCTGGGACCGCTGACTTTTGTTTTGCTCGTTCCGCCCGCGAGTGAGAAGGACATGGGAATCGGCCCAACTACGACCGACGATGTGCTGTGCAGGTGCTGTGTTTTAACAAATAAAAAACACATTCTGTCGAATTTCTTGTGTGTCCAGGAGTTTCTGGCAACAATTAAAATCATGCCAACATAACTCTCATGAATAATGTTCCTGCTGGACCAAGATCAGCGTGTCGTATAGTGGCAGTTTTCACCCATACTGAAGAAGCACAGAGTGTTAATATGCCTGCTGTAAAGAACGTGTACATGCATATCACTAAAGTGCGTTTTATGTGGGTAGCACTGTGGGTTACTGCTTTTGTCACAGAGATCCTTTTCTTACACTTCATAAATTGCAATCCTAAATTACAATCCTAATATAACACAATTACTTATGAACTACAATGAAGGACCTGTATTCAAACTGCATGTTATAGGTTTAGAGCACTAATGTTGCTAAAAGGTTTAGTTTGGGTAGAAATACATTGTTTTAAGTAAAACCAACCACTGTGGTACATTTTAAATCACAAGTTTGTGCTTCTCCAGACCAAACACTCCTAAAATATACTGCTTAGTATGCATGAAAAGTGATTCTACAACTTCTAATCCTCACTGTTTTATGTAACATTTCCTTTAGACTGATTTACACACATATGATTGATTGTCTCTTTATAATGTGTGTATGATGTAAAGTGCTCTGACACCCTACACTAGTATGAGGAGCGCTATAAAATAAATGAAACACATGAAATTGAGAGATTAGTGCCTTTCATTTCAGGTGCTTTGTAGCAGTTTCAAGATCCTCTTACAGCTTCTTGCTGCTCATATGGGTGTAACATCTGATATTTATCTGTCTCCATGGACTTCATTGCTTGATTTTACTCGCGACAAAGTGTCACTCTTAAGTGTCACACATTGGTCGTTGAATGTCACTTATAAGTACACTGAAACTATGAAAATGTCACACATAAGCAATCTCAAACCTTGGCAGCTATGTGGAATGTAAGAAAAAACAGAAAAATAAACATAAAAGACGGACTGGATCATCCACTACTCAGGAATCCGCTGGGGTGTTTATAACTTAAGAGACCACAAGAAAATTAAAAACCTGAGCCGTAACAATATTCTGATAGCTAATCTTTACGTTCTTTTCAGGACACTGATTGTAAAAGAACATAGAGGGGAAGCTGATCCGAATACCGAAGAAAAAAGGAGTACCATAAGAAATGGAAGCAGGACACAACACTTACATCAGTGTAAAGAGGGAAGTGAAACGATTGGATTCTTAAGCCCCAGTAAAGAAGAAGAAAGTAGCAGGACGTTCTAAGAAACATGCTGATCTACCTGCGAGTCCTTCCGCAAACAGGACTTTGGAAAGAGTGCTCCTAGACAGCGCCGCAGAAGTCACAATAGCACATCAGATGCTTCGGAGGTTTCTGGATGCAAATCTAACTGATGACTTTGTGCAGATCAAGACTTTAGATCAACATTTAAATACTCCTGATAGGGTTTGCAGTCAAAATATAAAAATTGAAGGGGACATACCACATAATATCAAAGCAGTCTTTTGGGCAGAATTATCTGATGATTATGACAACATCCTAACAGAAGAAGATTGGCCTCTAACCTTCATTAGGAAAGCATTACAGGGGGGGAGTAAGCCATAAGGGTAGCCCTCTCTACCATAGTACCTGAAGATATCAGGGAAATTTATGCCAGCAAATGGGCTATGAGACACACTCGTCCTTACATAGAAATCAAGCAGCTGGAGCAAACACTCTAATCTACATGTTTTTCCCTTAATCAGTAAACCACAACCAGACGCAAAATATCCTTTAAAGCCATAAGCAAAATGGGGTATAAAAGCAATATTAGATCAATTACAGTACCAGGGCATAATAGTGCCTTGCCTCTCGTCAATAAACACGTCCCTTTTTCCCATCTCCAGACCAGAAGGCTCCTATAGATTAGTCCTAGACTATAGGAATTTGAATGCGCACACACTAACTTATGCAGTCCAAAATGCTCAATACACAGGTCTAATGACCAACCTGGATCGAAAAAAATACAAGACAACCCTGGATATTTCCATTTCCATTTCCAAATCATAGTGCCTGAAAGTGCGTAACTGCTTTCAGTTTCAACGCAGTGCAGTTTTCATTCCGAGATTTGCCCATTTGCAATAAGAACAGTCCTGGATTGTTTCCAGCATGAATCATGGAGACCTTGCAACTAGGCCTGGGTGGTGAACTTCGCTCCGTTCGCGAAGTTTGCGGAGCTTTCTGCACTCCGCACTCGCGGAGCTCGCGGAGTGCAGAAACTCCGCCCGCGATGTGCAGCGGAGTTTTTCCCCTCCGCGATCGCGAACAGTAAGTTTGCGAGTGGGGCTGCCGCCGGGTAGAATTTCTACCCGAGCGGCAGGAATACTCAGCACAAACTGCAGTTGCACTGCACTCCGCCACTGCGGAATCCCCGCAGAGTTTTGTAACTTTATGGAGTTCCGCGTAGCAAAACTCTGCGAACTACGCCCAGGCCTGCTTGCAACCAGATCCTGGAATACTGTCATACATTGATGATATCTACCTTATTGATGATGATTTGAATCTCCACCTAACCATGATAAATAGAATAGTGACCAAATTGACATCACATAGTTATAAAATACCTAAAGAAATTTAAGATTGCCTACCTGACTGTAATCTTCTTGGAATATGAATTATCCAGCGAGTGCATGGGTTCAGCTCCAGACTTCCTCCAGAAGTGCACTACCTTGCAACCCCCTGACACACTGAAAAAGTTGCAGTCCCCGCTGGGATTTCTCTACTTTGGTCGTACGTATCTGCCTCACTACACTGAGAGAGTGAAGCCTTTGTATGACCTGATTTCGTCCACGTTCTTATGTAAACAATGGCTGAACATTCACACTGATATCTTACATTCTCTGCAAGCAGACATGCTTGAGACTTAATATTTACAAACTTAGGACGATAAAACCAACCTAGTTATCGGAGTCATACCCAGTCACTATGGGTACGCTTATGTGACCTACAACTAAGGACAGACCATTGCTTACAAGTCTTGCTTGTATTCCCTAGCTGAAGCATGTTTTGCTTCCATTGAAAAAATCCTGGTGGCTATACAAACAGCTATTCCAAAGGAGCTCCCTTTGGCACAGGGAAAACATATCATTATTGTTTCTTCTGTGCCAGCACTAGAAGCAGCTACCAAGGTAAGCATTCCGAATGCTCACGTGCTTACATCAGAGATTGGTGCAGTGGGCCTCTACTTTTAGTGCAGTGGATGTAGAGTTGCGGTATGATCCTTCTTTTCGTACACAATGCTTTTCTCTAATACCGAGCAGGCTGTTGCTCCGACTCTCCATATTTCCCCATTGAGTCTCACTGGAGTATCTTCCTATGCAGATGGCTCTGCCCAACCTAGGGTAGGAACTAAATACAAATCCCCTCAGCCTGTGAAGCAGTACAAGGTGTAGTAAGGATGGTGAATTCATCCCACAGTGCCCTCACACTAAAGCCTTAGGTGACAGTACTGCACAACATGTGAGAATTACATGCCCTGCTACTTGCATTACAAAAGGCTGACTCATCAGTGCCCACAGGTTGTGTCTGACTCATCCTTCTGTGTGCAAGGTTATAATGTTGATTTGCAGCATTGGTGGTTGAATGGATTTAAAGAGAAACCTATAAAGAATAAACAGCTTTGTGGAAAGATAGCGGTCTTACAAGACAAGCCTCCATTGGTGCATGTGAGTGGCACACTTTGGGGAATGAGCTTGAAGGTATTCATGTTAAAGGGAGCTGTGTAGCTGACCTGGTGGCAAAGAGCTGCATTGCAGACTGTTAGAGTAGCAGCACTAACCAGATCTCAAACAAAGATCGACACAGATACCTTAGCAGACACAAATGCAACCAAGAAAGCTGGGAACCTCCAGCAGGTTTTCCAGCCAAATACTCCTACACCCTTAATTCATATACAATTCTTGTAGTTACAATACCAGGAATGGGAGGCAAAAGCATATTGACTAGTCTGTACTGATTAAATTAAAGCACGGAGATCCCACAAGGGACTCACATCCACTCATGCAGGAACTAACTACAACTGTAGCAATGTTATAGCAGTGCTACCTGTTGGCCTAGTTTATACAAACAGACTAGGGACTATGTTAGGCAGTGTGACATTTGTCACAGATCCAAGCCTCCACTGTCAAAAGACTCTTACCAGTTCCTCATGATCTCAAATATCCCTCTCCGGGTGGTTTATTGGGCCACATTGGTCACCTCCATTCAGCCAACTGATATAAGTGCATCTTGGTAGCAATTGATTCATGTTCTCGATTACAAATGGATTTGGCCACATAGAAATGCAAGTGCTTCAGCAGTAATAAAAGATTTGCAGTGCCTAGTGGCAATTATGGCAGTTCATTCATTTCATTCGCATAATGGTCCTGGGTTTGCCACTAAGGCTACAGGGCATCAATGTCTGCTCTAGGAGTTTGCCTGCAATTCAGTAACCCATTCAAAGCAGGAATTGAACAGCGTTGTTGAGCGTGCCAATGGCATGATTAAACAAGCTTTTGACTGCTAGGGTGCTAAGTTCAAGTCTTAGTTGGTACCATAATCTGTATGGAGTCCAGAAAGACTTAAATAATTTGCCTAGATGAGCATTCGAAGGACATGCTCCATACAAGGTTCTCTCTTTAGAGTTCCATATGTATGTGCCAGGCTTACATCCTTCTGGGAAGGTGGCTGGATGAAGATAAATGTGACTTGGAAAAACATTTGAATGTTTTATAGAGTATCCAAGAGTCAGAGACAAACCACTCTGACCCCGCCACCTGTGTAGAGAAGTTTATCACAGCAGCAGATGGGTGGGTTCCCAAAGCTGGGACCTAGTTTAGGAGAAAATCCATGACAAGCAAGCTTTTTGGACCATCCTACAGACCACCCATCACTGTTCTTAGGGTAAAAGGCATCAGACTGTTATTTTGCTCCTCTGCCTAGATCAACAAGGAAGAGACAGGTGTTTATCGACCATGCTAAGAAGCACTATGTGGCCTGTCCAATACATCTGACCACTGCAGACACCAAGAAGGATTCCGAGTAGTGCCTCCTAACCTCTCCCTACTCTGAATACTCTACCCATTTGTTAGGAGTGTGTTCCTCAGGAACAATACCCTCCAATGCCCACCTTCTAGCAATACGGACTCTGTGATTAATACACCAGAGTTTCAGAGTGGCCACACGAGGGGAAGGGTTTTGGGAGGGTACATGCGGGGAGGGAGAACTGGAACAGCGATGACCAAGGATTAGTGCAGGACAAAAAGCACATAGACACAAATAAATCAGTTTCAGTAAACATATGATATGTATGCAACACTAAGCCCTCTTACCTGTTTGAAATTTAAAGGTGTATTCACATACTAGCATGGATTTCAGGCATTTGTGTTTGTTGAGCTCAAGGTAACATTTATCCTCTGCTTGCAACTGTCATAAGGCTGCTTTAGTCACGGTCTATAGTATTTCAAAAGATTTGCTCTCTTATTACTTTAAGCAATGTGTCACACATGCTTCATGCCCACTAGAGTTTACGGCTTCCACAAGATAATGATTCATATGTTTCTCAAGAGGTGTTTAGGTAATCATTATAACCATGATGTGATATAACAGGTTTTTGTATGTTCTCAACTTTCTTTTCCCATTAGATTCTTTTTTGTGTTTGCAAACAATCCTTAGCACTTACAATATTGCTTGTCCCATCAAATCCTTAGCGCTTAACGGCATTAATTGTAACTGTTCACTGTGTCCCATCCACGGTCACTCGAGCACACTATCATCACTAAACTACTGTTTGCCGATCTGACTTGTTTTGTGACCTAAGAATCTTTTTCTCTCCCTCTCTAACTGAAAATCCTACAGTGATTCATTAGGCTCTGGTTATTGAGGAGAGCTGGCTGCTGCCAGGACATGGATCGTGCTAATCACAGAGCGCTCGGCTACGGGCAGGGGCTCATTTAATTAGACTGCTGCAGTGACCGCACTCGAGATGGGGACTGCGTTGTTAGTGTGTGACGTCAGCTGCATAGTCACGTTCCAAACAACTAGAATGCAAAACATAAAGCTAGTATGGGTTGCTTATGCATTATACTCGCATGGAGCGATTATTGTTCATGGCCCCGCATTACTCCTTCTGGGCAGCATTACTTTCATATGGGCACCGAGGTTTGTAGGTAATCCATTAGTCTATGGGTTTTTGATGCCTGATGTCACAGTAAGGTATACCTCACAGCGCAGACAGCACAATCACCCACATAAAGACCAGTGCAGGCACATAACAAACAGGGTACCAAAGAGCACATCAGCAGCCAAGCTATGCTCAGGTGCCCGAGGGTTGGGCTGACAGGTCAAAGGTCATGACACCCTTGAATGAAGCAGTAACATTTCTGGCTCAGGTTCCCAGCCAGGGATATTTGAGCAAAACACTCTATGCAGAAACATTAAGTGCAACAAACATAGCTAATGCTGCTGATATGGCAGTGGCTACTATTCCAACACAATTCCATGTTTTTCTATGAAATTCCACCTAATGTTACATCATTAGGAATGGTACCCCTTTTCCAGAGCCAAGAGAGACCAATGAAATTGAAAATGACTCTGAATATTTCAGAGGCTATTGTTCCAACCCTTTCTGTGGTCACTCACCACCAGAGACTGCTTCATGCTTGCCAATGGTCTTGTGACAAGTATTTGATTCCTCCGTGGTTCTATGCCTGGATGGTTTTTGGAACTTTTCTTCTCATCATGTGGTTATCAATGATTCTCCTCATTCTCACTACTACTGAATGGACATTTCGTCCTTGCAAGAACAATTGCATCACCTGTGGTTCACGAACTGCAGCCACACTCTTCATGTCATAGAGCACAAAAGAGGTCTCTACGGCTGTGAACATTACTGCTTATCCTGTGTCCATGGGTATAGCCTGGGAAAAGGTTTCATATCAGATTATGGGACACACTGAGAAATTACAATTACCTTATGTTATAAAAGTTTCAATGAATGATGGTATAATACCCGGTTCTATTTCCGATGATTGGGACATTAAGACTGTTGAAGGAATGATGCCTGATTTACAGGCATATGCTACTTTGAATAACGAGGATCCTTATTTGAACTCAGCAATTAAAAGAAATGTATTGTTTTCACCACTATGCACATAATTTAATACATAGGACTGGCTATCCTAGAGAAGTTCATAATTACACACAGTGGGGACATTGTATAGCGCTGCCTCCAGATAGTCATTCTAATTTCTTGAAGAAATCCCCTTACTTTCAAAGTACTGAAAGGCCACACCCTCAGCCTTTTATTTCACAAGAAGTTACAGCAGCCTCTGAAAAATGTAATCACTACCAACAAGCTGATTTACTCTACTGAATTTAGTCACAACCTGGCTATTCAAGGATATGAGTATTGGAAAGCAAACATTGATGAAAAAAGCATTCAGGGAACCAAAATTTGACAGATTCAACACAGTGAAGCCTTATTTTGAGCCTGTATAATACCAAAAGAAATATTCGTTCTAAACTAAACTATCTAACAGACTACTTGTCTGGGATTTGGAACAATGAAGAAATTAAGGAAACCTTCTATACCAAAAGTCAGTCTGACTATGTTCAATAATTGGCCACTTCAAGTGAATATGTCTGAATCAGACATAAATGGTATGACATAAAATGGAACTTATAATTCAACTCAATTTCCTGTTGAAGGTTTGGCCTTATGTTCCTATAATACTGATACCTGCATGCAGTGTTTTCTTTCCAACACTCCTACACCGAGAAATCAATCATCCTGTTCCACGATACAATACACAGACACCTGTAGTAGTTACCACATATAGTGTAGGTAAATTATGTTAACATGGCAGAGCTCAGTTAAGAGCAATCATACAATTTAATTGGGCACTAAAAACACTTAGATCAGGTTTTGTGCTTTGGCAACTTCTTAATGAAACATCCCTGTTTTAATCATATAATTTGAAACACACTAAAAAACAATGGCTAAAAGAAGCTACATACACACTATTAAATATATTATTAAGTATAGAACAAGTTAAAACGCACAATTCACAGTCAGTGACACTCCACCTATTACCTGGCTTATACATGGTATTATTTCATTACAAAGTTTCATTTTCTTGACTGTCAAAAGTATAAATCTATTGGCTGGTATGAAACTATTCACAATTGTTCCATTCATGGAAATTTCCTTTTGCCACATCTGTTTAACTGAAATAAAGATGACCCTGTGTATATCAGTATAGCAAATTGCAGAAATCCCCTTGAGGACCATCCTCCATGCGACACCATATCCTTACACAGAATATGTAGTGCTTTGATGCCAGAGTTAAATTGTGTTTTATCTGTTTTCCTCATTGTGTTCATTACCACACATCATGAACTCCTGAATTAGGGTTCTCAATTATTTCTAACAAATGCTACTTGCTGTGGGTTGGAACCTGGCCAGCCATATCTAATAACATTTTCAGCAACAATACAGTGTTGTAAAAGGAACTTGTACTCACGCCTTGAGATAGCATTAAGAACATCCCATGACCTAGTATCAACATGAAATCTGTGCTTTTTGATGATCTAAACAAGATATTGTCTGTTCTCTTGCAATAAGATGTCTCTTTGACTTTAGTTTTTGAAGTTTTTAATCTGCAGACAGCCACAACTGCTTAAACAATTCGAAGGCTATTGCATACACAATACCAGACACATTTTGCAGATAACGTACAAACAATATTTAATTTGTCTGTAACAACTGTTGTTGTGCATCTTTTTAAGAACATTGGATCTGGTCTGGTGACTGACAAAATGTTGGCCAACTATGGTATTGACTGTACTTCAAGATAATAAACATATAGGGGCCGATTCACAGAACTAATCTGAGATATAATCCTAAACTTACGACTTTCGGTATTCACAAAAGGCATTTAGTAGTAGTAAAGTTAGGAGTCCTAACTTACTACTACTAAATGCCTTCTGTGAATACCAAAAGTAGTAAGTTTAGGATTTTATCTCAGTTTAGTAATAGTAAAGTTAGGAGTCCTAACTTTACTACTATTAAATGCCTTCTGTGAATACCAAAAGTAGTAAGCTTAGGATTTTATCTCAGATTAGTTCTGTGAATCGGCCCCATTATTGATAACAGCAAATATGAGACAAACTCTCAACAACTTAAGATTGAAATTTTAAATTAACAGATTTATTGTCCGTACAAAAACCTTTAGGAATGTTATTGTGCAATGTTGGGAAATCAATAGGAAAAAACATTGCTACTTTGTTTTTGCTCTGAATAAAATAAATTGCACCCAAAATAAATGTGATGACTTTATATAATTTAAACTCTGGACTTGATGATAGGCCATCTTCTAAACTTTTGGTTACATTTTTTCCTGATGTTTCGTCACCCTGTTAGCTCATGTGAAGTGCTTTATTCTAGATTCAAATTTGACATGAACAGTATAGGGAATAAAAGTGTCTACGTGGAAAACAGATATTTGTGCCAAAATATGTATTTTCAATGACTAAGAATGAAGGGAGAAATTGGTGGAAATCGATAAACTGAACATTCATTAATTGTACACATTAAATCACAGTGTTGTTCAATAATAATGCCCATATGTCATCTTGTGTATGTATCATAATGGATTAACAGCTCCAGATCACTGGTTATGTTTTATTTTGAGCTGTTCGGTATTCAGAAACTGATCAGTGGAAGAAGTATACAAAATGAAGTAGATAGGGCAGCACTGCCCTAATAGGTTTGCAATCTCTTGCCATTATCTCTGTTAACCTCCTTCGATGCTCATGACGGAATGGTTCCGTCATGAGCATCGCGTGCCACTAGTACTCATGACGGAACCATTCCGCTATGAGGCCAGGGGCACGAAATCCCTCTGCTGCAGACAGCAAAGGGATTTCTATTTCACCCCTATGACCTTGGGAGCTGGGGAAGAGCTTCCCAGCTCCCGAGGTCCCCTCCTGGTTTCTGTGTCATGAGGATCAGCGCGCACGTCGCGCTGTCCTCATTGCACAGAAACCGAAACTGAAATGAGCCCCGGGCACGTAGAAAGACGGGAGAGGTTTCATTGGAAAGGGAGAATCTCCCTTTCCAATGGTACCTCTCCCAGTGGATCCCTGCTTGGGGATCGCCCCAGGAGGCGATCCCCAAGCAGGGATCCACCCACTAGACACCAGGGAGGGGGGAGCGGCCCCTTGGGCAAGGGCTTTTGCTCCCCCCAATTTTTTTTTGGTGCGATTTAGACTTTTTGCCCCCCCTGGGGGGCAGATGGTGGCAGTAGCCCCCAATCTGCCCCCCCGGGTTGGCAAAAAGCCCACTATACGCCAGGGATTTTTTTTTTAATTATAATTTGTGGTGGGGGCTGCCCAATATGGGCATGCCCATGCCCCCACCCACCCCCGGTGGCTATACAAACAGCTATTCCAAAGGAGCTCCCTTTGGCACAGGGAAAACATATCATTATTGTTTCTTCTGTGCCAGCACTAGAAGCAGCTACCAAGGTAAGCATTCCGAATGCTCACGTGCTTACATCAGAGATTGGTGCAGTGGGCCTCTACTTTTAGTGCAGTGGATGTAAAGTTGCGGTATGATCCTTCTTTTCGTACACAAGCTTTTCTCTAATACGAGCAGGCTGTTGCTCCGACTCCCCCATATTTCCCATTGAGTCTCACTGGAGTATCTTCTATGCAGATGGCTCTGCCCAACCTAGGGTAGGAACTAAATACAAATCCCCTCAGCCTGTGAAGCAGTACAAGGTGTAGTAAGGATGGTGAATTCATCCCACAGTGCCCCCACACTAAAACCTTAGGTGACAGTACTGCACAACATGTAGAATTACATGCCCTGCTACTTGCATTACAAAAGGCTGACTCATCAGTGCCCACAGTTATTGTGTCTGACTCATCCTTCTGTGTGCAAGGTTATAATGTTGATTTGCAGCATTGGTGGTTGAATGGATTTAAAGAGAAAACCTATAAAGAATAAACAGCTTTGTGGAAAGATAGCGGTCTTACAAGACAAGCCTCCATTGGTGCATGTGAGGCACACTTTGGGGAATGAGCTTGAAGGTATTCATGTTAAAGGGAGCTGTGTAGCTGACCTAGTGGCAAAGGCTGCATTGCAGACTGTTAGAGTAGCAGCACTAACCAGATCTCAAACAAAGATCGACACAGATACCTTAGCAGACACAAATGCAACCAAGAAAGCTGGGAAACCTCCAGCAGGTTTTCCAGCCAAATACTCCTACACCCTTAATTCATATACAATTCTTGTAGTTACGATACCAGGAATGGGAGGCAAAAGCATACTGACTAGTCTGTACTGATTAAATTAAAGCAAGGAAGCCCACAAGGGACTCACATCCACTCATGCAGGAACTAACACAACTGTAGCAATGTTATAGCAGTGCTACTGTTGGCCTAGTTTATACAAACAGACTAGGGACTATGTTAGGCAGTGTGACATTTGTCACAGATCCAAACCTCCACTGTCAAAAGACTCTTACCAGTTCCTCATGATCTCAAATATCCCTCTCCGGGTGGTTTATTGGGCCACATTGGTCACCTCCATTCAGCCAACTGATATAAGTGCATCTTGGTAGCAATTGATTCATGTTCTCGATTACAATGGATTTGGCCACATAGAAATGCAAGTGCTTCAGCAGTAATAAAAGATTTGCAGTGCCTAGTGGCAATTATGGCAGTTCATTCATTTCATTCGCATAATGGTCCTGGGTTTGCCACTAAGGCTTACAGGGCATCAATGTCTGCTCTAGGAGTTTGCCTGCAATTCAGTAACCCATTCAAAGCAGAATTGAACAGCGTTGTTGAGCGTGCCAATGGCATGATTAAACAAGCTTTGACTGCTAGGGTGCTAAGTTCAAGTCTTAGTTGGTACCATAATCTGTATGGAGTCCAGAAAGACTTAAATAATTTGCCTAGATGAGCATTCGAAGGACATGCTCCATACAAGGTTCTCTTTAGAGTTCCTATGTATGTGCCAGACTTACATCCTTCTGGGAAGGTGGCGGATGAAGATAAATGTGACTTGGAAAAACATTTGAATGTTTTATAGAGTATCCAAGAGTCAGAGACAAACCACTCTGACCCCGCCACCTGTGTAGAGAAGTTTATCACAGCAGCAGATGGGTGGGTTCCCAAAGCTGGGGACCTAGTTTAGGAGAAAATCCATGACAAGCAAGCTTTTGGACCATCCTACAGACCACCCATCACTGTTCTTAGGGTAAAAGGCATCAGACTGTTATTTTGCTCCTCTGTCTAGATCAACAAGGAAGAGACAGGTGTTTATCGACCATGCTACGAAGCACTATGTGGCCTGTCCAATACATCTTACCACTGCAGACACCAAGAAGGATTCCGAGTAGTGCCTCCTAACCTCTCCCTACTCTGAATACTCTACCCATTTGTTAGGAGTGTGTTCCTCAGGAACAATACCCTCCAATGCCCACCTTCTAGCAATACGGACTCTGTGATTAATACACCAGAGTTTCAGAGTGGCCACACGAGGGGAAGGGTTTTGGGGAGGGTACTGCGGGGAGGGAGAACTGGAACAGCGATGACCAAGGATTAGTGCAGGACAAAAAGCATAGACACAAATAAATCAGTTTCAGTAAACATATGATATGTATGCAACACTAAGCCCTCTTACCTGTTTGAAATTTAAAGGTGTATTCACATACTAGCATGGATTTCAGGCATTTGTGTTTGTTGAGCTCAAGGTAACATTTATCCTCTGCTTGCAACTGTCATAAGGCTGCTTTAGTCACGGTCTATAGTATTTCAAAAGATTTGCTCTCTTATTACTTTAAGCAATGTGTCACACATGCTTCATGCCCACTAGAGTTTGCGGCTTCCACAAGATAATGATTCATATGTTTCTCAGAGGTGTTTAGGTAATCATTATAAGCATGATGTGATATAACAGGTTTTTGTATGTTCTCAACTTTCTTTTCCCATTAGATTCTTTTTTGTGTTTGCAAACAATCCTTAGCACTTACAATATTGCTTGTCCCATCAAATCCTTAGCGCTTAACGGCATTAATTGTAACTGTTCACTGTGTCCCATCCACGGTCACTCGAGCACACTATCATCACTAAACTACTGTTTGCCGATCTGACTTGTTTTGTGACCTAAGAATCTTTTTCTCTCCCTCTCTAACTGAAAATCCTACAGTGATTCATTAGGCTCTGGTTATTGAGGAGAGCTGGCTGCTGCCAGGACATGGATCGTGCTAATCACGAGCGCTCGGCTACGGGCAGGGCTCATTTAATTAGACTGCTGCAGTGACCGCACTCGAGATGGGGACTGCGTTGTTATGTGTGACGTCAGCTGCATAGTCACGTTCCAAACAACTAGAATGCAAAACATAAAGCTAGTATGGGTTGCTTATGCATTATACTCGCATGGAGCGATTATTGTTCATGGCCCGCATTACTCCTTCTGGGCAGCATTACTTTCATATGGGCACCGAGGTTTGTAGGTAATCCATTAGTCTATGGGTTTTTGATGCCTGATGTCACAGTAAGGTATACCTCACAGCGCAGACAGCACAATCACCCACATAAAGACCAGTGCACACATAACAAACAGGGTACCAAAGAGCACATCAGCAACCAAGCTATGCTCAGGTGCCCGAGGGTTGGGCTGACAGGTCAAAGGTCATGACACCCTTGAATGAAGCAGTAACATTTCTGGCTCAAGTTCCCAGCCAGGGATATTTGAGCAAAACACTCTATGCAGAACATTAAGTGCAACAAACATAGCTAATGCTGCTGATATGGCAGTGGCTACTATTCAACACAATTCCATGTTTTTCTATGAAATTCCACCTAATGTTACATCATTAGGAATGGTACCCTTTTCCAGAGCCAAGAGAGACCAATGAAATTGAAAATGACTCTGAATATTTCAGAGGCTATTGTTCAACCCTTTCTGTGGTCACTCACCACCAGAGACTGCTTCATGCTTGCCAATGGTCTTGTGACAAGTATTTGATTCCTCCGTGGTTCTATGCCTGGATGGTTTTTGGAACTTTTCTTCTCATCATGTGGTTATCAATGATTCTCCTCATTCTACTACTACTGAATGGACATTTCGTCCTTGCAAGAACAATTGCATCACCTGTGGTTCACGAACTGCAGCCACACTCTTCATGTCATAGAGCACAAAGAGGTCTCTACGCTGTGAACATTACTGCTTATCCTGTGTCCATGGGTATAGCCTGGGAAAAGGTTTCATATCAGATTATGGGACACACTGAGAAATTACAATTACCTTATGTTATAAAAGTTTCAATGAATGATGGTATAATACCCGGTTCTATTTCCGATGATTGGGACATTAAGACTGTTGAAGGAATGATGCCTGATTTACAGGCATATGCTACTTTGAATAACGAGGATCCTTATTTGAACTCAGCAATTAAAAGAAATGTATTGTTTTCACCACTATGCACATAATTTAATACATAGGACTGGCTATCCTAGAGAAGTTCATAATTACACACAGTGGGGACATTGTAAGGCGCTGCCTCCAGATAGTCATTCTAATTTCTTGAAGAAATCCCCTTACTTTCAAAGTACTGAAAGGCCACACCCCTCAGCCTTTTATTTCACAAAGAAGTTACAGCAGCCTCTGAAAAATGTAATCACTACCAACAAGCTGATTTACTCTACTGAATTTAGTCACAACCTGGCTATTCAAGGATATGAGTATTGGAAAGCAAACATTGATGAAAAAGCATTCAGGGAACCAAAATTTGACAGATTCAACACAGTGAAGCCTTATTTTGAGCCTGTATAATACCAAAAGAAATATTCGTTCTAAACTAAACTATCTAACAGACTACTTGTCTGGGATTTGGAACAATGAAGAAATTAAGGAAACCTTCTATACCAAAAGTCAGTCTGACTATGTTCAATAATTGGCCACTTCAAGTGAATATGTCTGAATCAGACATAAATGGTATGACATAAAATGGAACTTATAATTCAACTCAATTTCCTGTTGAAGGTTTGGCCTTATGTTCCTATAATACTGATACCTGCATGCAGTGTTTTCTTTCCAACACTCCTACACCGAAAATCAATCATCCTGTTCCACGATACAATACACAGACACCTGTAGTAGTTACCACATATAGTGTAGGTAAATTATGTTAATAATGGTTATTACAACATGGCCGAGCTCAGTTAAGAGCAATCATACAATTTAATTGGGCACTAAAAACACTTAGATCAGGTTTTGTGCTTTGGCAACTTCTTAATGAAACATCCCTGTTTTAATCATATAATTTGAAACACACTAAAAAAACAATGGCTAAAAAAGAAGCTACATACACACTATTAAATATATTATTAAGTATAGAACAAGTTAAAAACGCACAATTCACAGTCAGTGACACTCCACCTATTACCTGGCTTATACATGGTATTATTTCATTACAAAGTTTCATTTTCTTGACTGTCAAAAGTATAAATCTATTGGCTGGTATGAAACTATTCACAATTGTTCCATTCATGGAAATTTCCTTTTGCCACATCTGTTTAACTGAAATAAAGATGACCCTGTGTATATCAGTATAGCAAATTGCAGAAATCCCCTTGAGGACCATCCTCCATGCGACACCATATCCTTACACAGAATATGTAGTGCTTTGATGCCAGAGTTAAATTGTGTTTTATCTGTTTTCCTCATTGTGTTCATTACCACACATCATGAACTCCTGAATTAGGGTTCTCAATTATTTCTAACAAATGCTACTTGCTGTGGGTTGGAACCTGGCCAGCCATATCTAATAACATTTTCAGCAACAATACAGTGTTGTAAAAGGAACTTGTACCCACGCCTTGAGATAGCATTAAGAACATCCCATGACCTAGTATCAACATGAAATCTGTGCTTTTTGATGATCTAAACAAGATATTGTCTGTTCTCTTGCAATAAGATGTCTCTTTGACTTTAGTTTTTGAAGTTTTTAATCTGCAGACAGCCACAACTGCTTAAACAATTCGAAGGCTATTGCATACACAATACCAGACACATTTTGCAGATAACGTACAAACAATATTTAATTTGTCTGTAACAACTGTTGTTGTGCATCTTTTTTAAGAACATTGGATCTGGTCTGGTGACTGACGAAATGTTGGCCAACTATGGTATTGACTGTACTTCAAGATAATAAACATATAGGGGCCGATTCACAGAACTAATCTGAGATATAATCCTAAACTTACGACTTTCGGTATTCACAAAGGCATTTAGTAGTAGTAAAGTTAGGAGTCCTAACTTTACTACTACTAAATGCCTTCTGTGAATACCAAAAGTAGTAAGTTTAGGATTTTATCTCAGTTTAGTAGTAGTAAAGTTAGGAGTCCTAACTTTACTACTATTAAATGCCTTCTGTGAATACCAAAAGTAGTAAGCTTAGGATTTTATCTCAGATTAGTTCTGTGAATCGGCCCCATTATTGATAACAGCAAATATGAGACAAACTCTCAACAACTTAAGATTGAAATTTTAAATTAACAGATTTATTGTCCGTACAAAAACCTTTAGGAATGTTATTGTGCAATGTTGGGAAATCAATAGGAAAAACATTGCTACTTTGTTTTTGCTCTGAATAAAATAAATTGCACCCAAAATAAATGTGATGACTTTATATAATTTAAACTCTGGACTTGATGATAGGCCATCTTCTAAACTTTTGGTTACATTTTTTCCTGATGTTTCGTCACCCTGTTAGCTCATGTGAAGTGCTTAATTCTAGATTCAAATTTGACATGAACAGTATAGGGAATAAAAGTGTCTACGTGGAAAACAGATATTTGTGCCAAAATATGTATTTTCAATGACTAAGAATGAAGGGAGAAATTGGTGGAAATCGAATAACTGAACATTCATTAATTGTACACATTAAATCACAGTGTTGTTCAATAATAATGCCCATATGTCATCTTGTGTATGTATCATAATGGATTAACAGCTCCAGATCACTGGTTATGTTTTATTTTGAGCTGTTCGGTATTCAGAAACTGATCAGTGGAAGAAGTATACAAAATGAAGTAGATAGGGCAGCACTGCCCTAATAGGTTTGCAATCTCTTGCCATTATCTCTGTTAACCCCTTCGATGCTCATGACGGAATGGTTCCGTCATGAGCATCGGTGCCACTGTACTCATGACGGAACCATTCCGTTATGAGGCCAGGGGCACGAAATCCCTCTGCTGCAGACAGCAAAGGGATTTCTATTTCACCCCTGTGACCTTGGGAGCTGGGGAAGAGCTTCCCCAGCTCCCGAGGTCCCCTCCCTGGTTTCTGTGTCATGAGGATCAGCGCGCACGTCGCGCTGTCCTCATTGCACAGAAACCGAAACTGAAATGAGCCCCCGGGCACGTAGAAAGACGGGAGAGGTTTCATTGGAAAGGGGAGAATCTCCCCTTTCCAATGGTACCCTCCCAGTGGATCCTGCTTGGGGATCGCCCCAGGAGGGCGATCCCCAAGCAGGATCCACCCACTAGACACCAGGGAGGGGGAGCGGCCCCTTGGGCAAGGGCTTTGCTCCCCAATTTTTTGGTGCGATTTAGACTTTTTGCCCCCCCTGGGGGGCAGATGGTGGCAGTAGCCCCCAATCTGCCCCCCCGGGTTGGCAAAAAGCCCACTATACGCCAGGGATTTTTTTTTTAATTATAATTTGTGGTGGGGGCTGCCCAATATGGGCATGCCCATGCCCCCACCCACCCCCGCAAAAATGACAGCCTTTCTGCACCCCTGGGGGCAGCTGGCGGCATTAGCTCCAAATCTACCCCCGGAGGCAAAAAGCCCAGTAGACGCCAGGGATTTTATGGGCAGATTTTAATTAGGGTGGGGGCATTGGTATGCCCATTTTGGGCAGCCCCCACCCTAATTAAAATTTGCCCTAAGTCTCCTGGCATCTAGTGGACTTTCTGCCCTCGGGGCAGATGGGGCATTAGCCTCAATCTGCCCCGCCGAGGGGCAAAAAGCCCACTAGACGCCATGGGATTTTTTTGAGGCAAATTTGAATTAGGGTGGGGGCTCCCAAAACGGGCATGCCCATGCCCCCACCCCCTCCCCCGCAAAAATAACAGCCTCCCTGCCATCCCCTGGGGGCAGATGGGGCAGTAGCCCCCAATCTGCCCCCCCGGGGGGCAAAAAGCCCACTAGACGCCAGGGATTTTTTGGGCAAATTTTAATTAGGGTGGGGGCATTGGCATGCCCGTTTTGGGAGCCCCCACCCTAATTAAAATTTGCCCAAAGCCTCCTGGCGTCTAGTGGGCTTTTGCTCCCTGGGGCAGATGGGGGCATTAGCCCCCAATCTGCCCCGCTGGAAGGCAAAAAGCCCCTAGTCGCCAGGGATTTATTTTGGGCAAATTTGAATTAGGGTGGGGGCTGCCCAAAATGGGCATGCCCATGCCCCCACCCCCTCCCGCAAACATTACAGCCTTTCTGCCCCCTGGGGGCAGATGGGGCAGTAGCCCCCAATCTGCCCCTGGGGGCAAAAAGCCCACCAGACGCCAGGGATTTTGTTGGGCAAATTTTAATTAGGGTGGGGGCATTGGCATGCCCGTTTTGGGCAGCCCCACCCTAATTAAAATTTGCCCAAAACTCCCTGGCATCTAGTGGGCTTTTGCCCCCTGGGGGCAGATGGGGCATTAGCTCCCAATCTGCCCCACCGGGGGGGCAAAAACCCACTAGACGCCAGGGAGTTTTTCGGGGCAAATTTGAATTAGGGTGGGGGCTCCCAAAACGGGCATTCCCATGCCCCCACCACCTCCCGCAAAGATAACAGCCTTCCTGCCCCCCTGGGGGCAGATGGGCCAGTAGCCCCCAATCTGCCCCACCGGGGGGCAAAAGCCCACTAGACGCCAGGGATTTTTTGGGGCAAATTTTAATTAGGGTGGGGCATTGGCATGCCTGCTTTGGGCAGCCCTCACCTAGTTGAAATTTGCTCAAAACTCCTGAGTGCCTAGTGGACTTTCTGCCCTCGGGGGCAGATGGGGGCATTAGCCCCCAATCTGCCCCGCCTGGGGGGCAAAAAGCCCACTAGTCTCCAGGGATTTGTTTTGGGCAAATTTGAATTAGGGTGGGGGCTGCCCAAAATAGGCATGCCCATGCCCCCACCCCCTCCCCGCAAAAATTACAGCCTTCCTGCCCCCCTGGGGGCAGATGGGGCAGAAGCCCCCAATCTGCCCCCTGGGAGCAAAAGCCCACTAGATGCCAGGGATTTTTGGGGCAAATTTTAATTAGGGTGGGGGCATTGGCATGCCCGTTTTGGGCAGCCCCCACCCTAATTAAAATTTGCCCAAAACTCCCTGGCGTCTAGTGGACTCCTGAGGGGCAGATGGGGGCATTAGCCCCAAACTGCCCCGCCGGAGGGGGCAAAAAGCCCACTAGACGCCAGGGATTTTTTGGGGCAAATTTGAATTAGGGTGGGGGCTGCCCAAAACGGGCATGCCCATGCCCCCATCCCCTCCCCGCAAAATTACAGCCTTCCTGCCCCCCTGGGGGCAGATGGGGCAGTAGCCCCCAATCTGCCCCCTCGGGGGCAAAAAGCCCACTAGACGCCAGGGATTTTTTTGGGCAAATTTTAATTAGGGTGGGGCATTGGCATGCCCGTTTGGGCAGCCCCACCCTAATTAAAATTTGCCCAAAACTCCCTGGCATCTAGTGGGCTTTGTCCCCCTGGGGGCAGATGGGAGCATTTGCTCCCAATCTGCCCCGTCGGAGGGGCAAAAGCTCACTAGACGCCAGGGGAGTTTTTTGGGGCAAATTTGAATTAGGGTGGGGCTGCCCAAAACGGGCATGCCCATGCCCCCATCCCCTCCCCGCAAAAATTGCAGCCTTCCTGCTCCCTGGGGGCAGATGGGGCAGTAGCCCTCAATCTGCCCCCCAGGGGGCAAAGCCCACTAGACGCCAACGATTACGCTGGCTTTTTATGTGTGGGGGTGGGGGCTGGCCAGAATGGGCATACCAATGCCCTACCCCCAAAAAATAGCCACAGTGTTTCTGCCTCCTTGGGAGCATATCGGAGCAACCCCACCCCCGATATCCCCCAGGGGCGGCAGAAAGCCGACTAGGAACGGATTTGTTTTTAGCAATATGCCTACCTGTGTATTTTGGGCCCTAGCGCAGCCGGCACATAGGGAAACCTAGCAAACCTGTACATTTTTGAAAACTAGACACCCAGGGGAATCCAGGATGGGGTGACTTGACTGGCTCTCACCAGGGTTCTGTTACCCAGAATCCCTTGCAAACCTCAAAATGTGTATAAAAACACATTTTCCTCACATTTCTGTGGTGGAAAGTTCTGGAATCTGTGTGGATCCACAAAATTCCATTCACCCGCATTTCCCAAAGTCTTCCGAGAAAAATGGTACCTCACTTGTGTGGGTGGGTCAAGTACCCGCGACAGGCAAGGGCCCAAAACCTAGTGAGGCGACATCAAAATTTCCTATCACAAACCAACCTGGTTTTGCACGGGGGTTACTCTGGGTTTTTGGCCCCGGGGTCGGCAGCCATCTAGGAAACCTACAAAACCACACATTTCTGAAAACTAGACACCCGGGGGATTCCAGGGAGGTATGGCTTGTGTGGATCCCCCAACGTTTTCTTACCCAGAATCCCCTGCAAACCTCAAATTTAGCTGAAAAAAAATCACTTTTTCACACATTTGTGTGTGGGAAAGTTGTGGCATCACCGGGCTGACACAAATTTCCTACCAGCCAGCGTTCCCCTGGTCTCCCGATAAAATGGTGCCTCACTCGGGTGGGAGGCCCAAGTACCCGCGACAGGCAAGGACCCAAAACGTATTGAGGCGACATCAAATTGCCTATCACAAAACGACCTGGTTTTGCAAGGGGGTCCCATGACTTTTTGGCCCGGGGCTCGGCGGCCACCTAGAGAAACCTACCAAACCCACATTTCTGAAAACTAGACACCCGGGGATTCCAGGGAGGTATGGCTTGCGTGGATCCCCCAACGTTTTACCCAGAATCCCTGCAAACCTCCAATTTTGCCGAAAAATTTACTTTTTCTCACATTTCTGTGGTGGAAAGTTCTGGAATCTGCGTGGATCCACAAATTTCCTCCCACCCAGCATTCCCCCAGATCTCCCGATAAAAATGGTACCTCACTTGCGTGGGTGGGTCAGGACCCGCGACAGGCAAGGGCCCAAAGCTATTGAGGCGACATCAAATTACCTATCACAAACCAACCTGGCTTTGCATGGGGGTCCCATGAGTTTTGGCCGCGGCTCGGCAGCCATCTAGGAAACCTACCTAACCCTCACATTTCTGAAACTAGACACCCGGAAGTCCAGCGAGGTATGGTTTGCGTGGGTCCCCCATCATCATCCTACCCAGAATCCCCTGCAAACCTCAAATTTCACTGAAAATTCACTCTTTCTCACATTTCTGTGGTGGAAAGTTCTGGAATCTGCGTGGATCCACAAATTTCCTCCCACCCAGCGTTCCCCCAGTTCTCCCGATAAAAGTAGTACCTCACTTGCGTGGGTAGGCACAGTGGCTGCAACAGGAAATGGCCCAAATCGTACTCTGGAGACTTCAAAATTACCTATAGCAAAACTACCTGGTTTTGGGGGCACCTGAGATTTTGGCCCGGGCTCAGGCGGCCATCTTGGGAGAAGTACCAAACCCAAACATTTCTGAAAACTAGACACCGGGGAGTCCAATGAGGTATGGCTTGCGTGGATCCCCCAACGTTTTCCTACAGAATGCCATGCAAACCTTAAATTCAGCTGAAAAAACCACATTTTCCACATATTTTTGTGTGGAATCACTGTGCCGGCACAAATGTCCCACCACCCAGCGTTCCCCTTGTTCTCCCGACTAAAATGATTCCTCACTTGTGTGGGTGGGCCAAAGGCCTGTGGCTAGGAAGAGCCCAAAACATAGGGATTTATAGTATAGCACCGAGAATTCTAAGCGCTACATTTTTTTAAAAATACGTTTTTAGCCAATTCTGCTTTGGACACCCACACAAGTGAGGTATCATTTTACTCGGAGAACAAGGGGAACGCTGGGTGGTAGGACATTTGTGCCGGCACGCTGATTCCACACAAAAATATGTGGAAAATGTGGTTTTTCAGCTTAATTTAATGTTTGCATTGCATTCTGGGTAGGAAACGTTGGGGATCCAGGCAAGCCATACCTCATTGGACTCCCCAGGTATCTGAGTTTTCAGAAATGTTTGGGTTTGGTACTTTCCCAAGATGGCCGCTGAGCCCGGGCCAAAATCTCAGTAGCACCCCAAGCCCAGGTAGTTTTGCTATAGGTAATTTTGAAGTCTCCAGAGTACGATTTGGGCCATTTCCTGTTGCAGCCACTGTGCCTACCCACACAAGTGAGGTACCATTTTTATCGGGAGACCTGGGGAACGCTGGGTGGGAGGAAATTTGTGGATCCACGCAGATTCCAGAACTTTCCACCACAGAAATGTGAGAAAAAATGAATTTTTCAGCAAAATTTGAGGTTTGCAGGGGATTCTGGGTAGGATAATGATGGGGGACCCACGCAAGCCATACCTCGCTGGACTCCCTGGGTGTCTAGTTTCCAGAAATGTGTGGGTTCGGTAGGTTTCCTAGATGGCTGCCGAGCCCCGGGCCAAAACTCATGGGACCCCCATGCAAAACCAGGTTGGTTTGTGATAGGTAATTTGATGTCGCCTCAATAGCTTTGGGCCCTTGCCTGTCGCGGGTCCTTGACCCACCACGCAAGTGATGTACCATTTTTATCGGGAGACCTGGGGAACGCTGGGTGGCAGGAAATTTGTGGATCCACGCAGATTGCAGAACTTTCCACCACAGAAATGTGGGGAAAATGTGTTTTTTTTGACAATTTTTTAGGTTTGCAAGGGATTCTGGGTAACAGAACCTGGTGGGAGCCAGTCAAGTCACCCCATCCTGGATTCCCTGGGTGTCTAGTTTTCAAAAATGTATAGGTTTGCTAGGTTTCCCTAGGTGCCGGCAGAGCTATGGTTCAAAAACTACAGCTAGGCACTTTGCCAAAAAAGGGTCATTTTTCACTGCGAAATTGAGGTGTGTCCACGTTGCGTTTTGCGCCGTTTCCTGTCGCGGGCACTAGGCCGAGCCCACACAAGTGAGGTACCATTTTTCTCAGAAGACTTTGGGGAACGCGGGGTGGGTGGAAATTCTGTGGATCCACGCAGATTCCAGAACTTTCCACCACAGAAATGTGGGGAAAATGTGGTTTTTGACAATGTTTTAGGTTTGCAAGGGATTCTGGGTAACAGAACCTGGTGGGAGGCAGTCAAGTCACCCCATCCTGGATTCCCCTGGGTGTCTAGTTTTCAAAAATGTATAGGTTTTCTAGGTTTCCCTAGGTGCCGGCAGAGTTATGGTTCAAAACTACAGCTAGGCACTTTGCCAAAAGGGTCATTTTTCACTGCGAAATTGAGGTGTGTCCAAGTTGTGTTTTGTGCCGTTTCCTGTCGTGGGCACTAGGCCGACCCACACAAGTGAGGTACCATTTTTCTCGGAAGACTTTGGGGAACGTGGGGTGGGTGGAAATTTGTGGATCCACGCAGATTCCAGAACTTTCCACCACAGAAATGTGGGGAAAATTTGGTTTTTTTGATAATTCTTTAGGTTTGCAAGGGATTCTGGGTAACAGAACCTGGTGGGAGGCAGTCAAGTCACCCCATCCTGGATTCCCCTGGTGTCTAGTTTTCAAAAATGTATAGGTTTGCTAGGTTTCCCTAGGTGCCGGCAGAGCTATGGTTCAAAAACTACAGCTAGGCACTTTGCCAAAAAAGGGTCATTTTTCACTGCGAAATTGAGGTGTGTCCACGTTGCGTTTTGTGCCGTTTCCTGTCGCGGGCACTAGGCCGACTCACACAAGTGAGGTACCATTTTTCTCGGAAGACTTTGGGGAACGCGGGGTGGGTGGAAATTTGTGGATCCACGCAGATTCCAGAACTTTCCACCACTGAAATGTGGGGAAAATGTGGTTTTTTTGACAATTGTTTAGGTTTGCAAGGGATTCTGGGTAACAGAACCTGGTTGGAGGCAGTCAAGTCACCCCATCCTGGATTCCCCTGAGTGTCTAGTTTTCAAAAATGTATAGGTTTGCTAGGTTTCCGTAGGTGCCGGCAGAGCTATGGTTCAAAACTACAGCTAGGCACTTTGCCAAAAAGGGTCATTTTTCACTGCGAAATTGAGGTGTGTCAACGTTGCGGTTTGCGCCGTTTCCTGTTGCGGGCACTAGGCCGACCCACACAAGTGAGGTATCATTTTTCTTGGAAGACTTTGAGGAACGCGGGTGGGTGGAAATTAGTGGATCCACGCAGATTCCAGAACTTTCCACCACAGAAATGTGAGGAAAATGTGTTTTTTGGACAATTTTTAGGTTTGCAAGGGATTCTGGGTAACAGAACCTGGTGGGGAGCCAGTCAAGTCACCCCATCCTGGATTCCCTGGGTGTCTAGTTTTCAAAAATGTATAGGTTTGCTAGGTTTCCCTAGGTGCCGGCAGAGCTAGGGTTCAAAAACTACAGCTAGGCACTTTGTCAAAAAAGGGTCATTTTTCACTGTGAAATTGGGGTGTGTCCACGTTGCGTTTTGCGCCGTTTCCTGTCGCGGGCACTATGCCTACCCATGCAAGTGAGGTACCATTTTTCTCGGAAGACTTTGGGGAACGCGGGGTGGGTGGAAATTCGTGGATCCATGCAAATTCCAGAACTTTCCACCACAGAAATGTGAGGAAAATGTGGTTTTTTTGACAAAATTTTAGGTTTGCAAGGGATTCTCGGTAACAGAACCTGGTGTGAGGCAGTCAAGTCACCCCATCCTTGATTCCCCTGGGTGTCTAGTTTTCAAAAATGTATAGGTTTGCTAGGTTTCCCAAGGTGCCGGCAGAGCTAGGGTTCAAAAGCTACAGCTGGGCACTTTGCAAAAAAAGGGTAATTTTTCATTGTGAAAATGTGGTGTGTTCACGTTGGGTTTTGAGCCATTTCCTGTTGTGGGCACTATGCCTACCCACACAAGTGAGGTACCATTTTTATCGGGAGACTTGGGGTAATTCAGATTTGTAAAGCAACTGTTATTAACTATTGACTTTCGATGCATTCTGCCTTCCAAATGAAAGACATTGTGTAAAAAGAAGTCATTTTAAAAAATGACCGATAATTCTCATGCTAGTATGAGTATTCCCAATTTCGGAAATGTGCAAATATCTACTGTTTCTAAACTCTATATTTTGTTCCCATTTCAGAAATACATAGGTGTCTTTCATACCGATTTTTCCATGTATACATTTTCCCACAATAATTGCTATATACCCGGTACATAATAAAAACCATTGCAAGACGCTGCTCAGTTATTGGCTCTGGGTTCGTCGGGTTCTTTGTGAACCTACAAGTCCTATATATCCCCACAACCAGTAAGGTCCAGCGGATGTAATGGTATATTGCTTTCAAAGAGCTGTCATAATTAGAAGAAGTTACAGGTGAAAACGTTGACACAAAAGGCTGTTTTTTCAACTAATTTTCAATTTTTCCTATATTTAACTGTTAGTTTCTATAAAGAAACCTTGATGGATCTACACAAATGACCCCTTGCTGAATTCAGAATTTTGTCTACTTTTCTAAAATGTATAGCTGTCTAGGATCCATTATTACTTTCATACCCATTTCTACCATTAACTGGAAGTAGGTTGAAAGCACAAAAAATAGCAAAAATAGGCTATGTCCCAGAAAAATGCCAAAACTGTGTAAAAATGTTGGTTTTCTGACAAAAGTCTGTCATTCCCTAAAAGCTGGGAAAATGGTGATTTCAGCCCCACAAACCCTTTTTGATACCATTTGCAGGGAAAACCCAGATGCTTTCATTTGCAGCCCTTTTTTTCGCATTTTTCCCAAAACCCCCAAAATTTAGCTGTATTTTGACTAATTTCTGGGACCCCTCCAGGGGAATCCACAAACCCTGGGTACCTTTACAATCCCCATGATGTTGGAAGAAAAGGACGCAAATTTGGCGTGGATAACTTATGTGGTCAAAAAGTTACAGGGGCCTAAGCGCGCACTACCCCAAATAGCCAAAAAAAGGCTTAGCACAGGGGGGGAAAAGGCCTAGCAGCGAAGGGGTTAAGAAAGAGTTCAGCTGGTAAATAATGATATAAACACTTAATCCCAGGCCATGTCATCTCAGAGATGTCCATCATCATCTTTATCAGCATTTAAAAAAAAATCTAGGCTAATTCATAGTTCAATAATTTATTGCAGCTGGTATCTCTTTACATTTCTGTTAAGAGAACAACCATGTACAAATTCCTTACAGGTGTGATGAATAATTTCAGGCAGTATGTGTTTAACTATTTTAGCAGTCCTGTCAATAAATATTTTTTAACCTTCCATATCAGGCTGATTGGAATGTTTGAAGATTAATATAAAATATCTTTATCATTGATATTTTTTGCAAAATGTTTACTTTCTTAATGCCATTTTGAAATTACACTCTCATTCTATCATTTAAATTTGTGAGGAAGGGGTCTGGAAAAGGAATAAATCATAATTTGCATAGTTTGACATTTGAAGTACCACAAGGTATTAGATGACATCCTTTACATTTTACTGCTTAATTTATACAGTACCGCTATGATTGTCTTCACTGCAAAGGCTTGTAACTGCACTGAATCTAAGTTTTACAATGCATCAAGCAACATGAATTTCCTTGTAATATAATGAACATAACATTTATGATACATACCTGCCATTCATTTTGCATTGCAAATGAAGATTGAGCGATTTGGATAGCTAATTTTGCTAGTACTATTGAGTATTCTTTTTTGCTTCTTTTCATTGTCAGAAAAGGTCAACATTTTTCTCTGGATTGTATTTTTCACACTTAGAAATAAACACACACATCCTTATACCCTGTAGCATATCATTTCTTCAATTATTTCCTGTTTTGATTCATTTCTTGTATTAGTTTGGAATTAAATAAGAAAGCGGTTAGTGTTTGATATTTGCTTTTAATCGTTAATTATGGGTTACAGTGTCTGAGACACATTTTAGCTTCTTTCTTTGATTTAGGCAGGGTCCCTTCCCACAAATGGGTCTGCCAGAAGTAAACAAATAAATAAATGAGGCCCATGAAATTACCATAGCTGTGGTGAGACACTGTGCATTTAGAATAAAGTAAACTTCAATAAGTAGAGCATAAAAGCATGACTTCACTTAATGTTTGAGGGAAGTGGGTGAGAATGACCAAGTATATGGAATTAAGTTTAATACCTGAATTAGGTAGTGAGTAGTTGCAGAAAAGTGTTAAAGAAGTATGTAGGGTGCATAAGGAGCAGCGAGTGAAGGGTAAGTAGCTGTACGTTAGATGAATCCTCAACAAAAAATGTGCTAAATTGTAAAAGGTTTTCTATGCATCGTTGATCATCACCGAATGAATTAGAATGGAGCCTCTCCTGTGAAAGATTTGGTTGCAATAGTGTGAGATTAGAACTTTATGGATACTAATCATAAAGCTTCTTTGCTTCTGGGATCATTTGGCACTCCTGGATATTTTTAAAGATAGAGGAGATATAAGTAGGGTTTTGAAATATAAAGGATTAGAAGATTAAGCCAGCAATCATGAACTTGATTTTGACCTCAAGTGATAACTAAATAGCTTCTCTTAACAATGATGTTAAGTGGTTAAATAACTGAGACAGTGAATGGACTGTTACATTGGTCGATTAAAGGAGTTTTTTTCTCGCATAAATAGCCATGGAAAGTCCCTTTTTATGTTGCATCTGTATAGGCTGAATCTCAAACAGAATGAGAAAGTGATCAGTACGGTTGATTCATAATAGTTTGTGGAAGATGAAATGTGACCCACCACCTATTTAGAAAGTCCAGTATTTTACCTTTGATTTGAGTTGGGTCTGTAGAGAGCTGTCGATTGGTAGTAGCATAAGTGGTAGGAAAAAACTCTTTTTGAAATTGCACCAATTTGCTTTAAAATAGATCTTTAAAAAACATTCTTGTCCTGCAGGTGGTGGGAGAAATATTCCAGTGCATTAATTGCACTCCCACTGTTAAAGTGGAAGCACTTTTGTAAGACATCCATCCTGTACGAGTGGAATATTCAGAATAGAGCAGACTGGTTGCCTCTGGGGCAGGGAGGTGGTGCTTCCCCACACCAGTTTCTTGGAGGCTCTCCTGCAAATGACTCCTAAAGCATTTTATTTTTCTTGCTTTCTCTTGCAGTTGGTTAGTTAAAAACCTGTCAGTGCTGCTGCCTCCCTGATAGTCTATCTGTGATGCCGACTGCTTGCTGGCATACCTGGTTGGTCACATGTTACCAGAGTTTTAAGGTTCAAGGACGGTGTTGTCCTCCAGAACAGATGACGAAATATGCCCAAGATTCAAAACAGCATTAAAAATAGCAATCACTTAATAAGCCTTGAGACTCAAAAAGGCTTGAGATCAGTAAGTTAGAAACCATGAAGGTTTATTAAAAATATTAAAGTACAATACAGACGGCAAACATTAGTCAAAATACATAATAAATCAGTTAGTAGATCAGCAGGAGGGGCAAAGTTTGGAAAATAGTCTAAGTCTAAAGTATGCCGCAAATTAATAACAAAAATCGGGCAGCATCCCTAGTGGCTCATGAGAGAGACCAAGCTCATCCCTAAAATCTCGACTTCTTTTGTAGAATTCCACAATGGAAACCAATGGAAATTGCACAGTCACCCTAAATTGAGCAAATATATAGTACGTTGACAAATTAAAATACAGAATTAATAAAATGTCATATAATGCAATCATACCAACACAATCCCTTAAATAAATAATACAAAACTTTCTCTAACTTAGGGCCTGATTACTACTTTTGACGTAGCGAGAGTGGGCGGTACGCCACTGCTATGCTCTCGCTGCGTCAAAGCCGTGGTTGGGCCTCCCGTCAGATGAGGTGTTTCCTCCTGTCTGGTGGGCTTTTTTTGGCACTCCACGGTGATGCCTCTAAAAATGGGCACCACAATGGGAATGCCAGAATCAGTTCCTGCATAGCATGGACTGTTAAGTCCATGCTGTGCAGGAACTGGTGTTCATGCACACAGGGGGGCACATGTTGTGCCCCCATGTGTGCATCAACATGGCATGACGCACCTTCCTCTCCACCACAGTTTTCATGGCGGTGGAACCTCCATGAAAATCGTGGCGGAGAGGAAACTTGTAATATGCTTGGTGGGACCACGGCGGTCCCGCCAAGCATATTGCAGTCTCAGGACCGCCACGCCACTGCCAGGGAACAGCGGCTCCCTGGTGGCGGCGGCGGTCCCATGGTGGTCTGACTGCCCTAGTCTTAATGGAGCGGTCGGACCGCCGAGCCACTACAAGTCTGGTGGTCCTTGGACCGCCAGACTCGTAATCTGGCCCTTAATGTCATCAGATACAACAGTACAAATCTAGCTACATACCAAGTGAATGTCTCATACATTATTGGATTCACAGTGAGTGAGGCAGGGAGAGACCTTGGAGAAAAATGAATTAACAAAGAAATTCCTCTGAGGCTCTCCAAGAGCAGCATGTTTTCACAAAGCATTAGTGCACATTTTGCTGCATGTGATGCCAATGAGAAATGAAAAGATATATGAAAATATGGCTTCTTTAAAAACCAAGATGAGTCGAGGCCTAGTTCGGCCTTTAGCAAGATAATATAGTTCTATGCATTGCATAATTGTTATTTCAAATGCGAAATGTTCACGTTACTGAGAAAATATGATTTTAATCAAATATTACTTCAGCAGTTCCCTCCTCTGGTTAATTGATCTCATGACCAATATCCCATAATTACATTTTAGAATACAGTATTCACCACTCTCTATCTTGCGTCTTTATTCTTTCAAAGTCTTGATGTCATCATATGCTTACATTTTAATATTGTCCATCTCAAATTTATCTCTCTTCCTCTAACTTGCAGACATTGCTGGTACCTTCTTCTCACACCCACTATTGATTACCTTTTTATCAATATAAAAATAAATAAATATCAAGATAATAAGACCAATTGTGGAAATTAACACAATAATTAAATACTCCAATCTTTAATGTCAAACCACTCACAAACCTTTGCAAGTCCCTTGTGGTCTCACTAAAAGAGCAACCAACCGATTCCCACAACCCATACTCTTTCAGAGACTTTGCCTAATGTGAAACATTAGTGATATTGCTAATGTAATCATAAATAAGCTTGCTGCTGTCAGGGTTTGAAGGTACAACACTGTTGTACTCTCAGCGCATGGCAGACTCCAACCTATTTCACAAGTAAAATATTAGGGCGAGGGGAATTTGCATGATGATAGCACATGTAGCGATTAATTCCTGTTAATATGCTTTAATGCTCCATCAGTGTTAGAAGCCAGGCGATCTACAAATGTAGACAACTTTCTGATTTTCACATCAGTCAAAGCCACACCAACAGATGGAATCATAGCAGCAAGCACACCAAACACCATTTGTTCAAAACCACGTTTCACCCTCACTCATTTCATTCCCATGGTAATGCTGAGTGAATACCAATGCAAGATAGCAGCTTCCCACCCAATTATGTGGTATGTTAAAAAAGGCATTATTACCACAAACACAATAAAGTCCTCTAAATCTAGTCTCTTAACCAATCAAAAACTTATCATCAACCGCATAGCTCCTTTCACATTCACTCTTTCCAACCTTTTCTATTGAACTACTACTTTGAGATCTCTGTCGCCCACACACAGAAATCTGTTTTTCATTTGCTCCATTCTTAGTATAGGATGCACAATTGAATTTCTAAATTTCTCTTCAGCCTCTATTTCTCTTGCCTCGTCCCACTTTTTAAAAAATAATTGTCACCTTTCTCTCAATGTACTCCTTAACAAAATCATGATTTTCTCTACTCAGGCTACACACAGACATATTTTTAGCCATGGTAGCATTTGGGTTGTGTTGAGCAATCAATCTCAAAATATTAGAAAATGTTTAATGATTTTCAGTTTCAATAAGGTTTTCCAAAGAAGTGTTGAAGTCCAAAAGATATAAAGCTACAATTTCTCTAACGTAATAAGCATTAATAAAAACATTTCATGAAAGATAATAAGTCTGGGGCCATTGCAAATTTGTTGCCCCTCTCTGAGACAGAAGTTGGTAGGAAAGTACAAGCATAGCAATTCCTCACTCTCATGATGTTGCTATACTCTGGCAATAAATCTGAATATATGTTCTCTTTAAAATTACCTAGAGACCTATAACTATGTGTTAACTTAATTTTTACTCAAAGATTGCGTGTAGTGTTTATTTCAACTTGTGGTGGTTAAACATATCCAACTGGAGAAATTAAGCCTAACAATAGGCCAACTAGAATGGTAATTACCATTGTCAGTAACAATATACTCAATATTGTGCAACGCTTTGCTTGCTCTTTGCCATTCTTCTATTAAACAAAAATAAAAATAGGACAAAATACTAATTTTAAAGGTACACAATCAGGAACCAAACTTCAATTGCTTCAAATATTCAGTTCATAGATTTGGTCCATAGTGTTCAGTAAACAAAAACTGACTAGAAACCTAAGTTAAAAAACAAAAACAAACTCTAACTATGAAGTTTCTGTGTGCACATTTCAAAATATGTCAGTTAAAAATCCATCAAAGTTCCTTTTTACATCACTTCAGGGTGGTTCTTTCTCAAAATTAAAAGGGCAGAAGTTAATCAATGTATAAACTTTGGCATCCAAATCTTCTTTTACCTCTGCTAGTTAGACCATTCAGGAGATGCATACTTTCTATTTGGCACTCTTATCCTTGTTGACCTTTTGGCAGCAGGTGGTTCACTTTCACTATCATTAGAGTCTTATTCTATTGTCTCTGGCTCTTCTCTGATTGCCTCTGGCCTTTGAGATTTCCTGCACAATATTATGCTTCTTCTCACAGACTCAGGCCGCTTGTCTTCTTGGTGCACATACTCATTTTCAGATTCTCTTGTGACTACTGATGAATCTTCTTCACCTGTAACTTGATTTGTGCTTTCATCTGCAACAGCAGCCTATCTCTCAGCAAACTGCTTTCCTTTGGGGGTTCTTGAGAATAGAATTTCCAGCTTCTCTCCTTTCTCACAAACTGGAGTCTCTGTCTCTTGACCTGTCTCCTGTTCATGATATGTCTCTGTTTCTTCTGCTTTTTTTTAATTTTTATTTTCTTCACCCCCGTCTGGATCCACAGTGTGAACTCGAGTTTGTCATTGTGAGTCTGTGGTAGCTGTCACCACGTCTTTATCTGCAGTTTTCACCCTCTTCATGTGCGTTACTTGGATCCACTGTGGCAGACCAGTACTCTTCAGTACGTTCTGCATTGTACAAAACAGGAGGCACCTGCTCCAGTATTTTTTAAATTACTACACCCCTAGTTGTGATCATTCTTCTTTTCATTTTTGGGTGCTTTTTTTGGACTCCTGCTCTCCTGAGTAAGTTGCCTTTTTGCTGGCTATTTAGCTTCATATTCATTAAGCGATACTGCTCCAGCAGCACAACATGACTTCTAAGAGTAATGCAAATAAAGTTGCTTATTTCCACGAGAAGACCCTCATACAGTAAGCAATTTGAAAAGGAGGACATGGAATGTATTGAAGTGACTAATGAAAGCATGGGAGAAGAAACCCCATCCACCTACAACCTATAAACAGACAGTAGTACCTTGCATCTCATAATAACATCATTCGGTCAGTGAGTAGCAGGAGCTGAGTGCAGAAGTGGATGATAAATTCCTACATAGAAAAAGTTGTGCTGATATGCCAAGCTGTTTATCTTTTCATTATTTGTGTTAAAAGTACTATGAGGTTTACTGTGCAATTACAACTGATCAGCCTGTGCATGACATTCAGTTCGGGCGTTTCTTAACTTGATCTTAGCTTTTGAAAGTTTGCAGGCACGAGCAGCTAATCCTTCACTGTTCCCAGAGCGGCCTGCGAGAATGAAGCCCATACATCACCTCTTAATAGTGCCAAATGCAAATATTTCCAGCTCTAAAAGCTCATTAGGCTGAAACAGAGAGCTACGCTATTTTTATTTATAATTATTTTTTAATTGTTGTTACTGCTTTGGCAGGTACCTGCTCTATGCATTTGTGATAGAAAAAAAACACTGCATCATTCTTCCCCAGCCAAAAAAGAAACTACTTGAAAGCTTTCATAAGTCTTTCAAGATGAAAAGCTTTCGGGTTGGCTTCGGATGACAGAGCCCAAGATTGCACCGAATGCCTGGCTAATTAAACTAACACTAGGTCCTGAGGACTTGCCAGCATGTATTGATTTGTTCTACTTTTTCTAAAATCCAATCCTTTAACTAAATTTCTTTGTAGGAATTGACATGTGGCTGCTCCCACCGCGGCCTTCTGAAGTTTCTCAATCTGCACCCGAGCGTTGCTGCGATCTGAAAGGCTGCAATAATCATCAGGTCTGGGGATGCGTGCCAGCAAGCAGGCACCATGCTGCAGTCAATAGCCAGCAAAGGACTGCCTGCTTGTTCAAGAAGTGTTATCACAGGTTCCAGGCATTTCACAATGAACCAATGCAAATAAAACAGTTGTTGCTTTTATAATGCAAATGATATTTAGTGTATTTGGATACTGTGTTACTGTTGTGTAGCACTACTGTTATCAGCTCAAATCCCAAGGATACTGGCACAGGGGCTGTTATTGGAACCCAACGAGTGTGGAAAAGCACATTAACGTGGAACAGTGTCATCCAAAGAGAAATGTCTTTTACAGTGGGCTCCATCGACTAGTAAGTGAAAGGGTCCAAGATCTAAAGGAATTGAGCTTTTTGATCAGGATTTTAGTCATAATAGCAGTTGAGTTTGGTACATCATATGCTAAAGTAAACTTTAAGTAAGCATGTCATCACCTCAGTACTAGTGCTCATTGGTTTATTGTTGTGGACTCCACCTACTACCCCCTTGTGACTAGATACCTCTAAATGCTGCTAGTACATGGTTGGCTTCTGCCTATTTCCAAGTTCAGAAGAAACTCTATGAACGATAATGGGACAAACTGCGATTATAGTGGCTGCTTACTGTTAATGTCCTTGGCCATATTCCAGTTTGCTTCGAGCAGTGGTCAATATGTTTTTAGAGATCTCCCTTTGAATGTGTGCCGAAAGAGAATTTGCCTCTTTGCTTCTTAGTTAGCAATGGTCAGATCCTTTAATTAATTTGTGCAGTAAGGAGTGATCTTCCACTTGATTTAGCTCTTCTTGGGGCGCGGATGCCATGTGGGTTCTGTCGTTCAGATATTATTCCGGGATAAAGAGCTTGAATATCAGACAGGGTTAGATTTTCAAATGAGTAGAAGGCTTAGAAGCAACAATTTAGTAGGGCCTATGTGTCTGTGGCTATCACAAAATCCTAACAGTAAAATGAATCACACGCTCCATTCCCTCATTGTTTGCATTGCACAGTTGTGTCCTAGCCCCTAAATACACACCACTGGTCCTTCCTTTCTCACATGGCCAAACCCCTTCAAACCATCTCTAATGGTTAACATCTGATAGCTGACATATTCTAGGCAGGTAACCATTTTAAACTTCTGTTCTTATTCACTGCTGACCTCTCTAACTTGATGTATTGTTCTCATGTTCAAACTACATCAAATCCCATACCATCCAATCCAGTCAATATTTAGGGATGATGAAATACCAAAGGCACATTCAATTCTCCCGTTCTAACAGAGTAATGTTGTGAACAATTGCCTAGAGGCCATATGATGTCCAGCCTTAAAGATGTTTTCCAGGAGCAATATCCACCAATTAAGCACTATTATCCAAGGGTAGCGCATTCCAGGTCGGTATTGACAGGGGTGGAATAGAGCACTTGACTTTACTCTGGCCCTCTGACTTCACCCCAGTCAATAACTACTTAGAAGTGCCCATTCTCTTGGATAAAATTCCTACTGTAAATCAAACGCTTAACATTTCGAGTCAAGTTTATAAAATTGTTTGTTAGACTGTGCTTTTTTCATAGACCTATTTAGGAGGAAGGTTAAAAGAGGCATTCTTGTTGATTACATTTTGGTCATAGGGCTCCACTTTATTCCTAGAGTGCTAACCTTCTATAATCATGACAATGTGAGGCACATCATGTTGTTGATAAAGCAAGCTGTATCATCATTTCCTGTGGACAAGACTACAGTAAAGGAACAATTTGAGAGATTTCATTTCTGTTTTAGAAATTATGCTTATTGCTCTGTAAGGCTAAATAGAGGGCACATTTACTATAAATTCTCATCTATTTCTTTGTCCTTGTTAGATTAAAAAAAAACTATGGCATGCTGAGAGAAAGGTAGTTTCAGCAGCAGCGGATGCAGTCAGTCAGTTGATTCCCCAGGGTTGTATGTTGGAACAACGAGTTCCACAACCACGACTTCCCTAACAATGAGGGCGCAACCACGACCTCGTCTAAACCACGATTTTTTTACCACGCATTCCTTTACCACGTTTTTTCGTGTTAAAGAAATGCGTGTTAAAAAAAATGCTTTTCTACTACTACTCCGATCCCCCCAAACCCTCCTGCCCCTTAAAAATGAATTCGCCCCACACCCTTTTAACAAACACTAAAAACGAATCCCAAACCCCTACCCCCTAAAAACGAACTCAACCCCCTTATTACTAATTCTCCCCTCTTAAAAATAATCACGATCACCCCACCTCCTAAAACAAACTTAACCCCTTTTATTCTAATTCCCCCACACCATATAAACAAACATAGCCCCATAAAAACTAATCCCAAACCCCCACCCCTAAAAACTAACTCAACCCCCATAAAACTAATTCCCCCACCCTATAAATAATCACGATCATCCCCAACTCCTAAAGCCAAACTCAACCCCTTATAAACTAATTCCTCCACCTTAAAATTAAATACGATCATCAACGCCCCCTAAAAACGATCTCTACTCCCTACAAACTAATCCCTCCCACACCTTCTAAACTAACACGATCACCCATACCCCCTAAAAACTAAACCTAACCCCCTCAAAACTAACCCCAAACCCCTCCACCCCCTAAAAATTAACCCCTCTTACCTGTTTCTCTGCGACTGCGATGCTCCCCCGAACTCCGCCCTGCCCGAACACTAGACCGAATCAGCCTTAACCATGTTTAAGGCTGAGTCGTTGTTCGTGCAGGGCGGAGTTCCGCTTTCGTGACTCCGGAACTCATTGTTCCGAAGTCGTTGTTCAGGATGTTTCCCTTCCCCAGTGTTCTACTGGTGATTCACCACAGTGTTCTAACAGCTAGGTAGAGTGCTAACCCTCTACATTCAAGACAAAAGTAAAGCTTGCCTGAATACCACTGTGCTTCAATTGGAGCTGCTGGATTTAAGTAATTGTAAAATACTTTGGGCCTCACTTACAATAAACTGACGTAGGGCAGCACTGCAAGTCATTTTGCTGCACTACCCAATGCCAATTCGAAAGGGCAGGAATGCACTGTATTTGCAAGATACCGTGCATTCCTATCCTTTCAGCCAGTGCCGACATACAATTTGCAGCCGAGCACCAACCATGGTGCAAGGGTGTCTGTGTTGTTGGAATGATTGTTTTTGTGCAGGAAGGGGGACCTTCCAGCACAAAAGCAATTACAATAGGCATTTTCCTCGTTCTATGTGAGCCACAGAATGCAGTACACGTGGAAAGAGGAAATAACGAGAAGAAATGTAAACATTTCTCTTCGTTACGCCTGCTCTGGGGAGGCGTACGTTTTTGTCGCTGCCCCAGGTTTACGTAATGTTGTAAATCTGGCCCAGTGTCAAAATCCATGGGTGTTGAGTGGGAGCACCCACAACAACGCCCATGGAACGCCTCCTTGAAGTAGCGTAAGGCAAGGCAGCATTTTGCGCTGCCTTGTGTTACTCCATATCTATGAGGCCATGCAGAGCCATGCAGGCTGGCTTTGCATCACCTCATAGATATGATTAGGAGGCCTGCGCCACCAGATCGTCATAAAGAGCGATAGGCCGGTAACGCAGGCATCTTGTAAATGAGAGCCTTAGAATTGAAAAACGTTCCTATTGACCAGACAGAAGTAAAGGAGCATTGAGCTGAAAATGCAGATAAGAAAACCAGCTGGTTAAAGAAATGTGAGGGGAAGTATGGGTTTTTAGTAAATTATGCCATAATACATTTTTAAATCGCTAAAACATGTACAGAGGGTTGCCTAAGTCCAGCAACCTCTTTACACATCTCTTTCCTCAGAATGTCCATCCTCTCTGTTACTTAAAATCTCTTAATTTTAAAATAGTAACATTTTGGAAGACATAGATTTTGTTTTTATTCTTATATTTGAATGTATTGGAATAGATTTTTTACAGTCGCAGGACGCTATTTGTAGACTGACCTCATCTTCAAAATTAGTAGATCTGTGCCACTGCGGGTAGAGACGATTCAAGCGAGTTGCTGTTTGTACAGTACATTTTCTTTTTACCTGTCTCCCAATTACTCTTGTCAGTAGTTTCGTCTAATGCATGCATGGGCGATGGCTTCAAAATAATTTTTACTGTGAGTTAAATATAAGTAAAAGAATACAAACAGAATTAAAAATATGTTTCCATTGTTTTAAAAAATGCCACCCTCTACACCATATAAATGACTACTTTTAAATGTAACTAATTGAAATACAGTTTAAAACAAGTAGGATTGTAACATTGGCAGAAAAATGAGGACGCTATTTTAAAAACTGTCACAGACTATGCAATTTTCCCGTCATGCACTGTTTATGACCTCATATATTACATCACTCATGATATGTTTAATGACATCATTGACAGCATCCCTAATGACATCTCAAATGGCATCATTGATAATACAGTGATTGTCACAGTATGTTATAGGCTTTGTGGACTGTAGGTAAATCACCTGTGCTTAATTATCTACCACCAAACTAGTGAAATTGGATGTAATCTTTGGCAACATGCACTACACATACCATATGTATCAACTCACCACATTTGGTGGATATCACCCGCTTTTTACTGGTATTCAGATGCCTTATAAACAAATAGCCTCCATAAACTTTAATGGGGGACCCACTTTTTAAATCTTGAACTCCCTCCAAAAAGTGTTCATTCTCTCAGATCACATTCTTAAAGACTTCACATGCCGAACAATTGTAGGTCAAAATGTTGAAAGGTATACATTAGCCACTAATAAGGCATCTTCAGCCAGGTCCTATGAACAACCCTTTGTAGCTTGCTAAAATACACTTCACACATTCCAGGTATGGCCAAAATGGAATACAGCTTTAGAGCCATTCTTATAACCTTACTGTGAGTGAAACATTCTGTGTGCGGCCAGCCTGCTGTGATTGTGAATTATTGCAAGGCCAAGACAAACGTTCATCCTTCGAGGTTGACAGAGTAAGTGTTGTTACATTGGATAAGAGAGCCAGCTCTCATTTACAGCGATTAGCGATCTGTACAATGGCAGAATTAAACCTTTTAAAAAAGATATATTATTAAACAGATAATGGGGCTTATTTACAAGCCCCTTGCGCCACCCTTACGTCACTTTTTCCATGTAAAAAATGACGAAAAAGTGGTGCAAGGGGCTTGTAAATAAGCCCCAATGTGTTTTTGGAAGAGAGTATACGATGTGAGCATCAATCCATTAATGCACAAATTGTCTTTGAAGAGTGTTAGAAATGTGCCCTGTGGTCAACCGCATCAAATACAGAAAATAAATTTAGTAGAATTCAGAATGCAGCACTGTTAAGAGTTAATTCAATGTCTAGTATGAAAGATAACAGAATAAATAAAGAAACAAAGGGGCAGATTTACAAGCCCCTTGCGCTACTTTTGCGTCACTTTTCCCATGTTAAAAATGACGCAAAAGTGGCTCAAGGGGCTTGTAAATAAGCCCCAAAGACTCCAAGCAAGACATGAGGAACTACGAGAATGGGAGCAGAGCTACTATCAACTGGACAGGGTGTCAGGAAAAACGGCATTAAGGCCATGTAACAAATATTTTCATGATTACAAATACTTAGACATGGTGAGTGCTTGGGGGAAGAAAGATGTGGTGAAACTGTCATCACCCATGTCACCTGCAGAAGGACACCAAATCAGGGGTCCATTTCCATTACCCTCTTAACAAGCATTGGCATAGCCAATAGGTATCGCCTTTGGGACCTTATAAGTGCTTAGCCGGAGCTATTGGCTTTGGCAATGTTTTTAAAGTATGTGGTAGAACAGCGTACTGTACTGAATAGTTAAGTCACTCACAGGAGGCGTTCCGTCGCTGTACCGAGACAGGCACACACAGACCGGGCTGATGGTGCTGTGGCAGGTCGCAGCGCCTTTGTGTGTAACTTGACACACAAGGAGCCCTGCACGTACACCTACAAAGAGATTGTGTCATGTGTGGGTTGACTGAAGTGCGGGGGTTGAGCAAGTGCATAACTAGACTAGTGAGATGGATATGCAAGCGAGTGTTTGGACACACTGTGAGCAAGCGTTAGGAAAACGGAGACCCGCAGGCCAGCATGGTCGGTCCTGCTACTTTTTGGGAGAATAAGAAAAACTTCTTCCCCTTGACAAGCAACTGCCTATTGTTCACCTCTCCTTCCCTGCCAGTGACTTGATCTTTCACACATGGGCTCCTGTATTTCTGAGAAAGCAAGATGGATGTTAAAGCTTATTCCAAAGGGAACTGGCAAAACACTGCCAGGGTAGAAATAAGCTAAATTTTGGCTGATAATAAGCCGTCCTCTGCCCGGGCTTTGAAACGCCCATGCGGAGGCGTGGCTTGCGGGCTGAGAAGATGGCAAGGATGCTTTTGCAAATATATTGTTTACATTTTAATATTATATGCATACAATTTCCGACACCCATTTCCTGGCGATAGGGGCGCACAGACAAATTACAGAAAGAGAAAAGGGGTGGAAAGGGGGGAGGGTGATGGGGGCACTGCACCACTGTGTCCAACAATTAAATCGGCGACTGCCTTGAAGCCTGGGCCTTAACCTGCGCTGAAATCCTGTACATTGGTGCATTAAATGGTTAATCTGGAAAAAAGAGAACGAGCCAACGAGGATTGATGGTGAAAGAGAAAACAGACAAAGAGCGAAGCATGCAACTAAAAGGGGATGAGTTTAAAGACAGGATGGAGAGAGCCAACGAACACACCAACTGAATGAACAGGGTATTTGAAAATGAGGAGAGGAAGGAGAAAGTGCTGCGAGAGCACCGAGAACGAGCACAGAACGCATGGATAAAGAACCGACAGATTGCAGGACTAAGGAGAGCGGAGAGAGAAGAGACCAAAAGCAGTGCAACTGGAGACAGAGCAGAGCGAAAGTACAAGCCGTAGGGACAAAGAGCAGGAAACAGAATGAGAAGAAGCAAAATCGAAAGCGCGGCGCCTTGTGTGTAACCTGACACACAAGGAGCCCTGCGCGCTGCTGTTTTTAATGAGCCATGACGAGGGAGGATGACGAGGGAGTAAAGCCCATCTGTTTACAATTAACGCAAGCAGCTGTTTTCAAGCACACTCGTGCTTGTGCTGGCCTCCGCCTTGCGGGAGCGAGCAGCGGCGGCACGAGAGCCATATGTTGTCAATTACCACGCGCGCCGCTGCTCGCTCCCGCAAGGTGGATGCCAGCACAAGCACCAGTGTGTGGGCAAAAGGAGCAGACCGATGGCTAAAGGCCCTCCTAGGGTAGCGCATGCGCGCTGCCTAGGCGAGACCTAATAAAAACAAGAGTTTCCATCTGAGATCTCTTTGGTTTCACTGGTGCTCCCAGACAGAAGGTATGCTAGCAGACATGATAAGAGATAGGTCGCCCTTCATTGGGCATGTATTAAAAGGCGAAAAGCAAAAGTACTTGTGGATCCTAAGAAATGTTCTTTAACTGGAAAGGAGTTGGGGGAAGGTTTGACAAGTCTGTAAATGTTTAATACGTTTTGAATGTCAGGGCAGCAAAGGAAACTAATTAATCCAGCTCTTTTCAAAGATAAGCAATGCCATGTCCCCTGTTGATGAACAGTAATTGCACATGACGTACTTACTGATGTGGTAGCTGAGTGAGTAATGCACCTGCTGGCGATTTTTGAATTCAACCTAAAGGGGTATGGAAAGCTGCAAAGTTTTTCAAACACAGACTTACAATAATTCTTGCCACTACTACGAATATTACCCATTGTTCGCCAAATTCTCTGCAACGTGGAGTTTCATATAAAAATCGTCACTTTCACGCTCCTTTTAAGTTCAGTTGCGAGAAAGAAAGATCACAGACATGAATCCAGTTTTAAAGACATGAGGAAAACAGTGTTACATTTCACTCGCAAGAGAACGGTACATTCATTTTCAGCGCCAACTACTACCATTCAAAAGCAAATTCCACCTGTGAGGAAATACTGTAAATTTGCTAGGAAAAACTCTGTAAAATGCATAGATTTACGAAACGTGAGGTATTATGCAAGCATATGCAGGTTAATAATCAGGAACTACATGAGACTTGGCTTGCATAGCAAAACTTTGTAAAAACGTTGTAGGCAGTTTGCACACTCCTACTTGCAGATTTTTTCGACTTCTGAGGTTGACAAAATACATACCTTCCTGTAGGCTGATTATAATAGACTGATTCAGAGTGCTCAGAGACCTTGGTTTTGTTTAAGTACCATAAACAATTTGATTGTTTAACACTACAAAAAAAAACGTGCGTGTGGCTGTGGGAAATAACTTGTATTGAACCCTGAATCCTATATTCAAATCTCTTTTCCTTTTGGCAAGTGCATTTAATTCCCTTTTTCCACGACCACTTAAATTCTAATTATGAGAGCTTACAGGGGATTTCCATACCCTAAAGCGTCGTATAAATAATTAATCTCACAATATGTATTTCCTTGCATATCTAAGAGTTCATTACTGTGCGTCCTTTGAGGCTAAATGATTATATTCTCTACTTGTCATTAATTCTGGGCAGGAATCAACTTTGACTTTTGTGTTAAAAAAAAACGTCACGTATAATGCATCAAAATGTATGGGGCATATTATCTAGGGTTGGCGATAATTATCGCCGAGCGCGCTTAGCGCGCTTTTCTTTATCGCTGGCTATCGCTGGAATATCTCGCCAAGCTAGCGCTGTATTACCAATGCTCAGCGCTATGGCGATAAATATTCCAGCGATAGCGGGCAAATGGCCAAACATCGCCTAAAAAACAGCGATGTCCCTCCCAAAACGGCGATGATCTTGGTGATAAGGCCCTGTGGCCTTAACCCCATAATCCACCTCCCATGTTAGGTATGCCTAACACAGGAATTTAGCAGACGTTAAATTCCTGCGTTAGGCCAGAGGTAGCGCGATTATTATCATCGCTACCCCTCCTTGCTAATATCGCGAAGCTTCCTTCGCGATATTTTCCCATGTTGTTTCTGTCAGCCACGCCTACTTTGCATCTCATTATCGATGCGTAGCGAGTGGTGACAGAAACGGGAGTTAAATCAAGGATACACGCGCTAGCGTGTTCTTGTTAATAATGCGTTAGAATTATCGCCGCTTTTCGGCTGAAAACGGCCGCTAAAGCGGCGATAATTCTCTTGATAATATGCCCCTATATTTTATATAAATAACAACATTAAACACATTGGGGCATATTAGCAAGAACATGCGATAAATATCGCAAACCTTGCTTAGCGCGCCTTTTTTTATCGCCGGCTATCGCTGGATATTACCGCGGAAATAACATGCTATTAGCAAGGTTTATCTCCATTGCGATATAATATCCAGCGATAGCGGCGAAACCCAGCTTTAACGCGAGAAATCCAGCGATAAAATACTATCGCTAATTCTGGGGACTTAACCTTACAATCCACCTCCCATTGACTTTCATTGCTAAGTCATGTTTTTATCAGTTCTAAAAAACAAGCGCTAATCGGGGTTAGCGCGCGTCTTTATCGCTTCGCGGGTATTGCTAATAGGCGATAGGTATGTAAGCGACTGTTTTCTGTCGCTTTTAGTTGGGAACGCCTACCTTGCATGTCATTAGCGATAATTATCGCTGACATGCAAGGCGATGTAAAACCCGGCCGCTATCGCCGGAAAGCTGTCGCTAACGCCTGTTAGCGACAGCTTGCTAATAGGGCGTTAAAAATATCGCCGCTTTAGCGGCAAAAAGTGCCGCTAAAGCGGCGATAAAGCCCTTGATAATATGCCCCATTATGTGCTGCCAGTGGTCAATTTATATGAAAACAAAATACCGGATTCAACAGCTAACCCAACATGCATACAATTACAGACTTCATTGGGAATACATGTAATTTGTAACATTTTTCATAAGAGTACAAAAAGGGATTTGGCTTTTTTCAGCTACCTTCGCATTTGGAAAAATTATAGCGAAAGCTGAATTGTTTCATAACTGTGGTAAGTTGTTCCAGGGAGCTTGATTACCTACATATGTAAAATAAGTTTACCCCATAATGTGCACAGGATCATAATAAGAAGCCCTTGCAAAACAGGAAGGATAATTACCAGAATAAAGTTACAACTGGAAACAGGTGGCATGGCTGAATTTACCAATATGTAGTGGCCCATTAACAACTTTAGCAACTGGAAACACTTTGAATGCAGCGGTCTTAACTTTTCATCCAAACACAGACGCACATGTAATCAGTAGTCCTGGGCGAAATTTTAATTAAGCCTGCAAAATTTGTAAAATGTATGGTCTGTCTGTAATATTGTTTCACACGGAAACGTAGAAAATGCCTTTTAAGGTGACGTTTTTTTCTTGAACCATTCTCATGCCAGTAGCACAGTAGACATTTTACACAAGTTGATTACATGCTTAAAAAGGCTATCGAGACGCCCTGAAATCACTTTGCACTCTGAATGCATAGTTTTTCACTCTTTCACAATATTTGCATGGAATTCTGTGGAATTTCATAAACAAATTAGCTATTTCATACAAAGATGGTAAGCATAAGTCAAAGTCATCATTTCTAACAATAACCAAAAGAGGAATTCCACTGGCAAGCAATAAAAAAGGCCTGACCCTAGTCAATGGCAGAAAAAATATAGTCCTCATCAGTGCCCCAAAATAACGCATCACTCAGGGCCCTATCTTGATGTCGTTTGGAAACCGACATGTTTGGTTTCACTTTTGACTGCCACATTACAATGCCGGAGGTCAAAAGTGAAACTGGCCGTTCATTCCTGCTGGATTCCGACGGGCTCCTTGAGCCCGTCGGCCAGTCGGAGGCCCCACCGTAATCCCTGAGGAAAGCGTTTCTGCTGTCGGGATTACAATGTCGGTTTCCGACAGGCTTTCCATGTCAGGCTTTCCGACGAGACTTTGGGGCCCCTACCAGTGCCCTCATTCCGCCACGGCCTCCAGTTGTGGGCCGAGGGGGGACCTATGGTGCCCTCCTGTTAATCCCTGCACCGTGTGGCAGTGCAGGAATTACCAGAATCTCCCATTTCTCCATGGGAGCTTGTGCTACGTCCGGTTTACGGCCACAGCACAAGCTCCCATAGAAAATGGGAGTATGCGCGGTCGCATTGTAATGGCGGTGTCGGGACCGCCGACTGGAGGTCGCTCGGTCCTAAGACCGCCAACCGGAGGTCGGTGAGTCCCGAGACCACGGCGATGCCGACATCATAATCTGGCTCATAGTGTTGAAAGTTCTCCGCAGTAAAATTCTTCTCAGTCTGAAGGAAAGCTCTGCTCAAGCAATCTGACGCAATGAATGATTACCATATCTGAGAGCACAGTAACTTTGAGTCATATGTATTATTACATTGGCAGTAAAAACTGGTCGCAATTTGTGACCAGTAGTTTTGCCACTAGTGTGAAAATTTGTGATCACACCTATGTACTAATAGTTCGGTTCATAAAATTCTGAATCAAAATGGATTTTAATCCGACCTACTTTAGAAATATTAATGAAGTACGTTGCAAATTGTGATTCGCTCTGCTTGAATACAATCAAGGTTGAAAAGATCACCATTTTTGTCATTGCATTTTGAATAAAGAAAACATTTTTTTTGTTTTTAAATGCAGCCTGTGTTCAAACACATTTCCTTTTTTTAATGTTTCACTAAGAGTTGATAATGATCTTGTTGACCACTGCCTACCTCTCTGAAACTTATTTCACCAATCAATTATTTAACCTCCCTAAATTGGGGGTCCATAACTTTTCATTAGTTTGCGACTAGAATTATGGTATTTGGAAGGGTCGTCCACAACATGCCCCTTCCTCATACCGAATCAGTATCTAGTGGCAATCGCATTTTACGAAACTGCAAAAACTTTACAGACTTCTAAAATGGTATTCGAACACAGGAAAGTCCATTTTGCAGTCAGAAACGCCAATTCAGAGTGCTTGTGACCTCACAATGGATAATACATCTGTCCCATAATTCTAACAACAGTCTTAAACAAATGACAGCTGTTTGGTAATTGAACTTTTTTCTCGGAGAAAATACTTTGAGGTTGCGATTTTTTTCACATAACTATGATACCAAGATTTATGTGATTATATATAATAAAGGCAAATGCATAAATACATTTACAAAAATTCTTAGAATAAAGCAAATTACATTGTTGCTTATGTTTCTAAAGAAACATGCTTTACAGAAGAAAGGCAGGAGTGAGAAAAGTGAGGATACGGAGTTTACAAAAAATGAAATAAATAGGAAGGCAGGGTGGTGGAGGCGGATATTCTTCCACGGGGACTATCGGATCACTCGCCGGTGGCCATCACCTTATGGGCGGGTCGGGCACGTCAGCCTTTTCGGTGGAGCCTTTCGGCCTGGAACCTACAGAAAGATGACTATAGGGAGCATGTGGAGGGTGCTATTGACCAATACCTGACACTCAACATAGGCTCGGTGGACGGGGCTGAACATCTATGGGAAGCAATGAAGCCCACAATACGGGGTGTAGACATCTCCTTTTGTGCGGCAGCCCGCAGAGCGCGCAGGGAGTCCCTTGTACAATCTGAGGCTAAGATGGTCGATCTGGAGTGCCGCAGTAGGGATGACAGGGACGGTCAGGTCCTTCGACAATTGCTGCTGGTGCAGCAGAGTCATGCCGACCTCCTGCTGGACGAGGCCCGCCAGGCTTGGTTGGCGACCCGCAGCAGGATCTACCAGTGGGGGGATAGATCTAGTAAGCTGCTCCACAGGCTGTGTCAGGGGATACTTTACCCCCAGGCCCTCCCTGGTATTGTGGGCCCAGATGGGGCGTCCCTCACGGACTCCTCTACAATCGCTGAAAGTTTCGCCACGTATTATGCAGAACTATATGCCCCCAGAGAGTGTTTGCATGAAGATGTGATATGCCGCTTCTTGGATGACCTTCCGCCTAAGGCTTTATCCGACGAGGCGAGTGCGGAGCTTGATTTTCCACTCACAGAGGAGGAACTGGGCGCCGCCTTGGGGAACCTGCATACGGGCAAGGCCCCAGGGCCAAACGGCTTCCCTTGTGAATTTTTTAAACAATATGTTTTGCAGCTAGGGCCCCATTACCGCAGGGTGGTGGAGGAGGCCAGGGAGCTGGGCTGCCTGCCTCGGGACTGGAGACACGCGGAGGTGGTGGTGTTCCACAAACCTGGTAGACCTCCTGAACAGCACAAGTCATATCGTCCTATCTCTCTACTGAACGTGGAGGCCAAGATTCTGGCTAAGGCTTTGGCCAATCGCCTTCAGTCTCATATCACCTCCCTAGTACATCCCGATCAGGCCGGGTTTATGCCCCAACGCGCGACACAACATAATATTCGTCGGGCACATGTTGCCCTTGCGTCCATTCAAGGGCTGGGAGAACGGGCAGCGTTGTTACTGGCAGATATGGATAGGGCATTCGACTCCCTTAGTTGGGTATATTTATTTGCGCTCTTACGTAGGCTGAATATTGGACCTCGCTTCCTGTCCTATTTGACATTACTCTACACTGACCTCACCGCGTCAGTGCGTGTGGCTGGCTCTGTCTCCTCCACGTTCTCTGTTGGGCGGGGCACCAGGCAGGGTTGCCCCTTGTCTCCATACCTGTTTGCATTAGCAATGGAACCCTTGGCCGACTGGGTGCGGATCGACGCACAAGTGTCGGGCTTTGAGTGGCCACACGGACTGTCGGACCGTATTGCTCTGTACGCCGACGATGTGCTATTTTTTCTCACTGATTTAGACAGGACGGGGCCGAGGCTGCTGCGCATCATGCAGATTTTTGGGGAGTCCTCTGGCTTATACATGAACCCTCGAAAGTCTACTCTTTGGGTTCTTGGAGATGCGGCGGGTCTTGGCTCCTGGGCATCCTCCGTTCGGGTTGTTTCTGAGGGGATGAAATATTTGGGCGTGTTTCTATCGGATTCGCCTACCACATCTTGGGATAGAAATCTGGCTCCAATATGGGACCGTGTACGGGAGGACCTTAAGACTTGGTCCCATATGCCATTGTCTATCTATGGCAGGTCGGCCATCTTCAAGATGGTCTCGCTCCCCCGCTTACACTACGATCTGCAGAATCACCCCTATCCGATCCCTCCCAGATGGTTTTGGAACGTCAACGCAGCCCTGGGACAGTTTCTGTGGGCCGGTGGGGTGGCGAGAGTTGCCTTAAGGACTTGTTTTCAATCCACTTATTGTGGGGGGTTGGCGACCTCTGATATTTTATCATACTACATGGCCTCGCACCTGCTTGTCCTCAATGAATGGTGGTATGGGGATAGGGCCGACCCTGCATATGCAGTCGAGCGCAGGTGCATGGGGGACTTATCTTTACATACTATACTATACTCTGCACCACTGCGCAATTCCTTGCTGTCTGTCACGAAGGTTGTGTTCCAAATCTGGCGGCAGTCCCTACGGAGGATGGGCTGGTGGAACAGGCTGACGCGGGAGACTCCCCTCTGGCACAATGGGCAGGCACGGCCCGTGGTAGGAGTGCCGGTCGGGCGGTGACGTGGGGCGGGGGAGGGGCAGGGTGGGGGGTAGTAAACTACGGATTAAGGCCGAATACAGGTAAGTGAACATTTAAATAAATAAAACGAATTTCGTTGCGCGCACTGCATCGCATTTGGCGATGCAGCGCTCACAACGAAATTCGTTTTATTTATTTAAATGTTCACTTACCTGTATTCGGCCTTAATCCGTAGTTTACTACCCCCCACCTTGCCCCTCCCCCGCCCCACGTCACCGCCCGACCGGCACTCCTACCACGGGCCGTGCCTGACAATGGGCGACTGCCGCAATTAGCTACTCTATCTGGGTTTCGTGGTTGGGATAGTATTGGTATCTCTACTCTGGGCGACGTAATGCGGGGGCCGGTCCTGAAGTATTTTCAGGATCTACAGAAAGATTTCCTTATGCCAAAATCCCAATTCTATAGATATCTTCAATTCCGGCACGCTATCTCCCCCGGTTTGGAGGACCTAGAGGCCTTAGCCGAGTTTAGCCCGATTGAGGCGAAGGTGTTCATGAGAGATCTCCAAGACCACAAGATCTCCAAAATTTACCAATCCCTGGTCACCCATAGCTCCCCAACGCTGCAGAAACTCAGAGAGGCCTGGGAGGGGGATGTGGGCCCATTGGTGGAGGAGGACTGGACGGAGGCTCTGGCCTCCCCGCGGGGGGCTGCCATAGCTGTAAGGCTACGCCTTATCCAGTTCAAGTACCTTCATCGGGTATTCTTTACCAGGGTTAGGTTATGGAAAGCAGGTTTGGTGGCTTCCCCTGTGTGTCTCAGATGCGAGCGGGAGGAGGGCACCCTGCTACACACAATCTGGCACTGCTCCGCATTGGCACGTTTCTGGAGGGGAGTTATGGCCTGCCTTTCAGAGGTATTGGGTTGGGACCTTCCCTGCTCGTCGAAGCTGGTACTCTTACACGTTATGGAAGGGGTTGGGGGCAATATATACAAACGCCATCTTATGCTGTTGGGGTTCACCCTGGCTAAAAGGGATATTGCCAGGGCCTGGAAGGCACCGGTGGCGCCCTCAGTGTCCGCATGGTAGAACGGTCTGGACTTCTGCATGGGTTTGGAGATTCCCATCTTCACAGCCAGAGGGTGCCCGCTTAAACATTTTAAAATCTGGAAACGTTGGGCGGACTATCGAGGCTTGGAGCTGGAGCCCGTCTCGACGGCGGGGCCCCTCGACCCGGCTTAACTCTTTATCTTCTTGATGTTAGACATAGTCTCATGTGCAATGACAGCTCAAACTTTTCGCAGTAGGTACTTTTTCTGTCAATGTGCTGCTTAGGAGTGGACGTTAGTGCGATGGGGGGGTAGGTTTGTGGGATTAGGGTTATTTGTTGGGGTGTTTTCATTTGTATTGCTCTTCATTTTTCTTTGTTTGCTCATGTAAACGGTCAAGGCATGATGATATACGTTTCTTATACAGATGCCTCTGGGGTTCAGAGCTCTGCTCTATATGTGCTACTTGACAAATAAAATCTGTTTAAAAAAAAAAAAATTTAAATAAATAATGCCTAATACTTACTGTATGCACAGACTTCCAAGGGCTTTGAGCTCCTTAGGGTCGGCAAGTCACTGCCAGATCCCTCCTGTGCCTGCCTCTCTGAGAAACACATGTAAAGTCTTCAGTGAGCTGCAGTAATCAGTCATGACTCCAATGCACTGGCTGAGTCCCAAGGCTCTGCAGTATAAAGTTCAAAAAACATTATTTCATTAGTTCATAAATTATTCACATGGTGCCCGTTTTTGTGAAACTCATAGAATAGATTAAGAGAAAAAAAAGGCATGAAAGAAAATATCTACATATTAGTCTTTTTGTTTAAAAGACTTTTAACTAGAGCTTAATAGACTCAACTTGTCCTTTGGCGTAATACAATAGCGATCACTCACCAGGATTGAAATAAATCATAGAAGTTAGAGAAATGCTGGTGAGGAGTAATTCATTCCTTTCTGTGCCACAGGCGATTATGCAAGGTCAAGCAGGTTACTTTCTGCCCCAAGGAAAGTCGCGTGATGTAGGATTAGTGGAATAGAGTATGATTACATTAACAAAATGAACTAAATGAAATGTAAAATCAAAATGTTCTGTATGTGGTCGCAATCGGTGCTGGAGCCCAGAAGAGGACACACAAGAAATAGGAGCCAGTAGTCAGAGATTTATAAATTCCAGGGGCATATTAGCAAGAACCTGCGATAATTATCGCAAAGCTTGCTTAGCGCGCGTTTTTCTATCGCCGGCTATCGCTGGATATTACCGCGGAGATAACATGCTATTAGCAAGGTTTATCTCCAATGCGATAAAATATCCAGCGATAGCGGTGAAACCCAGCAATAACGCGAGAAATCCAGCGATAGATTCCTCGCGCTAATGCTGGGGACTTAACCTTGCAATCCACCTCCCATTGACTATTATTGTTAAGTCATGCTTTTACCAGTTCTAAAAACCAGCGCTAATCGCGGTTAGCGCGCGTATTTTTATCGCCTCGCGGTTATTGCTAATAGGCGATAGCGATGTTAGCGACTGTTTTCAGTCGCTGTTAGGTTGGGAACGCCTACCTTGCATGTCATTAGCGATAAATATCGCTGACATGCAAGGCGATGTAATTCCCAGCCTCTAACGCCTGAAAGCTGTCGCTAACGCCTGTTAGCGACAGCTTGCTAATAGGGCGTTAAAAATATCGCCGATTTAGCGGCAAAAGTGCCGCTAAATCGGCGATAAAGCCCTTGATAATATGCCCCCCAGTTTCTTAAGCCAGGCAAGAGAGCAAAAATCAGCCATCTTTACACAGTAAGAGGCTTTATGTGGTTACCAGCTGACTTGCCAGTGTGCTGCATCAGTGAAGTCGTCTGGCTATGTACAGTTTTTGTAGTCTGGCCTAAACTCTGTCAGCTGAAGTACAAAAATAGCAATTTGGTACCTGGCAGATTTTACTTTTATTATATAGTTGCTATTGAAATACTATGCCAGTTTCTGATAATACTCCTGTAGCATATTTTAAATAACTCCTCATGAAAAAGATTTGGTAGCATATTTTTCCTGCTTCACGCTAGGTTTTCGTGCAGGGTCGTGAAGAATGGAGATTTTCCAAGTGAAGTGAAATGAGAATCAAGATTTCATTAAAGACACAGAGTCTAACATTATGCATTATATCTTTTAATGCTACTCCTGCAGCACATTTAAAGAACCTTATAACAATTAAAAATACTAGAACCAGAACACTCCAGTCCTTAAATATCCACTGCAGTGAACATTCCACCTCTTTTAATTTGCAAAAATCCTTTCTACTTTCCATCTCCATCTTCTTATCCTCCAAAAAGCCTTCCAAAGTGTCCTTCTTGCTTGTTATTCTGCTGACAAAATAAACAAAGAATCTATCAACATTCTTTTATTTCTACACATGCTTCATTTTTGCACAAAAATCTTAATGCATCATCCATACCATCTTTTTGAAATACATTTCCCATTGTCCCATATTTCACCTCATTTTAGGGTTGTGGAGGGCGGGATAATGTTAGCCTCTGTGTCTTTAATGAAATTTTGATTCTCATTTCACTTTGCTTGGAGAATCGCCATTTCATTTCAAGACCGGAGGCTACCATTATGCATGTTGAAAGCCCTTTAACACTACATTTGACACATGTTCTATTGGTCTGAAATAATGTTTTGCAAAAATACCTACCTTTGACAAATCAGCTGCTTTCAAAATTTCTTCCAGCCTACCAACAGACAACTATAACTTACTCGCCATTGCCCCTCACATAGAATGTGATTTATATTTGTCTTCATCAATGCCACCTTACTTCATGACTTCTTTCACCCATCTTGCAATTCTTGCTGTACTCACCGCACCATATGGCTTTACATAAGATATCAATAACTGATTCTCCCCATGCCTTTTATATTCCAACACTCTGCTCTCATATTCACTCATACAGTCCACTACACACAACTTCCTTTCCTCTAGCAATCTTGCACAATAAATTGACTCTGACATTGTCTTTGTTCTCTTCCACATCTCAAAATACACCCCATCTGGGACCACTATCTTGTTACTTACCTCTAATGCTTTCTCATCTGAAACTCTCCTGCATAATACCAAACATAATAAAGTAGCCAACTTTTCGGAAAGTCTCCTTAAATCCAAATATATATTTGCAGGACAACTCAAAAACAGAGACAACACCGCATTGACATTCTACAACTGTAGCGTGCTTTAGGAGGTCTTTTTAAGCTCATACTTTTTAGGATTCTACACACCATACCATTTCTACCCACCGTTCTGTCATCTACAAGAACATGTCCTGCAGAAATTGCTGACCTGTAGCAATTAATAGTCCGGTATCCTAATCCTTCTTCAAACTTCTCCACTAAAAAATGTATCACCTCAACTACCGGAGCCTCCACAGGATCCACACTCCTCTGTATGCACCAACTAGCCCATATTCTCCAATTCCCGCTATACCTACTCCTAGCTCCTGGAGCCCAGGATTTCTCCAGCAACTCTGCAGCCTTATTCAAAAGTCCCTTGAAACAGCTAGATCTCCTGATACCTTCCAAACTAGAAGGTTCAGCACGTTGCTCTGAACTAAAGGATGATCCTCTCCTTCTGCCTTCCTTAGAAGACCCTCTCTTGCTGGAATCAAAAAAGGCTCTGCACATGCTAACTCCATCACTGAACCAGACCTGCGACACCCAGAACAGTGTTACCAACACTATTTGACATCTTTCCTGTCTCAACTTCAAGAGTACTCTCTGTATCATTGCGAATGGAGGAAAAGCATATGCTCTTTTCCTCCTCCAAATCTGCTGGAATGCATCTACTGCTGATGCCATAGGATCCGGCCTCCAAATAAAATAATTCCCTATCTGGTCAGTCAATCGACTCTCAAATAGATCCACCTCTAGTGGACCCCACAATCCGTCTATCCTGCAAAAACAATTCAGATCCAACTTCCAATCGCTGTAATCCCTCAAATGCTTTGAATTCCAATCTGCGGTCTGATTTAAATCCCCCGGTAGGTATTCTGCCTTTACTACTATCCTGCGTTCCAAACAAACATTCCAAAACTCCTTTGCCGAATTTGCTAAAACTCAGGATCTTGTTCCTCCCAATCTGTTTATATATGCCACTGCTGGCACATTATCCATCCTCATCAACACAGATTGTCCTCCTAGACTTCTCCTGAAACTCTTCACTGCATACAACCCTGCAGTTAACTCCAGGCAATTTATATGCCATGACTTCTCTTCCTTTAACCAAACTCCACCTGTCTGTTGTTTCCATAAATGTGCTCCCCATGCACTCAAACTTGCGTCTGTCTCTAAGACAAAATTTGGAGCACTTCCAAAAATCGCATGTCCATTCCATGCCTCCATATTGTTCATCCACCATAGTAACTCCTCCTTCGCCTCCGCATTCAGTGAGATTCTGCCCCCATACCATAACCCTTTCCTTAACGCCTCCACTTTTAGCCTCTGCAAAGCTCTGTAATAAAGGGGCCCTGGAAAAATTGCTTGTATTAAAGAAGACAGTAAACCTACAAACTTTGCCAATTACCTCAAAGTCAAAAATTCCTTTCTCATATTTTGATGTATCTCCTTCTTTATTATATTCACTTTCTTCTCTGGTAGTAACAACATACTCTTCACTGTCTACCTGAAAACCCCAAAACTCCATCCTTTGAGAAGATTCTAGGACGGATTTCTCTTTGTCTAGTAAGAAACCTAAGTCCTTCAAATTTCTCAAAACCTGCTTCAACTCTTTCCCCAGTTCCTCCTTATCCTGTGACATTATCAGAATGTCGTCTAAGTAAATAATCATGCGTATTCCTCTTTGCTGGAAAAATGACACAACCACCCTCATCACCTTCGTGAAACACCAAGGTGCCAAAGAAAGGCTGAATGGAAGACACTGAAATTGGTAAAGTATCTTTCTCCATCTGAATTGCAGAAGTGTCCGACTCTCCTTCTCCGTTGTTATAGTGAAATGGGCATCCTTTAGATCTAATTTCACTAACTAATCCTTCTCCATCAGCAAATCTCTCAGACAATGGATTCCCTCCATTTTGAAATGTCTGTATGTTAAATACTTGTTCAGTTCACAGAGATTTATGACCGGCCACCATCCTTTGTCCTTCTTATTTTCTAAAAATATATTGCTCACAAAGCCCTTTACAGACTCTTCCATGTACTCTATTGCACCCTTTTGAATTAATGCCTCTATTTCTGAATCTACGATTAACTCCTGTTCCTTTGATATTTTTAGTTCCCTTTTCTCCTCTACTTGTTGAGGACAATCAATAAATTCTATTGCATACCCTTGTATTGTTTCCAAAACCCAAGGGTCCTGTGTTATCTTTTTCCACTCCTCTGTGAAATATCTCAGACGTCCCCCAACTTTTTCTTGGATAGAACCAATAATAGTCTCCATACTCACCTTGTACTCCACCTTGCAACTGGCCTCTTCCTCTCGAGAACCTTCCTTGGCCTGGTCTACCCAAATAATTTTATAATGCACCAGGAATCCTATAAGTTCCTATGTAGGGGCCGATTCCAATTCAGGCCGGAAATCTCCCCGACCGAGCCGGACCCGGAGAGATATCCGACCGAATCGGACACTAGCAGTCCGACCGAACGAGTACGATGCGCACGTATGCTATCGGACTCGATTCGGTCGGACTCCCATTGAAGTCAATGGGAGCCAGTCGTACGACGCGTACACGGCTCCCATTGACTCAATGGGCACGACGCGAACAAGGGCGCCCCCTACAGCGTGTTCGCGTCGATGCGGGTCGCACCGTACATGCACGTGTAGGGGGGACCCATGGGTCCCCCCTGTGTGCGACTCGCGCACCTACGCTTCCAGGGGGGTCCGACACGGACCCCCAAAGTGCGGCTCCGACAGCTCCTTGGAGCCGGACTGCTCGAGTCGGTCGGAGCGGTCGAGGTGCGCATCGTACTTACCCGGCTGGGGAACGTCTCCATTGCGCGGTGCGCGTCGTCCCCGTGCGAGTCGGTCGGAGCAGTCGGGTCCTGCGAACGAGTCGGTCGGAGATTTCACGAGCGCACGCATCGTACTCGCTCGCCCGGACGCACGTACGACTCGTCGGGAAATCGGGCTCCGAATCGGATCCGGTTAAGCCGAATCCGATTCGGTGCCCTACCGTCCGAGATCGGAATCGGCCCCGTAGTCTTGAGACTGATTACATTTGTCATGCTGTCTCTCTCTTTATTAGCAGTGCTAAAAGTAAGGAAGACTCTTACCTTGTATGATAAATTGGTGTATGAATACAATTAGTTAGGTGCCCAATATTTGAAGCATCCTTTTTGTCTTGAATTTACGATGTATTATATGATTCCTAAAATGTTTTTACATTTTTATGTGTTTTTAACTGTTGTTTTAATGACGAAATGAATTTGACGATAGATGTATTTTATTATGTGTGCTTTTATGATTATATATAATCGAATAAATGTGACTTTGACTTTGGTCTACCCAATCTTCCTCAGGGTCCACAGCCACCCCACCTCACACATCAGGAAAGATGGTTGGTTGCAGGAACAGAGAGGATTTTTGCAATCTGGCAGATGTAAGGCTTGTAAGAGGAGTAACAATGTGAGAACTTACAATACTGCCACTGGGAAACGAAAAAGTATAACTAAGTTCATTGCCTGTGATAGTGATTTCTGTATCTATGTCCTCATCTGCCCGTGTGGCCTCCAATATGTGGGGAGCACCATAGGCCCCATGAAAAATCGTATTTTAGAACATTACAGGGCTATCAAAAATCTTGATCAAGCATATCCTGTTTCTAGACATTGGGCTAGGATGCACCAACATAATGCTGATTTGCTTGTTTTCTTTGCTCTTGACAGGATTGAAAAGACTGTGAGAGGTGGAAACAGAGAGCGTCATCTGCGGCAGAAAGAATACGAATATATCATTCTGCTTGGCAGCAAGTTCCCGGGAGGTCTGAATGAGAGTGAGGAGCTTCATATACACATCGACTGATGTGGTATTTTACTGAAGATATTTCATTCCATCTCTCCTCTAGCTCTAGGTGACCAGCCTCCCAATTTCCCCTTTCCCCCTGCTGTATAACTATCAGTGGACTATCCCTTCTTAGGTATCATGAGGGATCTCACAATATGTCCCCTTTGTCCCCCCCTCAGACCCAGTGTCCCATTCACACAACTTGGGCCTTCCCGGCTTGAGCTGCTTTTCACTAGTATGTGCACCTTGGTTTGGGTTAATACTCCCTTCTGGGGAGGTTACACAATATTTGTTTATCAACTTTCTGAGACTCAGGACTGTGAATTCTGTTTTAGGTCTTAGTGTAAATGTGCCAATACAGTCCACTAGGCCCATATACTCTGTCTTATTCGTACATGAGTTCATTTGTTGATCCTTTAGATGTAACTCAGTGGTTATTATGATATTATTGAGGATAATGTGACATTTCTTTTGGACACCACAGATACCAGGATCATTTTACGGAGGGCAAGTCATAATATGAATCATGTTTTCTAGAGTTGAGCCACCCTTGTGGTCACATGACCTTGTTTGTTGCCTTTGCTTTTTCGCTTTTCTCGAGTGGTGTCATGCTCCTGTTGATACTAGGCCACTTGGCCATCATATCTGAGCGTTTTGTGTTTGTTTACCAAACATGTGTCATTTAACTTTTTTGGGTCGCATATATTACTATTCTATGCCACTGTGTTCTTCATTCACACTGGGTTTGACCTTTGAGAATTTGAACAAATTTAACCTGTGACCTGATACAATTCCTATCCATTGTAGTCTCTTTTCTTTTTAAAGTGTTTGTACTACTTTGTAACATGTTCAGAATATTTTGTCTATGTCTTATACTTATACAGTCAGTCACGCACCTACTAAATCATCCATTCAGACACTTATACACCCACTCATTCTTCAATACACCTTGGCATATATATATATAAAACATATTTAAACTTTACAGAAACACACAGTCACTGGATGATGTCATCAGTGATGTCATTTGAGATGTCATCAGTGATGTCATCAGTGATGTCACTGACCATGTCATGAATGATGTAATATGTGATGTAATCAGCAGTGCATTTGGGGGCGTGAGTTATAGTTAGCTCAACTAACTATAACGGCCGAATTTCTCTGGTTTTGTACGAGTGAAATGTCCAACTAACTATAACGACCCTGAAACCTGTGGTTTTTTCAGTGAATTTCTAAGGTTTTTTAAATGCTAATTTCTAACTATAACGTCCCTGAAACCTATGTTTTTTTAGTGAATTTCAAAGGTTTTTTAAATGCTAATTTCTAACTATAACGTCCCTGAAACCTATGGTTTTTTCAGTGAATTTCAAAGGTTTTTTAAATGCTAATTTCTAACTATAACGTCCCTGAAACCTATGTTTTTTTCAGGGAATTTCTAAGGTTTTTTAAATGAAAATTTCTAACTATAATGTCCCTGAAACCTGTGGTTTTTTCTGTGAATTTCTAAGGTTTTTTAAATGCTAATTTCTAACTATGCCTACAGAGGTAGTACATGTGCAGAAAGAGTAAGAAAGGTGCAGAAAGAAGCAAGAGAAATGCAGAAAGAGGCAACAGAAGTCCAGAAAGAGGAAGAAAGGTGCAGAAAGAAGCAAGAGATATGCAGAAAGAACCAACAGAGGTGCAGAAAGAGGCCTTGTTGCAAAGTCATCCTGTGTCCTGGGCACCCCCCAACTTTTTGCTGAATGGTACTGGTGGTAACTGACTCTGACTCACCCTGGGATCTGCTTAACCAGGCCCGGAGCCAGTGCTATGCTGAAAGACACTTACAATACAGTGAAAACACCTATATACACTAGGGTAGACAATGGGTTGGGGTACTCCTGTGATTGGCATGACCTCCCCTGTAAGGCCCTAGTATATAATAGGGCAGGGGGATTAAAACGACCTCTAAGTCCCTAGCATATAATAGGGCAGTTTAGAGGCCAGCAGCCCTTTTCCACACTTGCATGTGTGCACTGCTGAGCCTGAGGTCAGTTTAAAAGTAGCCATGTGTGTGCAGAAAGAGGCAAGATAGGTGCAAAAAGAGGCAAGAGAAGTACTGAAAGAAGCAACAGAGGTGCAGCAAGAGGGAAGAGGGTTGCTGAAAGAGGCAAGAGAAGTGCAGAAAGAAGCAACAGAGATGCAGAAAGAGGCAAGAGAAATTCAGAAAGAGGCAGTAGAGGTGCAGAAACAGGCAGAAGAGGTGCAGAAAGAGGGAAAAGGGGTGCAGAAAGAGAGAAGAGGGGTGCCAAAAGAGGCAAGAGGGGTGTAGAAATTTGCAAGAGAGGTGCAGAAAGAAGCAAGAGCAGTGCAGTAAAAAACAACAGAGGTGCAGAAGGAGGCAAGAGGGGTACAGAAAGAGGCAAAAAAGCAGAAACAAGCAAAAGAGATGCGGAAAGAGGCTAGAGGGGTGCAGAAAGAGGCAAGAGAGGTGCAGAAAGAGGCAAGAGAGGTGCAGAAAGAGGGAAGAAGGGTGTAGAAAGAGGCAAGTGGGGTGCAGAAAGAAACAAGAGAAGTGCAGAAAGAAGCAAGAGCAGTGCAGAAAGAACCAACAGAGATAAGAAAAGTTCAGAAAGAGGCAGCAGAGGTGCAGAAATAGGCAGAAGAGGTGCAGAAAGAGGGAACAGGGGTGCAGAAAGAGAGAAGAGGGGTGCAGAAATTTGCAAGAGTGGTGCAGAAAGAAGCAAGAGACGTGCAGCAAAAGGGGAGAAGGGTGCAGAAAGAGGCACGAGGGGTGCAGAAAGAAGGAAGAGAAGTGCAGAAAGAAGCAACAGAGGTGCTGAAAGAGGCACGAAGGGTGCAGAAAGAGGCAAGAGAAGTGCAGAAAGAAGCAACAGAGGTACAGAAAGAGGTAAGAGTGGTGCAGAAAGAGGGAAGAGAGGTAAAGAAAGAGGCAAGAGAGTTGCACAAAGAGGGAAGAGGGGTGCAGAAAGAGGCAAGAGGGGTGCAGAAAGAATCAAGAGGGGTGCAGAAAGAAGCAAGTGAGGTGCAGAAAGAGGCAAGAGAGGTGCAGAAAGAGGCAAGAGAGGTGCAGAAACAGGCAAGAGAAGTGCAGAAAGAGGCAAGAGAATTGCTGAAAGAAGCAACAGAGGTGTAGAAAGAAGCAAGAGAAGTACAGAAAGAGGCAAGTGAGATGCAGAAAGAGGCAAGAAAGGTGCAGAAAGAGGGAAGACGAGTGCAGAAAGAGACAACAGGGGTGCAGAAAGAAGCAAGACAGGTGCAGAAAGAAGCATGGGAAGTGCAGAATGAAGCAACAGAGGTGCAGAAAGAGGCAAGAGAAGTGCTGAAAGAAGCAACAGAGGTGCAGAAGGAGGCAGGAGAACTGCAGAAAGAGGCAAGAGAGTTACAGAAACAGGCAAAAGAAGAACAGAAAGAGGGAACAGGGGTGCAGACAGAGGCAAGAGAGGTGCAGAAAAAGGTAAGAGGGGTGCAGAAAGAGGCAAGAGGGGTGCAGAAATTTACAAGAGAGATGCAGAAAGAAGCAAGAGCAGTGCAAAAGAACCAACAGAGGTGCAAAAAGAGGCAAGTGAGGTGCAGAAGGAGGCAAGAGAACTGCAGAAAGAGGCAAGAGAGTTGCAGAAACAGGCAAAAGGGGTGCAGAAAGAGGGAACAGGTGGGCAGACTGAGGCAAGAGAGTTGCAGAAAGAGGGAAGAGGGGTGCAGAAAAAGGCAAGAGGGATGCAGAAATTTGGAACAGAGGTGCAGAAAGAAGCAAGAGCAGTCAGAAAGAACCAACAGAGGTGCAGAAAGAGGCAAGAGGGGTACAGAAAGAGGCAAGTGAAGTGCAGAACGAAGCAAAAGAGGTGCAGAAAGAACCAACAGAGGTGCAAAAAGAGGCAAGAGGGGTGCAGAAAGGGTTACGAGAGGTGCACAAAGAGGCAAGAGGGGTACAGAAAGAGGCAGGAGGGGTGCAGAAAAAAGGAAGAAAGAAGGAAGAAAACTGCAGAAAGAAGCAACAGAGGTGCTGAAAGAGGCACAAAGGGTGCGGAAAGAGACAAGAGAGGTGCAGAAAGAAGCAACAGAGGTACAGAAAGAGGCAAGAGTGTTGCACAAAGAGGGAAGAGGGGTGCAGAAACAGGCAAAAGGGTTGCAGAAAGAAGCAAGTGAGGTGCATAAAGAGGCAAGAGAGGTGCAGAAAGAGGCAAGAGAGGTGCAGAAACAAGCAAGAGAAGTGTTGAAAGAGGCAAGAGAGGTGCTGAAGTTGGCAAGAGAACTGCAGAAAGAGGCAAGAGAGTTACAGAAAGAGGCAAGTGAGGTGCAGAAGGAGGCAAGAGAACTGCAGAAAGAGGTAAGAGAGTTGCAGAAACAGGCAAAAGGGGTGCAGAAACAGGGAACAGCTGGGCAGACTGAGGGAAGAGAGTTGCAGAAAGAGGCAAGAGGGGTGCAGAAAGAAGCAATAGAGGTGCAGAAAGAAGCAAGCAAGAGAAGTGCAGAAGGAAGTAACAGAGGTGCAGAAAGAGGCAAGAGAAGTGTAGAAGGAGGCAAGAGAGGTGCAGAAACAGGCAGGAGAGGTGCAGAAAGAGGGAACAGGGGTACAGAAAGAGGCAAGAGCGGTACAGGAAGACACAAGTGAGGTGCAGAAAGAGGCAAGAGAGGTGCAGAAAGAGGCAAGAGAGGTGCAGAAAGAGGCAAGAGAGGCACAGAAAGTGGAAGAGATGAGCAGAAAGAGGCAAAAGAAGTGCAGGAAAAAAAAGAAAGTTGCAGAAAGAAGCAACAGAAATGCAGAAAGTGGGAAGAGAGGCGCAGAAAGTAGCAAGAATGGTTTGCACACCATTAGTACCAATTTAACACCCACATTTAGCAATAAGTAACATGTGACCATTCTAGGTTTGCAAAGGGCCTTCCACCACCCTGTAACACTTGTCGCTGCATTTTTGGTAACGTTTGAGCCAGAAACAAGGCTTTTTTTGTTCAAATTCGCAGATTAGGCAGCAGATGATGGATTATGTGGCTAATGCGGAAAATGTATAATTGTGCGAAAGTCGGTGCAGCCAAACAGTAGCATAATTCCAGTGGCCCTGCTCATACCTCTGACTAGGTCCAGCAGTGCTCCACAGTGATTCCTTCTTTTTTTTGTCTCATTGAGTTCATAATTTAGCTTCTATGGAAACAAGGAAGAATAAACCTGAGGTTACCACTCCACAACACAGACTACCATACCACATAATTACTCTCCATAACACATAATCCCACTCTACATAATTCCTATACACTAAATACCACATACTTTCTATCCACATAATTTCACTGCACAACATACCACATAATTCCACTACACACAAAGTACATCCACTCCACTCGATAAAACATTAGTAAAAAGCTTTTAAATTTACAACACCAATAGCTCTAACTCTTGCAAATGCAAGACCCATTACATTACAAATGCTTCTTTAACTGGTAGTCACGTTTGCAGAGTGGTGGAGAAAGGGGGCTGGGCCTCCAACCAGTGGTCAGGAATTCCGCTGCGTAGGACTTACAGGAGGTACAAGGAGGGCTACTTGGCCGCCAAAGTCCCTCAGGAGTAAAGTAGACTTCATCCCCCAACCAGTACTGTGCCAGGAGGTGCATTTGCAGAGTGGTGGAGAAAGGTGAGCATGGCCTCCAAAGACCTCTCAGCAATCCCACTGTGTGGGACTTACTGGAGGTAACAGGAGGGGTAGTTGTCCCCCAAGGTGAACCTTGGGGGCCAACTACCCCTCCTATTACCTCCAGTAAGTCCCACACAGCAGGATTGCTAAGTTCTCATAGCAGGCCACGCCCCCTTTCCCCACCACTCTGCAAACGCTTTTCCTGGTGCGCTCTTGGATGAGGATTAAAGTCCCCTTCGCTGCTGGGGGTCCTTAGGGGCCAACTAGCCTACCTGATACCTCCAGTATGCCCCAGATAGTGGAATTGCTGAAAGGTGGACACAGGCCATGCCCCCTTTCTCCACCACTCTGCAAACATGCCTCCTGGCGTGTTCTGGGTTGGGGGATTAAGTCCCCTTGAATCCTGAGGGTCCCTAGGGGCCAATTAGCCCACCAGGTACCTCCAGTAAGCCCCACACAGCTGGATTGCTGAGAGTGGTCCGAGGCTATGCCCACTTTTTTTTTACACCACTCTGCAAATGCACCTCCTGGCATACTGCTGGTGGGGCAATGAGGTCCTCTTGTGTCTGAGGACCTCAGGACTAAAGTGGACCCCATCCCCCGGGGCCGGCCTTCCGTTTTTTTATTTTTTATTAATTCAATTAAAGGGGAGGGGGGCCGGGTGGCCCCCTTCCGGGCCACTTCTGGCCCCAGGGACCCCATCCCCCGGGGCCTGGCCTCAGCATTGGGGACCTTGGGGGGAGCCCCAATGCCCCAACGGTCCCGGCCGGCTCCCCGCCTCATGCGGGAGCCGGCATTGCTTTTGGGCAAGGGGAGCTGCTGACATGCAGCTCCCCTTGCCCAAAAGCAATTCTGCTTAGCTTCTTGGAAGCGAGAGCAGGTTTCCTGCTCTCGCTTCCAAGAAGCAAAGCGGTGTTTGCTATGGCAGGGCAGGAGCCGTGCTCCCGCCCTGCCATATCAAACGGCAATGTCCTGGGGGTGGGCATCCCGGGACATTGCAGGTGCCGGCCCTGGGGGGTGGCGGTCCCCAGCGCCAATGAGGGCTCCAGGAGGGGGGCCGCGCGGCCCTCCCAACTGTTTAAAGCCCCGGGGAGGTGGTGGTCCCGGGGGTCCGCAACTGACCCCTCTATTTAAATAATTAGTGCCCTGGGAGGTGGTGGTCCCCAGGGCAGTGTGGGGGGGGGGGCAGGAGCCCCCCCCACCCTTACTTTACATGATTGAAGCCCCGGGGAGGTGGTGGTACCCAGGGCTGCGGGGGGGCTGTGTGGCCTGCCCGCACTTCATGATCCATGCCATGGGGAGGTGGTGGTCCCCGGGTCAGTTTGGGGAAGGGCAGGAGCCCCCCACACTATATAATTTTAATTTAAGCCCCGGGAGGTAGCGGTCCACAGGGCTTGGGGGGCTGCAAGGCCCCCCCGCCCATAATGATCAATGCCCCGGGGAGGTGGCGGTCCCTGGGGCAGCGTTGGGGGGCAGGAGCCCCCCACTTATTTTTTTCAAGCCCCGGGGAGGTGGCGGTCCCCAGGGCTGCAGAGGGGCTGTGTGCCCCCCGCACATTATGGATGAAGCCCCGGGGAGGTGGCGGTCCCCGGGGCTGCAGTGGCCCCCACGGGCCCCCGCTAATTTATTGGACATTGCCCCCGGGACCGGGCCCACCCGGGAGCTTATAGAAAACATACAGTTACTCTGGGATACACTGTTGTCTGCAACATTTTTAGACTCGGCAGCCTCACGACACTTGTCACCCAGTGCCTTCAACTACCAGCATGCACTTGTTTTGAATCATCCATCGCGGTCTCCCGAATTCATGTCGCACAGACAGTAGATTGCACTTCAGACACAGAGGGGCCGATTCCGATCTCGGCCGGTAGGGCACCGAATCGGCTTCGGCTTTACCGGATCCGATTCGGAGCCCTCTTTCCCGACCGATTCGAACGTGCGTCTGGGCGAGCGAGTACGATGCGAGCGCTCGCGAAATAGCCGACCGACTCGTTCGCGGGACCCAACCGCTCCGACTGACTCACACGGATACGACTCGCACCGCGCAATGGAGATGTTCCCTGGCCGGGTAAGTACGATGCGCGCCTCGAGCAGTCCGACCGACTCGCGCAGTCCTGCTCCAAAGAGCAGTCGGAGCCGCACTTTGGGGTCCGTGTCGGACCCCTGTACGCGTAGCCACGCGAGTCGCACACAGGGGGACCCATGGGTCCCCCTACCTGTGCATGTACGGCGCGAGTCGCTTCGATGCGTACCCACTGTAGGGCGCCCTTGTTTGCCTCGCACCCATTGAGTCAATGGGAGCCCGCGTACGCGTTGTACGACCGGCTCCCATTGACTTCAATGGGAGTCCGACTGAATCAAGTCCGATTGCTTGCGAACGCATCGTACTCGTTCGGTCGGACTGCTAGAGTCCGATTCGGTCGGAAATCTCTCCGGGTCCGGCTCGGTCGGGGAGATTTCCGGCCGGAATCGGAATCGGCCCCAGAGTCTTTCAAATGTTCATCTATGTTGCGTAGACAGGTGGTTACTCCCTTGTGACACTGAGGGGCCGATTCCGATTCCGGCTGGAAATCTCCCCGACCGAGCCGGACCCGGAGAGATTTCCGACCGAATCGGACTCTAGCAGTCCGACCGAACGAGTACGATGCGTTCGCATGCAATCGGACTCGATTCGGTCGGACTCCCATTGAAGTCAATGGGAGCCGGTCGTACAACGCGTACGCGGGCTCCCATTGACTCAATGGGTGCGAGGCGAACAAGGGCGCCTCCTACAGTGGGTACGCGTCGAAGCGACTCGCGCCGTACATGCACAGGTAGGGGGGACCCATGGGTCTCCCCTGTGTGCGACTCGCGTGGCTACGCGTACAGGGGGGTCCGACACGGACCCCCAAAGTGCGGCTCTGACTGCTCTTTGGAGCCGGACTGCGCGAGTTGGTCGGACTGCTCGAGGCGCGCATCGTACTTACCCGGCCGGGGAACGTCTCCATTGCGCGGTGCGAGTCGTGTCCGTGCGAGTCGGTCGGAGCGGTTGGGTCCCGCGAACGAGTCGGTCGGCGATTTCGCGAGTGCTCGCATCGTACTCGCTCGCCCGGACGCACGTTCGAATCGGTCGGGAAAGAGGGCTCCGAATCGGATCCGGTAAAGCCAAAGCCGATTCGGTGCCCTACCGGCCGAGATCGGAATCGGCCCCTGAGTCTTTCTTACATACAGCTTGTGGCACGATTCCTACGAGTCGGCTGAAATCTTTTGTACAGTGCGTGATCTATATCACTTGCAACATCACACTTGGTATTCCAATATTGACACTTGTCTATCAACATGTGTACCAATTTGCATGTATACAAATTTACGGGACAATGTTCATGTGTACTCGTATTTACTCTGGAAGAGAATGTATCCTTCAAATATGGCCGCCGTGTTTCCGTACACCAGGCACCGAGTCGATGTATTAGTCCTCCTTCGATGTTAATGTATGTCTACATATGCTGCTCAGTGTGTGTTTGTTATTATGTGAGCAAGGCCGCTTGATGGCCGAAACGCGTCATATTGGATTTATGAAGTAATAAATCTACGTGCACTTCTATCTGTGGCTTTTTCCTGAGAGCGCGTGCAACTTTGTTCCTTGGTACACGTATTATTGCCGGAGGCTCCGCCAGCGAACGCGCCACCTCCCTTGGGTTTCCAGGTTCCAGGAAGGAGCGCCTTTTCTTCTTTATATACATGTATATATATATACCTCTATATTATATTAAAACGTAATACATAATACTGGTTGAATAAATCTAGGTACTTATCTTTCCTGGTGCAGCAATTAAAAGAGGTGGAATTTTCAGTGAAGTGGATATTTATGGACGGCAGTGTTCTGGTTCTAGTGTTTTTAATTGTTATAAGGTTCTTTAAAGGTGCTGCAGGAGTAGCATTAAAAGATATAATGCATAATGGTAGCCTCCGGTCTTGAAATGAAATTCACTCATTGGCTGAGACAGTCATTAGATATGGTGGAAGCGCAAATCTGAAAGTGCAGTGTTAGTAGGATCTCATATCATAGATTTTCATATTTTTTTAAAACTTTGTCTTTTGCTCGTTTTTATATTAGTTTGACCTTGTCTAAGAACTTTCTAAATGTTGCTTATTTTTCTAAGTTTACTGAAGTATTCAAAAAGTGATAGATGGAACGTTACCCTTCATCTCAGCCACTGGTAGTTACTCAGACTTCATTCTAGTGTATTGTTGTTTGTACACCATGCTACCTCAGTTTGAAGCAAGTCATATGCAAATCATTCTTGACCCTGCTCCAATGGGAAAGGTCCAATGCGAACTGCCAAGCCATGTCCGCCCTGTACCAGAACACAAGCAATTCAATACCAGATTTGCCCTGACTGGGGCTATTCATGCCTAGAGGGAGAGGCTGGAGGGGCTCGCCGCGAGATGTGCAGGCTCCTCATACTGAAGCCGGGTCCCTGGGTGTGATTTACTGTGTGGAGGACTTCGGAGCAGGGCACAGTGAGACAGTGAAGAGGAGGGTGAGTGGCTATTCCAAGGTGAACAGGAACGGAGGACTTCGCTGTTTAAAGATCCAAAGAACTGGGAGTTTGTTTGTGCTATAATATTGCAACACCTAACAGCACGCCCGGAGCAGGCTGTAAAATGTAGTCTACCAGGACGCCAGCTTGTTGGGAGAAATGCATGGAGTGCTGCGCTCATTTTAACAGAAATGAACTGAACATTTAAATACTTACCGGCACGCTCTTCAAAATCCAGATTGATAAAGGCATTTAGTTGTTGAAACGCGTCTCTGGTGTAAAACAGCATTTCAATAAAACTAACGTTCTTGGCCCCACCCTCCCTTTCAGTGACAGGACTCTCTTTGAAGGTGAAGGAGTTTTTTTGTATATATTGGCGCGTTAGCGGTAGTGCCACCAAGTGCACCGCCTGCGTTTAGGCGCTGAGAGGCAGACCGCGGTGGAGAAGGGAAAGCGGAGTAGCAACCTCTCAGCCCCCGTACCTTGCACAGCGGCATGCCTAGAGGGAGAGGCTGGAGGGGCTCACCGCGAGATGTGCAGGCTCCTCTTACTGAAGCCGGGTCCCTGGGTGTGATTTACTGTGCGGAGGACTTCGGAGCAGGGCACTGTGAGACAGTGAAGAGGAGGGTGAGCGGCTATTCCAAGGTGAACAGGAACGGAGGACTTCGCAGTTTAAAGATCCAAAGAAATGGGAGTTTGTGTGTGCTATAATATTGCAACACCTAACACCACGCCCGGAGCAGGCTGTAAAATGTAGTCTACCAGGGCGCCAGCTTGTTGGGAGAAATGCGTGGAGTGCTGCGCTCATTTTAACAGAAATGAACTGAACATTTAAATACTTACCGGCACGCTCTTCAAAATCCAGATTGATAAAGGCATTTAGTCGTTGAAATGCGTCTCTGGTGTAAAACAGCATTTCAATAAAACTAACGTTCTTGGCCCCACCCTCCCTTGAGTGACAGGACTCTCTTTGAAGGTGAAGGAGTTTTTTTGTATATATATATACCTCTATATTAAATTAAAACGTAATACATAATACTGGTTGAATAAATCTAGATACTTATCTTTCCTGGTGCAGCAATTAAAAGAGGTGGAATGTTCAGTGCAGTGGATATTTATGGACGGGAGTGTTCTGGTTCTAGTGTTTTTAATTGTTATAAGGTTCTTTAAAGGTGCTGCAGGAGTAGCATTAAAAGATATAATGCATAATGGTAGCCTCCGGTCTTGAAATGAAATTCACTCATTGGCTGAGACAGTCATTAGACATGGTGGAAGCGCAAATCTGAAAGTGCAGTGTCAGTAGGATCTCATATCATAGATTTTCATATTTTTTTTAAACTTTGTCTTTTGCTCGTTTTTATTTTAGTTTGACCTTGTCTATGAACTTTCTAAATGTTGCTTATTTTTCTAAGTTTACTGAAGTATACAAAAAGTGATAGATGGAACGTTACCCTTCATCACAGCCACTGGTAGTTACTCAGACTTCATTCTAGTGTATTGTTGTTTGTACACCATGCTACCTCAGTTTGAAGCAAGTCATATGCAAATCATTCTTGACCCTGCTCCAATGGGAAAGGTCCAATGCGAACTGCCAAGCCATGTCCGCCCTGTACCAGAACACAAGCAATCCAATACCTGATTTGCCCTGACTGGGGCTATTCAGGTGGGTGCAGCTTGGTTCCAGTAGTACAGTGAACACAGGACCCACGCTGGGTATACCCATTGCACTTACAGTTTCACACTGAAATATGCAAAAAGTGATCCACGGAATGCTTGAATTAAACTCAGTCACTGGTATTTACTCAGGGCTGCATTCTATTGCATTGTTACTTTGCACACATAAGGATCTAACTGGAAACCCAAGAGAGGAGTTGGAAGCAATTGCCAGTAGTAAGACTTATTCCAAGGATTTCTCCTATTACCTCTTGTGTGTGACCCGCAGAACTCGGACCAACTCCCATGCCAACAGACCATGCAAGCAACCTAGGCATCAACCTCAACAGCGAACTGACCATGAAACGACAAGTCAATGCAGTCGCCTCCTTCTGCTTCCACACCCTTTGCACTCTCCGCAGAATCTTCCAATGGATTCCAGCCAACACCAGAAAGACTGTCACTCAGGCCCTCATCACCAGCCTCCTTGACTACAGCAACACTCTCTACACCGGCATCTCCACCCAACTCCTCAGATGACTCCAGACCATACAGAATGCCGTAGCCAGACTCATTCTGGGCCTTCCCAAATGGACCCACATCACCCCCACCTCTGTAATCTCCAAGGGCTCCCCATCCAGAAGATATGCCAGTTCAAGATCCTCACACATGCTTACAAAGCAAAGCTCTACACAATCAAGAACTGGCCTACATCATCAATCGACTGAATTTCCACTTACCAACAAGACACCTGCGCTCCTCCTCACTAGCTCATGTGCACCCCGCATCTGTTGCAGCTACAGCTGGGGCTGCTCCTTCTCCTACATTGCCGCCAAGACCAGGAGCGACTTGACTCTCCATCTTCGAACAGCACCCTCCCTGGTGGACTTCAGAAAGAAACTCAAGACATGGCTCTTCAACTGAAACGTCACACCCACAGAGCCCAGATGCCCCCAGGGGTGACAGTACTGCGCTATACAAATGCTGATTGTGTTTTATATAATGTCCTAAGAGGCAAGAGTAAGCCCAGGTGCTCACTGTGCCACTGGAACCAAACTATACTCGAGTGATGAGTCCCAAGAGGTCTTTCCTACAACTGACCATCTGATCAATGGCTCATGGACCTGGACTGGACCTTGCTGTTTGGTCTCTTCCTAACACCCTGTGCATCTCTTAAGTTCCTCCCCTGAGGTCCTGGGGAGATTTAGAAGTGCACTTCTGTGGTAGATTGGGAATGAAAAGACTAAAGTCAGAATGTAACAATTTTGACCAAAACAAAGCTGTTTGGTGTATCTGACCCACCCTCCATTGCAGTCAGCCTCAAAGTGTGCCTAGGTTCCGGTCTAGCGTGATGTTTGACTATCATTTCCACTTTGTGCTTCTTGGTTCTATTCCTACTTACAACTTTAAAAATTCATATCTCCAATTCCTTATTGGGCTTTTGTCCTTTTTGATGTCATTTTGTTTATTGCATCTTTTTCCATATTTCTAATTTGATTTGGGATTTTTTTTGTTTTATTGTTTTGCATTTTGACTTTATTAATGTTTTGGTAGTGCATAAATACTTTACACATTTTCCTATGCTAAACCTGTCTGCTCTATGCCATAGCTCCCAGTGGGTGAGCTCAGGTTAAATGTAGTGACTTTAAAGGTTCTCCTTAACAAAGGTTGTGATATTTCCTTGAAATGGGTGGTCACCCACTCCAAATAATAATCCAATATCTTACATTGGTGGCAGCGGTGGGATCCAGGACTTGTGTTTTCCAGTACCAATCAGTTATTTAGGTAAGAATAAGAAATCCTTTTTGTAATTTGCCATCACAATCTACTTTTTATTTTTAAATTGACTTCTGTTTTTTAATTGGTCACTTTTTGATTTTTCTTGAGTTTCATTCCTACCCTCCAAAGTTGTTTCTGTGATTTTTGAAAGAATGGAAGTGGATCTGAGCAGCATTGAGAGCCTCAGCATGACACATCTGAGGAGGATGTGCAAGGATAGAGGGCTGAGACTGGTGAAGGAGTCCCAGAAAGGGATTACCAGATTGTCCTCAGAGCTTGGGAGGAAGCATGTATGCTTCAGTCCACCCACAGGAGCAAGTATGTGAGAAAGAGGTAGAGGAAATGGGGGAAGAAGAGAGATGACGTTGCAGATGCTCCAGTGCCAGAGGGTGACGTCTCCCAGAGAGGAGCATTGTCCAGAGCCAGGAGCACAGTTGGTCCACATCAGAGCTGGATGACAGACAAGTGGAGAGTGCTCTGAAGTTATAACTGGCATCCTTTGAGGAAAGCAGGCTGGCTGCAGAAGAAAGAAAGGCAGTCTTGGCAGCTGAGGAGAAAAGGCAGCAGCAGAGATGGCACTGGAGGAAACAAATTGAACCCGGGTTTTGGAGACAAAGAAGGCCCTGTTGTCCCATGAGAGAAACCAGTGAGACTTTGACCTGGGAGCCAAGAGAGCTTCTGAGTTCATGGAAGACGGAGGCAGCAAAAGTGAAGTGCCTAGGAGAGGTAAAAGAGTCCACATTGCCAAATCCTGGTTTCTGGATATGTAGTGAGGGATAACATAGACAAGTAGGTTGCCGCATATGAGATGGCCTTGCGTTTGCATAGAGTCCCAGAGGAGGACTGGTGGTCTAGTCCGTGGAAGCACATGCAAATTTCGGGGTAGGTTTACCTTGTTGACCCTTGTGGTAGCTGATCAGATGATACATGCCCCCATGAAGGTAGCCTCAATACTAAGTTTGGTTTAACCCCAGAAATCTATTGCACGAAGTTCTGGTATAACCAGAAGCAGACACACCAGTCATAGATCATTTTATGGATACTTCCAGTAATGCTCTGGATGTTTTGGTGAAGGGCTGCACAGTAAATGATTATGATGGGCTGGACAATGTGGATGCTAAGGAGCACATTTTAAGTAATTGTTTTACAGAGTTTCACCAGCACTTGATTGATACCTAGCTCAATGTGCCCAGAGATCTTGGGCAACAAGCTGCCCTCTGGATCAGCACCAGAGGAAAGGGGAAGGCCAGGATAATGCATAGAAGTCCCCAAAAGGGCCCAAAAAGAGTTTGGAGGTAAATGATTTCCATTCTCCCTCAGAGCACAGGGTGCAAGGTTTTGATGGCCGGAAGCACAGGGTGCCATTTCATCCAACCTGGTGTTATGAGTGCCTCAAATCAGGACACAAGAGAGGGTACTCTGTGTGTCCTAGGAAGGCACCTGTGGGGGGCACTCATAATGGGTGGCCAGTGTAGCACTAGAGGGATGCTATCCCAAGGAGGAGAAGGTAGAGCATGCCTTAGTATCCTTATTTGGGAGGTGTACCCAGAAGGTAGGCTGGTGATCGCAGAGGGCAGTAGCTGTCACTTCAAGTTCACAGTGAATGGAGTCCCTGTCACTGCTCTGTGGGGAACCAGTGTCAGCCAGCCCATGGTGGTAACAAGGCTGGTTTTCTCAGAGCACTGCCTGCCAGGACAAACCTGTAGGGTGACCAGACCCATGGGCAGGACTTTTCCACCCTATGGACTTGGTATCCTTAAAATGAGAGAGGGTACTTGCCCAGAGGATGGTCATTGGAAGTCCTAAGTGCGCATTGCCTGCATCCTTGGCAATGAGCTCCCACTAGTGAGAAAAGATCTAGAAGAGGTGGTTGCCCAGCACCCCCCAAAGCACACATTTATAGGGGCACTGTCCCTAAAGTACGAGCATGTACAGAGGCCCATACCAAATGATAGTGGTAGGAGGAGGAAGCCTTCCACAGTGGGAGGACCAGTGAGTCAGGGGTTACACGCTCTGTGAGAAGTTGGCCTGGCATATGCTGTCCACTAATTATAGTGGGCACCTTGCACCAGTCAAAACAACCCCTTATTGGAGATAGGTTAAAGACAACCTTTATTGAAAGCTATCCTAGTGGTAGCTATGGAGAGCAGCCTTCAGGCTAAGTCTTGAAGGAATGTAAAGCAGCTTGTTTTACCAGTCTATAATCTCTTGAGTGACCAAATGAAAGAGGACCACACCAGGTATATATTCAAAATATATGTATTTATTGCTAAACACACCCCTCTAGTCTCTTTATGAGGCTAGAGTTTGAAGTACATAAGTTATAAGTTAGTTATCAACAGTAATAGCACAAATACACGTTTGAGCCCTAGGGGCGAACCAAACCATATACCAATAAAGTGGTATAAGAACCACGACTGAGCTAGACACAGGGCCTAGAGCCTGTAGAAGTGCTTGGACCACAAGGAACCACCCAAGGTAGTGACACAGGGGACCCACGGGGGACGCGTGCAGTGTGAGAACACAGCCGCGAATCGCCGTTGACTTATATGGGGAAAGTCGCGGTTGGAATTTTAAAGAAAAGGGACACTTAGAGGAGGACTTGGAGCAAACCCTTTTAGAACTGGGTCGTTCTAGAGTCTATACCCACTGGAGCACCGGAGTACTCGTGTTACCTCACCCAGGGAAGCCGGGTACATAGGTGTTTTTCGGGGTCGGGTTTCGTCGTCGTTTTCAATGGCGATCTGCTGCAAAGTGCTGCTGGCGGCCAAGTCGAAAGTGTTCGGGTGGATCCAAAGGTGGATCAAAGATCTGAAGAACCTGAAAGCAGAGGGGACAGAGTCTGGGTCACTAGCCAGTGACCAGGAAGGCGATGAGCAGAGGCCCACCGATGTTGAGTGCTTCAGGTAGGTTGACGGTCATCTTGACTCTTCAGCCATGAGGTCCAGGAGGCGTCGACGATGACTAGGAGCTGGATTCGAGCTGTCCCACGACGTCTGTCGATTGCTGAGGTGTCGGCGACTGGATTGAACCCAACAAGCCTTGGCAACGGCAAGTCTCGTGGAAATAGAAGAAGGACGGTGGTGCAGACCAGCAAGGTCTGAGGGACTCACCCAGCGAGGGTAAGTCAGGGCACGCCTGGAGCAACCAGGGAGCCCAATCAAAAGAAGATTGGCCTTCGGGAGGGCCTACTAGCCAACGGACTAGCGACCGCGAAGGAGCCTCGAGTGTACGCACTTAGAGCTGGCTCACGGGACACTCGTGGAGTGGAGGCCAGTGATCTTCGGTGCAGTCGGTGCTGGAGGTAGGGGCTACTCGAAGCCCAAAGCACAACTTCGTGGGAGCCCAGGAAGAGGATGCACTTGCAAATGTTCTCGGTGTCCAGGGGTCACGGTTTCACATTACCCATGACAGCTACGGGCCTCAGCTTTGCTGGGGACTCAGGACAGCCTCGGGGAAGTCTGAAAATCCACCTCTGGTGATGCAAAGACTTCGGCGTCCGGCGGGAGCTTCGGCAATGCAGACCGGACAATTGCTTTTTTGGTGCCTGCCAAGCAGGGGAGTCACTCCTTGACCCCAAGGGAGATTCTTCAGTCCTCTAATCTTAAAGTAGAGCGTCGAAGGTCCAGGATTCTGTGTCAGAGTTTCATCCAGGTAAATCTAAAGTCCTAAGGACTGGGGTCCCATACTTATACCAAGTTAGGGGTTGGACATACTCTGGGGACCCACCTATGGGAGGGTCAGGGCAGAGGGGTGGTTACACCCCTTTCCCTTTGTCCAGTTTCACGCCAGAGCAGGGGCTGGAAGCCCCTGAGCCGGTTTGAACTGGGGTATGCACAGGGACACCAAATGTGCCCCCAGTGCAGGACTTCAAAGCACCAGAGAGTGCTCCCGCCCAGCCCCAATACACACTATCCTGTCTGGGGAGGTGGTTACACCTCCCTGGGACAGGAAACCTATTGTCCAGGCCTCCCCTGCCGGAGTTTCTGTCAGCAGCAGGAGGCCAGACTCGTGTCTGTGGCAGCGGCATCCATTTTGTGATGCCAGGGCTTGGAAAGAAGTTACCGGGCAGGCCGGTGTGTACATGTCTCTCCCTCTAGAAGGGTGGAATGCTACCCCCGCCACCAGAACTGGCGGGGGGTAGTATTCCAAGATGTTTGACACCAAACACGACATGTTTCCGTGCAGCCATCCCAAAGTTAGCATTTAACGCGAGGTTATAATGCGCTTAAGAGTATATGGTCAGGCTGCACTACAAACAGCATCAGAGAAGGGTCTCCGAACGCTGCAGAGGGGCTCTGCTCATGCAGGGGCACCCTCTCACATAGGAACCAAGCACTCTGCCTTCAGGATTGACAAGGCCTGCCATAGGAGTGACTTATAGGTTTATATGTGTGTATGTATGTAGTGATATAGGTAACCTATATCACAGTAAGGAGTGCATGCACCACCTTACCCAGGCTGCAGTAGCAGACCTGTGGTGTCCTTTTGGCTGGCCTTCCAGGGGTGGCACAATACATGCTTCAGCCCCTGGCAGGCCTCTGAGGTACCTATGCCCTGGGTACATAGTATACCATATACTAGGGACTTATAAGGGCACTCCAGATTCCAATCAGAGATGTGCCTAAGGCACATGGAAACCATTTTATAGAGGAAGCAGATAGACTGGGGCCCTGAATAGCAGGATCCCAGTCCAACTAAGTCATAAACCAGCAAAACACCAGGAAAAAAGCGGGGGCAACCATATAGTCAGATTCCACCTTCCTACACGCTCCAAGGGGAAAGTGCACCAAGACTGACACTAATTAGGACACTTCTGACCTGGAGGTGCTGCCTGTGCCGTCACAGAGACAGAAGGCCGAAGACCTGTGCCAGGCAGACCCCTATATAACATAGGCAGAGTATGCCACCCTTGAGAGGAACTCTATGTCCCCCCTGGAAGTCCTGGACTGCTAGGCATATGTTCAGTCTCAGGGTAAAGGCCCTGTACTAAAAGATCATTTACAGAATGCCAGTCCTGAGATGGCAGAAAGAGTAGATGGGAGGTGAATAGCACTGGACAGTGTGGCCCCCACTCTGAGAAACCTAAGAGGCTAGAGACACCTCAGGAGTAAGTGGGGGACGTCTTGCTAACCCCATGGCTGGAAGTGAGGCGTAGTCATGGCCCCATGATCGAACCTCCAACTGGCAGTGGATGACCAGGAGCCTGGTTACTAACCTTGACAGCTATCATTGCCCTCTGTTGGTTGTTAGCCTATTGGGCAGAACCTGTCCTGAGCTGGGGGCATAATTCTGATCTAGGAGGCAGAATGGGCCACATGTGGGACTAGTTAGGAAAATAATGAAAGAACATTTTTTAATAGTTATTAAAAATCCAATTTAATGGTAAAGTTGGATTTATAATAAATACTCAGGGAAAAGTAACTTTCAGAAAGCTAGTTTTTCACCTGCGAGACATTAATGGAGGCTAAATTTGCATTTGCTCTTCCACTTCTGCCAGCCAGTAATTAGCAATTCAATAGATGTGTAAAAGCTAAAAAATGACTGCCAGGAGCAAACAGTAGGCTTACTTGAATGAATAGTCACAGATAAGTCCTCTCAACATGATAGAATATGCAGAGTGGGGCTTTAAGCAACCTTTTGACATTACAGTGTCAAATCCTGCTTGTCAGATTTGCTGGGTCTTACATATAAGACTTGGGGTGCACTTGAAAGGAAGTGAAACATAATTCCAAAGCAATTCTTGTGCATCCATTGTTTGGTTGCTAGGAAACCCTGCTTTTGTTCTACCAGACTTCTGTATCTGGGCTTTACATTTGACACTGGAGATGCACTTTAAAAAGAGGGAAACATTATGTCAAAACTATGTTGTGATCCACTGATTGGTTGCTGGAAAACCCTACTTTTGTGCTACCAGGCTTCTGCCTCCGTGATTATTGTGGGTACAGTGGCTGACCCAAATGGATTTCAGTGTTAGATGCCGGAGGACTCTGGGACCACGATAGCACACTCCCCACACACGTACCCAACACTCAGAGCCCAAGTTTAGTGGGACCAAAGTTGATAGGGTTGGTGGGGGTAACGTTTACCTTATTGGTTAGGGTATGCCCAGAAGTCATTCCCACCCAATTGATCGTGACAGGCATCTCCAGGCTCCCTCTTTAGAACGCGCCTGAACTTAAGGAAGATCATAAGAGAACTGGATCTGCTGTCAGTGGTCTGAGAAGAGCCCTGTGATATTGGATTTATTCTCTCTTGATCCAGGACAAAGAAATGGGCTCCAAGGGTCATAGGGCTGACCTCCTGCTCAAGTTACAGAGACACAACTTGCAACTAGCAGCTCAAATTAAGCAGTGCCTACAGTTGCTACTAAATTCAAGGCTGACTGATGTGTTGGATAGTACAACGAATGAAGATCAATAGGTAGCACACTAAGTAGGCAGGCATTCCCAAAATATCCCATCTGTAGCAATCTCCATCACCACACTTCTTCTGTGTTTTTGGGTGTCTGCTAGAAGAGGATTCAATGTAACATCACAATTAAATTGCTTAGAGCAGGAGTCTCTACCCTTTTCTGTAATAAGAACTACTTATGTTCAACGAAAAGCATCCACAGCTACTAATATTATTAGAGTTGTAATTTTGACCAAATCGACTATCAGTGATCACTTCACTGCAGTAGGTGCGCTTGCTAGCATTAATTAAAAAAATGCTTTGAAATGTGGAATGTTATATCCAAGGATCAATTCTTGCTCCGCCCACGCTGCTTTCTTACAGTCAGGCATGGCTGCCGATTCTTTTCATATCTGGGTCTTTTTCACTGGAACAGACTTCCGTTTCACATTTGCGCATGTTTTGATTTTGTTTGTTTCAAAAAGCTACTCAAAACCTGGCTCTTTTGACTGAACTCCATTTTTTTCCTCCTTCCTCTGGGTCAGTGCCTCAGCGCCGAGATACCGCTTCAGGGGTGGTTTGTCACGCTATATTACGTTTTGGTAACATAACATATATAACAGCCTTAGCTGCAATGCACATGGCATCACATTAATATTATTAGCAATAAGTCTCACCAATGGCACATGTTTTAACACTAAAATATCGACATAAAATATATTTTGGAAATTCAGCCATTTTTCTCATGAGTTCTGGAACTACACCCATGTGTGTCACAAATACACACTTTTCAATATTGGAATACATATATTAATTCAACTATGCAAGCACTTCTAATTTAGTAGGTTGGGCTGTACACAAGATAGGCACTTACAGGCAGCTGGAGAGCTGCCAGTAGCTCACAACCTACTCCTTGGAGAAGCCTGGATTAAAGCCTATGGAGGCCCACATTTTGAACAATCTGAAAACTGCTATCACTGTTCATTCACATTGTACAATGCACTTCTCTTTTTATGTAAATAAACAACTTACTGAAGGCAGAATGATGGATTTAGAATACGTGCAAATTTACTACAGTTTCTTATGGAGCAGATCAATTTTAATTGAATGTATTAAAAATCATTCATTATGCAGAAGTAGATGAGACTGATATTTAGACACTGCTGCTCATTAAAACTGAATGTATAAGAAGGCTACTTGTGGAGAACTCAAATTGGCTCGCTGTGCCTGTGTACTGATTTGTGTTTGTTAGCACATGTGTGAACTTCAAAACCAAGGAGACCATGTTAGAGTAATTAGAATTTCCTTTATTTTTATTTCCGTTTTTATCTTTATCAAACAATTCACAGTGCAATATTCAAGAGTAGCTTGATTTACTTAAGCATCGATCATAGTATAACTTCTTTAGTCATCTAAATTGAGGTTTATTGGGCATTTTTCTTAGAAATATTTGTGTTTAACTTCTTTTTTAAAGTTGCAGGTATTGACTGCATACAGCAGAATATTATAGCAATGTCCATCATCAAAACATAGTAGAACAATTAACCATGCAAGAGAACAGGGGGGAATGGATTAAGGGCTTCTGATGTATCTCCAGTCCAGGATAATCTGAGAAGGCACAACAATAAAGAACAGAACTAACACCAACATGTGGTCTCTACGACCGTAGCAAGCACACTCCATTGAATAGGTTGTACAGGAGCGGTGAAGAGCTGGGCTTGTTATCTGGGTGAGAGCATGGAAGGGGGAGGTGTCGCACATGGGGTAAGGTATCTCCAAGTTCATGTGCCTTTCTGGCCATGGCACCTCATACAGGCATGTGCCCCCTGTGTGGTCTTCCATTTGGGTATGTAGGTGGGGCAAAGTAGCATAGGGTGACACTAGTCTGGTACCCAGAGATAGTGTGGAGTGGGAAAGGGCGTGTGGTGCAGGGCAGGCCTCATAGAAGAGGATGCGTAGCAGCTGGTTAGTTAAGTAGCGTCATCTAGGAACGGTGCCTAGACTTGTAAGTAAGTGGCCACTTTAACTTGTAAAGTGTAGACAATGTTCTCATAGGAGGCAGTCTTGAACATCTCTGTGAGCCATTCCTCATGCGTGGGTCTATGTGGATACTGCCAGTGGTGTAGGATAGATAACTTAGCTGTTGTCAAAGCTGTAGCTAGGAGACAGCATTGGTCAAGCCAGGTGCATCAGTAGTGTCATGGAGAGTAATCATGCATGGAGATGACAATGGATCCACTTAAGGTGGAGCCCACCCCATCCTACAAAACACGAATGCTGGGACAATCATGTGAACAGTACTGCACTGCCATCGTCCACAGAGCCAACAATTTGAGTGAGAAAGTAGTCCCAATTTTTCCAACTTCACAGGCTTCAAGTACCAGTTGTGGAAAGTCTTAAAGAGGCAGGATTTCATTCTCTACTCCTAAGCCCCCTGATCTAAGTTCTCCAGTATCTCCAACTAGTCCTCCTCTGTGTAATCGATTTGAAGCCATTCCTGCCACCGGTTTGCAGTCTCAGCAGCTGGGGTTGGTAATATAAGTGCATATTGGTAGCTTAAAGAACTCTGACATAACCACTTTGAATGAACCTCAATATTGAAGGAATGAAACCACTGGAGAAGGTTCAATGCCCCACGGCAGTACCCCCAGTCGAGGAAGGAGCAAGTGGCGTAGTTGCAGGCATTTCAAATGTTGACTCCTAAAGAGGCGGAATTCTTCCCTCAGCTCCTCGAGAGATTTGAGAGCACCTTGCGATATAACATCATTCAAAATCAGAATGCCTGTCTTTTTCCACTGCAGTCAGTGAGGCATAGCCACTCTGATACTCATGCTAGTATTATGACAGAAGAGTGCCTTATCATGTGTAGTAGCATCCAATGAAAAGATTTGGTGGGCCCTCGCCCACATTTTAACCATTGCCTTTACAATGGGGTTTAGAGTTGGGGGAGAACTGCAACACCACCTTGCTTGTATGCTGTTTGCATGCCTGACTCACTGCCTGAAAGGGCCCTCTCGATTCGGACCCACAGAGGGGGTCTGAGGCCTTCTGTTACACGTAGGATAACTGTGCAAAGTGCCAGGACATGTTGTAGTTTTCTACTGAAGGGGAACCCAATCCTCACACTTCCAGTGGGCAATGAGCTTGCATTGGACCTGGTCTCCTCTGCAAAGTCACCCCCAAAATATTTGCCCTTACCCCTCCTATTTTTGCTGAACTCGATGTTATTGGCATTAGGACTCTGTGCACATAACCACTGCCCCAGCCAGTGCTAAAGTGCTTGTGTTCACTCTCCTACACATTTTAAAAGTGGTTAACACCTGATTGGCATATTTAATTTACTCATAAGTCCCTTGTAGAGAGGTTTACCATATTCCCACAGCATGTAAATTAAATGCTATTATTAGGCCTGCAGCACTTGTTGTGCCACCCACTTAAGAAGCCCCTTAAAACCTGTCCTAGGCCTCTCATTGCAGTCTGGATGCAGATTTTAACTACCAATTCGACTTGACAATACACCCCCCCCCCTTGCCAAGCCTTAAACTCCCCTTTTATCACATAGGCACCCCTAAAGTAACCCTTAGGCAGCACATAGGGCAGGGTGCAATGTAATTAAAAAGTTGGACATGTACTTTTAAGTTTTCCATGTCCTGGTAGTGAAAACGTCTTCAATATGTTTTTCACTACTTCAAGGCCTACGTCTCTCATAGGATAACATTGGGTTGACTTAGTGCATTTAATATGTGATAACTTTTGATTGAGAACAGGAATGCATTTCATGTTTGGATTTTAAATTACAATTTTGAAAATGCTACTTTTAGAAAACTGACATCTTACTGCCCTTTGCTATTTGGTGTCTGCAGCCTGTCCTAAGGAACAAGACTGGGTGTAGTTGGCAGTTGGAATTTGTTAATAACTTCCAGACAGTCACACAATAGAGGGATTAGGTGTGTCTGAATGGGCCACCAACTGGGAGGATGGGTGGGCAGAGGTGGGCACAGCCCCACTTACAAATGAATAGGCTGTGCTCTGCCTTCACACAAATAACTTGTCACCATTGCATTGCTCTTGCTGCCAGCTTGGAGCCAGGGCAGGAGACTAAGAAAACTTCCAGGACTTCAAAGGGAATTCTCTAGAAACTTCTACTTCAAAGAAGGCACCAGGTATAAAAAAGGGACCCTCAGACCCACTCTTTAGTTCACTATCTGGACCTGTGGAAGGACTCTCAGAGGTCTGCCTGCTTCTGTGGCCTGCTGTGTACTCTACAAGACTGCTTTACTGTACCTGAAAGGACTGCTTTGGTTCCTGGAGTCTGCCTTGAACCATCAGAGGCCTGCCTTGCTGCTTGAGCCCTGCTACATCACTTGAACACAGGAATACCAGAGTGACTCCAAGGGCTAGTTTGCTAGGCTCCTGTTCAGAGCCACAGGGACATAACAGGCTCCCACCATCTTGAACCTTCACCTGGACCCAGCCTCAGTGAGTCCTAACCCCCCAAGTGGTGACCCTCCAGTCCTGCACCTTTGCTGCTGGTGCTAAATGTGCACAGATAGCCAGAATCTAAAACTTAGGACTTAGAAAATGTTTGGCTAAAAACTGCTCCGAGAACTGAGGGAAGACTAGCACCAATCATTTCATCAATCTGCCCGAGATGCATCACTAGTCATCCTGACTTCATGGTAGCTCCCACTACATTCTTCTCTGCAGCGGCAAATCCTGTTCAGCGAATGGTTATCTGGCCTCCTGGAACTCTCTTCTGCTACTACCTCCAGCTTCGTCCCACTGAAGATAATCAACTTTCAAAAAAGAGACTCTGGACCTGATTTAGATCTTGGCGAGGCGGACTGGTTACTCCGTCACAACGGTGACGGATATTCCGTTCGCCGAAATGTAAGTCCCATTATACTCCTATAGGATTTATATTTCGGCGGACGGGATATCCGTCACCGTTGTGACGGAGTAACCCGTCTGCCAAGATCTAAATCAGTCCCCAAGTCCGAACGTAGAGCACTTCACCGTGACTTCATCCAGCGGCTCTCTGATGACGATGCTCCCTCCTAAGACATTGCCTGCAGCCTTGCCCTGTTGAACTTTACCTTTTCAGAACATTTTCTGCAAAATTTCTTCTAAGACTAAAGGTAAGTGCCGACCGAGCCCAATATACTTCTTGTATCCGGCTTATGATCCATCTCGGTCGGCTATATTTTTTGACTCTGACATGGTCTCTAGTGACTAGATGTCTGCGGTTGGCGCATTGATCTTTTAGGCACTAGTATTTACTAAAAACGTTAAAAATTCATAACTTTGGTTCTACTGATTGGATTTTTGTAGTTTTGGTGTGAAATAATTTATTAAAATTGACTCTACTTTTCTAATTTGGGGTTGGATTTTTCTTGTCTTGTCTTTTCACTTTATTACTGTTTGAGTACTGCATGAATACATTACACATTGCCATTAAGTTAAGCCTGACTGCTTTTGTGCCAAGCTACCAGAGGATTAAGCACAGGTTAATTTAGTGACCTTTGTGGTTCACCCTGAGAGGGATTATGGTTGTTGTTTGACCAGTTTTAACACCCCAGTCAACCAACAACACAATTTCTCACAGCTTGGATGGGGCAAGCTTCGTCTCATGGCATCCTAGATTAATCCTTTGCTGTCCCTGCCTATTGTTCCCAAGAGCACTAAGGTGACAACCAGGGGCAACATGCCCAAGATGTACATAAATCTAGGGAGCACCACCAATTTTGACAGAATGCATCCTGCCCCATAAGAACAGGTTGAGATGCATCCATTTAGCATAGTCCACTCTGATGCTTGCCGTAAGTGGTTGAAGGTTATCCATGACCATGCCTTCTTGTCGCTTGTTGATGTATACCCCTAAATATTTTTGGCGGGACGCTTTCCATTAGAACTGATATCCATTGATAGCCACCTTTGTTGTGGTCTGTGACATGGGTAGTCCTTCACTTTTCCCCCAGTTAATCCTGTACCTATCAATGAATGTAAATTCAGCATGTTCCCCATAAGGGCCAGGAGAGAAGTAGCGAGGGCAATGAGGGTCAGCAAGATGTCATCGGGTTGAGAAGGGCAGAAGGGGTACCGCCCAGAGAGGGGATATCTATAAACTTGAGTGATTGGCATATAGCATCCACCAGGGTCTTGAGGGCCAGGAAGAAAAGAAGGGAAGACAGTGGGCACTCCTGCCGCCTTCCTCGTTTCACCGAGAAGGGATCAGATCAAAACCACCCTCAATTTACTTGGGCCGTGGGATACTAGTACAACCATATAACTTTGTTGATGAAATCAACTCCCAGGCCAAGCATGCGCAGAGTTGCAAGAAGGTACACCCATTGTATGAGGTCAGAGGCATTTTTGATACTGTGTGATAGGGCCACCGCCTCCTCCGGCAGGTCTTTAGCCAACCACAACGTGTGGGTCATGGTAGGCTTGTGGTTCTGGGAGGTGTTCAGGGTACAAACCCCAACTCAGTGGGATGGATAAGTGTGGGTATCACTTTCTTGAGCCCAATCCCAATGTCCCAGCCACAATTTTGACATCCCCATTGAGGAGGGAGATGGGGAAATATCTACTACACAGCAGGGGGTCTTTTCCCAGCTCAGGGAGTACAATTATTAGAGACCTATCAGAGAGTGTTCCTAAACTGGCAGATTGTTCTGCCACTTTATAAGGATGGATCAGAGAGTCTAGGGATTCGGCCTTAGTTTATTCATAAAATATTTCGGGGAAGCCATCCTTCCCACGCCACTTCGAATTGGCTCAAGCTATTTCTTCCTCGGTAATCCCTCCTGTCAGGAAGGATCTACCTTTCCCATTAAGACAAGGAAGGTGCATTTTAACAAAGAACCTGGTTATCTGGGCCTTGTCTATAACTATTTCTGGTGTGTATAGGTGTCTTTATAGTAGTCGGCAAATGCGGCTGCTATCTCCTGGGGGTGTCTTGACAGATATTTTAATGTCCAGGATAGCCGACATTGCCTCCCACTGTCTAACCTGGGCTACAAGTAATCTACTCGCCTTTTTGCCTTCCTCGTTTCAGCGCTCCCGGAGTCAGTTAAGTGCATATTCAGCTTTGGATGTGTAAAGGGAGTCAAGCTCCATTCTTGCCTGCTCTAGGGGGAGTTTGGTAGCCACATTTGGGGTGGGCGGTGTAGAGGGGCATCATCTCTCTGATGTGTGCTTCTAAAGCAACCAGTCACAGCACTTTCTGCTTATTACCAAGGACGACATCCCTCATGATAAGCCGCTTGATGGAAGCTTTAGCCGATTCCCATAGTGACTGCTCTGATGACACTGACACGTCATTTGAATAAAGTAGGTTTGGAGGTGTGGTTTGAGGCAGCCCTTGCCCACATGTGTTTTGTACCTAGCAACATTGAGGTAACAGGGTTAATGGGTCGACTGTGCAAACCAAAAGAAAATCGTAAGAGAAATTGGTGAGTGGTCAGAAACTGCCTGTTCCAAGGTCAAATTATTGATTCTAGATTGGGTTCCATGAGCCCGCAAAAAGAAAGAGTACTCCTTCTCAGTCAGATGCAGACGCTGGCAGATGTCGAGAAGGCCATGGTCGGTTAGGATGTCACTCATGATTGCCCTAGCCGGGTTACTGGCCATGTCCACCAGGCTCATGCAGTCCAGAATTGCATCCCAGGTCAGGTTCCAGTCGCCCCCTATAAATGTTAGTGTGATGTCTAGTTCCATTAGTATGCGCTTGAGTCGGAGGAAGAATGCCTTTTTAGATCCGGTTGAGGCACACACTGATCCAACAATTGCCACTTTACTGTTAGTCATGTGACCCAGGATCAGGATGAATTGGGATGCAGCCTGAGAGATTACGAGTGGCTGAGACTAATTCAAACATTCTAGCCATCATTGTTTTGTATACATACGGTGTCACCCTAAGTGAGACGGATATGCCCAGATGTGGGTCCCATGCACTGTTTCACTGGAAACAAGTTGTCCCTAGCTGATGATCCCATAACTAGGGAGAAACCAGTCCTAGGTGGCTTGTCTTCCGGTTCAGGGAGGACGTAGCTTAGCAGTACGGACTGGACGGTTCCTATTCGAGCAAGGTCGTTAGAAATGGAATTCCTTGTTGGCTGAGGTATGCACCCAGGCAAGGCAGGAACCACCACTCTAGTCAGGATGAGCTAAGTACAGACTAAAAGACAACCTCTGCTCACCCTCTGGTAGCTTGGCACAGAGCAGTCAGGCTTATCTAAAGAGGCTATGTGTAAAGTATTTGTGCAACACACAGCCACAGTAACACAATGAATACATCACAAAAACACTTCACACAGGTTTATAAAAATAGTTGTCTGTATTATTAGCACAATAAAACCAAAACAATAAAAATATCACATATATTTCTTAAGGATCACTGACAGAATATCGAGGAGCAAAATATCGACCTGCCAAAATATCGAGGAAAAAATATAGAATGCCAGAATATCGAATTCCTATCTACAAACAGGTAAGTACAAAAATATCGAATCCAAAATATCGTTGTAAATAATATAGGGGCCCATTACGATGTCGGGCGGAGGCACTACCGCCGTGCTGTCGGAGACAAAAACCGCTAGTTACCGTCCACCAGCAACGGCCCACACGCCCGTAAATTAGGATGTGAAAGGTCAGCCAAACACCGCCTGTAAGCCTGCGACGCCGCCCGCCATCAAAGTGCGCCCGTCTACGTAGCGGCGCGAGCCAATGGAGACACACCGTCCGACGAAATGACGTACCGCCCGGTGTCCAAATTATGATGCCACAACCAAACAGCCTCACCGGCAAAGAGACACCGCACGAGATACCAAGGCGGAAACCCGACTGTTGAGTACGGAGACCAAAAAGGCGGCCCTCCCCGAAATGAATCCTGCTCTCCAGGCCATCCCCATGCTGTACCTGATGCACCACCTAGGAGTGAACGCACCACGACTACGCAGGTAGGCAGACACACAACAAGGGCATGCAAACACTGCACACAATGCAAGGGCGGAAAAACTGTACATGGCCCCCCCAGACACCCCTGTGTGGACAGGACACATCCACCACTGTACCCACACATGTCCCACCTGTTAAAATAAAACAACTCGCAACATCCTGGGCACCCACTACCCGGGACCAGGAAGTGACGTCCCCGTCACGGCACCGCAGCGGCGATGACGCAGGTACACATGCGCACAACGCAGAGGCCAACGACAGCGCCACGCATGGGCTGCACACAAACACCACAGGGTCACAACTACACACCCACACACCAGCACCACCCTGAAGGCACATGTCACATGGCCTTCCTGCATCAATCATGTCCCCAACCGACAACTCTCAGTTGTCAACTGGATGTCACACAAGTGTCCCGAACAGGGAGTAATGTGATGGCAAAATAGGACACACCCTTGTGTGCAAAACATGGAGAAGCACACGGCGGCTGCTACATAACAGCGCAGAATATGGACATTGTCCGCAAAAGGCACGCCAGTCTCATCCAAAAATACCTATTCCATCCTGCTCGCAATATCAAGCCATGCAATGTACAAAATAGAAAAACCCTGCTGCCTGAGAACAGGTGTTCCCAATTACTACACCCACACAGAAGCCTCAATGTACAGCGGCAACGGAGTGTCCCGCCCACACACGGGAGAGCAGATAGCACTGAATGGCCTTCCATTCCTACTCTGAAATCACATTGCAACAAATTCTGCAGGAGAATGGAGCCATTGTACCAACAAGAAGCCAAACATAGCCATGCAGAGTAAACCTTCCACTGGCAGATAGCGCCTAACATGAAAGAAAGATAATACTACAAAATACAATTATACCACTCCTCCTTGTGGGTCAAATGCAAGTAATCTGGAAAGAGTCAGACACCACTGGCCTTGACCATTCATTGAAGCATGTGGGATGAGGGCCTGTGTCCTTCGCCCAAGCTAGACCCCAAGTCCTGCCGCCTTACATCCATTCCAGAATTCCCAGCATCGTCGGAGGTTGCACTCTGCTGACTGCTCAGGCAGCCGGAGCACGACATCACATCACCCTGTAGCAAAATGGCTGTTGCACCAGTGCTTCTCAACTACGCCGGACAGATGCAGCTGTACAGTGACAACTTGCTACAGATAGTGGGCTGTGCAAATCTGGCTATGCTGAATATAAGTTACTGAGTAACTTACCGCATTGCAATGTTCAGCTGCGTCATCCCCGTTTTCTACTGTCGGAGGTGTCCGTTCCACTGGCCTGTGGATTTATGTCTCTCCAACCCGGCATGTCCAAAGGCGGACTTGGTACACTTGTTTGCACCCCTGGACACCCACGACAGGATCTGTTCAGTGTATGTGGGCATGGCGTTTGTGGCTGCAATCGGACACACACTGCAATGGGACCAGTGTGCCTCCACACAACGTATTCTGGATCACAGTTTCATCGAATGTCATCCAACATGTCCCATCATGCTTCTACAAGGGACAACTTACGATGAACACGTTGCTACCCACCATCCGCTTCATCGGATGTCATCCATGTTTACCACCAATGCGAGGGTTGCTCTGCGGGAAGGTATCGCATACCTGACAACTTGTCAATTCATGGGTCCCCGACTCAATACCCCCAATTGAACATTGACGTTCAACACCATACCTATGCTTGGCTTTCGCACGGAGTGGGCAGTTAGCTGTACAACAACTATACCATACAATCTGCAACAAACACCTTACCATCAACTCCACTGCCATGACATTTGACATTTTCGGGACATGCACTCTGTTCCTCACCATATCCCGTGTCTCTGCATGAACAGGGGAGGCAGAGGTATGGGACTTGTGTACAGTAACCACATGGCCAATACTGCACGAACAACTATGCTATAATATGTATTCTGCGCACCTGAACACATGCACCTGTCAGTGCACACTTATCTGTCTGCCGTATTACGTGAGAACTGTCACCTCACCTTTGTCTGTACTTCCGTGCCAGGACATTTGTATGGACAACAAATGCAACCCCCTACAACATGGCCCTAGTTATTGTGTCATGTTCAGTGGCCACCACATTGCAACAACTTGTGAGACGCTGCTGCATGCATGTAGGCTCATGCTCTGATGTCACCTCTGACGCAGGTGTGTCGGAGTCACTATTGTAGTAATCCTGTACCATGGAACTGAGATGTACTGTGCCTATGATGTCAAGCTGTCTGGTAGGCAAAATTAATACTGTCTGTGTCAAAGTCTAGAGCTCTTCAGTAATGAGCAAATGTACTTTAGCATAGCAAGGGCAAGGCAGTTGTAACTCTGAAGCCTTTATTCCACAATCAACAACTAATCTCATCTACCTGTACCCCCTTTTGTATCTGTAATCATGCTAAGTATATCCTCCACATGCATTTCGCTGCCAGTAGTGTCCACTATACTGCATCACAGAGGAAGTAAGTTAAAATACATGCCTTGAAGCAAATATGTGACTCTGTAGAATTATTTATCGAAGACAAGTACGAATGAGAGAGGATGAGAGTGTGTGAAGTACACGAGAGTCGTGAGATGACCGTGTAGTCTAGTGTCATTGGATGTCAATGCATATGAGTTGCCACCACAGTGGACCTAGTGAAATACCAGAGGTCGTGGGCCTTGGCTTGTCAGACTCTGACGTGGCCCAACAGATCATCACATTATCACTGATGGCCTGGTCACTACAAAGCACAGTCCTACATATGTGTACAATTACCTTCACAGTCTGATATCACACTCATCAAGCAAAATTAGGAGCCACGCAAGAAGCATGCTACAGCAATGCATGACAAAACACACACACGATATCAGTGTGGGTGGGCAGGTCTGCACAGTGAGTACGAACTGCAGAAATTCACATACATGCTTAATTAAACAAGGCACAATCTTGACAGTCACACACCCTGCAGACCCACAATGGCCAAAACATATCAAGTAGGAGTCATACTGAACTGCAAGGACACACCCACACACTGCACACTGTGCAACATACAATACACACATGTGCTCACATTCACAGACCTGAACACGGATACAAACACCCACCATGCCCCTGGGTAACACATGTGTGTAGTCGACATTGCCAGAGTGCACACACACACACCAACACTACCCCAAAGTCACACCCTTCACACCACACACACCTACACCTCCCAAATGCACACATTGAAAGTAAGCCATGTGCCCAGGCTCAAGGTTCATCACAAGATTAACATACACCTACACTGCTGGCCACCCAGAAAGTAAGCTCACACATACCCGCACACTCTGCACATGCTACCTGTCATCCTGTGGCTAGACTCACACCCTGTGCTTTGCTTGCACGCAAACATGACACGTATACATTTTTCCAGAAATAGCACCAAATACATGAAGACAATCCGTGTCACAAAAATACTTCTTCATCACACACACAAGTAGCAGAGTCTGAAAGAAGTGAAGTCCCTGCCACGTGTAAAACACATTGGAATGTGAGACCAGACATTGCAATTGTTGAGGTACCATACACGGCATGTGCCTCACTTAACTATGCACACACAGTAACAACTGCAATCAGCAACTACACAGACACAACCGACTACAGGAACAACAGCATCCAGTCACAGATTACATAGACAGGCGGCAATATTGTTCAACACCAGGGACAGTGGCCAGTCCGATGTGCAGAGTAGTGATACGTAAAGCTGCGTATGCATTGTGTGTGAGTGTACCCTGCCATGGCCAGCAACACTGCCATGGCAGTGACATTAGCCATTACAGCCACCACTGTGTCACAGGTAGTTGTGTGAGGGTGCCTACCATTCAAACAGGATGCCAGTCCGACTCGGTGCTGTCTGTGTGCTACGGGACAGTTTGAGGTCCGCCCCTGAGAGAGAAGCACAACTGTGGAAGACACACATGTGACATGTGAAGCGGGAGGGCTGCTTGGCCCAGGTGGGTGGGTGGCACGGGAAGGTGCACTCATGCAGTGTTGAAACAGACTGTGTGGGGAGGATCCCGGAGGGGTAGATTTCCACTGTGTTGGGTATTTGGAAAGCCTACCTGTCTGGGGATGAATGTGAACTCGTGTGGGCACAACAGGCGGGCACACGATCAATGCTGCATCAGGTGTAGACGTTAGCCCTCCCTCTGGGGACATGCTGGATACTGGTGTGCGTCTGCCAGGCCCTTGCCAAGGCACTTACATCCCCTGTCCTCCAGGTGTACCCCCTACATTGTCCACCTGCACAGGCCACCCAGGGCACAGGATGGCAGTGGAGCTTGGTGGGTGGGAGGTCATGGCGCCCTTCTCCTGGTCACATCTCGCAGGCAACACATTCTCAGTGTGCAGCAGGGCACAAGTCCGAAATAAGAAGTGGGGGGACGCTGACGTCACGACAGGAAGTGACGTCACGAAAGGTGGCTTGCACCATCAGCCTCATTGCCGCCCTTCGCTCACCCCTTAGATGCGATTGCATCAGAGAAGCCAGCGCGTGAGCAGCAGCTCCAATCTCTCCCCAGAGAGGCCAAAGAGTGAATGTGTGGCTCCATTTGCTCCAGTTATCGAGCTCGCGGTAAAATAAGTGGGGGGACGCCGTCCACCCGCGTGGTACCCCGACTCGAGCCCTGGACTGTGCAGGCAAAGTGTCCTATTGGCTCTGCAATATTTGTGAGTTTCATGACACTCATTGGCGGGGGATGGCTCGGAGGCCCGTCACCCTGAGGCCCATATCTCACTCTATGGGTCCCTTGTCAATGGCAGCGGATGTAATGACTATGTGCGCCGGGGTGGGTCTACCTTTCGTCTGGGATGGTGTTTGCGGCCTGGTCCGCTAGGGCAGCTACAGCTTCTGTGTATTGCATGTGGTGTATCCGGACTCTGGAGACTGTCATGCATTGTCACTGTAGTCCAGGGCTCGAATCGGGGTACCACGCGGGTGGACGGAGTCCCCCCACTTATTTTACCGCGAGCTCGATAACTGGAGCAAATGGAGCCACACATTCACTCTTTGGCCTCTCTGGGGCGAGATCGGAGCTGCTGGTGCACGTGCTGGCTCCTCTGATGCAATCGCATATAAGGGGTGAGCGAGGGGAGGCAATGAGTCTGACGGTGCAAGCCACCATTCGTGATGTCACTTCCTGTCGTGACGTCAGCGTCCCAACACATCTTTATTTAGGACTCGTGCCCTGCAGTGTTGTCAGATGTGCCACTTTCCAGGGGGGGTGGAGAAAGGGTCAGGAATATCAGCCTGAGATTGGCCCAGTTGAAGGCCCACCTTGACTGGGGAGGCCAACCATTGGACAGTCTGGTGTAGCCCACCCATGCGTACATGTAGGCCCTCCATGAACTATGTCACCTGCGGCAAGGTGATGTCATGGGCAATGAAGTTATTGAGGAGAGCTGTCTGCCCCACGCAGAGATGCCGCACAAGTTCAACAGACCCAGCACTGAGGGCAGCAGGGGTGACATGTGCAGAGGCAGCTGTGCCTGGTGTGAAGGACACTCTATCCTTCATCCTTTTGCCGACATGTGTTGCACCAGTGGAAGTAGATGGGAGGGCAGGCATTGGCCTCCGCGTGGCTGAAGAGGAGCCAGAGTCCACGTCCCCTGTGCAAGCAAACATGGATGCATCACCTCTGTCCTCAGATGACGCAGAAATTGCCGTCTCGGCCTGTGATTCATCCAGCACACCTCTGGCCCCTCCGAGGCGCTGGTCACATCTGTCTCACTCAGCTCCTGTGCAGCTGCTTCATCCGATGCCTCACCACTGTTGACCGTCCCCTGTCCCTCAGCACCCACGGGAGATGCTACATGAGAGCGAGGTGGCCTCACTCATTTGGCATCAATTAAACAGACATGTGCAAGGGAAGCAGCACAGAACATTCCCAAATCCACATGTTGCACGATACCTGTGCAATTGTATACAGCCACCACAATCAACACGTAATGGCTGGCGTACAGAAAATGAAGCCGCTAATAAGTGGCACATGTGTTGTGCACATAGCACAACACCCGGCCTGTGTCACCCTGTGACCATAGCCACAAATCGCTGTGTGCACACCCACTGTCCTGATGGTGGCAAGGATGACCACTACGTAATTAGGCCAAGGACATACCTGCATGGAGCAGAATGGGACACCACTCACACAGACTGCAACATGACAGTCCACAATGGTCATGAGCCAATGCCATCCACCTGTCGTTCGCACGAGCACAGCTACTGTTGCACAGTGTGCCGGATGTGTAAGTACCAGGAATATGAGGTGAGGCATCGCACACATATGTCCGAACGAAATCAGAGTAGGCACAGTGCCTCAAACATACATGTGAATTGCCACTCCTGCCTACTACAGGTTGTTCCTGAGGGCTACGACTCTGAATGCATTGACAATGCAGAGTGCTCAAATTACATCTTGACCCTCAGGAATCGCATATGCATGTCAGATGCACCCAGCACAGAGTACACTTACAACCCACTGCATCACACAACAAACATCACTTTACCCAGATTATGGGTAGGCTGTGGACCCATGCTGCCTCTCACAGCAAAAGACACCATCCCCCATTACTGTACACTTGCTTGCTGCTGATGCCCCTACAAACGTGCATCCGGCACAGGCTGTGTGACTGTCAAGATGCAGACCATTAGTGGTGAAATGCAGCGCCGTGCTAACCTGACAATACGAGGGGGCATCCCCCGATTCGTCTCCGCCACATAGTCGCTCATTCGGCAGATGACGTCACACCCTTTGTGGAATTGGCTGCACTGTCGGTTACACATACACAGAGGCATCAACTTGGATGCAATGGCTCATCACAAGGCCTTGGGCTGGAGGACTTCCAACTGCAGGGATGGTACACAAGAGGGTTGAAATATCACTCATACACTTCTCATCATCACCCACATCCACCAATCACAGTGGCATGATGCTGACCCATCCAAAATACTCAGAGATGTGTAACAGAGCCAAGAAGTAATCGGACATGGCATAACAGCATGTGTACACCACACGTGAATGCATGCTGGTGGGAGTGTGTACACAGTACCTGTCCATCCCATTCACATGCAGGATGCCAACACATTGAGCAATGTGTAGTCTGCCCACATCTACTGTCCATTGTCAGGTAGACCAACACATAGATCACAAGGCAACACATCTTTGTGGGTGGACTCACTGTGTCCAACACTGCGCAGCCCTCAACGTACTCGCCCTGTGAATGGCTCACCCCGCAATGGAGGTCACATTCAGTGCCACTATCTCTCACACACATCCCTATCACAAGGCCTGGAGTGTTCAATCGACAGGGCTGAGTTTGCTTATTTCCGGAGAGTTGTGAACAAAAGACACATGTAACGCACTGTACAGTCAGTGTTGTTTCCTTCTAGGATTGGGCGGACAATGTGCAGCCCAGGTCTGCTGAGACTGAGAAGGCCAGCAGGGACCCAGCCAGCCATTCACACAAGCAATAACTGCCCCGAGTCCTGCATTGCCAAGTGGCTGCGTCACTGGATGTCTGACATGAAAATGCCATGTACCACCACTCAGGAGGGACATGCATGGGAAAGCGCCAGAGAGCCTACATACCCCTTCCACCTGTAGTAAGCATGGTAAGCAGTGCATGTTGGAACCCCACAGGCTCTGACTCATAGTGCTGCGGATCAACGACATGTGTGTCCCCCACATGCACTCCCACACACACTGTAGTTGTCTTACACACACAACTTTTGCAAGGAATAGCCTTGGGCAGTGTGCGTAGAGCTCGGAATCCAGGATCTCCAGCTCCTCGCTGGTGAGTGGACCTGGACATATCTTCAGAGTCGTCGACATGAAGGTGGACAGGTGGCAGCAGCAGTAGGTGTTGTTGAGGGATGCCAGGCAGCAGTCCCTGGAAGCTGTGGTAATGCCGGTCTCCCTCCCACACTCATATAGCCCCCTGGGGCTGTTTCAGTGGGTCCAAACTTCTGCAATTGGTGTACCATGTCTGCCTACTTCAAATGCACACAATGGCCTGCTCCGAGCTGTCCCGGTACGCTTACCTCTATAGTCGAACACACAGGATGCAACCGCAAGGGCCATTAGAGTTGGCCTCAAGGGCCTGGTCCATGGCGGGTACAGTCCGCTGGTGCCATGTGGAATCCACAGTTTAATGTGCGCCATGCATTTGCAGGTGTGGACATGATTTGTGTGTGGGAGCATGTCCACACTAGACAGGGCCACTTCATGCTGTGTGCATAGGCATTGACGGACAGTGCTCAGCCTCCACATGTCTGTTGGCACATCATCATGTACACATTAGCATGGGAGCATGGGATGTGCATATGCACACACATGCCATATTTCTCAATGTACATCTCCCACTTGGCACGTGCAACGTTACGTGTCACTTGTGATGTGTATTTGCATTCACACAGCTGTGTTGTCATGGAGTTGTCAATGTGTACACCTGTCAATGTGTGTTGGAGGTGTGATACGTACAGTGCTGTACATTGGGTGAACTAGGGACATCATTGACTGTCTCATATCCTGTTGTGCAACAGGACCCACTTGTTTGGGCCGCTCAGCCTGTGTACATTGTGTTGTTGGTGTGTGCCATACTCACCCAGCCTCGGAAGCTGTGTCAGGCACAGCAGCTAGGTATATTGCCGTGGTGTTGCCGCTTCTCACATATGCAGTCTGAAATCATCATCATGCCTTTCAAGCTATTATGGCCTAAATCCCCATGTGCATGCTCATAGCAATGGTTTGTGTCAGTGGTCATTGCTATTGGTAAGGGGACCTGTGTAAGAGTATTGTAGCTGTGCTGTCCCTACTTGTCAGCTGTTCTGTGATTCTATTGCTTTGTCAGTGATTTTAGTTTTGTGTATGTGAAAATGCCATGTGGTGTGTTGCATTGACATGTGTCCACTTCCATCTGTCCTAGGAGGAGACCAAACATACATCGCCCCTACCAATTGCTGGCAGACATGGAGGATGTGGAGGTTATTCAGAAATTCCGTCTGGACCGACCCACCCTGCATCACCTATGTGCAATGTTGGAACCCCACCTTCGTCCTCGCAGGGTGTATCCTACAGCATTCACCCCCACGGCTAAGGTGATGGCTGCACTTCATTTTTTCGCAACCGGATCTTTCCAACACACGGTGGGCAGTGGAGGTGGGATGTACCAGCCCATGTTCAGCATGGTGCTACGGGATGTCCTGTCAGCTATGATGCTCTACAGGAACCGGTACATCCGATTCCCCAGGGCTCGTGATTTGGCGGCAGTGAAGGGTGCTTTCTATGCCCTTGGACGCATCCCCCACGTTGTTGGTGCAATTGATTGCACCCATTTGGCCTTGTTGCACCACAGGCCATGGAGCACATCTATAGGAACCGGAAACATTTCCACTCCCTGAATGTGCAAGTGGTGTGCCTGGTGGACATGATTATCACACACGTGTGTGCGAAGTTTCCCCAATCCGCCCATGACTCGCACATCATGCGCCACAGCATCCTCCCACGAATGATGATCAATCTTCAACCGGACTGTGCATGGATTGTTGGTGAGTATGCATACTCGTGTAGCGTGCTGGGTGTGACATGCTGTCTTGTATCCTGTTGGAATTGCAACGATTCTCTGTGTTTCTCACACCCAGGTGACTCTGCATATCCTAACGGGCCTTGGCTGCTGAGCCCACTACGTAATCCTAGGACACCAGCTGATGTCAGATACAATGAGGCACATGGGAGGACCAGACGTGAGGTGGAGTGGACTTTTGGACTCCTGAAGTCCAGATTCAGATGCCTGGACCGCACCGGGGGTGCACTGGCATACTCCCCACAGAAGGTGTGCCAGATAGTTGTGGCATGCTGCATGCTGCACAATCTCGCGATTCGCAGGCAGATCCCCCTGATAGTGGATGACGGTGATCAGCCAGGGCCCCCGCCTGCAGACCAAGCCGTGTCCAGTGACGAGGACAGTGGAGAGGAGGGAGCAGTGAATGAGCGTCAGCAGCTCATCGTCCGCTACTTCACTTGACGGTGAGTGACCATGTACGACGGCTGATGTTGCTGTAGTTGTGTAGGTGTATGTGTGCATTGTCACGGCGGCCTATTGTTCACTGAGTGCTGTGTGGCAATGGTCCATGTCCAGGGTAGTATGTCACTGACAGTGGCTGTAGCATTGTGCCCTGTTACTCTGTGAGATGTGTGTACATTGCTTAAACTTGATGACAAGTACTTTGTGATGAGTGTGTGACACACACATTCAATGGACTCTTGTTCTGTTTTTCACCCCTAGGTCCCTACAGCCTCTCCTGGACTATCGACATACCACACTCCAGATGCATTTCTGATCATGGTGATGGTTGCACATCCTTGCTTAACCCCTTCGGTGCTCATGACGAGCTCAGCTCGTCATGCTGCGCAGTGCTCGTGTGCGCATGACGAGCTGAGCTCGTCATGAACCCGTTCACTCAATGAAACGCCCCGCACGATTCTTGGCCTCCTTCTTCCTGACCACGCTTTTCAGGTCGTGCCACCTCTTTGTAATTTCACCCCGGTTGCGTGGCACGTTCCCAACTGCATTCACCTGGTCTACGATCCTGCTCTACATTCTGTTTCTGGTGGCTACTGGTGTCTGTTGGACCTGGTTCCCATAGATTTGTGGGTGCACCTTGATGATCTCGTCGACCATGACCGTCAACTCAGTGGCAGTGTACTTAGGCATTCTTTGTGTTGCCATGGTGTGTGGTTTGGTGTTTGTGGTGCTGGTGTGGTGTGTGATGTGCAGGGGGTTAGTGGTGCCGGTGTTTCAGTGGTGATGGTGGTGGTGTTGTTGGTGATGAGTGTGATGTGTGCGTGCATGTGGTATGCTGCTTTCCTTTGTGGCTCTCTGGGTTCTCTGCTGTCGTCTTCGCTTTGTAGTAGTGCAAGGGATTGTGGTCTGTGAAGGGGCTGCTTTTGTACTCACCTATGTGGGTGTGTCATGATGGGCTGTCGTTTTCAGGTGTGTTGTGCCTGGTGTCCTGGGATTTGTAGTGTTTTTTGTTTTGCCAGGGGGGATGTGTCTTTGGGATGTGTTCTGTGTTTGGGTATTTTGGCGTAGTTTGCTGTGTGGACTTGTTGGCCATGTTGTGTGTATTTCTTTGGTCCGCCAATGATTTTCGTGCATGGACGTGGCCGCCAGGCCTTTTGCCGTGTCAGTTATTCATCTCTGTTGTTAACCGTGGCGGGCGGGAAATATGTAGATTTTCCGCGCTTATGTCGGGGAGATCATAATTTCACGGCCGGTGTCTCAGTCGTCAGGGCGGGCGGATTTGGGTTGTCGGGCGGGATTGCGTCCGTGGCGGACGGATAATCTTCTACTCTGACATGGACGGGCGGAATTTTGTCTGTTTTTACCGCCGCGGGCGGAGGTTGCTTCGCGACATCATAATTGCTCGGTCGGTATTCCCATGGTGCAGGCGGGCGTTTTTTTCAGGCTATAGTAGATGGCGGATTTTTTACCGCCGGTTATCGTAATGGGCCCCATAGTTTGTTAAAATATCGAATTTTTTAAATGTCTTAAAAGTAATGTAAAATTAATGAAATAATAAATATAATTAACTAAAACATACTTAAGAATACTTAAATAACCTTAAAATTAATAAATATTTAATGTAAGTAAAAAATAAAATAAACATGCATTTTTATTTTTTAATACATATATATATTAACATTAATATTAATAAAAAATATTCAATATTTTTAGCGTAGGATAGCGGGAGGGTAAAATTTACTATTCCCACTCCAGTGAGTGCAACAGTAGGGAAAGCATTGGATAGCGGGAGAGTAAAAATTACTATTCCCACTCCAGTGAGTGCATCAGTAGGGAAAGCGTTGGATAGCGGAAGAGTAAGAATTACTATTCCTACTCCAGTGAGTGCAACAGTAGGGAAAGCGTTGGATAGCGGGAGGGTAAAAATTACTATTCCCACTCCAGTGAGTGCAACAGTAGGGAAAGCGTTGGATAGCGGGAGGGTAAAAATTACTATTCCCACTCCAATGAGTGCAACAGTAGGGAAAGCGTTGGATAGCGGGAGGGTAAAAATTACTATTTCCACTCCAGTGAGTGCAACAGTAGGGAAAGTGTTGGATAGCGTAGGGGTAAAAATTACTATTCCCACTCCAGTGAGTGCAACAGTAGGGAAAGCGTTGGATAGCATAGGGGTAAAAATTACTATTCCCAGTCCAGAGAGTGCAACAGTAGGAAAGTGTTGGATAGCGTAGGGGTAAAAATTACTATTCCCACTCCAGTGAGTGCAACAGTAGGGAAAGCGTTGGATAGCGTAGGGGTAAAAATGACTATTCCCACTCCAGTGAGTGCAACAGTAGGGAAAGCGTTGGATAGCGTAGGGGTAAAAATGACTATTCCCACTCCAGAGAGTGCAACAGTAGGGAAAGCGTTGGATAGCGTAGGAGTAAAAATTAATATTCCCACTCCAGTGAGTGCAACAGTAGGGAAAGTGTTGGATAGCGTAGGGGTAAAAATTACTATTTCCACTCCAGAGAGTGCAACAGTAGGGAAAGTGTTGGATAGCGTAGGGGTGAAAATTACTATTCCCACTCCAGTGAGTGCAACAGTAAGGAAAGTAATGATTTAATATTTAAATAAAAATAAATTAATTATCAATACCAATCCAAAATTAATTAAAATTAATTACCAATTACAAAATATTTAATAATTAATTAATTATACATACCAATAAATATTTGTTATTAAAAATTAATTACTTATTAATAATTAATTAACAACCAATTAATTTCCAATGCCAAAAATTAATAAGTAATAAAAAAAATAGCAATTAATAATTAATTAACAGTAAATTAATTATCAATACACAAAAATAATTTCAATAATTTCTTAATTACAATTAAATTACTTCCCACCCTATTCCCCTATAAACCCACAACCCACTCCGTATAATAAATTATACAATTAATATAATTATCAATTAATCAATTAATAAAAATTAATTACCAATTAATAAAAAATAATTACCAATTAATAAAAATTAATTACCAATTAATAATTAATTACCAATAAATTAATTATCAATACCAATAAATAAAAATAAATAATTACTTAATAACAATTAAATTACTTCCCACCCTATTCCCCTATAAACCCACAACCCACTACAGAACTAAAACGCAGAAGTAAATTAAAAATAATTAATAATTCCTAAAAATTTATATTTAATTTACTATAATTAAATTACTTCCTACCCTATTCCCCTATAAACCCACAACCCGCTACGGAATTAAATTACGCAAAAATGAAATAACATAAAATTCATTACTTTAAAAAAATTCAAACATACATTACAAAAATAATACATACTTTTAACACATATACTAACACTTAAAACACTATAAAAAAATCGATATTTTTAACAACTATATTATGACTGTCGATATTACTAACTTCGATATTATGGAAATCGATATTTCTTACCTGAATTTCGATATTCTGCACCACTATATTTTTGCAATTCGATATTCTGTCCATTCTATATAAAAAACTTGATATTCTGTCCAGTTGATATTTTTTTTTCGATATTATGACTGTTCACCATTTCTTAAGATATGCACAATTAAAGACTACCAATAGTTCTTGAGTGTCGGGACACTGACGTTCAAAGCGTTTTGTTTAAAGTAGGCAAAAATGCAGGATTAACAAACTCTGGAGTGCCAAAAGAACACTCGCATTGGATCGGGCAGTCACCGTATCTCTAACCCGTTTACACTATCAGGTACAAGCAACAGAGGAGTCGTAACAACATGGCCCGCTACTGAGGCCAACTCTGCCACCTGTCAGTGGGTGCATGGAAGCTGCCAGGACCTCCGAGGTCAACTGTGAAGCCGTACCTGCTCCAGGCACTGAGAACAAGGCAAGCTGGTCTCCGGGGTTGGATGGCCCAAGGCGGCTGGGGCGGAGGGATGATGTAATCGCTGCACTCTGCGTTGCCCAGGCAATGCGTTCGAAAAGAATACAGCTGATCTGCTCGGCACACAACCAGAGGCACCGCTCTCATCTGGAGTCTCCACTTACATGGCGCGGTTGTGGGGGGCATGGAGTGTCGGCCTCCCAAGGTGGAGCTCTTGACTTTATAGAAGTGAAGCACTGAGTCTGAGAAGGTTTTAGCTACCAGACTCAGAGTCCCACAGCAGTGCTGTTACGGCAAAAGTCTTTGATGACCCTGAGATTTTTAAGAACAGGGGGCAAGCCAACAAGCCCTTAGAGAACACTCATAGGACAACAAAAAGGTAGCAGGCAGCAGGCCAACACACTAAATCAGGTCGCAGAGTGGCAGTCCCTCCTGCAGCACAGCACTCAGCAAGTAGTAGGCCAACACAGCAAAGCAGTTAGCAAAGTGGCAGTCCCTCCTGGCAGCATAGTAGCCCTTTTGGCAATGTGCAGATAGAGAGCCAGCAGCGCCTGGTTACAAGTCTCATGCAGTGTCTGGTTTTAGGGGTCAGAGCCCCAGTACTTCTACCCAAAAGTGCCTTAGATGAAGGAGGTGACTTCAAAGGAGCCCTCTGAAGTGTACAAGGATCCCTTTCAACCCAAGTCCTTTCACCAGCCTAGCTATGGGAGGCAATTCAGCACTTTGTGTGGAGACAGGACACTACTTATTCAAGTTAAGGGTTACTTCCTCTCCTCCCTCCTGCCCAGGATAACCCAACAGTATACAGATGAAAGCAGATTCAGTTGAGTGCCCTGTATTGTGGCTGTCTAGAGGGAATGCACAAATGTAGCTGTGACCCACCCCAGCCCAGACGTGCATTGGAGACAGTCTGTCAGTCACACAGAGCAGTAAGTGCAGAGAAGTATCCAGATTCTAAAAGTGGCATTGCTAAAATAGTAAAGTTAAATCCAATCCCACCAGTAAGTAGGATTTATCAATACCATTCCAAACATATTACACATCAAAAAGCTACTCCTCTCTGATCAGAAATTACAGCTTAAAAGATTATTAAGGAATTCCCAAATCTACCCTATGAGAGGGGTAAGCCTCACAGTAGTGAAGAGCAAAATAGGCTGTTTGTCATCACCAGGACATGCAAAACATAACAGTACATGTCCTATCTTTTACTTACATAGTGCTCTGCCCTTAGGGCTTCCAAGTGCCTACCTTAGGGGTGACATATGGAAAAAAAGAGGTGTTTCAGGTTTGGCAAGTCATTTCAAATGCCGTGTCAAAGTGGCAGTGACTGCATACCCAGATGCTTCTTTGAGTGGCGCAATCGGTGCTGCGGGCCACTAGTAGCATTTAATTTACAGGCCTTGTGTATATGATATACCAATTTACAAGGGACTTACATTAAATTAAATGTGCCAATCAGGTGTATACCAATTACACACATGTTTGGGGAAGAAGCACACACTTTAGCACTGATCTACAATGGTAAAGTGCTAAGAGTCCTAAAGCCAACAAAGAAAAGTTCAGAAAAAGAGGAGGAGGAATGCAAAAAGTTTGGGGTAACCCTGCAGAAAGGGTCAATTCCAACAAGGGTCCAGGCTGGCTTCAATATAGCTGGGTCCAAACCGAGGTGGCATGGTGTGCAAAATAACGATGGATTGGGATGCTGCCTGAGTGATTACAATCGCTGACATTAATTCAAGAATTCCATCCATCACTGTTTTGTATACTTAATTTTCCAAAAGTGGCATTTTCAGAACTGTGACAAAAAATCCGACTGTACCATTAAAGAGGGCTTTTAATTACAATACTTCAGACACCAAACTAGCCCCGTCTACCTGCTCCCAATTGAGAGTTATGACCTCTTAAATGTAATAAGGTAACCCAATAGTATCCTATGGGAGAGGTAGGCCTCACAGTAGTGAAAAACAAAATGTAAGAGTTTCAAACTCCCAGGACATGTAAAACTTAAAAGTATATGTTCATGTTTTTAAAAATCTAGGCTAGTGGTGACATATGTATTAAAAAGGAAGGGATGGGCTTGGCAAAAGGTTTATTTTGCCAGGTATAAATGGCAGTTAAAAACTGCACAAACCGGCTGCAATGGCTTGTCGGAGACATGTTTAAGGGGCTACTTGAGTGGGTGGCATAATCAGTACTGCAGGGCCACTAGCAACATTTAATATACAGGCCCTGGGCACATGTAGTATCACTTTTCTAGGACTTACACGTATAATAAATAAGTGTGTTGGGTGTATGCCAATTCTATCATGTTTAAAGGAGAAAGCATAAGCATGTTAGAACTGGTTAATAGTGGTGAAGTGCACAGAGTCCAAAAAGCCAACAAAAATGGGTTCAGAAAACAGGAGGGTTAAGGGGAAAAACTTCTGAGGATTAGCCTGCAGAAAGGGCCAAGCCCAACACTTACACTACTAATCCCTGTGCTATGCTTCATCTGTACCTGGGGGTGGCTTGCATTTAATGCTTCCTCATATGTGTAGATTGTGCATGAACAATTGTACTCCTCTGTATGAGATGTATTAGCTCTGTTTGTGACTAAGGGGCCGATTCCGATCTCGGTCGGAGGCGCACCCAATACTATTCGGTCGGGAAAAAAGCCATGCGAAAGCCAGTTTCCCGACCGATCCGTACAACACACCGAACGAGCAAGTACGATGCGCACAACAGCAAAAATTCCGGCCGAGCCGTACTCACCCAAACCAGGTCCTGTTCTCCGACCGAGGCGAATCCGGAAACGCCGAATCGAGTCGCACGGAAGGGAAAATGCAGCCCCGTCCGGCCGAACAAGTACGATGCGCTTTCCGTACGCGCCGAACCCGTCGCTACGCACGGCACGTCAAAGCATCCGGGAGAGGCGCACATAAGCTCCGAATCGCGCCACAACACGATCCACGGCTACGAGACGAACACGGCACCGGCGAGGACGACGCGAAGCGACGAGGACGAAGCGAAGCGGCGAGGGACGAAGCCAAGCGGCGAGGGCGACGCGAAGCAACGAGAAGGACGAACGACACGAACCAACCATGAATCCCTTCGTCCCGATCATACCAATATTCTACATCTAGTACCGGAACAGGCACGGACGCGTACGGCGCAGAAGGTAAGTCAGACACCAACCACAAAACACATACAACACGTACCACGACACATCACACACATACACTGGGAATCTGAATATACTTACACCAGCAACAGCAGCACCATAGGGGCGGGATGCCCATCACCAATACCACATATGCACACAGGGGCCTGAATGCGCGCCACCACCCCAACCCAGGGGGCTGGATGCCTACCACTACTACCACCCTTAGCCAGGGGGCAGGATGCCTACCACTACTACCACCCTTAGCCAGGGTGGCAGGATGCCTACCACTACTACCACCCTTAGCCAGGGGGCAGGATGCCCACCACTACTACCACCCTTAGCCAGGGGGCAGGAAGCCTACCACTACTACCACCCTCACCCACGGGGGGCAGGATGCCTACCACTACTACCACCCTTAGCCAGGGGGGCAGGATGCCCACCACTACTACCACCCTCACCCAGGGGGGCAGGATGCCCACCACTACTACCACCCTCACCCAGGGGGGCAGGATGCCTACCACTACTACCACCCTTAGCCAGGGTGGCAGGATGCCTACCACTACTACCACCCTTAGCCAGGGGGCAGGAAGCCTACCACTACTACCACCCTTAGCCAGGGGGGCAGGATGCCCACCACTACTACCACCCTTAGCCAGGGGGCAGGATGCCCACCACTACTACCACCCTCACCCAGGGGGGCAGGATGCCTACCACTACTACCACCCTTAGCCAGGGTGGCAGGATGCCCACCACTACTACCACCCTTAGCCAGGGGGCAGGAAGCCTACCACTACTACCACCCTTAGCCAGGGGGGCAGGATGCCCACCACTACTACCACCCTTAGCCAGGGGGCAGGATGCCCACCACTACTACCACCCTCACCCAGGGGGGCAGGATGCCCACCACTACTACCACCCTTAGCCAGGGGGGCAGGATGCCCACCACTACTACCACCCTTAGCCAGGGGGCAGGATGCCTACCACTACTACCACCCTTAGCCAGGGGGAGGATGCCCACCACTACTACCACCCTCACCCAGGGGGGCAGGATGCCCACCACTACTACCACCCTTAGCCAGGGGGCAGGATGCCCACCACTACTACCACCCTTAGCCAGGGGGGCAGGAAGCCTACCACTACTACCACCCTCACCCACGGGGGGCAGGATGCCTACCACTACTACCACCCTTAGCCAGGGGGGCAGGATGCCCACCACTACTACCACCCTCACCCAGGGGGGGCAGGATGCCCACCACTACTACCACCCTCACCCAGGGGTGGCAGGATGCCTACCACTACTACCACCCTTAGCCAGGGGGGCAGGATGCCCACCACTACTACCACCCTTAGCCAGGGGGCAGGATGCCCACCACTACTACCACCCTCACCCAGGGGGGCAGGATGCCCACCACTACTACCACCCTTAGCCAGGGGGGCAGGATGCCCACCACTACTACCACCCTTAGCCAGGGGGCAGGATGCCTACCACTACTACCACCCTTAGCCAGGGGGCAGGATGCCCACCAATACTACCACCCTCACCCAGGGGGCAGGATGCCCACCACTACTACCACCCTTAGCCAGGGGGCAGGATGCCCACCACTACTACCACCCTTAGCCAGGGGGCAGGAAGCCTACCACTACTACCACCCTCACCCACGGGGGCAGGATGCCTACCACCACTACCACCCTTAGCCAGGGGGCAGGATGCCCACCACTACTACCACCCTCACCCAGGGGGGCAGGATGCCCACCACTACTACCACCCTCACCCAGGGGGGCAGGATGCCTACCACTACTACCACCCTTAGCCAGGGTGGCAGGATGCCTACCACTACTACCACCCTTAGCCAGGGGGCAGGAAGCCTACCACTACTACCACCCTTAGCCAGGGGGCAGGATGCCCACCACTACTACCACCCTCACCCAGGGGGGCAGGATGCCCACCACTACTACCACCCTTAGCCAGGGGGGCAGGATGCCCACCACTACTACCACCCTTAGCCAGGGGGCAGGAAGCCTACCACTACTACCACCCTCACCCACGGGGGGCAGGATGCCTACCACTACTACCACCCTTAGCCAGGGGGGCAGGATGCCCACCACTACTACCACCCTCACCCAGGGGGGCAGGATGCCCACCACTACTACCACCCTCACCCAGGGGGGCAGGATGCCCACCACTACTACCACCCTTAGCCAGGGGGCAGGATGCCCACCACTACTACCACCCTTAGCCAGGGGGCAGGAAGCCTACCACTACTACCACCCTCACCCACGGGGGGCAGGATGCCTACCACTACTACCACCCTTAGCCAGGGGGGCAGGATGCCCACCACTACTACCACCCTCACCCAGGGGGGCAGGATGCCCACCACTACTACCACCCTTAGCCAGGGGGGCAGGATGCCCACCACTACTACCACCCTTAGCCAGGGGGGCAGGATGCCTACCACTACTACCACCCTTAGCCAGGGGGGCAGGATGCCCACCACTACTACCACCCTCACCCAGGGGGGGCAGGATGCCCACCACTACTACCACCCTTAGCCAGGGTGGCAGGATGCCTATCACCCAGGGGGGGCAGGATGCCCACCACTACTACCACCCTTAGCCAGGGGGGGCAGGATGCCCACCACTACTACCACCCTTAGCCAGGGTGGCAGGATGCCTACCACTACTACCACCCTTAGCCAGGGGGCAGGATGCCTACCACTACTACCACCCTTAGCCAGGGGGGCAGGATGCCCACCACTACTACCACCCTTAGCCAGGGTGGCAGGATGCCTACCACTACTACCACCCTTAGCCAGGGGGCAGGATGCCTACCACTACTACCACCCTTAGCCAGGGTGGCAGGATGCCTACCACTACTACCACCCTTAGCCAGGGGGCTGGATGCCTACCACTACTACCACCCCCACTCATAGGATGGACAATGCATGACACAACAAGCACACCACAACCTAGGGAATGCAAGATTAAGACATCCCCCACCACCATGACAAGCGTGTGAGCAGGCTGTGTCAAATGCCTACAACACCGAACATGACTTTGAACATACAATGTGACCCCCTAGCACATGTGCCACACATATATGTGTGTGGCACCCACAATGCAAGCAGCCCATGACCATTGTGGCAATGGGGCCTAAACCCCCATCATCACAGTGACCACAAGGTAAGTGTGGGGTCCATAGCTGAAGCACATTTTGACCATTGTGGCAATGGGGTCTAAACCCCCATCATCACAGTGACCAAAAGGCAAGTGTGGGGTCCATAGCTGAAGCACATTTTGACCATTGTGGCAATGGGGACTAAACCCCCATCATCACAGTGACCAAAAGGCAAGTGTGGGGTCCATAGCTGAAGCACATTTTGACCATTGTGGCAATGGGGTCTACACCCTCATCATCACAGTGACCAAAAGGTAATTGTTGACAAAGAAAGAGCTGCAACTGCCAAACTGCATGGATCATTCCTGGTCACAGAACCAAAAACTCATCTGTGGCAAAGTAGTGTATGTGTCCCATTGCAACATAAATTGGGGGAGCCAAATACTGCAGTGCAAATGAAACATTCCTTTGGCCATGTGCAGACAAACAACACCCATGGGGGCTGAGACCGTCAACAGTCATCAATGACACAATGACAGAAGTGACCATCAGAATGCAGAACCACATATTTGCACCAATGGGCACACAAATGCAGATACCCTGTGGAGACAGCAGATGTGAGGTGAACAGATACCATACCATGGCAGCAATGGGACACACAAACCATGATCACTGTGCTGACCGATGACCTAGGAGTCCCAGGGACAGCAGGGGAAACACACCAAACAACATACAGCCAATGGCACACCCAAGATATGCCAATGCAGTGGTGCAGATGCACAAACACAAACAGGCAGACCAACACTGTCATCATACACAGCAGGTGAGGGGTGGGGGTGCCAGTGTCCCCAGGCAACAACACAACACATGAGGAGAGCTGAATACCAATCATACAGATGTGCATACACTGCCACACTAAGGTAACTCATGGATCCAAATCCCCTATGTGGGCAAGCAGGCATTGACAGGTGAGAGGGAGCACAAAACACACATGTCACACAGGCACGTAGGAACAACAACTGACACAGCAAGTCACAGACACACCACAGCACCACCCCCAGGGCCCCCACAATGTGGTGACCCTGGGCTGAATAAAAATACCACTGTGATGACAAAGCTAAATGTCGTTCACACTGTGAACCACAGTCAGGTGTCCTGAGCAACAAACTACCATCACACCTACACAAGCACAAATCAATCAGCATGGCCAGTAAGCCAAGGCCAACATGGAGGCAGGGGACTAGCCGGGCAACAACTCGACCTCCAACAATGTGCAGCAGTGAAGTACACATGCACTGGTGACATTGCACATGCACCCATGACTATTCCAGGGTGGTGGGTGGGAACCAAGGTGTAGAAACACATCACACATGGACACTCAACAAGACTCCTGAATGTCTGACACACTGCACACTACGCTGTACATGGACATGACGGCAATACCACACCGACCAATGGGATCCCAGCCACAGTCACACACCAATGAAGAAGCCAAGGTCACCCACAAAGAACACACATAGACAACAACCAACATTGCAGCCCGGACCCTAAGGAGTGCCAGCAGTCACACACACAACGTGTCACAATCACTGAAAGATAACACAAACTGGAAATCACATGACAGGGGCAAACAACAAGTGCCAAAGGGAAACCTGACTGTGACCCATCTGCGTCTGCACACAAACTCTGCCCTGACAGCAAACACACCTATGGGTGACACCCTGATGACCAGTAATGTGCCATGCACCCACATCACAGACAACACAGGGAGAAGACTTTGGGGGAACATAGCTCAAGTCAGCAAGCATCACAAACAGGTACAACACTAGGGATCACAGCATGCGCAGATGAATGGAAGTGAACACACAGACATGCACATACAACACACACCTTGGGCGCAGGCAATGTCACACGTGTACACACTGCCATGAGGGGACTCCACTCCTGTGTGAGGAAAGCTGTGCCATATGTTGCCTCAGTAGGGCCCCATCATGTCAGCTGAGCACTTGGTCACACAATCAACAATTAGCACCAAATGAGGGCTCCCATCACATCAGCCTGGTCATGGATGTGCCAACGGAATCATCAGCACAGATCCAACACACTTGTATAGCAATGTTGCACTGACTACACGGATGAGTCCCTCCCCATTGATGCCCAAACCTGCATGTCCACTGGAGATGGCAACACGGTCAGGGAAGTAGACAAATGCAACAATGGCAGGCACAACAGATGTGCAGGGGTGGAAGCCACAGATATGAAATTGCCAATGTAAGTAGGAAACCCATTGCCAAATACTGAACACATGACACCCTCAGATGCTGCTATTGATGACATGGATACACCACATGATAGGACACATTCCCCCTGGACCACATGGGTTCCTGCACAGTAACACTTCATAATCATGAGACCAGATATCACCATCACTGCAGCAAGGGCATGGTTAGCTGCACCAACAACATGTACATCTGAAGCATGAGCACTAGAGAAAAGAAAGTTGCTTTATTCAGCATATGTGTTGTTTGATAACGACGTCCAGAAGAAATTAGAGCAAAGGCCAATGGCCAGTCCATTGTCAAAGTTCAAACAGGGTGACACTGGCAGATGTCACCCTACGCATGCCTGCACAATACCAGGGACAATCCACTAGGAGGGGCAACCGGGGGGCAGGCCAGGCACCGCAGGGACAGGATCAGGGCTCACCAGGGGGAGTCAGGGAAGGGGTGGTGGGTGCTGGAGAGCCACTGACAACTGCAGTGGAGGTGTCTGACATGGTGTGTGCCGGCACAACTGGGGGGCATGACACAGATGTCGTGGGTGCCGGCACAACTGCAGTGGACCCTGCAGATGGGGTGGACAGGTCCACCACTGCAGTGCCCAAGTCAGACAGGGCGGTAGTGGACTCCACTGCAGTGCCTACCTCCAGGGGAGGAGAATGGGGAACAGGCAAGGTGGGTTGGACAGAGGGGGAGGACACCCTCACCACATCAGTGGCACAGACAAGCGCAGCGGGGGTGTGGTGCTGGGAGAGCAAGTGGCAGGGGAGAAGGCCGGAGCATCTTGGGGATGGTATATCTGTGGGTGGGGGAACCTGGGGCAGGGTGTGGTGGGGGCACCTGTGCAGTGGGGGCCTGAGGGATGGAGGACGGAGACCTTGTGCCTGAGCTGCAGGGCGGTGGCGGGGTCTTGCTCTTAGCACTCCGGGGGACTTGTGGGTGGGGGCCTCAGTCCGTCTGCGCCTGGGGGAGGGTGTCCGGGGGCGAGGGGCACTCTGCTCCGTGTGGGTGGGCTTCCTCTTCCCCCGGGATGCTGGAGCAGCTTCATCGGTGGGGAAGAGGCCGAGGTCACAGAGGAAGAGCTGCTGTGACTTTGGGGTTGCAGGTGAGGCAAGGGAGGGTGCTTTGGAGGAGAGGGAACTGAGGACTGCGCAGTGCATGTGGATGCGTGTGTGTGTTCCAGGGCCCCATCCCCTGTGAGTCTGGCTTCAGTCCCCTGAATGTGCGTGCGTGTGCGTTTTGTCATTGGCGTGTGTGTCAGTGTGCTGGATGTGTGTGTGCTGGTGTGTGCCTGTGCCAGTGTGTGTGTGCCTGGGATGGGTAAGGTGCTGGGGAGTGTGGATGGAGCAGAGGCAGGAGGGGTGAGGGACCGTTTGAGGAGGGACACTGCTGCCGTCAGGGAGGAGTCCATGGACCTATTGCCCCTCTGTAGGTCAGACATGCCCGATGAGATGCCCTCCATGAACGACACCAGCTGAGTCAACAGCGCGGTGTGCGCATGGAGGACACTCAGCATGGCTGTCTGCCCTACATGGAGCTGGCGAAGGAGGTACACAGACTCCTCACTCAGGGCAGCAGGGGACACAGGGGCAGGGGTGCGGTGCCTGGCCCAAAGGAGACACGCTCCCGGACATGGGAGCCTCCACGGACCTGGGGAATGGGAGCCGATGGGAGGGCGGTGGTGGTGCTGGTGGTGGCGGGGACAGCAACACTAGCTGGGGTGTGGTGGCTGCTGACACCCGCCTCCACAAGGGAGTCATCCTCCGAGTTGCTCTGGTCCTCAGCTGAGGTGGATGCTGCTGAGGACTCCTCGGTGTGGCTCCCCTCGCCCTCCGTGCCACTGGGTCCCTCCGACCACTCCTCGGCTGCTGACCCAGTCTGGCTCTCCGGCTCCTCCTGGTCCGTGGAGCTGTCCCCTTCCGTGGCCGTGGATGTATCTGCAAACAATGGGGAAACAGACAGACATCAGTCACCTGCACATAACGCACACACCACTGTGAGCACAGCACATCACAGAGCAAGCCCTGGCATCATTAGTTGTACATTGCTAAAAGTGCACTAATTGAACAGGAGAAGTCAATTGTCAGTCTGATGCCAAGCATGGCACTCACATCCCACATGGCCTTGCACCCATCTGTCTGGTGCCTGTTGGATTGCAACACCCCAGTGTTGACACATGCACCAAGTACACAGTACTTGGACAGTGCAGAGGACACGGTGTGGACACATCACAGCTCTTGCCACTGAGTCAGTACAGGTTTACGGATGTAAGGGATGCCCAGAGTCAAATAGGAAATGCATGTGATGCATACCAGCGACAGACACCATGATGCACCCATGTCCTGATAGCCAGCGCCACTATGGTGTGCATGTAGCACATGTCACTCCCCTGCAGGATCACCAATCAGTAGACACATGCCATGGCGGAGGCATGACTGCAAAGTCATACATCACTGTCTCAGTGATGTATGACTTTGCAGCCAGACAACAACACTCTGCACTGTGTCACAATAGTAGGTCATGGGGAATGCAAGTCCTGGAGCTGCACAAGTGCACATGTACATCCCCCCACAACACATCCTCTTAACCCTCATCTGTCCAGGTCATACCTATTGGACATATGGGAGACCTGTGACACTACCCTCTGAACCTGAGCCCCTCACACTCTGCTGTGCATGGGGAACAGCTGCCTGAACTTCACATTTACATGCCCCATTCTGCATGGGCAGCTGATCAGACACCTATGTGTCACACAAGTATCGTCTCCTATGGTCACATCTCCAGTGGCATGCTGAGCCCCTACCAAGAAACTCCACAGCAGTCCTGGCGACTAATCCACAGCACACTGACACAGAGGCAGACACCTGAGGGGTCAAATCACTGTGCACAATGTGTCCGCTGATACACGGGAGTGGGAGTACAGAGTGTATTGTATGGCCTGGAGTAGGCATGACTGTCCAGCCCCACATGAATGAGGGATGAGCCCTGGACTGTAGGCAGCTGGCTAAGTATGTGTGACACACGTCATATACATACTCCTGGGGCCCAAACATTGTTCCCACCCGCAGCATGGGTGTGTGCCAGGTACCCCAGCCACATGTGGTGGATCAGCTCAGCAATTGGACCACAGATCAAAGTAACACGCTGAATACATGTCAGAATACAGGCATTGTGTAAGCAATGGACCCACCCATGATGCCCACCACAGAGTCAGGGAAACAGATGCTGTCTCCCACCTTGAGTCAAGCAAACTGCAAGGACACAGTCCTAAGTGACAGAATTCCCTGCATGTAAGGGCCACACCTGGGTATCAGATGAGGAGTGGGCAGTGCACAATAGAGGGACATGGCTCCTGGACAACATGACTGCTGTACTGTGGCAGTTCAACCTGGCCCGAGGAGGGCACATAGCATGTTAGACAGAGTACACAGTGCAGTCTTTGACTCACCCCCTCCTTGCTGCTCTCTGGCCTTCAGCTGCCCATCCAGGTCTGGAAAGACCACCGCCAGGATCCTGAGCATGTGGGGGGTCAGGGTCCGTGTTCCGCCCCTCCTGCGAGGAGGCGACAGCTTCAGCTGGACCCGTGCAATCCTCCGGGTCCAGCCCGAAGGTCCTGCCACCTCTTTTGGCAGTTGCGGATCCGGCGCTTGTAGACCCCCACGGACCGGACAGCCCGGACGATGTCCTTCCATATCTCATGCTTCCGATGGGCAGAAGCCTGTCAGGATGACAAAGTGATAAGGCCATTACTACACATGCAACATATCCGTGCATGACACAGTTGCATATACATGTCGCAATCACAGGGGCACATGGTGTACCCAGGCAGTGCACGGCTGCCCATGGACAGTTTTCCAGAAGTCACTACATGGTATCATTGCATGGGGAGTAAAACCCTGTTCAGAAGCACTGTCACTGCACCATACCTGTCCAGTGCAAGTCACTACACACTATGGGGGGTGACAACTACTCAGTGAGCCTGCTAGCCAGTGGTGTGCTGACTCTCAGCCTTGCTAGTCAGACAAAATGCACATTCAGAAAGGCAGTGCACAGAACACTCACCTGCTCCCCTGGTGTCCCATACAGCTTGCTGTACTGTGGAAGTAGGCTGTCCAGCAGGGCCTGGTTCTCCTCAAGGCTGAAGGCTGGGGCTCTCTCCACAGTACGTGCCATTGCAGGGTCCAGAGGGGCAGAGACAGCAGCAGTGCAGTGGCAGATGTCGTCCTGGAGCATGTAGTGCAGGCAAGTGGGCTCTCAGGGGAACAGGCAGCAATATATATGTGCTGGAGAGGCAGATACTGTCCCTTGTGTCCAAAGTGATAGGTCCAAGTCGTTTGCATCTTCTGAATCTGGCCAATCCATGGAATAGCAGCACCAAAACACGCCCACAGCATCCTTCAAAATTTCAACTTCATGACATACATGATTTTGCAACATTGTTGTGGGTGACCAACTGATTTTCCAGCAACCGACTCGTTCGAAATTCGAAAACGCGTCCGTTGCCAGGCAAGCCCATTGTCAATGGGTGCGCACCGATCGGTCCATTGAGGTACAACGCGCACAGGGGTACAACGCGTACCCGCACACATTGAAAGCAATGGGCCGGCCGGAGGCACCGATCGGTCCATTGCTGTTCAACGCGCACAGGGGTACAACGCGTACCCGCACACATTGAATGCAATGGGCCGGCCGGAGGCACCGATCGGTCCATTGCTGTTCAACGCGCACAGGGGTACAACGCGTACCCGCACACATTGAAAGCAATGGGCCGGCCGGAGGCACCGATCGGTCCATTGCTGTTCAACGCGCACAGGGGTACAACGCGTACCCGCACACATTGAATGCAATGGGCCGGCCGGAGGCACCGATCGGTCCATTGCTGTTCAACGCGCACAGGGGTACAACGCGTACCCACACACATTGAATGCAATGGGCCGGCCGGAGGCACCGATCGGTCCATTGCTGTTCAACGCGCACAGGGGTACAACGCGTACCCGCACACATTGAAAGCAATGGGCCGGCCGGAGGCACCGATCGGTCCATTGCTGTTCAACGCGCACAGGGGTACAACGCGTACCCGCACACATTGAAAGCAATGGGCCGGCCGGAGGCACCGATCGGTCCATTGCTGTTCAACGCGCACAGGGGTACAACGCGTACCCGCACACATTGAAAGCAATGGGCCGGCCGGAGGCACCGATCGGTCCATTGCTGTTCAACGCAGCACAGGGGTACAACGCGTACCCGCACACATTGAAAGCAATGGGCCGGCCGGAGGCACCGATCGGTCCATTGCTGTTCAACGCGCACAGGGGTACAACGCGTACCCGCACACATTGAAAGCAATGGGCCGGCCGGAGGCACCGATCGGTCCATTGCTGTTCAACGCGCACAGGGGTACAACGCGTACCCGCACACATTGAAAGCAATGGGCCGGCCGGAGGCACCGATCGGTCCATTGCTGTTCAACGCGCACAGGGGTACAACGCGTACCCGCACACATTGAAAGCAATGGGCCGGCCGGAGGCACCGATCGGTCCATTGCTGTTCCACGCAGCACAGGGGTACAACGCGTACCCGCACACATTGAAAGCAATGGGCCGGCCGGAGGCACCGATCGGTCCATTGCTGTTCAACGCGCACAGGGGTACAACGCGTACCCGCACACATTGAAAGCAATGGGCCGGCCGGAGGCACCGATCGGTCCATTGCTGTTCAACGCGCACAGGGGTACAACGCGTACCCGCACACATTGAATGCAATGGGCCGGCCGGAGGCACCGATCGGTCCATTGCTGTTCAACGCATCACTGTATATGTGACTGGCATAGGTCAGCATGCCTGTCTCAGATGGACATGTGCCAGCCACAGATAGCTCCCAGGGAGTGAGGGGCACACCTACATCACGACAGCCTGTCCAAACCTTATCATAAGGCATGTAAGGCTGCATTTCCTATTGTGTGTATGTTGGTGTACATGTTGTCCTGTGGGTGTCACCTGTGGGCAGCCACCCCCAGGCTGTGCACGTGTTAATGGGGACAGGATCCTGGGTGTTACGTGTACGTGACCACTGTGATGTGCAACTGTTCATATCTGTGCATGTGTCATGGTCACATTTCACAGTGGTGTTTGTGTATGTCATGTCACATACCCCGTGAGTCCCATGTGGGACGGTATGTTTGAGCCAGGGTGTCCCAGTGGCACAATAGTGATGGCCCTCCACAGTCTTTGTGCATATAGTGTTTACAATGTCTCTGATTTCATGTGCACAATGGGAGACAGTCTCCACATCCACGTTGTGTGTGCATGGACTCTGATGTTGTGCGTGTGTGTCACAGACGTCCATGGCTCTCCTGCCATGGCAAGTGTGGCCACTACCTGTGGGGGTCATGTTTGTTTTGTTGTGGTGTACACATGATACTCCAGGTGATGCCAGTGTCCATGTGGCATTACAGGGTCCCTGGGAATGTGCCTGTCGTTGAGCTGTGGTGCCTGGGGCACATCTGTCCTCACATGTCACTGGGGGGTGACTGTGACACAGCATCATGATATCCAATGGGCCAACCTGGGACAAATTGATGCCACCTGTAGGACCGTGTTGACAGATGTTGGCCATGTATGTACCATACATGTCGTTCCGGTACTGCACACTTCATGTAGTTGTGCCTCATGATGATGTATGTTGGGATCTTGAGTGTGTTCAATGCCGCATATGTGGGGTGACTGACGATCTTGCTTACTTCTCCTCTGCACTGCAGGGCTCCTGCTGTCCATCGGCCATTCCCAGACCTGGCAACGATGGTGGAACGGGACAGCATCCGACGGTACCGCTTCACCAGGCAGCTGATTGAGGATTTTGCAGTGCAGTTGTCCCCACATTTGCAGCCTGGCCGGCCGTATCCTACAGCGCTGACCCCCAAGGTGAAGGTGATGGCAGCCCTACACTTCTTTGCCACCGGTACCTTCCAACATACTGTGGCGTCTGCTGGTGGGATGTCACAGACCATGTTCAGCCGTGTGCTCCGCGATTTCTTGGCGGCAATGTTGCTCTTCCTGAACCGGTACATCTATTTCCCTAGACTGCGACGACTCACTGACGTGAAGAGTGACTTTTATGCCCTGGGGAGGATGCCGCATGTCATTGGCTCCATTGATGGGACACATGTGGCTTTGGTACCACCACAGGCCCAGGAGCAGGCCTACAGGAACCGCAAGCACTACCACTCGGTCAATGCACTGGTGGTGTGTCTTGCAGACATGACCATCACACACGTGTGTGCCCGTTTCCCTGGTTCAGCACACGATGCCTTTGTGATGAGGAGTAGTCGCATCCCCAGGTTGATGGCACAGATGCAGAACCAGCGTGCCTGGCTTGTCGGTGTGTACTGACTTTGTGCCATTGTGTGTGATCTGATCTGTAGTATTCCGCCCACTTTTCCAAGTCAGCTGCTGTGCACTTGTCTGTCCGTAGGTGACTCGGGATACCCCAACATGCCGTGGTTGCTGACACCCCTCAGGAACCCTGTGACACCTGCCCAGATGCGCTACAATGAGGCACATGGTCGGACCAGGAGAGTGATTGAGCGGACCTTTGGTCTCCTGAAGAGCCGCTTCCGCTGCCTGGACAAGACCGGAGGGTCCCTCCCATATGCCCCTGCGAAAGTGTGCAAGATTATCATCGTCTGCTGCATGCTCCACAACCTGGCAGTGCGGAAGGAGTTGCCTCTCATCCAGGATGACGATGACCAACATCCGCCACCTGTGGAGGATCCTGGCCTGGACCACGATGCCAGTGACGATGATGATGATGATGATGGTGATGGTGATGTCCGCACACAGCTCATCACCAACTTCTTTAGCTGAATGTGAGTATCCTGAGGTGTCATGTGAATGATGTGAGTTGGCATGATGTGTGGGTGGTGCTCTGGTGCTGTTGGAGTGTGTCCATGGGCTACTTGACAGGATGTGTGTTGCGATGTGTGGTGACAGGTGGGCTGTACTCCCCAACAGTGTTGACATGCTAACTTGGTTCTGGGTGGGTATCTTGTAACATGTATTGTGCATGAGTTTTGCTGTTCTGTCCTGTACTGCATTGCTTTTGACTGTGTGTCATTTCTGTCCTTCACAGGGTACTTTCAGATTCGTTTGGTCAACTGTGTCCACCGACGACGTGATTGCACATCCAGGCTGGTAGCTGTTGTGTCCCTACAGGTGATGTGCGCCACACCCATGGACTTCCTTCTGTCTACAGTTGTTGACTGTGTGCCCGCTACCAGGTGGGGTTACCTTGCATCTGTAGTGGTTACGGCATGTTGCTACTGTGTAATAAACCTGTGCTTCACTTAGTGATGTGCGTTGTCTGTGGTCACACATTTGACTGCCATTTGCTTACTGCACCTGTGGGCTACTTGACTACAACTGGGAATGGGTGTGGTGTCTGTGCATTGCACCGTCTTCCCTGGCAACATCAGTGTAGGCAATGAGTCAGATGGCCTAGGTGTGTATGTGTTGTGTAGCCCTGGTGGTGTGTCTCCCTCATATGTGTCACGTTGCCTGTACTCACATGCCTGTGTTGTCCTTGCTGTTGCAGTTCGCATACACAGTGTAATTTTGCAGTTCATCATCCCCATAACAGCACCCACGTTGGAATCACGACAGAGGCAAGTATGGTGTATTAGTGTGTTTATTGTGATACATCTGTGATAATAGTGCATAGGATGGATTGTGCTGTACATGAATCTTGCAATCCCAAGTTCCTAGATGAATTGAAAGTCCAGGTAGACAGGATCCCCAGTATCGGGGCCACAGTTGTCTGACACATTGTTCCAACTTGTACTCCCCATGCAATGTGTGGGAGTAGTGTTGCCATCAACAGGGTGAACAGTCTGTGCACAAAGGCGAAAATCCAGAACAGGTTCAGGCTTCCTGGGAGTTGCGCTTGGCCATCAGCCTCTCACTTTCCCCTCCTCGGACGACCCCTCTTCTTGGGGGGGGGCCCCTCAAGTGCAGGCTGCTGCGGTGCAGGGGACTCTCCGCCAGAGTCCTCCTCCCTCCCTGTGGCAGTTGCAGTTTGTTCGGTACCAGATGTTGTTGGCACACAGGGAGGTGTGGACTGGTTGCTGTTCATCTGGCGGAGGCATTGTAAAATGTCCCTGTGCACCGCCGTCATCTCATGTAGTACATCCCACTTGGACTCCACGCGGGACATGTGGGAGTCCAAGCGGGCATGATGGGCAGCCTGCTGCTGTTTGATGTCTCTGAGGAGCCCCACTACCTGGCTGAGCTCTCCGGTGCTGGACTGGTACGCATCAGCTATGCGTACCAGTTGTGGGTCTTCATGCACACCAGCAACGTCTGCAAGCAGCGACCTCTGTCTCCCACCCCTCCCACCACCCCTGCTGACATGTGCAGTGTGTGCAGTTGCACGCACAGATAACCCTGGTCCACCTTGGGGGTGGTGGTGGTGGTGGTGTCCATGGCCCCAGGTTGGTCCAGGGTCACTGCGCTGGTGTTGTTCCTTATTCTGTCCATGTCGGCAGGGATGGTATTCGTGGTGACAGTCGTTGGAGGGGTGGGTGCAGGGGGTGCAGCTGGTGGACCTGCTGGTGCTGCAGCTGGTGGTCCTGCTGGTGCAGCATGTTGACTTGCACCGGATGTGCCAGGTTGTTCATCGTCCGAGGAGGACAGAGGCTGTACGACGCCAGTGAGCTCGGCATCCTCTTGAGCCTGGGACTGGGACTCCTCAGCGTCTGCTGCTGTGTCCCTATCATCACCTGTTTTTGGGAGACACAAACAATGTATGTCATGTTTCTGCAGGCATCAGTGGTTGACACACCTGACAGTTGTGACTGTGCCTCGGGGTGCGGGCCTGTACATTGTATTGTCCTAAGTCGTCACAGTCAGGGGTTGATATTGGTGTGGCACATTGTCCTGCATTATTTGGGCATTTCTATGTATTCTCTGGGGTGTGAACATGGTCTGCATTGATTGTGTTTGGTTGACAGCCAGACCTCCTTCCCACCCACCCACCCACCCAGTCAGTTATCCCACCATGGAACGTGCTTGCATTGCAGGGAGTGTAAGTTGTCTCTCAGGATGTCAGTCAGTGGTGTCCTGCTGTTTGTTGGTGCACAGTTGGCAGCAGGGCCTTGTGCTCCCCACAGCAGTAGCCAGTGTCAGCCATCTTGTGAGTCCTTCTCCACTCCCTGTGATGTGAGCATGGTTCAGGGTGGTGTTGATGGGCCAGTTGTGAGGCTGAGCAATGTCTGTGACTACGACTCCCATCATGCTATTGCCTCCACCCCCTTCCCAGCATGCCCATGCTTCCTTCCTTTTGACTCTGCTTCCCTGTGGGGTGGGCTGGCTGTGCTGACAGGATGGCTGGGAGTGTTGTCCTGGCAGTTGTTTGGCTAAGAGTCCCAAGAGTGTCCCTGTGCTTCACACAACATAACCCAGGGTGGTGGTGCTTTGTGGGATCTTGTGTTAGGATGGAGGGCATTGCATTCTACCAGGTGGGTACTGTGGAGTTTGTGTTGGGGGGGGTGTGAGGGGAGGTGCTGGTGACTATGGTCAGTGCTGCAAGTCCCCCTTCCCACCCAGCCAGCCAGATATCCCACCATGGAACGTGCTTGCATTGCAGGGAGTGTAAGTTGTCTCTCAGGATGTCAGTCAGTGGTGTCCTGCTGTTTGTTGGTGCACAGTTGCCAGCAGGGCCTTGTGCTCCCCACAGCAGTAGCCAGTGTCAGCCATCTTGTGAGTCCTTCTCCACTCCCTGTGATGTGAGCATGGTTCAGGGTGGTGTTGATGGGACAGTTGTGAGGCTGAGCAATGTCTGTGACTACGACTCCCATCATGCTATTGCCTCCACCCCCTTCCCAGCATGCCCATGCTTCCTTCCTTTTGACTCTGCTTCCCTGTGGGGTGGGCTGGCTGTGCTGACAGGATGGCTGGGAGTGTTGTCCTGGCAGTTGTTTGGCTAAGAGTCCCAAGAGTGTCCCTGTGCTTCACACAACATAACCCAGGGTGGTGGTGCTTTGTGGGATCTTGTGTTGGGATGGAGGGCATTGCATTCTACCAGGTGGGTACTGTGGAGTTTGTGTTGGGGGGGGTGTGAGGGGAGGTGCTGGTGACTATGGTCAGTGCTGCAAGTCCCCCTTCCCACCCAGCCAGCCAGATATCCCACCATGGAACGTGCTTGCATTGCAGGGAGTGTAAGTTGCCTCTCAGGATGTCAGTCAGTGGTGTCCTGCTGTTTGTTGGTGCACAGTTGCCAGCAGGGCCTTGTGCTCCCCACAGCAGTAGCCAGTGTCAGCCATCTTGTGAGTCCTTCTCCACTCCCTGTGATGTGAGCATGGTTCAGGGTGGTGTTGATGGGACAGTTGTGGGGGGGGGCAATATGTGTGACTGCGACTCCCATGATGCTATTGGCTACACTGACTTGGCCAGCATACACAGAATTCCTTCCTTTGAGTGGTCTTCACTGTGTGTTGGTGTTGTTGTGGTGGCTACATGTGTGGATGTGTGTGTTAGTTCTATTTGTGCCACTGCCTAGCTGTAGTTGTGGTTGTGTTTGTACATGTGTTGGCACAGTTGGATGTGACTTTTTTGATGGCATGTGTTGTGTTTATCTGACTGACATACACATTTTGGGATGATTCTGTTCTAGTTGCTGTGTAATTGCTATGTGTGCATGGTTTGACTCTCCCCTTGACAGTGATGTGTGTGTTTTGTGGCAGTTTATTGTGTACATTTGTTGTGTACTCACCAGGCTCTGGGATGTTCTCTAGTCCATATACGCTCACTGGCGGAAGGATGGCCCGCACCTTCTCCTCCCAGGGCCTGAGGTATATTGGCTTGGCAGGAGGGCCACTGCCGGTCTGTTGGCTGTTGATGTAGTCTATCTTCAGCAGGTCCCGTACCCTCCTGCGCACGTCATACCACCTGTTCTGGATGTCCGTCTTTGTGCGCCGACATGGTGATTGGGCGTTCACCCTGTTGATGATCCTCTCCCACATCTTGGTTTTCTGCGACATGGGGGTCTGTTGGACCAGAGTGCCAAACAGCTTTGGCTCCACCCTGAGGATCTCGTCTACCAGGACTTCCAATTCACAATCTAGGAACTTGGGATTCTTCTTGGGGGGCATGGTGATGGGTGGTGATGGTGAGTGATGTGTGTGTTGGTGTGCAGGTGAGGGTGTGTGAGTGTGTGTTTTGCTGGGTGTATGTGAGGTAGGTATTTGTTGGTGTGCTGATGGTGTGTGGCTTGTGTGAGGGGTGAGCTGTGGGTGTGTGGTTGCTTTCTCTTGGGTGCTGGCAGTGGAATGGCATTTGCAAAGGCTCATGGTAGTGATTTGTGTCCTTTATATAGGTGGAGTTGTGGGTGTGTCTTTGTTCTCTGTCCCCACCCCCCAGTATTTATTGGCTTGCTAATTGCTTGTTTGGCCTTTTTTTGGGTGATTTTTCCTTTGTGCTGTTTGTTTATGTTGGAAACGTTCTTGTGACCGAGTCGGACCCTGCATTGGTCTCGTACGGTGTTCTCCGTTTCGTTCACGCTGTGTTTGTGCAGTTTTGTATGCTGCGTACGCGTCGGTCGCGGTGTATTGTGTTGCTTCGGCTCGGTTTTGTATGCGTGTCGGTCGTACGGCTTGTCCTCCGTCCGACTCGGTCGGGTTTTTCGCGCCTTGCATCGTACTTTGCGGGTTGGAGTTGGCGGGTACGATTCGGTCGGATTTGTTCCGGGTGCGTGTCGGTCGGTTGGATTCGCGTGTTTTTCCGGCCGGATTGCTATTTTCCGAGCGGCTCGGTCGGTCGGCTTGGTTTCCTGACGTGTCGGTCGGATTTATCGCGGCTTGCATCGTACTTGGCGTGTCGGGCGCCACTGGTACGTGTCGGTCGGTAATTTTTCCGGCTCCGAGTCGGTCGGTGCTTTTTCCGGCCCGAATCGGAATCGACCCCTAAGTCTAATGAGGGAATGCTGCAATGTTGCTGTCTGTGAGGTACATGTTGTTTGTGAGCCTATGTGAGAGACATGCTTGCAATGTTGCTTCATACTATATGCCTGGTATATGTGTTGTGAGTGTGGGTGTGTTCACATTTGTGTTTGTGCTATGCGTGATATGTAACGGAGGTTGGCTTAAAATTAATGATGCATCTGATGTGTATGTTGTGCATGAGCGATTACACTCCTCTGTATGAGATACTTCAGCTCTGTTTGTGGCTCACATAGAGAACCTGGAAGTTCCGCACCTGTTTTTTGGCCGATGAATCTTTGCCACCATTTTCAAATGGAGCATTACATCACAAGGACATCAATAATTACATTTGATGTTCAGTCAATAAAGAGAGGGTTGGTGACATTTTTAAAGTTTATTTTCTCATTCTAAGTAGTTTAGTCAGTATTTTGTTCTTTTATTCAGATTAGTGACAAATCAATCACAGAAATGATCAAATAGGTTGTTTAGGACAAGCATAGAAAAATTAACAGTGTGTTTGATTTAAGGTATATTCCCTGCTATAATCTAAAGGACCTATCCTAACATTCCACGAACCCATAAAGAGTTCTTTCTGGAAAAGAGCAAGTAGATTATGGAGCAGTTCAGAATACTAAGAGGAAGAACGAACTCCCCATAAAGGGTTGTTCTGGAGACGCTGCCGAGTTCTTCAGACAATTGCAGTGGCAACCGTCTAAAAAGATGAGAAGGAAAGATTCGCAGCAGTAGCTATGATCAGCAAAAACAAAATAAAATCTGCTCACAAAGCATAAGAAAAATAAAGAGACTTACTGTGAGCAGTAGCTTATGGCAAGTTGGGCTAGCACAGCAAAGTTCTAAGGGGCATGGAATGGGCCAGGAAGAGTGTTGTCTCTCTAGCTAGGGACACGCACTATATAGAAAGCAGCTAAACATGTTGCAAAAATAGGTATATTTCATCATCGTCATCGGATGGTAAGAAGTCTTCCGATGGTTCTATCGTTTTCGCTCTTGTTTCCCACAGTGAACGTTAACGCCAGCATGAAGTCAGTTATAAATGGCTACAACATATTACAAGAAGTTACATCTACAAAGGTTCTCATGAGAACCTTTTGCAAGCCTACTCTGTTAGCTGTCTGGTGAATCACCGTATAACAATGAGCTGTTCTATGAAATAAAACATTCAAATTCTGCTATGTCCTGGTTAGATCATGAAATGTAAGCTGCAGCGAGCATTTTCTTTTCTTTAATACTTGTTCATTATGCATATGTGGCAAAGAAAACAATCTATGTACAGTGAAGTCATATGGTATTAGGAAAGAAAGAATACATTTTCTCAGGACAAAACATATTTCACAAAAAGTCAAGCCCTTGAGTTCGATTATAACATTAAATTACTATTTTATTAAAAGCATTATTTTACTTAAAGGGACAGAGCAGAGTAAATGAATAGTGCGGCCTAGCAAGTGAAGAACGATAGAAATGAAAGCTTCCTGCAGACAATAAACAGCACTTTTCACATTTGTTTGTTAAATAAATCCACGTTTTTCTAACATTTTAACTTATTATGCATTTTCAGGTTTAATATTCAGTGCATTTCTATATTATTGTGTGGTAAAAATTTGCGTAACATTTTTCAGCTTTACCAGCTGCACTGATGCTCACCGTGATGTACACATTGCGTGTGAGTCTATGGGAGGGACATGCTTGTAATGTTGCTTCATGCAATATGCCTGGCATGTGTGGTGTGTGTGTGTGCGTGTGTACACATTTGTGTTTGTGTATGTGGGTGTGTGTTTGCTTATGTATATGAAACTGTATGAAATTTATATTACCCATACATTGTCAAGGTATGTTACACTCAGAGGGCCTGATTACGACTTTTGGCACAGTGGTGGCGCAGAAGTACAAACCACTGCGCCACCGCTCCACTAAAGGTCGCCGCTGCCTGCCCGCCAGATTACAACTTTCAGCAGTCTGGCAACCAGGCGTTGTGGCGGTCCCATGGCGGTGCCTCTTTTAAAGGCTGCATTGCCTTTGAAAAAGGCATCGCAATGGGACCGTACTACAAGGTTCCTGCACGGCATGGACTCGAAAGTCCATGCCGTGCAGGAAAATATGTGCATGCACACCGGGGTCACATGTTATGCCCCCCTGAGTGCATCCAGATGGGGTTGAGGCACAGAGGGCCCTGTAGGGCCCCTTTTGTTTCCTCTCCTCCAAGGTTTACAATCCCTGGAGGAGAGGAAACTCATAATATGGTCGGTGGGACCGCGGTCGTCCCGCCAAGCATATTGCGGTTCTAACCACTGCTTCACTGCCAGGAAACGGCAGTTCCCTGGAGGAGCCGGTGGTTCCTGGGCAGTTCAACCGCACAACTCCTAATGGGCCGGTCGGAGTGCCAGTGCGGCTTTGACTGGGCCTGCCACCGGTGCCTCCTCGGACTGCCAGACTCGTAAAATAGGGCCCAGAGTGGAGAGTTATCTCTTGGTCTATAAATGTTCATTCACTCTGCATACCTGCCTTGTATTGGTGAGTGGTCCACGCTATAGGTTCTATATGCAATCATAAGATCAAACCAGAAAAGTCCATTTGGGCTGAAATGTTTTTTTATCCTAGTTTTATATTTTGTGTCCAGTACAGGATGAAGGTAACTAGTGCCCAGGGAAAGAGAATGATAGTGTTACTATGTGTACAAAAACAGTTGCACATTATTCCCCATCAACTGCTGCAAATGAAATCATCAGGCTAAAAAACACTGAAATGCAGTGTCCATTAATACAAGATTTATTGAAATAAGGCGTTTAAAATTTGGCGGTTGAAAAAAACGAGATTCTGCGGTGGAACCGAGATTACAGCTGCACGTGGCACTAAGCCTCGGCGTAGTTCGCGAAGTAGCGCTACGCGAACCTACGCAAAGTGCAGTTCGCACTATGCGAGCTACGCGTAGCACTACGCGAACTGCGTAGTGCACTGTTCGCAATGATTGCACAGTGCCGGATGCTTGACCGCACTGTGCAATCATTGAAAACGGCATCTTGCACAGTGCGAGCTGTCTTTTACTGCCGCTCGAGTAGATTTTTACTCGAGCGGCAGCTTTCTCAACGCGGACTGGTAGTTTCTCATCGCGAGCGGTCGCGAGCATACGCGACCACTCGCAATGAGAAACCTGACCTCCCCGCGTTGAGAATCTCGCCGGGAGGTTTATTTTCCACGCTCGCGATCGGCAACTTGATGTTGCTGATCGCGAACGAGAAAAAGTCTCGCCGGGATGTCATTTTGCTTGCTTGCGGTCGCCAACTTGACTTTGAGGACCGCGAGCAAGCAAAAAATGACCGCTGCACTACGCTACGCTACACATGTTTGCACTGTGCTACGTGCAATTCGCGTTGTGCGAAGTAGCGCAAACTTCGCAAACTACGCGAGCGTAGCGTAGTGCTTTGTCCAGGGTTACTTGGCACCTCTTCATAGAGGCAGAGTACCACATGGTCGAGAATACATAGACCAGAAACACCGGTACTGCAGGAAAATGGATACTCACAAAACACTGGCAAGTATGACAAAAACAACAAAGCATTTTGTAAAAAAGAAAAAATTTAAACTGCATACTTCCTCTGATATTTTCATTGTTTGATCAGGTGCATACATAGAGATGGATATTTCCAATTATTAAACGTCTTCAATCTATGGCTCTGAATATCTCACTGAAACGCAATTCTGAATCAAAGACAGCATAGAAAATTTTTCATATTTAAGCTACTGTTGTACTGTACGTGGTTCTTGGTGCTTCTCTCTGGTTTTTATGTTTGGCCATTATCACTTGAAAAAAGTTAAAACAGGGGGCTCACTAAATCATGCAATGCAAGTTCATCTTGAAAACGGAGTTGTGGATCGAATTCTGGATTCTTCCTGAACTGTTTCCATCTTCTGAGTGGATCCAGACATCCTCTGCTAGATAATGAGTTTTCATTAGACCCACATTACCAACACGGAAAATCCTGTGCGCCTCAGAGGCAGCAGCAAGGCCTGCTGCTGATCCAATCGTATTGCAGTCCTTCTAATCATGTTAAATTCATCACCATGACATTTTATTTGAAATTGATTTTAAATTTGGGAGTAATTGAAGTTAATCCTGGTCGCCTCTTTTCAACAGGGACAGTTAGCATTGTGCACATCCCAATTAGACTCTGATTAAAAGAGATTGCATGACTAGAGAGAGCGAATAGCAACATTTATTTCCGTACCAGATACACACCATGGAGATTTGATTCTGTATCCCATCAATGGAGTCAGTGCTGAGAAGAAGCAATTTAGACCATTATACATTATAAATTCCTCTTCGGTTACAGCAATGATGAGTGCTGTTAGCCTGGCATGGCTCCTTTTAGATGGGGCTCCTTTATGTACACAGAGTTATTGAAAGTGAGCAGAGTTAAACTACTTTTATGTTCTAATCAAACATTAAGGTCAGAGTCTAGTATTAAAGAGTCTCAGGGGCCGATTCCGATCTCGGCCGGAGGCGCACCCAATACCATTCGGTCGGGAAAAAAGCCATGCGAAAGCCAGTTTCCCGACCGATCCGTACAGCACACCGAACGAGCAAGTACGATGCGCACAACAGCAAAAATTCCGGCCGAGCCGTACTCACCCAAACCAGGTCCTGTTCTCCGACCGAGGCGAATCCGGAAACGCCGAATCGAGTCGCACGGAAGGGAAAATGCAGCCCCGTCCGGCCGGACAAGTACGATGCGCTTTCCGTACGCGCCGAACCCGTCGCTACGCACGGCACGTCAAAGCATCCGGGAGAGGCGCACATAAGCTCCGAATCGCGCCACAACACGATCCACGGCTACGAGACGAACACAGCACAGACGAGGACGACGCGAAGCGACGAGGACGAAGCGAAGCGACGAGGACGAAGCCAAGCGACGAGGACGACGCGAAGCAACGAGAAGGACGAACGACACGAACCAACCATGAATCCCTTCGTCCCGATCATACCAATATTCTACATCTACTACCGGAACAGGCACGGACGCGTACGGCGCAGAAGGTAAGTCAGACACCAACCACAAAACACATACAACACGTACACGACACATCACACACATACACTGGGAATCTGAATATACTTGCAACAGCAGCACCATAGGGGCGGGATGCCCATCACCAATGCCACATATGCACACAGGGGCCTGAATGCGCGCCACCACCCCAACCCAGGGGGCTGGATGCCAACCACCCTCAACCAGGGGGGCAGGATGCCTACCACTACTACCACCCTCACCCAGGGGGGCAGGATGCCTACCACTACTACCACCCTTAGCCAGGGTGGCAGGATGCCTACCACTACTACCACCCTTAGCCAGGGGGCAGGATGCCTACCACTACTACCACCCTTAGCCAGGGGGCAGGATGCCCACCACTACTACCACCCTTAGCCAGGGGGGCTGGATGCCTACCACTACTACCACCCTTAGCCAGGGGGCAGGATGCCCACCACTACTACCACCCTCACCCAGGGGGGCTGGATGCCTACCACTACTACCACCCTCACCCAGGGGTGGCAGGATGCCTACCACTACTACCACCCTTAGCCAGGGGGCTGGATGCCTACCACTACTACCACCCTTAGCCAGGGGGCAGGATGCCCACCACTACTACCACCCTCACCCACGGGGGCAGGATGCCTACCACTACTACCACCCTTAGCCAGGGTGGCAGGATGCCTACCACTACTACCACCCTTAGCCAGGGGGCAGGATGCCCACCACTACTACCACCCTCACCCAGGGGGGCTGGATGCCTACCACTACTACCACCCTCACCCAGGGGGGCAGGATGCCTACCACTACTACCACCCTCACCCAGGGGGGCAGGATGCCTACCACTACTACCACCCTTAGCCAGGGGGGCTGGATGCCTACCACTACTACCACCCTCACCCAGGGGGGCAGGATGCCTACCACTACTACCACCCTTAGCCAGGGGGGCTGGATGCCTACCACTACTACCACCCCAACCCAGGGGGGCTGGATGCCTACCACTACTACCACCCTTAGCCAGGGGGCAGGATGCCCACCACTACTACCACCCTCACCCACGGGGGGCAGGATGCCTACCACTACTACCACCCTTAGCCAGGGTGGCAGGATGCCTACCACTACTACCACCCTTAGCCAGGGGGGCAGGATGCCTACCACTACTACCACCCCAACCCAGGGGGGCTGGATGCCTACCACTACTACCACCCTTAGCCAGGGGGGCTGGATGCCTACCACTACTACCACCCTTAGCCAGGGGGCAGGATGCCTACCACTACTACCACCCCAACCCAGGGGGGCTGGATGCCTACCACTACTACCACCCTTAGCCAGGGGGGCTGGATGCCTACCACTACTACCACCCTTAGCCAGGGGGGCTGGATGCCTACCACTACTACCACCCCCACTCATAGGATGGACAATGCATGACACAACAAGCACACCACAACCTAGGGAATGCAAGATTAAGACATCCCCCCACCACCATGACAAGCGTGTGTAGGCTGTGTCAAATGCCTACAACACCGAACATGACTTTCAACATACAATGTGACCCCCTAGCACATGTGCCACACATATATGTGTGTGGCACCCACAATGCAAGCAGCCCATGACCATTGTGGCAATGGGGCCTAAACCCCCATCATCACAGTGACCAAAAGGTAAGTGTGGGGTCCATAGCTGAAGCACATTTTGACCATTGTGGCAATGGGGTCTAAACCCCCATCATCACAGTGACCAAAAGGCAAGTGTGGGGTCCATAGCTGAAGCACATTTTGACCATTGTGGCAATGGGGTCTACACCCTCATCATCACAGTGACCAAAAGGTAATTGTTGACAAAGAAAGAGCTGCAACTGCCAAACTGCATGGATCATTCCTGCTCACAGAACCAAAAACTCATCTGTGGCAAAGTAGTGTATGTGTCCCATTGCAACATAAATTGGGGGAGCCAAATACTGCAGTGCAAATGAAACATTCCTTTGGCCATGTGCAGACAAACAACACCCATGGGGGCTGAGACCGTCAACAGTCATCAATGACACAATGACAGAAGTGACCATCAGAATGCAGAACCACATATTTGCACCAATGGGCACACAAATGCAGATACCCTGTGGAGACAGCAGATGTGAGGTGAACAGATACCATACCATGGCAGCAATGGGACACACAAACCATGATCACTGTGCTGACCGATGACCTAGGAGTCCCAGGGACAGCAGGGGAAACACACCAAACAACATACAGCCAATGGCACACCCAAGATATGCCAATGCAGTGGTGCAGATGCACAAACACAAACAGGCAGACCAACACTGTCATCATACACAGCAGGTGAGGGGTGGGGGTGCCAGTGTCCCCAGGCAACCACACAACACATGAGGAGAGCTGAATACCAATCATACAGATGTGCATACACTGCCACACTAAGGTAACTCATGGATCCAAATCCCCTATGTGGGCAAGCAGGCATTGTCAGGTGAGAGGGAGCACAAAACACACATGTCACACAGGCACGTAGGAACAACAACTGACACAGCAAGTCACAGACACACCACAGCACCACCCCCAGGGCCCCCACAATGTGGTGACCCTGGGCTGAATAAAAATACCACTGTGATGACAAAGCTAAATGTCGTTCACACTATGAACCACAGTCAGGTGTCCTGAGCAACAAACTACCATCACACCTACACAAGCACAAATCAATCAGCATGGCCAGTAAGCCAAGGCCAACATGGAGGCAGGGGCCTAGCCGGGCAACAACTCTCATCTGCACACACTCAACACCACACCCCTCGACCTCCAACAATGTGCAGCAGTGAAGTACACATGCACTGGTGACATTGCACATGCACCCATGACTATTCCAGGGTGGTGGGTGGGAACCAAGGTGTAGAAACACATCACACATGGACACTCAACAAGACTCCTGAATGTCTGACACACTGCACACTACGCTGTACATGGACATGACGGCAATACCACACCGACCAATGGGATCCCAGCCACAGTCACACACCAATGAAGAAGCCAAGGTCACCCACAAAGAACACACATAGACAACTTCCAACATTGCAGCTCTGACCCTGAGGAGTGGCAGCAGTCACACACACAACATGTCACAATCACTGAAAGATAACACAAACTGGAAATCACATGACAGGGGCAAACAACAAGTGCCAAGGGGAAACCTGACTGTGACCCATCTGCGTCTGCACACAAACTCAGCCCTGACAGCAAACACACCTATGGGTGACACCCTGATGACCAGTAATGTGCCATGCACCCACATCACAGAGAACACAGGGAGAAGACTTTGGGGGAACATAGCTCAAGTCAGCAAGCATCACAAACAGGTACAACACTAGGGATCACAGCATGCGCAGATGAATGGAAGTGAACACACAGACATGCACATACAACACACACCTTGGGTGCAGGCAATGTCACACGTGTACACACTGCCATGAGGGGACTCCACTCCTGTGTGAGGAAAGCTGTGCCATATGTTGCCTCAGTAGGGCCCCATCATGTCAGCTGAGCACTTGGTCACACAATCAACAATTAGCACCAAATGAGGGCTCCCATCACATCAGCCTGGTCATGGATGTGCCAACGGAATCATCAGCACAGATCCAACACACTTGTATAGCAATGTTGCACTGACTACACGGATGAGTCCCTCCCCATTGATGCCCAAACCTGCATGTCCACTGGAGATGGCAACACGGTCAGGGAAGTAGACAAATGCAACGATGGCAGGCACAACAGATGTGCAGGGGTGGAAGCCACAGATATGAAATTGCCAATGTAAGTAGGAAACCCATTGCCAAATACTGAACACATGACACCCTCAGATGCTGCTATTGATGACATGGATACACCACATGATAGGACACATTCCCCCTGGACCACATGGGTTCCTGCACAGTAACACTTCATAATCATGAGACCAGATATCACCATCACTGCAGCAAGGGCATGGTTAGCTGCACCAACAACATGTACATCTGAAGCATGAGCACTAGAGAAAAGAAAGTTGCTTTATTCAGCATATGTGTTGAGGCCAAACGAAGTCCTGAAAAAGAGCAAAGGCCAATGGCCAGTCCATTGTCAAAGTTCAAACAGGGTGACACTGGCAGATGTCACCCTACGCATGCCTGCACAATACCAGGGACAATCCACTAGGAGGGGCAACCGGGGGGCAGGCCAGGCACCGCAGGGACAGGATCAGGGCTCACCAGGGGGAGTCAGGGAAGGGGTGGTGGGTGCAGGAGAGCCACTGACAACTGCAGTGGAGGTGTCTGACATGGTGTGTGCCGGCACAACTGGGGGGCATGACACAGATGTCGTGGGTGCCGGCACAACTGCAGTGGACCCTGCAGATGGGGTGGACAGGTCCGCCACTGCAGTGCCCAAGTCAGACAGGGCGGTAGTGGACTCCACTGCAGTGCCTACCTCCAGGGGAGGAGAATGGGGAACAGGCAAGGTGGGTTGGACAGAGGGGGGACACCCTCACCACATCAGTGGCACAGACAAGCGCAGCGGGGGGTGTGGTGCTGGGAGAGCAAGTGGCAGGGGGAGAAGGCCGGAGCATCTTGGGGATGGTATATCTGTGGGTGGGGGAACCTGGGGCAGGGTGTGGTGGGGGCACCTGTGCAGTGGGGGCCTGAGGGATGGAGGACGGAGACCTTGTGCCTGAGCTGCAGGGTGGTGGCGGGGTCTTGCTCTTAGCACTCCGGGGGGACTTGCGGGTGGGGGCCTCAGTCCGTCTGCGCCTGGGGGAGGGTGTCCGGGGGCGAGGGGCACTCTGCTCCGTGTGGGTGGGCTTCCTCTTCCCCCGGGATGCTGGAGCAGCTTCATCGGTGGGGAAGAGGCCGAGGTCACAGAGGAAGAGCTGCTGTGACTTTGGGGTTGCAGGTGAGGCAAGGGAGGGTGCTTTGGAGGGAGAGGGAACTGAGGACTGCGCAGTGCATGTGGATGCGTGTGTGTGTTCCAGGGCCCCATCCCCTGTGAGTCTGGCTTCAGTCCCCTGAATGTGCGTGCGTGTGCGTTTTGTCATTGGCGTGTGTGTCAGTGTGCTGGATGTGTGTGTGCTGGTGTGTGCCTGTGCCAGTGTGTGTGTGCCTGGGATGGGTAAGGTGCTGGGGAGTGTGGATGGAGCAGAGGCAGGAGGGGTGAGGGACCGTTTGAGGAGGGACACTGCTGCCGTCAGGGAGGAGTCCATGGACCTATTGCCCCTCTGTAGGTCAGACATGCCCGATGAGATGCCCTCCATGAACGACACCAGCTGAGTCAACAGCGCGGTGTGCGCATGGAGGACACTCAGCATGGCTGTCTGCCCTACATGGAGCTGGCGAAGGAGGTACACAGACTCCTCACTCAGGGCAGCAGGGGACACAGGGGCAGGGGGTGCGGTGCCTGGCCCAAAGGAGACACGCTCCCGGACATGGGAGCCTCCACGGACCTGGGGAATGGGAGCCGATGGGAGGGCGGTGGTGGTGCTGGTGGTGGCGGGGACAGCAACACTAGCTGGGGTGTGGTGGCTGCTGACACCCGCCTCCACAAGGGAGTCATCCTCCGAGTTGCTCTGGTCCTCAGCTGAGGTGGATGCTGCTGAGGACTCCTCGGTGTGGCTCCCCTCGCCCTCCGTGCCACTGGGTCCCTCCGACCACTCCTCGGCTGCTGACCCAGTCTGGCTCTCTGGCTCCTCCTGGTCCGTGGAGCTGTCCCCTTCCGTGGCCGTGGATGTATCTGCAAACAATGGGGAAACAGACAGACATCAGTCACCTGCACCAAACGCACACACCACTGTGAGCACAGCACATTACAGAGCAAGCCCTGGCATCATTAGTTGTACATTGCTAAAAGTGCCCTAATTGAACAGGAGAAGTCAATTGTCAGTCTGATGCCAAGCATGGCACTCACATCCCACATGGCCTTGCACCCATCTGTCTGGTGTCTGTTGGATTGCAACACCCCAGTGTTGACACATGCACCAAGTACACAGTAGTTGGACAGTGCAGAGGACACGGTGTGGACACATCACAGCTCTTGCCACTGAGTCAGTACAGGTTCACGGATGTAAGGGATGCCCAGAGTCAAATAGGAAATGCATGTGATGCATTCCAGCGACAGACACCATGATGCACCCATGTCCTGATAGCCAGCGCCACTATGGTGTGCATGTAGCACATGTCACTCCCCTGCAGGATCACCAATCAGTAGACACATGCCATGGCGGAGGCATGACTGCAAAGTCATACATCACTGTCTCAGTGATGTATGACTTTGCAGCCAGACAACAACACTCTGCACTGTGTCACAATAGTAGGTCATGGGGAATGCAAGTCCTGGAGCTGCACAAGTGCACATGTACATCCCCCCCACAACACATCCTCTTAACCCTCATCTGTCCAGGTCATACCTATTGGACATATGGGAGACCTGTGACACTACCCTCTGAACCTGAGCCCCTCACACTCTGCTGTGCATGGGGAACAGCTGCCTGAACTTCACATTTACATGCCCCAGTCTGCATGGGCAGCTGATCAGACACCTATGTGTCACACAAGTATCGTCTCCTATGGTCACATCTCCAGTGGCATGCTGAGCCCCTACCAAGAAACTCCACAGCAGTCCTGGCGACTAATCCACAGCACACTGACACAGAGGCAGACACCTGAGGGGTCAAATCACTGTGCACAATGTGTCCTCTGATACACGGGAGTGGGAGTACAGAGTGTATTGTATGGCCTGGAGTAGGCATGACTGTCCAGCCCCACATGAATGAGGGATGAGCCCTGGACTGTAGGCAGCTGGCTAAGTATGTGTGACACACGTCATATACATACTCCTGGGGCCCAAACATTGTTCCCACCCGCAGCATGGGTGTGTGCCAGGTACCCCAGCCACATGTGGTGGATCAGCTCAGCAATTGGACCACAGATCAAAGTAACACGCTGAATACATGTCAGAATACAGGCATTGTGTAAGCAATGGACCCACCCATGATGCCCACCACAGAGTCAGGGAAACAGATGCTGTCTCCCACCTTGAGTCAAGCAAACTGCAAGGACACAGTCCTAAGTGACAGAATTCCCTGCATGTAAGGGCCACACCTGGGTATCAGATGAGGAGTGGGCAGTGCACAATAGAGGGACATGGCTCCTGGACAACATGACTGCTGTACTGTGGCAGTTCAACCTGGCCCGAGGAGGGCACATAACATGTTAGACAGAGTACACAGTGCAGTCTTTGACTCACCCCCTCCTTGCTGCTCTCTGGCCTTCAGCTGCCCATCCAGGTCTGGAAAGACCACCGCCAGGATCCTGAGCATGTGGGGGGTCAGGGTCCGTGTTCCGCCCCTCCTGCGAGGGAGGCGACAGCTTCAGCTGGACCCGTGCAATCCTCCGGGTCCAGCCCCGAAGGTCCTGCCACCTCTTTTGGCAGTTGCGGATCCGGCGCTTGTAGACCCCCACGGACCGGACAGCCCGGACGATGTCCTTCCATATCTCATGCTTCCGATGGGCAGAAGCCTGTCAGGATGACAAAGTGATAAGGCCATTATTACACATGCAACATATCCGTGCATGACACAGTTGCATATACATGTCGCAATCACAGGGGCACATGGTGTACCCAGGCAGTGCACGGCTGCCCATGGACAGTTTTCCAGAAGTCACTACATGGTATCATAGCATGGGGAGTAAAACCCTGTTCAGAAGCACTGTCACTGCACCATACCTGTCCAGTGCAAGTCACTACACACTATGGGGGGTGACAACTACTCAGTGAGCCTGCTAGCCAGTGGTGTGCTGACTCTCAGCCTTGCTAGTCAGACAAAATGCACATTCAGAAAGGCAGTGCACAGAACACTCACCTGCTCCCCTGGTGTCCCATACAGCTTGCTGTACTGTGGAAGTAGGCTGTCCAGCAGGGCCTGGTTCTCTTCAAGGCTGAAGGCTGGGGCTCTCTCCACAGTACGTGCCATTGCAGGGTCCAGAGGGGCAGAGACAGCAGCAGTGCAGTGGCAGATGTCGTCCTGGAGCATGTAGTGCAGGCAAGTGGGCTCTCAGGGGAACATGCAGCAATATATATGTGCTGGAGAGGCAGATACTGTCCCTTGTGTCCAAAGTGATAGGTCCAAGTCGTTTGCATCTTCTGAATCTGGCCAATCCATGGAATAGCAGCACCAAAACACGCCCACAGCATCCTTCAAAATTTCAACTTCATGACATACATGATTTTGCAACATTGTTGTGGGTGACCAACTGATTTTCCAGCAACCGACTCGTTCGAATATTCGAAAACGCGTCCGTTGCCAGGCAAGCCCATTGTCAATGGGTGCGCACCGATCGGTCCATTGAGGTACAACGCGCACAGGGGTACAACGCGTACCCGCACACATTGAATGCAATGGGCCGGCCGGAGGCACCGATCGGTCCATTGCAGTACAACGCGCACAGGGGTACAACGCGTACCCGCACACATTGAATGCAATGGGCCGGCCGGAGGCACCGATCGGTCCATTGCAGTACAACGCGCACAGGGGTACAACGCGTACCCGCACACATTGAATGCAATGGGCCGGCCGGAGGCACCGATCGGTCCATTGCAGTACAACGCGCACAGGGGTACAACGCGTACCCGCACACATTGAAAGCAATGGGCCGGCCGGAGGCACCGATCGGTCCATTGCTGTTCAACGCATCACTGTACATGTGACTGGCATATGTCAGCATGCCTGTCTCAGATGGACATATGCCAGCCACAGATAGCTCCCAGGGAGTGAGGGGCACACCTACATCACGACAGCCTGTCCAAACCTTATCATAAGGCATGTAAGGCTGCATTTCCTATTGTGTGTATGTTGGTGTACATGTTGTCCTGTGGGTGTCACCTGTGGGCAGCCACCCCCAGGCTGTGCACGTGTTAATGGGGACAGGATCCTGGGTGTTACGTGTACGTGACCACTGTGATGTGCAACTGTTCATATCTGTGCATGTGCCATGGTCACATTTCACAGTGGTGTTTGTGTATGTCATGTCACATACCCCGTGAGTCCCATGTGGGACGGTATGTTTGAGCCAGGGTGTCCCAGTGGCACAATAGTGATGGCCCTCCACAGTCTTTGTGCATGTAGTGTTTACAATGTCTCTGATTTCATGTGCACAATGGGAGACAGTCTCCACATCCACGTTGTGTGTGCATGGACTCTGATGTTGTGCGTGTGTGTCACAGACGTCCATGGCTCTCCTGCCATGGCAAGTGTGGCCACTACCTGTGGGGGTCATGTTTGTTTTGTTGTGGTGTACACATGATACTCCAGGTGATGCCAGTGTCCATGTGGCATTACAGGGTCCCTGGGAATGTGCCTGTCGTTGAGCTGTGGTGCCTGGGGCACATCTGTCCTCACATGTCACTGGGGGGTGACTGTGACACAGCATCATGATATCCAATGGGCCAACCTGGGACAAATTGATGCCACCTGTAGGACCGTGTTGACAGATGTTGGCCATGTATGTACCATACATGTCGTTCCGGTACTGCACACTTCATGTAGTTGTGCCTCATGATGATGTATGTTGGGATCTTGAGTGTGTTCAATGCCGCATATGTGGGGTGACTGACGATCTTGCTTACTTCTCCTCTGCACTGCAGGGCTCCTGCTGTCCATCGGCCATTCCCAGACCTGGCAACGATGGTGGAACGGGACAGCATCCGACGGTACCGCTTCACCAGGCAGCTGATTGAGGATTTGGCAGTGCAGTTGTCCCCACATTTGCAGCCTGGCCGGCCGTATCCTACAGCGCTGACCCCCAAGGTGAAGGTGATGGCAGCCCTACACTTCTTTGCCACCGGTACCTTCCAACATACTGTGGCGTCTGCTGGTGGGATGTCACAGACCATGTTCAGCCGTGTGCTCCGCGATTTCTTGGCGGCAATGTTGCTCTTCCTGAACCGGTACATCTATTTCCCTAGACTGCGACGACTCACTGACGTGAAGAGTGACTTTTATGCCCTGGGGAGGATGCCGCATGTCATTGGCTCCATTGATGGGACACATGTGGCTTTGGTACCACCACAGGCCCAGGAGCAGGCCTACAGGAACCGCAAGCACTACCACTCGGTCAATGCACTGGTGGTGTGTCTTGCAGACATGACCATCACACACGTGTGTGCCCGTTTCCCTGGTTCAGCACACGATGCCTTTGTGATGAGGAGTAGTCGCATCCCCAGGTTGATGGCACAGATGCAGAACCAGCGTGCCTGGCTTGTCGGTGTGTACTGACTTTGTGCCATTGTGTGTGATCTGATCTGTAGTATTCCGCCCACTTTTCCAAGTCAGCTGATGTGCACTTGTCTGTCCGTAGGTGACTCGGGATACCCCAACATGCCGTGGTTGCTGACACCCCTCAGGAACCCTGTGACACCTGCCCAGATGCGCTACAATGAGGCACATGGTCGGACCAGGAGAGTGATTGAGCGGACCTTTGGTCTCCTGAAGAGCCGCTTCCGCTGCCTGGACAAGACCGGAGGGTCCCTCCCATATGCCCCTGCGAAAGTGTGCAAGATTATCATCGTCTGCTGCATGCTCCACAACCTGGCAGTGCGGAAGGAGTTGCCTCTCATCCAGGATGACGATGACCAACATCCGCCACCTGTGGAGGATCCTGGCCTGGACCACGATGCCAGTGACGATGATGATGATGATGGTGATGGTGATGTCCGCACACAGCTCATCACCAACTTCTTTAGCTGAATGTGAGTATCCTGAGGTGTCATGTCAATGATGTGAGTTGGCATGATGTGTGGGTGGTGCTCTGGTGCTGTTGGAGTGTGTCCATGGGCTACTTGACTGGATGTGTGTTGCGATGTGTGGTGACAGGTGGGCTGTACTCCCCAACAGTGTTGACATGCTAACTTGGTTCTGGGTGGGTATCTTGTAACATGTATTGTGCATGAGTTTTGCTGTTCTGTCCTGTACTCCATTGCTTTTGACTGTGTGTCATTTCTGTCCTTCACAGGGTACTTTCAGATTCGTTTGGTCAACTGTGTCCACCGACAACGTGATTGCACATCCAGGCTGGTAGCTGTTGTGTCCCTACAGGTGATGTGCGCCACACCCATGGACTTCCTTCTGTCTACAGTTGTTGACTGTGTGCCCGCTACCAGGTGGGGTTACCTTGCATCTGTAGTGGTTACGGCATGTTGCTACTGTGTAATAAACCTGTGCTTCACTTAGTGATGTGCGTTGTCTGTGGTCACACATTTGACTGCCATTTGCTTACTGCACCTGTGGGCTACTTGACTACAACTGGGAATGGGTGTGGTGTCTGTGCATTGCACCGTCTTCCCTGGCAACATCAGTGTAGGCAATGAGTCAGATGGCCTAGGTGTGTATGTGTTGTGTAGCCCTGGTGGTGTGTCTCCCTCATATGTGTCACGTTGCCTGTACTCACATGCCTGTGTTGTCCTTGCTGTTGCAGTTCGCATACACAGTGTAATTTTGTTGTTCATCATCCCCATAACAGTACCCACGTTGGAATCACGACAGAGGCAAGTATGGTGTATTATTGTGTTTATTGTGATACATCTGTGATAATAGTGCATAGGATGGATTGTGCTGTACATGAATCTTGCAATCCCAAGTTCCTAGATGAATAGAAAGTCCAGGTAGACAGGATCCCCAGTATCGGGGCCACAGTTGTCTGACACATTGTTCCAACTTGTACTCCCCATGCAATGTGTGGGAGTAGTGTTGCCATCAACAGGGTGAACAGTCTGTGCACAAAGGCGAAAATCCAGAACAGGTTCAGGCTTCCTGGGAGTTGCGCTTGGCCATCAGCCTCTCACTTTCCCCTCCTCGGACGACCCCTCTTCTTGGGGGGGGCCCTCAAGTGCAGGCTGCTGCGGTGCAGGGGACTCTCCGCCAGAGTCCTCCTCCCTCCCTGTGGCAGTTGCAGTTTGTTCGGTACCAGATGTTGTTGGCACACAGGGAGGTGTGGACTGGTTGCTGTTCATCTGGCGGAGGCATTGTAAAATGTCCCTGTGCACCGCCGTCATCTCATGTAGTACATCCCACTTGGACTCCACGCGGGTCATGTGGGAGTCCACACGTGACATGTGGGAGTCCACACGTGACATGTGTGACTCCACATGGGACATGTGGGAGTCCAAGCGGGCATGATGGGCAGCCTGCTGCTGTTTGATGTCTCTGAGGAGCCCCACTACCTGGCTGAGCTCTCCGGTGCTGGACTGGTACGCATCAGCTATGCGTACCAGTTGTGGGTCTTCATGCACACCAGCAACGTCTGCAAGCAGCGACCTCTGTCTCCCACCCCTCCCACCACCCCTGCTGACATGTGCAGTGTGTGCAGTTGCACGCACAGATAACCCTGGTCCACCTTGGGGGTTGGTGGTGGTGGTGGTGTCCATGGCCCCAGGTTGGTCCAGGGTCACTGCGCTGGTGTTGTTCCTTATTCTGTCCATGTCGGCAGGGATGGTATTCGTGGTGACAGTCGTTGGAGGGGTGGGTGCAGGGGGTGCAGCTGGTGGACCTGCTGGTGCTGCAGCTGGTGGTCCTGCTGGTGCAGCATGTTGACTTGCACCGGATGTGCCAGGTTGTTCTTCATCGTCCGAGGAGGACAGAGGCTGTACGACGCCAGTGAGCTCGGCATCCTCTTGAGCCTGGGACTGGGACTCCTCAGCGTCTGCTGCTGTGTCCCTATCATCACCTGTTTTTGGGAGACACAAACAATGTATGTCATGTTTCTGCAGGCATCAGTGGTTGACACACCTGACAGTTGTGACTGTGCCTCGGGGTGCGGGCCTGTACATTGTATTGTCCTAAGTCGTCACAGTCAGGGGTTGATATTGGTGTGGCACATTGTCCTGCATTATTTGGGCATTTCTATGTATTCTCTGGGGTGTGAACATGGTCTGCATTGATTGTGTTTGGTTGACAGCCAGACCTCCTTCCCACCCACCCACCCACCCAGTCAGTTATCCCACCATGGAACGTGCTTGCATTGCAGGGAGTGTAAGTTGTCTCTCAGGATGTCAGTCAGAGGTGTCCTGCTGTTTGTTGGTGCACAGTTGGCAGCAGGGCCTTGTGCTCCCCGCAGCAGTAGCCAGTGTCAGCCATCTTGTGAGTCCTTCTCCACTCCCTGTGATGTGAGCATGGTTCAGGGTGGTGTTGATGGGCCAGTTGTGAGGCTGAGCAATGTCTGTGACTACGACTCCCATCATGCTATTGCCTCCACCCCCTTCCCAGCATGCCCATGCTTCCTTCCTTTTGACTCTGCTTCCCTGTGGGGTGGGCTGGCTGTGCTGACAGGATGGCTGGGAGTGTTGTCCTGGCAGTTGTTTGGCTAAGAGTCCCAAGAGTGTCCCTGTGCTTCACACAACATAACCCAGGGTGGTGGTGCTTTGTGGGATCTTGTGTTAGGATGGAGGGCATTGCATTCTACCAGGTGGGTACTGTGGAGTTTGTGTTGGGGGGGGGGTGTGAGGGGAGGTGCTGGTGACTATGGTCAGTGCTGCAAGTCCCCCTTCCCACCCAGCCAGCCAGCCAGATATCCCACCATGGAACGTGCTTGCATTGCAGGGAGTGTAAGTTGTCTCTCAGGATGTCAGTCAGTGGTGTCCTGCTGTTTGTTGGTGCACAGTTGGCAGCAGAGCCTTGTGCTCCCCACAGCAGTAGCCAGTGTCAGCCATCTTGTGAGTCCTTCTCCACTCCCTGTGATGTGAGCATGGTTCAGGGTGGTGTTGATGGGACAGTTGTGGGGGGGGGGCAATATGTGTGAGTGCGACTCCCATGATGCTATTGGCTACACTGACTTGGCCAGCATACACAGAATTCCTTCCTTTGAGTGGTCTTCACTGTGTGTTGGTGTTGTTGTGGTGGCTACATGTGTGGATGTGTGTGTTAGTTCTATTTGTGCCACTGCCTAGCTGTAGTTGTGGTTGTGTTTGTACATGTGTTGGCACAGTTGGATGTGACTTTTTTGATGGCATGTGTTGTGTTTATCTGACTGACATACACATTTTGGGATGATTCTGTTCTAGTTGCTGTGTAATTGCTATGAGTGCATGGTTTGACTCTCCCCTTGACAGTGATGTGTGTGTTTTGTGGCAGTTTATTGTGTACATTTGTTGTGTACTCACCAGGCTCTGGGATGTCCTCTAGTCCATATACGCTCACTGGCGGAAGGATGGCCCGCACCTTCTCCTCCCAGGGCCTGAGGTATACTGGCTTGGCAGGAGGGCCACTGCCGGTGTATTGGCTCAGGTGGTAGTCTTTCTTGAGCAGCTCCCGGACCCTCCTGCGCACGTCATACCACCTGTTCTGGATGTCGGTCTTTGTGCGCCGACATGGTGATTGGGCGTTCACCCTGTTGATGATCCTCTCCCACATCTTGGTTTTCTGCGACATGGGGGTCTGTTGGACCAGAGTGCCAAACAGCTGTGGCTCCACCCTGAGGATCTCGTCTACCATGACTTCCAATTCACTATCTAGGAACTTGGGATTCTTCTTGGGGGGCATGGTGATGGGTGGTGATGGTGGGTGATGTGTGTGTTGGTGTGCAGGTGAGGGTGTGTGGGTGTGTGTTGTGCTGGGTGTATGTGAGGTAGGTATTTGTTGGTGTGCTGCTGGTGTGTGGCTTGTGTGAGGGATGAGCTGTGGGTGTGTGGTTGCTTTCTCTTGGGTGCTGGCAGTGGAATGGCATTTGCAAAGGCTCATGGTAGTGATTTGTGTCCTTTATATAGGTGGAGTTGTTGGTGTGTCTTTGTTCTCTGTCCCCACCCCCCCAGTATTTATTGGCTTGGTAATTGCTTGTTTGGCCTTTTTTTGGTTGATTTTTCCTTTGTGCTGTTTGTGTATGTTGGAAACGTTCTTGTGACCGAGTCGGACCCTGCATTGGTCTCGTACGGTGTTTTCCGTTTCGTTCACGCTGTGTTTGTGCAGTTTTGTATGCTGCGTACGCGTCGGTCGCGGTGTATTGTGTTGCTTCGGCTCGGTTTTGTATGCGTGTCGGTCGTACGGCTTGTCCTCCGTCCGACTCGGTCGTGTTTTCGCGCCTTGCATCGTACTTTGCAGGTTGGAGTTGGCGGGTACGATTCGGTCGGATTTGTTCCGGGTGCGTGTCGGTCGGTTGGATTCGCGTGTTTTTCCGGCCGGATTGCTATTTTCCGAGCGGGTCGGTCGGTCGGCTTGGTTTCCTGACGTGTCGGTCGGATTTATCGCGGCTTGCATCGTACTTGGCGTGTCGGGCGCCACTGGTACGTGTCGGTCGGTATTTTTTCCGGATCCGAGTCGGTCGGTGCTTTTTCCGGCCCGAATCGGAATCGACCCCTTAGTGTGAACACATACCTCGGTAGAGTTTCTTGAGCCTTTTTTCTGCTCTTTTCCGATTGTTCCAGCGTTTTGTATCATTCACTTGCAGGAAATTGTACAGCACTCCTTCACCTCTCTGGTAGGTCATGCTTTATAAATACCTACATAAATAAAAACAAGCAAGGAGTATAGCGTTTTGCATATGGTATAAATTAATTAAATAATTCATATGAGCGTGTCATAAACTCTCTTCCCGGTTTTTCGGAAGGCACTGAAACAGCGGTCTCTCAGTACACCACTGAATAATCACCGTTGCTTGAACCTTGGCACCTGTTAAAAGGTCCAAGATAAAGAGAAACAACATTTCTGCTCCTTGTTTCTCAGTGAACCTTAGGGCCCTAAAACAATGCTGCAGGAGACAGGAGAAAAGATGGAGAGCAGGCTACTATGAAGAAGAAAAGGCTAAATATAAGACATGTCTGTGTATAAAACCTTGGGGCATATTATCAAGGGCTTTATCGCCGATTTAGCGGCACTTTTTGCCGCTAAATCGGCGATATTTTTAACGCCCTATTAGCAAGCTGTCGCTAACAGGCGTTAGCGACAGCTTTCAGGCGTTAGAGGCCGGGAATTACATCGCCTTGCATGTCAGCGATATTTATCGCTAATGACATGCAAGGTAGGCGTTCCCCACTAAAAGCGACTGTAAACAGTCGCTAACACCACTAACCCCTATTATCAAGGCAGGCGAAGCGATAAAATAAATCGCGCTAAGCGCGTTTATCGCTATATTTTATCACCTGCTACTGACTATGACTTACCTGTTTGTAGTATAGGAGGTGGATTCTAATGCTGAATCCACCTTAGCGTTAATGCGAGAATATCGCTGGTTTTCCAGCGATATTCTCGCATTATGCCGCTATCGCTGGAATAATCATCGCCATAGCGCTAATTGTTGCTAATACAGCGTTAGCGTGGCGATATATTCCAGCGATAGCTGGCGATAGAATATTTCGCGCTAAGCGCGCTCTGCGATATTTATCGCATTTTGTTGCTAATATGGCCCCTTGATTTTAAAGGGAAAAATGTGGGGGCATATTATCAAGGATGGCGTTAAAATTATCGCCGGTTTAGCGGCAGAAAACTGCCATTAAAGCGGCGATAATGGGCTTGATAATATGCCCTGGAGAATTCCAATAGAAGCCCATGTTCACACCAGAACATGGACTTCTATTGAATTCTCCAGGGCATATTATCAAGCCCATTATCGCCGCTTTAGCGGCAGTTTTCTGCCGCTAAACCGGCGATAATTTTGAACGCCGTTCTTGATAATATGCCCCTACTTATTTTACTAACAAGATTGTAGCAGCTGCAATTTCTACTAAATAATTGTTTCCACAGTCAGAAAACTGACAACTGATATTTCCAACATATTCAAGGACCATAGCCAGTCCTTTTGTAACACCTTGGTGGATGCTTTCCTTCACAAAGTCAAAGCTGTATACAATAAGTTCACCACCCTGTGATCTGCCTACTCCTAACCCTTTCAATATGGACCGTACTCTTAGTGAATTTATCTCACTATCTATAGAGGAGGTCATTAGACTGATTAAATTAACTTAATCGGGTTCTCTGTGTGACCCATGTCCACCTAGGATTACTATTTTAGGAGCTGAGACTATTGAACTCAAGCTGACAGACATTTTTCATTTAATGTGCAGGTCTGGCTCGTTTCCCTCAGTCTGGAAGAAGGCCTCAGTATCACCTCTGATTAAGAAACCATCTCTCGAGCCACGGGATCCAAGTAGTCATCACTTCATTTCTTGTTGACCCTTGCCAGCGAAGCTCATTGAAAAAGTTATGAATAAACAACTAGTCAAAGATATCAAGTTAACAATCTTCTATTTGCTACTCGGATTCCGTGGTGTTCACAGCACAGAGACTGCATTAATCAAAGCAACTGAGGAGATCAGGCTGTCTCTTGACCGGGGAGGAAGAGCCGCCTTTATCCTGCTCGATCTATCAGCGGCCTTTGATACTGTTAATCATGAGATTCTGATGGAGTGCCTGGGCAGGATTGGGGTGACCAGAACAGTTTGGGATTTGCTTAGTTCCTTTCTCCTTGGCTGAGAACAGTCTGTTCGATTGGGAAAATTTAGGGGCATATTAGCAAGACCCACGTTAAAATTATCGCCGTTTTAGCGGCAGGAAACTGCCGCTAAAACGGCGATAATGGGCTTGCTAATATGTGTTATGGAATTCCAATAGAAGCCCAGGTTAGATGTCCTGCACATCTAACCTGGGCTTCTATTGAATTCTATAACGCATATTAGCAAGCCCATTATCGCCGTTTTAGCGGCAGTTTCCTGCCGCTAAAACGGCGATAATTTTAACGTGGGTCTTGCTAATATGCCCCTTAGTTCTTATTCCTACTCTCTACCTTGCGGGGTCCCCCAGGGGTCCTCACTTACCCCAAAGCTTTTTAATGTCTATGTCACCTTTGGCCAAGCTAATAAAATCTTTCGGTTTCTCCCTAACGTCCTACTCAGAGGACACACAAATCATCGTCTCTTTGGCGACTGAGCACTTTCCTCCCCTTACACCTTTTCCTTTGAGCAACCTACTCAAATCTCCAAATAATATGTGGTAATGGCTTTACCAAACCTTTTTGCATTTAGAAATGTAGAAGTAAATAACATTTGACCAAAAACTGAATGTGGGTGTGGTTTTCTCTTTGTCCTTTTCTCTTTCAGGGTGCAAACCACAGACTAATTCATGATCATTAATGTATTGATTACCAGCTGTTGACTTTTTAGCCTGCACCAGCTATAATGTTTGCCTGATTTTTTGCGTTGTTACATAATTAGGTCTAGGACCACTTGTTTTTCATAGCATACTATACCCAGGTCCTGTGACTATATTTGGGTTTCCCCATTAATTTGTAATGATTGATTGTTTATGTGCAGGAAGGTGACCCTTCTTGCGCATAAACAATCAAACAAAAAAATTACGTTTTGCAACTTCTATGTGTGCTGCATTAAGCAGCACACATAGTAGAGAGACGCCATGACTGATTGTTTATGTGCAGGAATGTAGACCATCCTGCACATAAACAATCATTTTCCCCAACGCAGACACCCTTGCACTATGGTGCAAGGGGGCCTGCGTTGGCACTAGGCAGCTGAACACAGCGCCAGTGCTAGGAGAAACGTAGGGGTGCGCCGCATTCTTGTGAATACAGCACGTCCCTGCATTTTTCAGAATGGAGAAGTGTGGTGTTAGCAATGTTTGCTTAATGCCACACTTCTCCATTCTGCTGTAATATGCCCCAGTCTTTGAGGCGGTATCCCCATAGAACCCAGAGAAAAGGTGAAATCCCGGTTAGTGCTTGTAGCATTATAAGAATTCCACCAATGTCCTGATAACTGTCTCATGTTTTAGGGAGCACTAAGTGCCTTATTGTTAAAGGAGACAGGGGGCACCACAGTATGGAGGCATACATGCACATATACACACTGTTAACTTTGGGTACGTAGTGAGTTCCACGATAATCTGTCTCATTGATTCCCTAGTATGTGTCCATGAAACCTACAACTAATGTAAGCCAGTATTCAAGGTATTTCCCACGGAAAAAAGAGGATCGCCTGGAGAGAAAGAGAAAGAGAGAGAGATAGATAGAGAGAGAGAGAGAGAGAGAAAGAGAGAGAGAGTGAGAGAAAGAGGGAGAGAGAGAGAGAGAGAGAGAGAGAGAGACCAACTGTTGTGCTAGGTGGTTCGAAAGTGTTGCAGGAATTTTAACAAGTACGCATCTTTACTGGTAAAAGATGTGACATTATACATAAACACATAAAACTCAGGAACATATTTACAAGATAATGACTCAGCACGGCGCTGTAAGCCATCTTGCTGCACTGAGCTGCATTATTAGGAAAGTGCAGGGATGCGTCGTATTGACTTTCCAACTGCGTGTTCTGGGCCTCCAGGATTTGTTGAAGTAGCTGACAGCTCTCACGAGGAGAAGTGTTGCAGTCTGAGGTTGCACCCACCCTCATCGGGGTCTTAGGTGCACCTCAAGTGGCCAGAAGCTTGGTATGTTTGAGCACATCATGTGACTTAGATGGTCTACACGTGTGCATCTGCAGAATTTTTGAGGCGGCCAGAACCATGTATAGTAAGGCCCATCTATACACCTTTACAACTTTAAGTGCACAACTCCTTTTTTTAAGGTCTTGCATTAGCCAAGAACTTTTGAATTTCCTAAATTATATGTACAATATACTTACTTAAAGCATCTTTCAGGTATCTCTCTTCATTCATTGGTCTGTTGCTGTGTCACTCATATGTTGCTTCAACCCACTACAGCATACAGCATGGGGCAATGGGTCATCCTATTTCACTTTGAGTGGCTGCATTTAGCTCTTTTACAAGGAACCCTTTCACAAGGAGCAAGTCTGCACCCTTCAGTGCCAGTGTTTTTGTTCTTACTTTATTATTACTTTAGTGTTGCCTTTGCTCGTAGAGCCTGATTAGATAGCAGGGCACTTTCTATCAGAAGTGAGTACAGGGCACATGCAGTTTCATCAGTTCATATCTCCTGCCAATGGTGTTGTAAATTATTTTTGAAGTAGCATTTGATTATCTGACTGCTGCTTTTTCACACCATACCAGCAACTCACATGAACTCTCAATATAAGCTCATCAGGGTGCTCTATCTTTGCAAATCTGTTTGTATGTCATTCCTTTTCTCTTTCCCCTTTGTCTCTTTGCTTCTTTTTTCTTTCTTTCCTTTTTCTGCTTTTTTTCTTTCTTTCTTTTCACTTTTATTCTGTCCTTCTCATGTTATTCTTTCATGCCCATATTACAGTAATAAGGTTTAGATGACAATAGCATTCACGGATTCACTGATTTGGAATTCAGTAATACTTTTTTTTGTGAGCTGATGAAGAATTGGTGTCTTAAATATTTACTTATTACCCAGCAACATGTTCTTGTTTTAAATAAAATTTGAGAATGAGGGTTTTTCAGCATCCCACCAAATTCCAGATAAAAGGGAAAAAGTTAACCTTGTTTGTAGAATATGTTTACAATAATGGATCCCTTCGACTAAAACGTCTTTTTCATATTTCACTAAAAGTGTTTGACACAAATGGTTCCTACTACCTGACCTAGCACAACACTAACGCCTAAGTTGAATCACCATTACAGCCAATTGTTTGCCCTTAGTGCAACCAAAAATCAGTTGGCAAACATGCTAAATTTCAAATCCAAGCTTAGAAAGTCTATCAAAGTCTGTAGGAAAACAAGTCTATCAAACAGATCGCTCTCTCAAACCAACAAGATAGGTGTGAGCCACTCCTACATACTGTATAAAAAGACCCAATTCAATACCCAAAATTACCAATTTCATTTTTATCGTATTATACAAAATATGACACATCCTTGTATTCACATTTACACTTTTCCTCTTTCTTTCGTGCCTTTCTTAGTTTGTTTGTTTGTTTCTTTCTTTCCTTCTTTCTTTTCTTCCTCTTTTTTTCTTTGTTTCTTTTGTGCTCTTTCTTTGTTTCTTCATTTCTTTGCAACTTTCTTTCTTTCTTTCTTTTTTCTTTCTTTCTTTCTTCCTCGCCTCCTTTATCCTTGCCTTCTTTCTTTCTCCCCTTCATTCTCAAAGGCAAGAGGCTGGCAACCAGTGCTAGACCAATTGGCTTTTTTAAAACTTTGTGTTAGCCAGGTCCTTATGATTTTACTCAAATTATATGTATAACTTTGTTACTTTTGGGGTTTTCAGACATTCTTCATCCATTAGTCTGTGGTTGTGTCATTCACACTATTCTTCCACCCACTCCAGCATGCATCAAGGGGCAATGTGTCAGCCCACGCCATACATTGACTGACTTCACTATGAGTTACGGCTTGCTTACCCTTTCGCAAGAAGCACATCCACAAACACAGTAGTTCACTTCAGTGCCAGGGAGCACTATTGCAAAGTGGGCTTTTTTGAGACCAAAACAAAATGTTGCCTTTAGTCAATGTTTTTTTTACATTGAAGCGGGCCCAGCAACTTTCCACACAATAACACTTCCCAAACAATAGCGTTTAGCAAAAACCATGACAAAACAAGAATTGCCAAAAGGCTAGCAGCCAACACCAGACCTATAGGCTTTGCCAATGTTTCTTAATATTTGGTTGCACCCTTAGTAGGGCTTTGTCATGGTGACACTTCTTTAGTTACACTCCACAAAAGATATCTGTCAAGAGACAACAAAGGACATACTAATAAAGGGACGCGCTGCCCCAATGTGCACCAGTATACATAGCCACTGTGTTCATTTGACACAGACCTGGACTGCGTGCCCCTTAACTAAAAAATGCATTAACTCCACATGTTAGCACTTGCAATGCTCAAAGTTAGCACACTCCAATGGATAATTTTGCCGGTACACATTTGATTGTAATGTGAAAAGGCATTGGTCCTGTCAGCATGCTATTAAGTTCATGTCCACTATCCACTGTGGGGGCACTAGTTTTGCTACGAACAGAGGGTATCCAATAAGAGGAAACACAAAGAATCTTGTACCCTTTTTTATTCACAAATTACGCTTGAGTTGTTAAAACAGGCGCAACATCCATTGTGGTCCTAGCACACTTTACTAATATGACCCAAGTGCTTTATAAGACAAACACAATGTCGACTAGGGGTGTCCATGATTACAGGCATTTTAGCTAAAGGTTTTGATCAAAGGAAAGATATTGTCATCTGGACGAATTCCAGGTAGAATATTTGCCATGTGGCATAAATGGACAAACGTTCAGCTGTACCTGCACACCAAAAGACCACACTAACAGCAAACTTGTTTGACATGAGCTAAGTCAATGTTCTTTTGTTGATATGAGTGGCCTTGCCAGTGATATTTGGCCATAAATTAGCAACCTACTATGTTAGCTCTGTTATGTGCTACATAGCTTTCTTTAGAAAGTCTCTGTTTTCTCTGCCACCTGTTAACTTGAGAAACACAGCATCTGAAAAGCTTGCAGGGGACAGTAGCAAGTAGACATCTCTTACCACAGTTCAGACCAAATCCTACATGTTAGAAAAGCAAGACGATAGGAGGACATCCTAAAAAACATAAGGGGATATTATTAGAATCAAAGAGTGATGGCAAAAGGTCATTATGGAAGAAATGACTCATAGGCAACAACATACCTCTCAAAGTAGCCACCGCTACAGCTGTCAAAAGCTGTTGGAGGAAAGGTACACACAAGAAGGACTAATTCCAGGAAGCAATTATATTGCAGAACAGGGTACTCAGTAGAGGCTCCTATGGAAAACAGTCAAATCAGCCCTTAAAATGGCTTTGTACTGCCCCAAAGAAGAGTTACTCCAAGTGAAAGAGAAAAAATACAGTGACAAACTAGCATGCGTCATCACATATTGATGTCAAATGAATAAAAACAGAGATCTAGTTAAAAAACATTGGCATATAATTCAGACTATAGACCCATTGTTGGAACTTCCTCTATTTACATTCAAGAGAGGGAAGAATATTAAGGATTCTTTAGTGCACTCTGCGACTAAAAGACCTAATAATACAAATACACTGGAGTATATGTAGGGTTTACATCACTCCAGGGCCACTATTGATGTGGTAGCTGTGTATCCTATCATTATACTATCAATACAAATAGTTTGAAGATGACAAAGTGAATGTTGACCTAAAACATTTTTCTAATTGTTAAATACCAAACGTAGTTTATTGTATATGGTTCCCTTTCCATTGTATGTATATATATACATATATATATATATATATATTCACTGAAAAACCATAGGTTTTAGGGACAGTTATAGTTACTTGGACATTGCACTCGTACAAAACCCGTGAAATTCCCCCGTTATAGTTAGTTCAGCTAACTATAACTCGCGCCCCGCAATGCACTGCTGATGACGTCACATATTACATCACTCATGACATGGTCAGTGACATCACTGATGACATCACTGATGACATCTCAAATGACATCACTGATGACATCATCCAGTGACTGTGTGTTTCTGTAAAGTTTAAATATTTTTAAAATATATAGGAAAAGACGTATTGAAGAATGAGTGGGTGTGTAAGTGTCTGTATGGATGATTTAGTAGGTGCGTGACTGACTCTATAAGTGAGTGATTTAACGTATCTTACTGAATGCATGGGTTAGTGACTAAACTGGGTGTATGTCTGTATCCGTCTGTCTGTTGCTGTGTAAGTGGCTGCATGTGTTTGTGAATAGCTAAATATGAGTTATTGACTGCTTGTCTGAGTATCTGTATGGGTGCCTGAGTGTTTGTGTGGGAGGGGTGTGTGCAACTCTGTGCATAGATGTGTGAGTGGGTGATTCACTGGGTGGATGGTTTCAAGAGTGCATCTGTGATAGACTGTATGGGTGGGTAAGTGTGTGTAAGAGTGTGTTAGTGAGTGAATGTATGTCCCAGTGGTACATGTGTGAGTAACTACATATGTGAAAGGCAGTATATATGTGTGTTGGAGTATATAAATAGCTATAAGCAAGAGTGAGTGATTGTGATAGTGGCTGTATGGATGATTGTGTGCTTGTATCAGTGATTGTATAAGAGCGTAACAATGTGCTACTATTTGTATGAGTAAGTGAGCTGGTGTGTGTGTATAACTGTATAGGTGAGTAAATGGCAGTGTGTTTAATTATTTGCATGACTGACTAGGTGTGTGAGTATCTCTATGGATGAGTGGCGTTGTTTGAGTGTCTATATAGGAGTAAGAGTGCATATGATAGTCCTGTACTGAGTGACCGTAAGTATGAGTGACTGTACGGGTGAGTGAGTGGATGTGTGTGTGTAGACCTAAGAATCAGTGAGTGGGTATGTAGTTATTGGTGTTGGAGTGTCTATGGTTTTGCGAATGGCAGTCTGTAATTTAGAGTGGGTGTATCAAAGGTTATATTAGGGTGTGAGGAGGTGCATCAGATTATCACGTGGATGATGTCATCAGTGATGTCATTTGAGATGTCATCAGTGATGTCATCAGTGATGTCACTGACCATGTCATGAGTGATGTAATATGTGACGTCATCAGCAGTGCATTGCGGGGCGCGAGTTATAGTTAGCTGAACTAACTATAACGGGGGAATTTCACGGGTTTTGTACGAGTGCAATGTCCAAGTAACTATAACTGTCCCTAAAACCTATGGTTTTTTCAGTGAATTTCAAAGGTTTTTAAATGCTAATTTGTAACTATAACGTGTCTGAAACCTATGGTTTTTTCAGTGAATTTCAAAGGTTTTTTAAATGCTAATTTGTAACTATAACGTGTCTGAAACCTATGGTTTTTTCAGTGAATTTCAAAGGTTTTTTAAATGCTAATTTCTAACTATAACGTGCCTGAAACCTACGGTTTTTTCAGTGAATTTCAAAGGTTTTGTAAATGACAATTTTTAAATGTATTAATTGTTATATTAATTTTTTTCATACTGATTTACTACATTTTTAGAAACAATTTTTTTTTACATATTTTATTTGTCAAATTACATTGTAATTACATTATACATTACATTACAAAAATACTTTCTCAGAATGAATTACTTTAGTTTAAATACTTTGCAGATAGGCAATAGACTTTTAAGTACAGTAGTTACAGTTGTTGCAATGGGCAACACATTTTCAAACACAATGCAACATTCAGCTCAATGTGAATTTCTAGTTAAATGCAATTAGTTACTTTATGGATTACTTTTGTAACCACAGGACTGGATCCTAGATTCAGTCCTGGTACATCTCCTGTAAACAGTTGAGTAAAAGCGTTTTGGTTACAGTCGTGATTTTTAAGGAATATTATTGTATTTTAAAAGTTGACACTTTGAAACTTTTCTCATAGAATCACCAATGTTATCCTATGGAAGGAAATTCACTTAGCAGGTAAAAACTGTTATCGTTACTTTTTCTTACTCAGTGTTGGATCCTGGATCCAGCACTGGTGCAGCTCCTGTAAACAGTTGAAAGAATGCGTTTAAGTCATACAGGCGATTTTTAAGGAATATTTGTAGTTTGTGAAAATCAACACTTTGAAACTTTTTGCTGAAAACCAGTCAATGTTAGCCTATGAAGGAAATTCAAGTTACCGGTAAGTACGGTTAAAATTACTTTTGAGGATCAGTACTGGGCTGAAACATGCAGCACTGAGGTCTCTCCTGATAACAGGTGAGTAAATCGGAATTCGTATTTCGGCTGATTTTAGAGGAATATTTTAAAGTTCCAAAACTCCACACTTAGAAGAATTTCCAAGTGAAACCAGTCAATGTTAGCCTATGGAAGGAAATTCAAGTTACTGGTAAGTACGGTTAAAATTACTTTTCAGGACCAGTACTGGGCTGAAAGATGCAGCACTGAGGTCTCTCCTGATAACAGGTGAGTAAATCAGAATTCGGATTTCGGCTGATTTTAGAGGAATATTTGTATGTTTCAAAAATCAACACTTAGAAGAATTTCCAAGTGAAACCAGTCAATGTTAGCCTATGAAGGAAATTCAAGTTACCGGTAAGTACGGTTAAAATTACTTTTCAGGATCAGTACTGGGCTGAAAGATGCAGCACTGAGGTCTCTCCTGATAACAGGTGAGTAAATCGGAATTCGTATTTCGGTTGATTTTAGAGGAATATTTTAAAGTTCCAAAACTCCACACTTAGAAGAATTTCCAAGTGAAACCAGTCAATGTTAGCCTATGAAGGAAATTCAACTTACCGGTAAGTACGGTTAAAATTACTTTTCAGGATCAGTACTGGGCTGAAAGATGCAGCACTGAGGTCTCTCCTGATAACAGGTGAGTAAATCGGAATTCGTATTTCGGCTGATTTTAGAGGAATATTTTAAAGTTCCAAAACTCCACACTTAGAAGAATTTCCAAGCGAAACCAGTCAATGTTAGCCTATGAAGGAAATTCAAATTACCGGTAAGTACGGTTAAAATTACTTTTGAGGATCAGTACTGGGCTGAAAGATGCAGCACTGAGGTCTCTCCTGATAACAGGTGAGTAAATCGGAATTCGTATTTCGGCTGATTTTAGAGGAATATTTTAAAGTTCCAAAACTCCACACTTAGAAGAATTTCCAAGTGAAACCAGTCAATGTTAGCCTATGAAGGAAATTCAAGTTACCGGTAAGTACGGTTAAAATTACTTTTCAGGACCAGTACTGGGCTGAAAGATACAGCACTGAGGTCTCTCCTTATAACAGGTGAGTAAATCGGAATTCCTATTTCGGCTGATTTTAGAGGAATATTTGCACAATGGTGAAGGGAGGGGCGGGGCCTGAGGTGACATCTTTGCAAACGCGCCCCGTGGCGCGTTTTAAGTTGGGGGATTAAGTCCCCTTGAATCCTGAGGGTCCCTAGGGGCCAACTAGACCACCAGGAACCTCCAATATGCGCCAGGGGGCTGCGTTGCAGAGACGTGTAGAGAGGCCACACCCCTTTTACACCTCTCTGCAACGCAGCTCTGTGGCGCTTTCTGGATGTACCTGTTGGGCTAGTTGGCCCCAGGGACCCTCAGGATTGAAGGGGATTTAATTCCCCATCTTAAAACGCGCCACGGGGCCTGTTTGCACACATGTCACCTGAAGCCCCGCCCCCTCCCTTCACCACTGTGCAAACGCGCCCGTGGCGCGTTTTAAGTTGGGGGATTAAGTCCCCTTGAATCCTGAGGGTCCCCGAGTCCAACTAGCCCACCATATACCTCCAAAAGCGCCACAGAGCTGCGTTGCAGAGAGGTGTAAAAAGGGGTGTGGCCTCTCTACACCTCTCTGCAACGCAGCCCCTGGCGCATACTGGAGGTTCCTGGTGGGCTAGTTGGCCCCCAGGGACCCCCAGTATTCAAGGGGTAATTCCCTCCTCTGCAAGCGCGCCCGCGCGTTTGCAGAGTGGTGAAGGAAGGGGCGGGGCCTGCGGGCCGATCGTTTAAAAAAAAAAAAAAAAATTGTCCCCTGAAGGGGGCTGTGGCCCCCTTCCTTTTTCCTGTTTTTATGCCCTGGGGACCCCATCCCCCAGGGCCTTACCCTTTTTTTAATTTGTAATTTTAAAAAAAAACGGAAAGAGGGCCGCGTGGCCCCCCTTCCCTGGGCCTGTATTGGCCCGGGGACCCCATCCCCCGGGGCATGGCCTCATTTTTATTTATATTCTTTGGAGGGGGCTGCGTGGCCCCCTCCTCTGGCCATTTAAGGCCCCGGGGACCCCATCCCCCGGGGCCGTCCATTCCGTTTTTTAAAATTTTATTTATTTATTTTTTTGAGGAGGGGGCCGCGTGGCCCCCTCCCGGGCCACTACTTGCCCCGGGGACCCCATCCCCCGGGGCCTGGCCTCTCGTTGGGGACTGTGGGGGTCCCCAATCCCCCACAGTCCCGCCGGCTCCCCGCGTCCCTAGGGTGCCGGCATTGCTTTACACATGGGGAGCAGCTAACATGCTGCTCCCCATGTGTAAGCAATCGGCTTTGGATATTGGAAGAGAGAGCAGGTTTCCTGCTCTCTCTTCCAATATCCAAAGCAAGTTTGCAATGACAGGACGGGAGCCGCGAGGCTCCGTCCTGTCATTGCAAACAGCAGTGTCCCGGGGTAGGCACCCGGGACACTGCAGGAGCCAGCCCTGGGGGTGGTGGTCCCCAGGGCCATCAAGGGCTCCAGGAGGGGGCCGCGCGGCCCCCTCCCATTCAGTACACAGCCCCGGGGAGGTGGTGGTCCCCGGGGCTCTGGGGTCCGTAACGGACCCCCATATTAAAATGTTTAGTGCCCCGGGGAGGTGGTGGTCCCGGGCGTGTGGGGGCTGGAGCCCCCCACACAGGTTTAATAATTTTTAAAAAAAAGCCCCGGGGAGGTGGTGGTCCCGGGGCTGCGGAGGGCTCAGAGCCCTCCCGCACCATTTTAAAAAAGCCCCGGGGGGTGGCGGTCCCCGGGGCTTGGGGGCCCTTGAGGCCCCCACACATTAAATTATCCCCCACCATGCCCCCGGGACTTGGGCCACCCGAGGGGCCAGTGCTACTCGAGCGCGGGAGACCGCGCTCGATTTTTTCGGCAGGATTCGCGCACCCTGAGCGCATCCTGCCGATTTTTAAAAAAAAAGAATTTTTTTTTTTGCCCAGGGGGTCCTTGTGGGACCCCCTGAGCAAACCTAGGGGGTCAGGGTGTTTCTACCCTCCCCCCTTTGTGCGCTTTGCGCACTTGTTTCTGTCCCTCGGTTCTACCGAGGGACAAAATGGCTGCCAACATTTCCTGAATCGGAATGTTGACAGCCAGCTGACAGCCAATTAACATGCAGCTCGTGATCGGGACGGTGCGCGCAGGGTGCGCTCAGGGTGCGCGAATCCTCCGTGCCCATAGATATATATGTACTTTTACTTTTTGATTTTCTCAGCAACTACTGAACGGATTTACACCATTTAACAAAAGGGTTCTTTCTGAACCAAGAACTACCTCTTTGCCAAATTTGGTGTAATTCCGTTCAGCAGTTCGGGATGTAGCCGTGTCTAAAGTTTCCTATGGGAAAATGCATGGGGAAAACGCGTTTTGGGACCCCCCTTTTTCTCGGCCCCCGCTTGACGTATCACCCCGAGACTTTCAGGGTAGGAGCGGACCGGAGCGCCCCACGAAGTTTGAAAATTTCGCGAAGATACGTCAACCGGCAAGAGAGTTATTTCAAATAGAATGTCGCGGATTTCCTATGGATAATAGGTTGTAACTATAACTATCTACTGGCGACCGCCAGTAGATAATATATATATATATATATATATATATATATAGCTAATAATTAACAAGTAAAAATAAGATTTGGCCAACACTGGAGTAGGATTAAATGTAAGGTGGTCAATGCGCCAATGGTGGTACACTTCATGGAGAACTACTCTGTGGATGACATCATGTAGCAAGTGATTGATGTGGCATAACAACCAGAAGGAGGTGGGGACCTGACAAACATACTTCAGAGGATGGAATATCAATGGATAGAACTCTGTGATTCAATGCGCAAGGGGCTGAACACCACTGAAGAGTGGTGTAACTAAGTGGCAGGAATCAGTGTTTAAGAATTCTATGCGTTTGATACTGCCTGGCTACATAGACTACTATATGTCTGATCAACATAGACTTGCCCATGGAATTAGAGAGTGCAATAACTAGGTAATGGACTTCTCAATAGCTAAGGCCTTCAATACGATGTCGGTGGGACAGCCACCAACAGGCCTTCGGTGGCAGGCCCACCGACATCCATGCCATCAGTCCGACCGCCGGATTACGATTCCGGCAGTCGGAGTGAGTTAGGCGTGGAAAGAACGCCGCCTCCGACAGGCTCAAGGAGGCTGTCGGAATGGCAGTCAGATTCTTAATCCCTACAATGGGGCGGTGTCTGTGCAGGCACTGCCGTAGTGATTAGGATATTCCTTTCTTACTGCTTGTCCATGTCCATCCCACCACCATAAACAGGCAGCCAAAAAGGGACCGTGGGCCTCTGCTATGGGGCCAGGGGGCACATGTGGTGCCCCCCAAACAACCATGCACTGTGTGCCAGGCACCACAAGGTGCGTGGCACACGGAGCATGGATGTTTACAAACATGTCCTTTTCCACTGTGGCTTGTGCTGTGGCCCTTTTCCGGGCTGCAGCACAAGCCGCAATAAAAAAGGGCATGTTTCCGTCTGCCTCATAGGGGGTCGCATCGTAATCTGGTGGATGGAACCACCAACTACTTGTTGGCAGTGGCGGCTCGCAGAGGGAGTGCTGCGGGCGGTAGGGTGGGGTGGGGGGCTAGTGGAGTAAAGTAAGTAAATAAATAAATAAAACAATTTACCTTGCGCGCGCTGCATCGCCGAGTTGGCGATGCAGCGTGCGCAAGGTAAATTGTTTTATTTATTTGGTTACTTACTTTACTCCGTTCCGCCGTATGTCAGAGTCCACTACCCTCACCCTGCCCCTCCCCCACCCCGTGCCACCCCACCCCACCCCACTGCCCGCAGAACTCCCTCTGCGAGCCGCCACTGCTTGTTGGGCAGTTACCATCCCGCACCGATGGCGTTAGACTAACTCATTTCCGTGTGGTGGTCCCCATCACCACACTAGAATGCAAGGGTATGCATCATGGAACAATAAGTTAAAGGATTGTTATTGCCCAAGCATCACTGTATTAGAGATAACATGCTTTTAATTTTCTTGTAATCCTGTAAAATAGAATGTATGCATCTGAGACTTCACGTCCCAGGATGCCCCTGGGTTGTTTTGCTGCCTCATCAGTAAAGCGGCCACAGTATTAATCCAGCCTGGCCCTGCTGTTCACCGCTAATTATTGTACTCATCAGTGGAGAGGCAGCTGAGCAGAGCATGCGGCGGACGGCGGTCAAGGCAAAGTTTAGAAAGGTCACTTAGCGGTACTATAAGGGTGCACATGCACCAATTCAACTGACACGGTAATGTGAGCTCCGCACTGGATATTTCTGTTTTTTAGACCATCCCGCATTGTGTGTGCTCGGATAAGCCTTGCATTCCTGATTGCTAACATTGGTTCCTTAATGGAACATAATGCAGTCATGGCAAGTGAGCTCTGGTCTTGACAATTTATGCCTATACCTGGAGACTTTGTTTATCTGATACAGTCACAGCGAGTATGCTCTGCTAGTGACAGTGTGTGTTTGAGCTTGGAGATTGACATCAATGTGCATGTCAGTGTGAGTGGGTTTGCCGTAGGCTGTTAAATCCAGAGAATATGTGCATAGGAAATTAAGAGGCTGAACATTTTGCACTGCCTCAGAAAGGAATGTGTGCTGTTGTATAAATAAGAACCACGAAATTCAAGAAAACTAAGGGACCGTTCCTCCGAGTCTGACAGGAAATTCCACCCACGATGCTCTCGGAAAGGTCGAATGGAGTAAGGGTTGTCGGAGATGGCGGAGTGCCACTACGCGGAGTTCCATGGAGTTGAACAAAAACTCAGTGGAACTCTGCTCCGCTACCCTCCACCTACAATAAATTTAAAAGGTAGGAAATAAACACTTACCTGCTCTGGCGTCTCTTGGCTGCCTTCCTCCTCACCGTGGTCTCCCCCTCGCCATCCACCATCCTTGCCGGTCGGAAACCCCTACGTTGTACGCCTTGCCAGGACTGCGCATGCGCGCGCAGTCCTCCCAAGACGCACAACGTAGGGGTTTGTGGCCGGCAAGAACGGTGGATGGCGAGGAGGAGAGACCACAGGGACAAATTCAACTTGAAGGTATGATTAGAAATGGCCATTGGTACATATATGTATATATGTATACATAAATGTATGGAGGAGAACACCACAGCGCAAAATGCCACATGTCATGGCAACAGAACATCAATGCACACACGAAAGTATGTCCACAGAAACACATGCTCTGGCACTAGGGCCGCTCCTAGGATTATTAGTGCCCCTGGCAGAACCAGTATATATGAAGCATCTATGAATGCCATAAGATGTCATGTCATAGGAAGTCACATTACAGGAAGTGACTTCAAGTTACCATTCATTCCCTGCCATTGTTGAAACAGCTTTGTAAGAATCACTTTATCTAGTGTGGATCTCTGAAAATTGCCCAACAATACAAATAGATACCACATTAAAATGATGTGAAATATATGGCAGATCTGTCAAGTGTAAATACAATACATCCACACAATTGGATGGAAAAGCTATGCCTAGGTCATTTTTAATCTTACAATTTTCTTAATCTGATGCACTAATTGTTGACAGATTAATAGATGATTCAAAAATCTATACTGACTAATATAGTCCAGCCTGGCCTGCCACTCCTCCATCAGCCCAATCACGCAGTCTCAGATCCTGTGTCCAGATGGGTTTAGCAGGGTTGGAACAGGCATCCACCAGAGCCTCCACTCTTCATGACCTCAGCCTCACCGCAGGGCTGGTAGCCAGGTCAGTATAGGGAGTCACAAGCAGCATGGGATGATGTATGTGTCAGTACTAAAAAAGGTTGAAGGATCCATCCCATTTCAAAAGCAGGCCTGAGGCATCTGACTCCCTTCCATACAATCCCTATCATGCACCCAGGTCTGCTTGCACGCAGACCTTACTCCAATACATTATGGGACCACAACTATCTTGTGGGGCAGTATGCTTTGTCAGGCCAGGTTTACATGTCCCCCGTGGAGCTGTGGTATTCCACCACCACTGTTTACTGAGGCCAGGCAGCAGGGCATGAGCTATTATCTACAGTTGGCCAGTCAGGACATGGTCTTAAAATGTCCCACTTGGAGCTACATTTCACAAAAAGGTCTAGAGTAATAAGAGTCCACACAGAGCAGGCTTGAATTCTGCAGGCACATAAAGGATGGTTCATGATCCAAAACCATTGGAAAGGAAGACACACATCTCAAAACTAAGACAACTTCTGACATGGAAAATAAAGAAACAGGAAATTGCATTTGGTGGCATATGGGTCAATGTATGTAGCTGCACACGAGTTCCAAGACATTTCAACCTCACCTCCAATCTCTTACTTTCATCTTATTATCATTTATCTTGAACCAATATTTTTAAATTTAAATCATCTTTCATTAAGCAGACAATGTAGATCCGGTCGGCCGTGCATTACAAACATTCGTCACTGAGTCAAGTATACCGCAACAGGAGCATATGGTTCGATATTGATTAACTCAAAAAACTTGATAACCATACCAAGAGAGCAGATCACAGAGGTATCCTGGACATTTAGACGGTCAGCATCCCAGATGCCTCACAGTCCAGACATGGGGGATGAGACCGTGGCCTCTAGTACAACAGCCATTGTTAACATTTGCCATTTTAGCATATGTGGAATCTCACATGACAGAGCAGCAGCTTTATATAGCAATGCCAGGACCACCTCTGATGGGTCTATGGCCTTGTGGCTGTGAGCCCGGGGCTTCCAAGTCCTTCACCCATCCAGTGGGCCTTCCTGTGTATCCTGTAACAAGTTGTCACACAGGTCAGCAATTGCAATCTTGCGGAGGCCCATGACTTCCTCCCTGCGCAGCACGGTTGACTCGGGCCCCACCCCACTTGAGAGTTGCTTCAGGCCAGTGTTGTAGTGTTGGGAATGCAGTGGCCTTCCAATGCATAGAAATGGCCTGGCGGGTGATGAGCATTGCCAAAGCTATGATTTTATTGGATACCTTGTGAGCCCTCTTCTGCCTGAATATCTCTAGCAGTGTCTCCTCTAATGTAAGGAGGTCGGCACAACCCGTCACTGCGGCAAGTACATCTGTGACTCTGGACGACAGGGTTGCTGCATTCAGCCATGACCAGAACATATGTATTAAATCCGAATTAGGTGCATGACATTGTGAGCAGAGAGGGGAAGACACAAACATTCTGTGTAGGACAGCCGGGATGAGTTATGCCCTGTGCAGATATGTTGAATTGTATGTACTGGAGTTTGGCTGTTAGAAATGGGGGTCTCTAGTTGGCAGAGGTACGTATCAATGTCCAAATAGGGACCCTTGCTTCTAGTCAGGGTAAGGGGTGTACACACTTTGGATAACCCCTGCTCACCTCCTGGGTAGCTTGGTACGAGCAGACAGGCTTATCCCAAACGCAATGTGTAAAGTATTTGTACTCAAACACACACAGTAATACAAGGATAACTCCATAAATGGACACCACACCAGTTTAGGAAAAATATTTATCTAAACTCAACAAGACCAAAACAACAAAAATCCAACATACATGTGATAAGAATATGACTTTATAAAGTTTTCAAGCAACTTGGTCCATAAAAAACTATGGATGCATGATTTCACACAAAGTACCTGTACATGCGTCAAAATTCACAAGGCCAGACAGCCGCAGAGAAGGGAAGCGTCTTGAAACAAAGGGATGTTTCAGTACTTGAGTCCTTGCGGAGGCGATGCGACAGTTCTGCTGCAAGCAGGAGAAGTGATGCATCGAATCCAGACTGTAGGGGGAAGTGATGCGTCGACTCCAAGACGGTTCTGGTCTGTGGGTGATGCATCGGGAAAACTTGCTGCATAGGTGCAATGCATGGAAATCCGGGATGCACTGGCGATCGATGCAGCGGCTTCTTCGGCCGCGATCCGACGATGCATCAGTTCTTGCAGCCACAACAGGTGCTGCGTCGTCTCTGCAGCAGCATGGCAATGCGTGGAGATTCTTCTCACACAGCGGTGCTGCGTTGGGAAAACAGCCGTAAGAAGGGCGATGCGTCGATTTTCTCAGTTCTTCAGGTTTCTTCCAGCTCCAACAGCAGGAACAATCTCTAGAGTCCCAGAGACAGCAGGCCAGCACATACAGGCCCTTGGAGTTTCTTCTTCAACCACTTTCACAGCAAAGGTCTAGCCTTTGTCCTTTCCTTGGCAAAAACAGCAACTGCAGGCCATCCCCACATAGCACACAGCAAAGGGGCAGTACTCCTCCTCACAGCTTTTCAGCTCTTCTCCTTGGCAAAGGTTCCTCTTGAGACCAGAAGTGATCTAAAGTTCTGGGGTTTAAAGTCCACTACTTATACCCCATTTTGTGTTTGTTCTCTTTGTTCAAGGGTCTCTGAGCTCAGTCCAAACCGGTCTGTCTTCACTGGTGAAGTATGACCACAGGGGGAGGAGACAGCATTGTGCAAAGGAGACAGGCCCTATTCTGGTGCAAGGAAAACTCCTCCCATTACTCTAAATGCAGAGAAGCCCCATTATGCTCAGCTCTGAGACATCCATGAAGGGCCAGGCACACATCAACTCCCCCAGTGGCTGTCTACAGTGAATGCATATCCCCAGCTCCTGTCACTCCAAAACCAGACAGTCAATCTACAAACAGGCAGAGGCACACAGCATGGTTAAGCAAGAGACTTTTAAAGTGGCATTTTCAAACACACAATTTAAAAACCATGTTTACTAAAAGATGTGTTATTAAATTTTGAGTTCAGGGAGCCTAAACTTTATTCTTCTATCTTGTCCCAATGGGAAATTTTACTTGTAAGATGTTACAAAGTATCTCCTATTCTATCCTATGGGACAGACAGCCTTTCCATAGTGAAAAGTGAATTTGGCAGTATTTCACTATCAGGACATGTCACACAGACCAGCACATGTCCTACCTTTCACGTACACTGCACCCTGCCCATGGGGGTACCATGGGCCTACCAGAGGTGTGCCTTACATGTACGAAAAGTGAAGGTTTAGTGCCTGGCAAGTGGATGAACCAGGTCGACATGGCAGTGTAAAACTGTGTGCAGACACTGCAGTGGCAGGTCTGAGATACATTTTCAGGGTTACTCACGTGGGTGGCACAATCAGTGTTGCAGGCCCACTAGTAGCATTTGATTTACAGGCCCTGGCACACTCAGTGCACATTACTAAGGACTTACCAGTAAATCAAATATGGCAATCAGGGAGAACCAATCTTAATAACAATTTACATAGAGAGCATATGCACTTTAGTACTGATTAGCAGTGGTAAAGTGCCCAGAGTCCCAAAGCCAACAAAAACAGGTCAGGAAAAAATAGGAGGAAGAAGCAAAAAGTTTGGAGATGACCCTGCTAAAAGGGCCAAGTCCAACATTGGTGTTAGACCTGGCACCATTGGCGTGGGTCTCCCTTCCATTTTTTGCTGTTGCCTCCTGTGTATTGCTATGTTTTTGCTGGTCTAGATGCTTTGGGCACTTTGCCACTGCTATTCAGTGCCAAAGTGCAAGTGCTCCCTATTGTAAATTGTTATATGGATTAGTGATTCCATTATTGGATTATTTGATTTACTTGTCAGACCCTAGTACAGTGCACTGTGTGTGCCCAGGGCCTGTAAATCAAATGCTGCTGGTGGGCTTGCAGCACTGGTTGTGCCACCCACAGAAGCAGCTTGTAAACTATGGCTCAGGCCTGCCATTGCAGAACCTGTGTGCAGTCTGGGACTGCCATGTCGACTTGGCAAGTGCACCCACTTGCCAGTCCCCAAACCTTCCCTTTTCTACATGTTAGTCACCCCTAAGGTAGGCCCTAGGGCAGGGTGCATTGTATGTGAAAGGTAGGACACGCCCTGGTGTGTGTGGCATGTCCTGATAGCGAATTACAGCCAATTTCGTTTTTCACTATTTCAAGGCTACCTGCTCCCATAGGCCAGAATGGGCAGTTTGATTATAACACCTTATAATCCTAACTGACCCAAGGAACAAGGTAGAAATTCAAATTTGGTATGCCTGAACTCAGAATGTTAAAATACATCTTTTAGTGTGGGTGATTTTTACATTCTGTGTTTGAAAATAAATACTACTTTTAGAAAGTAGGTATTTTCTTGCCTAACCTTCCAGTGTGCCTCTGCTAAGGTTGTGTATTCACTGTGGTTTGTGAGTGACAGGGGGCTGGAGAGGGTCTTGGCTCCAGCAGTCCGATGGGTCAGGGCTGGGCTGAATAGGACCCACATAGAATAGAGAGTAGGGGGGAGGAGACTTCCTTTCACTGACCTGAGCCCTCGTAGAATAGAGAGTAGGGGGCGGGGATTTCCTTTCACTCCCCTGAGACCTCATAGAATAGACGGTAGGGGGAGGAGATTTCCTTTCAGCTACCTGGGCCAGGTCTGCTCTCAAACAATGCTGTCTCCACCTCCTGCCAGGAAGCTGCACAGAACTGGTTTTGGTCAGGCACAGACACTCTCTGCCTTCAGAGAACAAATACTTTTTGAGTATAAATATTGGGGCCCAGACCCCAAGACTTTAGATCACTTCTGGGAATCAAGACGAACCTTTGCTGAGGAGAAGAACCGGGAAACTGAAGGAGAGACTGCCCCTGTGCTGTGTGCTGTTGGGGTTGGCCTGCAGTGGTTACTTTATTGCCAAAGAAAGGAGAAAGGAACTTTGTGTGTACTTTCATCATCTTGAAGAAGATCTCCAAGGGCTTGAAGATTGAGCTTGCCTCCTGCCTGAAGTCTCAGGGATACAAGACTTCAGCAACCAGCTCCCCTGAATTCCCTTGCTGGGAATTCTGCCTGCAAAGAGGTGCCTGCTTTTGTGTTGGGCCCTCTGAGAAGTCTGCGTGTCGCTGGGAGCTGAAAGCGCAACGCAACAAGGAGAAGCGTGTCACCGCCGCAGCAGTTGCCGTCGCATCGCCGAGGAAACGTGCCGCCGCCGCAGCTGCTCGCAACGCATCACCGAGGCGCGTCGCATCACCGGAGAAGCGTGCCGCCGCTGCAGAGGTCGCCGTCGCATCACCGGAGAAGCGTGTCGCAGGGCCTGTCACGGCTCAGAAGTTCACTGAGTCATCGCACGGCCTTCGGGCATGCACGCATCACATCTACGTTGTCGCACCGTAACCAAGACGCCATTTTGTCGCATCGCACCGGATCACAGTAAGAAACCGATGCATCAACTCCCCACACAGTAAGGAAGCGAGCCTCAACTCCCCTGCGCAGCAGTAAGGAACCGACGCATCCACTCCCCTGAGTGTAAGGAACGGCGCATCAACTTCCCTGCGACCCTTTTGTTTGTATTGCGTGACGCATGCCAGGTACTTTGAGAGTAAAGTGTCGCATTTATCATCTACATTGAACTAAGCTATTTCTACCATTTTAAAGACTCATTTTTAAATTCCAGTATTGTGGATTTTTGTCGTTTGACCTTGTGTTAAGTCTAGTAAAGATTACTTATTTTTCTAAACTGGTCTAGTGTCCATTTGTAGTGTTTTCACTGTATTACTGTAGGTGTTCACAAATGCTTTACACACTGCCTCTGAGATAAGCCTGCCTGTTCATGCCAAGCTATCAAGGGGGTGAGCAGGGGTTATTTTAAGAGTGTAGCCCCTTACCCTGACTAGACGCAAGGGTCCCTATTTGGACAAAGGTGCAAACCATTGCCAACTAGAGACCCCCAAATCTAACAATTGGCATCATGAGATACTTTACGTGGGTAGTGTATGGTGCCATCCCGCTCCTTGGCCGTGAGGGCTCATACTATATCAGTGTCCCATAGCCGGCGAATGGGTGACAGAGGGTCAGTCGCCGTGTGCGCCAAGGCATTAACAAACCAGGTCACCAGTTTCTGACCCGCACCCATGATGTGCAGGGCGTGGGTTAGTGGGTGATGCTCTGGTTCAGTGTCCGTGACCCTCCACAGTTGTCCCATCTCAGCTATTAGTGTTCCATGGGCCAAGAAATGGCCCACCGGAATGTCATGATCTTCCTGCAACTGGACAAAAGGTATGAGCTCCTGGTCCCTGAATAGGTCCCCCATTGAGGTCAATCCCGCATCTCTCCAGGCCGTCAGTCCTTCCTTAACAATGCTTGTATGGAACAGCAGGATGAAGTGTAGACTAATGGCTGGAGAGTATTGGATCCTGTCGGGCTGTAACCTCAGGCCCTTCTTATAGCTCCAATAAGCCATTTTCACCAGGCCGTTTGCTCCACGGGGGAGCTGTGCTCCAGGGAGCAACATCGATCTCACCACTTCCTGCCTGCCTATTGGTAACCTGCCCACTTCGTCCAACAGCCTCCAAGCCAACTATCATGCCGCCATTGCTGCTGTGCTGCCACGTAATAATTTTTGAAATTCGGCACACGCAGGCCACCCTTTCCCACTGGCAGCTGCAGGCTACGCAGAGCCACCCTTCTCCTGCCCCTATTCCAGATGAACCCTCCCTGCATGGCGTGCAACTCCATGAACGTGGCACGAGGCACGGCCACCGGTAGGTGATGGAAGAAATACAAGTGGCGAGGGAGCATACCATCTTGGAAAGTGATATTTGTTCTTGGACTGTAAGTGGGAGAGTGCTCCACAAAGCCTTCTGTGGGCGCAAGGAGGATATGGCCCTGGTCATATTTCCCCAATGAGATTGTTGGCATTATTATAGTTACGGATCCCTAAGTACCAAAACACCCGAGGGTCCCACCTCACCCTCTGATCTACCGCCATAACCTCTTGTGGAGGATTGTCCACACAGAGTGGAAAAGCACAAGATTTGGGCCAGTTAACACCCAAACCCGACACCTCTGGAAATCCACTAATATCTCAGAAATATCTGAAATTCCCCTGTGGATATCTCGAATATAGAGCAGCACGTCGTCTGCATAAATGGATACTATATGTACCTCATCGCCTAGTGGAATCCCAATGCTTCCCACCCCGGCAAAGCCACTGGGCCAGCATCTACATTGCCAGGGCAAAGAGCAGTGAGGAAAGGGGACAGCCCTGACGAGTGCCCCTGCTCACTGTAAACGAGGGTGATATGTATTTTCCAATCCTGACTCAGGCAGTCAGCTCGGTATAAAAAAGGCATATGTATCGTTGCAGCTGCCCCTCAATGCCCAGTGTAGACAGAGTGGTAAACAGGTAGTCCCAATCAATGGTATAGAATTCCTTCTTTAACCCGTTTACCGCGGCGGCAATTCCGCCGCGGTGCGGGCGTTCAACGGAGTGGGCGGGGCTGCGTCGGCCAACGGTCGTTCGCAGCACTGGGGAGGTAGTGCTCGCGACGGCCGTTGGCCGACGCGAGCACGGAAGGGGTTAAGTTCAGCACTAGACAGGCTGCATAGGTCAATCTCCCCGGGCCAGCTCCATCACCCTATATAGCCTCCGAATATTAAGCGTGGTGGATCTATCAGGGATAAAACCATTTTGGACTCTATGTACTAGATGCGGCATGTGTTCCAGCAGGCGGAGTGCCACTACCTTACAAAGGTTTTTATAATCCATACCTAGCATGGATAATGTCCGGTAGGACATCAGTTCCGTTGGGTCCCTGTTGGGTTTTTCCAGTGATCCCAACAAGGATTCTTGCATAGATTGTGGTTGTCTCCACTCACTCAAAGTGGCCTGATAGACCTCCAGTAACCTGGGGGCAAGTAAAGGCTCATAGGCCTTGTAGAGATTGCCCGGGAGGCCGTCCAACCCTGGAGTTTTTAACGTGGCAACACTCATAATCACTCTGCGTATCTCCGGCTCCACCAACGGGGTGTTAATCTCCGCACATGCTGCAGGATCAAGTACAGGCAGGTTCAATCCAGTCAGGAAATTGATAATATCTACCTGGCGCTCCGACTGCGGGAGATCGTACAGGCCACGATAATACACCATGAAGGTCTCATGGATGGCTGCCTGACTAGTGAACATTTGGTTCAGGTGATCCCTAATTATCATAATGTGCTGGGTTGGCATTACGCCACGGAGGAGGCAGGCCAGGAGTTACCCCGAATTATCGCCCTCCTCGTGCATCTTAGGTTATGTTTTAAAGTCAATGCAATACAGTTGCTCAATGAGATGGGCATGGTGGAACCGGACCGCAGTCTCCTGCTGACCTAGTAGTGCCTCAGTTTGCATCAAAGCCCTGTGGATAGTGGCCCTAGCCCCCAATAAAGCCCCTTTGCACCCACCACTCAGCACTGCTTTCAGTGCTTCCCACTCCACCAACCTGGAAGTGGCTTTGTCCCAGTTGTCAGTGAAATAATTGGAGATGGATTCCCTCAGTTATTGCTGAAATGCATGGTCCAATAACAACATAGGCTGCAGTTTCCATGTGAGGACTGGGGATCGTGACGCCCCACGCCCAATGTGTATGTGCGCAGGGTTATGGTCCGAGAATATCCTCCCAAGGTATTCAGCATCTAGCACCTCTAGCTGTACTGTGTGGTGATAAAAAATATAATCTAGCCTAATGTGTAGATCATGTACTGCAGAGTAGGAGGAGTACTCCTGGGTCTCCGGATGTAGGGTCCACCAACAGTCTAGGAGGGACCAGTGCACAGCCCATTGTGTAAGGCACGTTGCAGCTGCCAACAATGGAGAGGATGGCAATGGGGGGTGAGAACAGTCAAGCCACGCCTCTTGGACACAATTGAAATTGCCACCCACAATGCAGGGGATATGGGCCCACCTACTGAGGACGAGGGATAGACATAGAAGAAAAGCTGGTTGGGCCACATTCGGCGCATAAACACTGCCCAATATTATTGTCCTACTGTCAAGGAGCTCTTCTACAAAGATATATCGCCCTTCAGGGTCTATTTCAGTATCTAATGGGCTAAATGGGACCCCCGGACTGACCCATACAAGGCCTCCCCTCGCAAAACGAGAGTAGACGGTGCTAAAACACTGATCCCACCAGCATTTTTGTAATTGGGTCTCCGCCCCCTGTGCCACGTGGGCCTTTTGTAACAGTGCCATTTGTGCACAACGCCTCCTGATATATTGTTGGACTGCGTGTCTCTTCCTTGTCATCTCCATACTTCTAACATTCAAAGTCACAATGCCAATACTTCCCATTTGTGTGTAGTGTACTGGGAAATGTGGGAAGGGGTTTCAGGAATAGTCTCCCCCAAGGAGGGCCAGCAACATCCATCCGGAAGTCTTTCTTTGGGGGGCTATTGCCCCTAATCGATGGCTGCTATACAATGGACCTGCATCAGCAACCAAAACATGAACCTTCAATACCCACATCCCAGGGCGGTATCAAAGGGGAAGACTGCCCAAACAGTGAACAAAATCACCTGCGAAGGGGAATTTACCAGTTATGCCCACACACAACTCTTCCAATGCATGCAAGGGAGGGAAACGTCCCCTGTGACACTAATAGGTATTGCCTATGCTCGTGGTCTCCTAGCGTCAATTTCTACAATATGAACTGAACAATCAGTGGCAGACAGCAAGCAGCAGCGACCCCTAACTACATCTCTTACTTTAATCTGGAAACAGAATTTGCATGCTTACATCTACCTCTCCTCTCTATGAGTACCTTTCCACATTACCGCTTGGCCTGTCTATGTCCTTCTTTTGCTGGTTTGACCCTTCTTACATCCACCTCAACCTGCATGCTCATCTCTCAACCTGTCCTTCATCCACAAGCTCCTTACAATCTCTCTCTGAACCTCTCCTTTATCCAAAAGCTCCTTACAATCACTCTCTGGTAATGTCACTCTTAAATCCATCTTTTGCGTCTATGCTCTACCCTTGAACTCTTACCATTCCACCCAGACTCTCACCTTCTCATTCTGGTCCTGCCCCTCTTACATCCGCACCTACATTCCCTGCACTACTCTTCGCCTCTATGTACACAACACCTCTCCCCTTCATTCTGTACTCTCAATGTACTGTACTTATCACTTACTCAGCAGCCTCTAACCATCCTCCGGCTTTGTTGCACTCATTTTTTCAAAGGAGCACTCTTATATCCACCTCTTACATTCACTCTTAACACGTCACTACATCTCTCACCTTGACCCTTACTTTTCTCACAGAATCTGGCCTTATCCATTAGCCTTTCACCATTCACTCGCTCTACTGTGCTTAAGTTCTACTAATAGTCATTTGTCAAACTAGAGGTTACATATATTTAAACACACCATCTATCTACTATACAACACCTCTCATCCCTCCATTCAGCATCCTAACTTTCACAGCTGGTATATCCCCTTGACATCCACCTATCCACTTTGTTCCGCAACAACCAGTTACCTTGTCTCACTGTGGTTCTCTTACATCCACATCTCAGTTCCATGCTCCTTGCCTCTAAAAAGTTCTCATATTAACAACTACCTTTCTCACTGAATCTGCCTTTATTACATCCACCTTTCACCGTACTGCTACATACTTCATCTCTCATCTCTTGCTAGCCTCTAACTTTTTCTAGCTGGTTCTACCTCTTTCACATCTACCTCTTTCTAGCATACCTCGCCCAGGCTTTTACCAGTTTTTCCAGGTCCTACACTCTGATATCCACACCCCAGCTTTTCCTCCAATCCCCATTTTAATTCCTAGGACACTTTACGTATCCTATCCAAGCACTGCCTTTGACCTTTACCCCTTCCATTCAGTCTCATCTTATTTTCACTGGTTCTGCCCCCTTTACGTCTGTCTCTCCCCTCCATGCTCAAAAAGTTATCACATCTCTCTCAACTCTACCCTCGTTTAAGTAGCTCTGCTCCGCAAACATTTACCTCTCCCCCAATACGTGCTGCTAGCTTCACAGTTCTACCCCCACCTCTTCCCTTGTCTTTCAATTTAGTGCATGGGTGTAACACACGCCCCTCTAGCCCCTGCACAGCATACGGTCCCCCAACAATTCTGTGGACTCCCAGTCCACTAGGCTGACCACATGTAGCACAGGGCAATGCACTTCCATTACAAACCCGTGAAGTCCATCTCTGTTTCCTCAGTTCCAGCATCAAGCATTTATCATCCCATTGTTTATTGTAAAATACACATGTTACTACATACACAGCTATCATGCTCAGCTCCAACTGAGGTGTGTGTAAATATGTCTAGGTTTTGCTTGCGCAAACAAAACATTTGTATTGAAATTGTGTTCACAAAACGCCACTCCCATCCATTCTCCACTCTTCTTCCTTTGTTGTCATACCTGGTGAGCAGTGCCCATTGTATAATGATGCAAAAACAACAATTGATGGACAGAATGTAGAACAATGTCATACATTCACCCCAGTACAGGGATATGGGCCTAAATCCATCGTTATTTTGCTCACCAAGCCATTCCAGTTTGAACCCAGCCATATGCAAATCAGTCTTGACCCTGTGCCCAATGGGAACAGTCCAGCCCGAACTGCCAGGCCAGGTCCTCCCTGGACTGGAAAAAAGCATCCAAGGACCAGTTTCGGGGTTTCACCCCTCATCAGCCAAGATAGCTTGAATCCAGTGGCATGGAGAGCACGGGACCCATGTCTGGGCATACCCATCCCACTCGGGGTGACCAATGCAAAAAGAACAATTGATGGACAGAATGCAGAACAATGTCATACATTCATCCCAGTACAGAGATCTGGGCCTAAATCCATCATTTTTTTGCTCACCATGCCATTCCAGTTTGAACCCAGCCACATGCAAATCAGTCTTGACCCAGATCTGTGACTGGGGGTGAGTGTCTGAAATGTTTCAGCGCTCCGTCCATCATCTCCTTGTGCTTGCTTTGTTCACCCTACGTTGGCAGGGTATGCCCAGACATGGGTCCCTTGCTCACTTTGCCACTGGATTCAAGCTAGCCTGGCTGATGAGGGCTGTTAGTCCGAAACCGGTCCCAGGATGCTTGTTTCCAGTCCAGGGAAGACATGGCTTGGCAGTTCGGGCTGGACTGTTCCCATGAGGCACAGGGTCAAGACTGATTTGCATATAGCTGTGTCTGAACTGGGGTGGCGAATTGAGCTAAAGAACGATGATGGATTTAACCCAGATCTGTGACTGGGGGTGAGTGTCTGCAATGTTTCAGCGCTCCGTCCATCATCTCCTTGTGCTTGCTTTGTTCGCCCTAAGTTGGCAGGGTATGCCCAGAAGTGGGTCCCTTGCTCACTTTGCCACTGGATTCAAGCTAGCCTGGCTGATGAGGGCTGTTAGTCTGAAACCGGTCTAGGGTGCTTTTGTGCGGTCCAGGGAAGACATGGTTTGGCAGTTTGGGGCTGGACTGTTCCCATGAGGTACAGGGTCAAGACTAATTTGGATATAGCTGTGTCTGAACTGGGGTGGCGAAGTGAGCTAAAGAACGTTGATGGATTCAACCCAGATCTCTGACTGGGAGTGATTGTCTGTAAAGTTTCAGAGCGACGTCCATCATCCCCTTGTGCTTGCTTTGTTCGCCCTAAGTTGGCAGGGTATGCCCAGACGTGGGTCCCTTGCTCACTTTGCCACTGGATTCAAGCTAGCCTGGCTGATGAGGACTGTTAGCCCGAAACCGGTCCCAGGATGCTTGTTTCCAGTCCAGGGAAGACATGGCTTGGCAGTTCGGGCTGGACTGTTCCCATGAGACCCAGGGTCAAGATTAATTTGCATATAGCTGTGTCTGAACTGGGGTGGCGAAGTGAGCTAAAGAACGATGATGGATTCAACCCAGATCTGTGACTGGGTGTGAGTGTCTGAAATGTTTCAGCGCTCCGTCCATCATCTCCTTGTGCTTGCGTTGTGAAATGATGGCACAATGGATGTTAGACTTTAGTTTTTTGGGCATCCAGTAGGATCCCCTGCTTTACATTCAGGAAGGGGCAGGTTTCATATATAGCACCCTCAAGTGCAGTGGCTGTTCACTGTCATTGTGCAGATGCAGTGTTTAGGCAGCGGGAGGGGTGACAGCAAGGCAAGTCTGGCAGAAAAAGAAACTCATATTAAACAAGCTAATTACAGTTTGTATCCGACAGGGTGTTTGGGCCAAACATTTTGCAATTTCAGCCCATCCTAAGGGGCCCAGGCGAGGCGTGTTGTGCGTTAATTGCGCCTCACATTGCTGCACCATAGCTGCAAAACCCAAGGGAGGGGGCTGACCACCTGTAGTTTGTAACACTGATGGCTTCCTAAAGGCAGAGCTCTGGTGCCAGGCCCTGTAGTTTTTATCCTTTGTGAGGCCCTGGCAGCTGTCCACGCCAAGTGCCAGCCTGGACTTGCACACAGCATCCACCCTGAACTCAATATTCTCTACACCACTGCTGTTACCAAAGACTGAGGTTCCATCTGCTTGCCTAAACTGAGCCAAGAAGGAGGGTGTTGCTGTGCAGTGGCACACGGAAAAGGTATACCTTCAGCTGCATCACATGAGGGGACTAGAAGGGGCATTTGATGACCAAGCACAGAGAAATGTAGATCACTCCTAAAATACTAATAGGACTTGATATTGCCTAGCATTACCGACATGTCAATTTTATGCTCCTAAAGACACCATTTAAAATAAATAGAGTTCAGCTAAATGTTAAAATCCACTCCTGTCAGTATTGTGACAACTACAAATCCCTATGGAGCAAAGTCACGTGTGTCACATAACTGCTTTGACTATCACAACCTTTGCCAAAGACAAACTGTCAGGCATCTTAGTTACAATGTTTGGTGTGTAATATCCAATCCCAAAATCCTCATATGCCTGAAATTACAACATTTCTAACTTGTGCCTATATGTGAAATGCACTATTGTGGCTTAAAGACAGGACAGCACATCCAGTGGCGAGTCAGAGTAAGCTGAAAGTCTTCCTTCCACCCGTTTAATTTATTGCACGTTTTAAAATTAATATCTTTGTTATTGCGATTGTTCCCAAGAGTGACAGACGTCAGAAATTATCCCTAATCGTGTCCCCGGTGAATATCGATTGTGAGGTTGCTTAAAAGACAATAGGGATCTCCCCAGACAGGATGGTGTAGCCAGAAAACTCAGAAAGGAAAACAGCGGTTTTCCAGACCTGTCGGAGAGGAGGCAGGATGATCGCGAGGGCGTCAGGGCTTTTCCCAGAGATACCAAGGATTGGATGCCAAGGAACACCTTCTTGATCCACTGACATGCTTCATGAGAAACTGAGCTGACTTCAGTCTAAACTCCAGAGAGCTAAGTCGTGGCACGTTATAAATAGTAAGCCCGGCGGGTAACTACGCTCCGCCAGCGGAGTTTACGTAGTTTTGCATACTCTGCGTTCCATTGCGAACGCGGAGTTTAGGCAAAACTATGACTCCATGGCAGAGCGTGGTTAGCCGGCCCCTGCACCCTCCCAAAGTAATTATAAAGTAAGAAAGAAGGCACTTACCTGCCGTGGCTGCCTCCTCCTCACCATGGCCGCTCTCCTTTCTCGTCCTCGCCGTCCTTCTTCTTTGATAACCCCAACGTTGTACTTCTTGCGAGTGTGCATGTGCTGCGCGGGACCTCTCACACACGAACCAGGACACGGACCACAGCCCCCAGGCACCCTTGCAACTTCCCCCCTGATTCTTAGCGCCCAGATGCGCATAAAGTCGAACGTGAGGCCCCGCTGTGTGGGACCTCTCACACGTGAACTGGGGCACGGACCACAGCCCCCAGGCACCCTTCCAACTTCCTGCCTGATTCTCGGCGCCCGGAGGTGCATAAAGTCGAATGAGAGGCCCCGATGCGCGGGACCTCTCACACGCGAACCGGGGCACGGACCACAGCCCCCAGGCACCCTTGCAACTTCCTGCCTCGTTCTCGGCGCCCAATCACACCTAGCAGGCTTACAAGTAGGTGAACAAATTGAATTTGGGAGTAATCCAAGACTATCAGTAGCCTCTGTATCCACTGCCTCAGGTGCAGGAAAGAATTGGGAACTTGTTTAAGAATTGCTTTGTCTTTCCTGTATTTTTAATTCTTTTTTATGTACTTTTTAACTGAACTTATGTGAAATTGATATTCGATTTTTGAGTCATTGCCCCATTCTCTTACTGGCTTGGTAATCCCTAACTTTTTAAGGGACCGGGCCCGACTAGGCTGCACAAGAAATTTAGTGGTTGTTATTACTTTTAGTGTAGACTAAGCTAATAATAAACCAAGCTAGTGTATCTATCACACTAGCTCCTGAAAATGGGGAAGCAAAAGGCCACAGAGACTGTTGCAGGTAGGAGCAAAGTACCTAAAACAACGAAACTAAAGAAAACTGCAGCAGATAACTGCACATTAGCTGCGATCGACCATTTAATTGAGGAGGTAGAGTTGATATTAGCTAATGGGAAGAAGCCACCAAATAGTAACACAAAAAAGATTTCCTCCTACTACAGTAAACAGGTCAAGCCCAGCTGCCTAAAATCCCCTACACGTAGCGTCATTGTCCATCATAGTCAAGGTGAGGCAGGCACACAGAGTCCAACCCTGCCAACGACCCATGCGATGAGTGACCCCCCTCGACTTAGCGCCCCTGTGTCTGACGCACTATCCCCTAATGAACATAGGAATAGTAGCAGTGACATGATGAATGTAAATCGTTCAAATAGATTAGCAACATTGCAAGATTCACCATGCTCAAGCTCAATAAAGCAGGCTCAAAGCAACAAGTTAAAACCAAGCAGGGGTAAGGACAAGGGGGTCCAGGCCGACAGAATAGGATCAATTGAAGACACTACAGAGCTGCCTCAGGAAGTAAACACCCTGAGAGACGAGGTTTCAGCCTTAAAAAAAATAATTGGTGATCTATTACTTCGAATTAGTACTCCTGAGAATGATAGTGCTGTGAGTAATAAAAAGCATCCCAATGAGAAATTAAACGTTCCTCTGAACGATAGCTCTAGGGGCGGCTGCCCTTTTGGTCTACCTCAACCTATCCATCTAAGACCCAGTAAAGTAGCACTGATCGCTCATTGCATTCCAACTATGCATTTCCCACACCTGAACACAGTAATCACCGAGAATATATAGGTCTGAGGCCCAGAATGCTCCATACAACCAGACACGAGGGACCACAGGCGATACTCTCAGATACCTACAACTTGATTAATTCCAACTTTGTAAGAACTGTAGGGACATGGCAACATTCTAGATCTAGCCAGGGGAGTATAGGAAAATCACAGCTGCCTAAGCCATACCCTGAACAACAATACGCTACTAACTTTATCCGGGGCAAGACCAACACCTATACTGTCTATATGGCAAATGTCCACAGACTAAGGCAGGGTATTAGGGAAGACGAGGACTCATTAAAGAACAAAGCAATACACTGGATTAGAAATAAGCGCCAATGCTTATCTGTCATAAGATCCAACATATTAAATGCTAAACGCCTCCACCAAGAATCTGGGAGTTTGGACGTTATAAAACTAACCTTCCAATCAAAATATATTGCAGATAGTTTGATAATACTAAACTTGCGCACACACTCCTTGTTTGAATCCAGAATTTGCTTAAGGCAGAACAAAACCATTGTAGAGAAGAACAACAGCACCCTACACGCCCAAAAGGAAACTGATAATCTAGACCTACTAGATTGACTGAGCGAGTTAGACCAAGCTAATATAAGCGCTAAAACCACGCTAACCACCATAGACAAAGCCTGTTTCCCATTAGTGCCTGAACTTATGGATGTGCAATATAAATGGGCACAAAACTTACCTTTACCTGTTAGTATGGCCAGTGGAATTACACCTGAGCGTGTTCTTGAGACAAGTTTTGAGATAGCTCCGGGAAATCTGAAGATGATATCTTGGAATGTAGCTGGGCTTAAACAAAAACGTTTAGTGCCAGATTGGCAGGAATATATTGAAAATTTCGTTCTCTGCCTTTTTCAGGAAACCCACCACACAAATTAGGGTATAGGACATTCAGTATAGAGGCCCTGCCATCAAAGAAAGGGAGACCCTCGGATGGGCTGGTGATATGGGTGAAGATAAACCTAAATGTCAAAGTAGAAATTGTGAACATCAATTGCGCAGATATTTTAGGGTTGAAACTGAAGCCTCCAAAGACTACTCAATTACATCTCTTTAATGTTTATATAAGACCAAGACAACTCTCGACAGAATCATCATTCATCCATCAGCTAGATGAAGCCTTTGAATCTAGTGAACATGATGGAGTTGTTCCTGTGGGGGGCGACTTTAACTGCTGCTATGAACCGATATTGGGGTTAGAAACCATCTTTGAGGAGCAGGAGCGGGCCAGAGGGATTCCCCTCCTAGCCACAAACTCTTGGGTGCCATGTTCCACTGCAGCAATGCAGTTAGCTAATTTCACCATAGAAAGAGGTTTGAGGGCCTGTAACGGCCGATTCCCCTCAGATACTAAATGTTCGAACACCTTTGCTAGAGGCAAATCTAAGTCCAGAATCAATTATGTAATGGTGACTATAGAACATTGGGGATTCAAACAGGATTTTAAGGTAGACAACAGAGGGGAGAGCAACCATTTCCTGTTATGCTTAGTCTTGTCACAGGAGTTGATTACTACCTATCCAATCAACTCCAACAACTCGGGGAATAAATCCATGCAGTTGACAATAAGTAACAACTGAAGATCAGTCAAATGGTCTGCCATTGTCAACCAAATTGAACCCCTCACGTGCCTCTATAATGCTTATTGCGAAGCACCCATCCCTTATAGTGACGCAAGTCCAGAGTTTATACCCATAACACAAATCCACTGTTGCTTGGCAGAGAGTATAAAAACTTCACTAACAAAACCGCAAAAGAGAGGCTGTAATTTAAGATCCAATTGTCAACCTTCCACTCCCTGGTTCAACAAAGAATGCACTTTGGCTAAGCGAAGACTCTTACTGGCCCTTAAAACTAAAAATATGCCACAAATTAGACACCTGAGGGCAGAATACAAAAGAGCACAGAAGGTAGCATTAAGGAACTGGGAAGATGCCAACTGGAATGATCTTATCACTGTTGCCAGACTTAAGGATCACTCTTCATTTTGGAGAATAGTTGCACACAGCAGAAAAGGGGGTAATAATGATACAGACCATTTCCTGGACCCCAGCACTTGGCATAGACATTTTTTTGATCTATACGCTATGCCAAATGAGACTGATACAAACCCCACTGATTTTGCAGAATACTCTTCCTGTAATACGCCTAAACCATTCTACAATTCAGTAAAGAAGAAACAAGACTAGCTACAGCCGCCATCAAACCAGGAAAAGCACCTGGGCCAGACAAGATACCGGGGGATCTTTTGAAACATGCCCCAGAAGTATGGGCACCATATGTGAATCTTCTAACTAATGTAGTGGCAAGAGGGGCACCTATTCCAGAATCCTGGAAAGGTGCGGAGATAGTACCTATCTATAAGAAGGGCAACAAATACGATCCGGCTAACTATAGGCCCATAAGCCTGATAGATACTCTCCAAAAGTATACGCAAAGCAGATCCTGGGCAAGTTAAATGACTGGATACTAGAGAATTACATACTTTCACCCTGCCAGGCTGGCTTTAGACTAAAGACAAGTACAATCGATCAAGTCTTTAGACTTTCATGCATAGCCTGGAAATATGTTAAGTTGAAACTTGGACACATATACGTTGCATTCATTGATCTGAAAGTAGAGTTTGACTCAAGACCAAGAGATCTCCTCTGGGGAACTCTATGCAAGCAGGGTGTACCGGCGGAGATCTTATGACAAATAATAAGGCTCCACGAGGGCAGTTTCGCTAAAGTACGATGGGGTATAGGGGGGAACTCATTGACAACATCCCCATTAGACGGGGTGTGCGACAGAGGTGTGTTTTGGTTCCAACCCTGTTTTTATTGAATGTGAATGACCTGGTCCAGCATCTCCAAAAACGCTCCCATGACTCCCCAAAGCTAGGAGGAAATCATATATGTGCCCTTATGTTTGCGGATGACACAATTTTAGTGTCCCAGATGCCCAGGGCATTACAAAGTCTTCTTGATAGTTTTAGTCATTATTGTAGATTAAAAGGCTTAGAAATAAACCCTGATAAAACTAAATATATGGCCATTAAACCGCACAAAAATCTTAAAAACAAAATAATTTTAGATCCAGTGTGTTGCCAATTTTACTTATCTTGGTGTGACACTTGACTCGAAATTGTCTTGGAAACCACATAGCACGATAGACCAGGTTTTTCGATTGTTGTGCATAACCTGGAAATATACTATTCTAAAGAGAGGACATTTGTATATAGCGTTTATAGATTTGAAAGCCGCTTTTTATTTTTTCACTAGGATAGCGTTATGGAACTGTCTAAAAAGTCAGGGAGTCCCGGTTGATATTTTGACACAGATTGTTAGGCTCTATAAGGATAACTATGCAAAAGTCAGATGGGGACCCAGGGCGGAATTGACGGATGCAATACCGATTAATAGAGGGGTAAGACAGGGATGTTTGTTGGCACCAACCCTGTTTTCTTTATATGTGTACAATTTGTTCAATATCTCCAGGGTTGTAACCATGATTCACCAAAATTAAGTGGGGAGCCAGTTCCAGCAATACTCTTTGCTGATGATAAGATCTTAATATCGCAAACACCCAAGGGCCTCCAAGCCCTCCTAGACACCTTTAATGATTTCTGTATGTCAAAGGGTCTCGAAATCAATTCAAGTGAGACCAAATATATGGCGGTCAATCCACATAAATCCTTCAAGAAAAATATTATTTTACAGAAACAAAAACTGGACTATGTGGTAAACTTGAACTATTTGGGCATTACACTCGATACGAAGCTATCATGGAAAGCTCATATTCAGAAATCTAAACTAGTCCTGATACAATCAGCCATGGCAATAGTAAAAAAACAGCAAAGTAGCTTATCAAAGGCAGTGTCACCAGCACTAGAAATTTATAAGTATAGGGCACAATCCGCAACTCTTTATGGCGCAGAGCTCTGGGGGGTTGATAATCAGAACGCGTTGACCATGGAGGAGAATACATTTTTGAAAATGTTACTAAAATTACCGACAAGCACACCACTCATTCCCATTATATTTGATACAAACATTAGGCGCATTGAACATCAAGCTGCGCTAAGACCAATGTTGTTCTGGGTCCGTTTATGGACTACACCGGAACTTAAAAACTACAAAGATGGGTTAATCGAGGTATTGCAACTCGACCAAATCATTGCGCTTCCCTGGGTCCGTTATATACGAACCTGATTTTATAAACTTGGCTTAAACAGCTATTGTGATGCTCCTGAATCTCTTTCACGGCTATCAAAATCAGTTTTAAAAAGGACATACTGGATGCATGTAGCAAACAGTATACATCACTCCCCAAGGCTAGGAAGGTTGACCGTGCAGTTCATATCCATTAAACATTCGCCTGCCTTTGAGGAATATTTAGACGAAATACAACCCCGATGGCCAAATCCCTATATATGAAGTTCCGCTTTGACGTTTTGAAGATAAAATATAACACATCAAAGTGGACGGGTAGTAAAAGAGATGACAGGGATGGCTTCTGTTGCCTCTGCTCCCAAAATGCAGTTGAAAATGATTCTCACATATTATTTTTTTGCCCAACTTATGCCACCTTTAGGAAAAAGTGGATCAAACCTAGGCCTGGGTGGTAAATTCCGTTTTGGGTAATTTCGCGTTCCGCGGAGAACGTGAAATTGCCAAAAATTCCGCGATCCGCGGCTTCGCGGAATTTTTTGCTTGTTCACGCTTTCAAAATGCGTGTTCGCGAGATATTTCTCCCCGAGCACACAAACAGAGTTCGCGAACAGGAAAAAAGCATCGCGAACGGGCGGAACAAGCAATTCCGCGTGTTCGCGAAACTTTTGCGTGCTCGCGGAGATTTTTTACCGTTTCGCGGAGCTTTGCGTAGCACGACTACGCAAATTCCGCCCACCCCTAAAAACCAATATGCCGGAATATGGGATTCAGGAAATTTCTAGAAGCACTGAGAATTTTAAAAGCAGATACATCCCAGAAAATAGTTTTCAGTTTAAGCAGATATTTATTTGCAGTAAACCTTACTCGTAAGAGAAAGGGTTTGGAATTTTGATGGGTTCTATTTTTCTCTTTGCTCTAGCTATATCTGTTTTAAGCTATAGCATTCTTTTCTTGGGATGTCTTCTCCCCCGGTACACACTGTTGCTGTATTTGCATTCTAATATCTTCAGAGGTTAATATATGTGCTTTATTCATTTCTTCAAGACTTAATTGGCATTATAGGATTATCCTGGATCACATAATGATTTGATAAATACAAAAATATCAATTTTTTGTTTCTATGAACTTATTATACACTTTATTCGCCAAAATTAGAAGCCGATTATTGGACTAGCTGTATTTAAATTTAAAAACTTTTATAAATTTATTATTTATCCAATATTGTTCTTAAATTTGCAAAATGTATATGTGTATCTTTAAGGTTTCCTTTTAAACTGAATAAAGATTATATAAAATGGGAAACCACATATAAATAAGGCTAAGACAATCATACTGCAAAATCTATCCCTGTTGTCAAGAAACTTCACTCTACTGAGTCAAAGGCCATTACTCCAGCTTTGGAGGTTTATAAATATAGAGCCCAATCTGGCGCCCTCTATGGATCAGAATTATGGGGAGGTGAAAATTTAAATTGTTTAACAATAGGGGAAAACAAAATCATGCAGATGTTCACATCGCTCCCCCATAATACCCCAGTGATCCCCTTATTCCTTGACATTGGCATTAAAAGATTGGAACATCTGGCTACATTGAGATCCCTGTCCTATTGGGTTAGAATATGGACCACTGAAGAATTAAAACCATACAGGGAAGCACTGAGAGAACTGTTGGGACTTGACACCCAATTAACATTCCCCTGGTTCACCCATGTGCGAAACTGGTTTTTAAAGTTGGGCCTGAACAGGTTCTGGACAAATCCCAACCTATTGTCGCAAGACTCAAAGAACGAGATTAAGTATATTTATTGGAATTTTATCATGCACAAAGCCACTTTAGACTGCACTGTAGGGAGACTTATCATGCAATTCTTGTCTTTTAAAATGGTTCAGAGTTTTGAACAATTTCTGGATGAAATTGAACCTCAGCTAGCAAAAATCCTTTACCTGTAATTTCGATACGAGACACTTCATATTAACTCTTTCACAGCTAAGTGGTCTACCATACAAGCAGTGGGAAGGGAACTTAAATGTACCTTGTGCTCGTTAGATGCAAAGGAAGATAATGCGCATATTTTATTCTTCTGCCCTGTATATGCAAATCTGAGAAGGAATTGGATAAAGCCGCTGTGTCTGAATCTGATGACTAGGAAATACTTGGAGGTTCTAAGAATATTAAAATCAGATAGCTCACGGCTTATTGTATTTAGTGTCAGCAGATTCTTACTTGCCGCAAGCTATTTAAGGAAAAAGAGAGGGTTAAAATTTTTATAAATTCTTTGCAATTTTATTACATTTTATAATGTTTTATGTACTGGATTTCAATTCAGATCACATCTTAAACTCAACTAATGTGATATCGCCATTTCAGCACAATCAAATTGACCTAAATTATTTTAATGGTGATAATTTAGGGGCCCATTACGATACCCGGCGTAAATAAATCCGCCAGGCATGGAAGCGGCAAAAATCCGCCCGCACACACCGCCTGAACACCGACCACGCCATTATGATTACACAAACCGAAAACCGCCATCGGCGGAAAAATCACACAAAATACCGCCCGCCATCGTCCGAGTCTGAGTCAAACCGCCCGCCACGGACGGAAACACGCACGACAACACAAAACCGCCCGCCCACACGGCCGACACACCGCACGTGAAATTACGATCGCACCGCCATGAGCGCGGAAAAACCACAAATATACCGCCCGCCAGCGCAAACAACGCCGATGAGAATCGACACGGCAGAAGCCATGGCGCCAACGTACCTGCACAGAAATCATCCGCACACAAAACCAATAGCACACAACATGGCCAACAAGTCCACACAGCAAGGCACGCACAAATACACAAGCACAGTACACATCCCGAAAACACCCCCGGACAAACAAAAATACAAAGGCCAGAACCCCAGACACAACACACCTGAAAACAACAGACCATGAGGACACACCCACATAGGTGAGTACAAAAGCAGCACTCCCACAGACCACAACCCCTTGCTACATTGCAAACCAGAGAGGAGAGGAGAGGACACAGTGACACAGCAAGGACAGCAGCACACCACAGAAACGCACACATCACAACCACCACCACCACCACCACACCCCGGCACCACAAACCCCTGCACATTACACAACACACACCGCACCAGCACCACAAACACCATGGCACCACAAAGGATGCCCAAGTTCACGCCCATGGAGCTGACGGTCATGGTCGACGAGATCATCAAGGTGTACCCACAAATCTATGGGAACATGGTCCAGCACACACCACTAGCCACCAGAAACAGAATGTGGAACCGGATCGTAGACCAGGTCAATGCAGTCGGGACCCTGCCCAGAAACAGAGTCGAGATTAACAAACGTTGGAATGACGTAAAGAGCCTGGTCAAGAAGAAGGAGGGCAAAAACAGAGAGCTGGCTGCCGTCACTGGCGGAGGGAATCCCGCGCTCTTTAAGACCTTCAAAGCGTGGGAGGAGAAGGTGCGAGTCGTAATCCATCCGGAGATCCTCGCCGGATTAGCAGGGGGAGTGGAGGCTGGTAAGTACAAACTAATGTATACCAGCACACCGCTATGTACTCACATGCGCAACTACCATGCCACAGCTCCCAGGGACAAACACCCCCATGTCCAGCACACAATACACAACACATCACACACACATGCAACAGACACTACCACACACAGCCCAAACCGAACAACTGTAAGATGCGTGGGGACATGTGTACACTAAGCCAGCCACGTAACCACCAACAGGTCCCCAAATATGCCAGAAGCGCCACAACGAGCACCCACCACACCCATGTGTCCGCCACAGCTGAACTAACCGACAAGTAACAGGTAAGTGGCAGGAACACAAAGTGCAGTGGGTGGGACGGTGGACAGCCCAAGTACAACACACACCAGGCCCCAGTCCCACAGCACAGCAAGGAGGAGCATCCCCACACCCCACAGCCACGTGTCAGCCACCGCAGTGCACAACGACAGCCGAAAGGCAGACATCACGGTCCACAGCAATCGGTGTCAGTGGGTATCCAGCCACCCCACGACCCACAACACCCTCCCACCCCCACAGACCTGCAACATGGAGCACCCCCCGCTTAGAGCCATGTGGCATCCAGTACAGTGCACGCACGAACAACTTGCAGGTGGGAAACTGGACAGGGCTGGATTACTGGAGGCATGAGGACCATAACACGACCAACACATGGGACATGTCACGTAGCAGACGAACACGCAGCACCGCCCACCGTCACGAACAAGTGAACAATGTGCACACGGACATGAACAACAGACTCACACCCCACATGACCCATCACAGACATAGCAACACCCAAGGAGCCACGTCTGCATGCACAAGCCACACTGAATATAGTACCACACGGCAGCCACTGTGCAACTCATCACACACAACCGAAACACCATTGAAGTCCTGTCCATGTAGCCCCTACTGCCTGTCAACCACACACCCCACAACTACGCCTATGTAAGACAAACAACACTAGACGCAACAGAGCGGAACAACATAAATGCACACGAACACCACTGAACCCATCAAACACACAGATACACCATGCACAAACAACATACCATCCATCCCATCCGTCAGCCCCAGTCTCATGAAAGGCATGTCATCCGCACAGCTGCCACACATACAGCAGTCACGCTAAGATACATGCCCATGACCAACCATGTGCCAGAAGTCAATGAAGTGCACGACAAACTGTGAGCAACAACACACAACATGGGCCACACCCCCCGAGCACTGCAGTGATGCACATGGCACAGGGCAGCACGCACACCAAGGAGATGGGACAACTGCAATACGTTGGCTGGCACACAACCATCACTCACTCATAACGATGCGTCCAATGCCATGTCCAGTAATCACAACAGACAGCAAATATGCAGGCCATGTCAAGCATGCACACACCTCAAACCATGCACTGTCATGCTGCCACAACACATGTCACGTTCGGCACCCATGGCTCACAGCATGTACCCCAAAAGCATATTCCCTCCCAAATGCGAATCTGGGGCATGGCCCCCATGTTGCCATATGCGTTCCTAAGCGTTCCATTTGAACCCCAAAAGCATATTCCATCCCAAATGCGAATCAGGGCATGGCCCCCATGTTGCCATATGCGTTCCTAAGCGTTCCATTTGAACCCCAAAAGCATATTCCATCCCAAATGCGAATCTGGGGCATGGCCCCCATGTTGCCATATGCGTTCCTAAGCGTTCCATTTGAACCCCAAAAGCATATTCCATCCCAAATGCGAATCAGGGGCATGGCCCCCATGTTGCCATATGCGTTCCTAAAGCGTTCCATTTGAACCCCAAAAGCATATTCCATCCCAAATGCGAATCTGGGGCATGGCCCCCATGTTGCCATATGCGTTCCTAAGCGTTCCATTTGAACCCCAAAAGCATATTCCATCCCAAATGCGAATCAGGGGCATGGCCCCCATGTTGCCATATGCGTTCCTAAGCGTTCCATTTGAACCCCAAAAGCATATTCCATCCCAAATGCGAATCTGGGGCATGGCCCCCATGTTGCCATATGCGTTCCTAAGCGTTCCATATGAACTCCAAAAGCAAAGTACAAACCAGACCCAGGATGGGCCAGGAGCCCGCATACACCAGAGTCACAATGAGTAGGGGCACAGCAACACACCCATCGGCATGGCCAATCCGTCCCATGCCACATGTGCACAGCACACAGTCCCATTGCCTAGCACACACAACTACAGATGCCACAGCCACACACTCGCCTCCGGGAAACCCATGTACGAGATTGCACGAACTGCCAATGTCAGACGACTAATACATACTTCGCCAGGTGCAACACAATAACAAATCTCATTCTCTCCACAGGTGACGAACTGCCGGATGCTGGGGATGGAGACAGCAGCCAGCACAGCCAGCCCACAAGCCCCCAACGAGGACACACGGATCTGGAGGATCTGTCCTCCTCTTCGGACACGGACCACCAAGCTGGCCCATCTGGCGTGGCAGGGCCCAGCCGCTCCCCAGGACCCCTCCTACCCACCAACCCATCATCCAGGGATGCTGAACAGTCCCAGTCCCCTGCTGCCACTGTCGTTGCGGCCACACCCACGGTCATTGCGGCCACTACCACTGCCGCAACCGCCACCATCGCCGCACCGACCACCACCGCCTCCACCACCACCACGTCTTCGCTGGCACCAGCCCCAGCGCAGGTGGTGGCCCGGCCGACTGGATCCACCCTGGGAGCCACAGCGAGGACCGTGGTGTGCAATGTGGCTAGTGGGCAGGCCGGTGGCAGCAGGACTGGTAGGAGGAGCAGGGTCAGGGAAACGCCAGCCTCCCCTGGGAGCCATGCCCTGCCTCAAATGGCCAGAGTCCTTGGGGCCTATGAAGAGGCCCAAGGACAATGGGCCAGGTCTGCTACTGACACGCGGGAGGTGCTGGGGGTGCTGAGGTCCATGGACGCCCATATGGGCCAATTCGTGTCCCGTATGGACCAACTCGTGGACCTCATGGGCCAGCTGGTGGTGGCGGTGGGGTCACAGGCAAGGCCAGCAACACCACCTCCGCCACCACCTGCTAGGGCGCAGGGTCGGGCAGCAGTGTCCACTTCCCCTGCGTCCACAGCCAGTGAGCACACCTCACCCACCACCAGCAGGTCGCCACCACACACCCCCTCCCAAACGTGGAAGGGGCCATCCGAAGAGGAAACAGATCTCCCGGGAGGACTTCGCACGCTCCAGTCGCAAGTGAGGCAGCCAGCCAGCCTTCCGCCAGCCTTCCTTGACCAGCCACTGCATTGACTTGCTCTACGATCCCACTCCACACAGCCAGCTGGATGGCATGTGTGTGTTGGACTATGGACATAGAACCAGTGGGTACACCCTGATCATCACGCAGCCATGACCGACAGCTCATTGTCACTGCACGCACCACTTTTGTCATCACCTTACACACAATCACATGTCACAGTTTGTAATAAATGCACCTTTTTCACTAACTGCTGTTTGTGCCCTGTGTTTTATTTGTACGGAATACAACGGCCACCTTGGGCGGAAAGGCACCTGATGCGTGGCATGGCAATGGAATCCGGAGGGCCTGTAGGGACCTAGGGGTGGGAGACAGAACAGGAGCACATTCAATGAGTGTGTCACACACCCATCACACAGTACATGTCAACAACTACAAGCAATGTACACACATCGCACAGAGCAATAGGGCACAATGCCACAGTCACCAACAGTGGCATACTACCCTGGCCATGGAGCGTTGACACACTGCACGCAGTGAACATACGGCCACCCTGACACAGCACACACACACCTGCACAGATACAGACACATCATCCGTCGTACATGGACACTCACCGTCAAGTGAAGTAGCGGGCGATGAGCTGCTGGCGCACATTCCCAGCTTCCTCCTCTCCGCTGTCCACCTCACTCGAGCTGTCCTGGTCTGTGGGCTGGGGCCCTGGTTGATCTCCGTCATCCACAATGAGGGGGATCTGCTTCCGAATGGCCAGATTGTGCAGCATGCAGCACGCCACCACTATCTGGCACACCTTCTGTGGGGAGTACGCCAGTGCACCCCGGTGCGGTCCAGGCACCTGAACCTGGACTTGAGGAGGCCAAAGGTACGCTCGACCACACGTCTGGTCCTCCCATGTGCCTCATTGTAGCGATCGTCTGCTGGGGTGCGAGGATTCCTCAATGGACTGAGCAGCCATGCCCCATTCGGATATGCAGAGTCACCTGGGTGTGAGGGACACAGAGAACCGTTGCTATTCCAACTGGACAGGGGACAGCATCGCACAACCAGCACGCTACACCACTCCACATACTCACTGACAATACAGCCACGATCCTGTTGCAGATTGGCCATCAGTCGTGGCAAGATGCTGTTGCGCATTATGTGTGCGTCATGTGCCGAGCCTGGAAACTTGGCACACACGTGGGTGATCACCATGTCCGCAAGGCACACCACTTGCACATTCAGGGAGTGCGTGTGCTTCCTGTTGCGGTACAGGTGCTCAGTGGCCTGTGGTGGAACAAGGCCAACATGTGTGCAGTCAATGGCTCCCACGACGTGTGGGATTCTGCCAAGGGCATAGAATGCACCCTTCACTGCCGCCAATTCACGAGCCCTGGGGAATCTGATGTACCTGTTTCGGTACAGCATCATGGCTGCCAGTACATCCCTCAGCACCTTGCTGAACATGGGCTGGGACATCCCTCCTCCACTGCCCACTGTGTGCTGGAATGACCCAGTGGCGAAGAAATGCATGGCGGCCATCACCTTAGCCGTGGGGGTGACAGCAGTCGGATACACCCTGCGGGGACGGAGATGGGGCTCTAACATGGCACACAGTCGATGCAGAGTTGGCCTGTCCAGCCGAAACTTCCTGATTACCTCTGTATCGTCCATGTCCGCCAGCAATTGGTATGGGCGGTCAATGTTCGGTCTCCGCCTGGGTTAAATGGCAGAGGACACATGTCAAAGCAACACGGCACATAGCAATTTCGCATACACATCACTGACATGACTGAGCAAGCACATGAGCCACAGCCCAGCTGTCAAGCTGGGACGGCACGGCCACAATACACTTACACAGGTCTCCCAACAATGGCAATGGCAAGTGAGACATACCACTGCCATGTGCATGCACATGGGGATCTAGGTCCCAATGACTTGCGGGGCGTGCTGATGGGGACTGACTGCATATTCGTCAAGCGGCAACGCCACGGCAACATGAGTGTCTGCTGAGCATGGAACTGCTTCCGAGGCTGGATGAGTATGGCACACGACGACGACGATGTGGGCACGGGCTGAGCGGCCAATACAAGTGGGACCTGTGGCACGAGGGGATATGAGACAGTAGTAGGTGTCAGCACTGCACCCTATGTACAGCACTGTACGGATCACAGCTCCCGAAACATTGACTGGTGTCCACATTGACAGCCCCATGCCAAGACGGCTGTGTGCTTGCAGTCACACGTCACAGGTGAGAGGTTACATTGCACGTGCCAGGTGGCAGACGTACATAGTGGGAGCTGGCATGTGTGTGCATGTGTCTCCTGTTCAGGATCCACCAGATGGGCGCTGACTCTGTACTGACCATTGGACACAGCATGTTCCGTGGAAGGCTTGTGTGTGTGGGATGGTGGCACTGGATGTGCCTCCGTTGGGTGGGGGGCCATGCACAGGGCGGGTACGTCGATGATTGCGCATTGTTGGTCACGGTGGGTGCACCAACTAAGATGTGTTGCCCTGTGTTCAATTCCTATGTCCGCATGATGATGGACTGTGGATGTGAGCAGACTACACATTGGTCGATGTGCTGTCTATATGCATGTGCCTTCACACCAGGCACAGCTGCCCCTGCACATGTGACCCCTGCTGGACTCGCTGCTGGGTCTGTGGAGCTGATGCACCTTCTGCGCGTGGGGCGGACAGCTCTCCTCACTTCCCTCATTGCGCATGTCATGTCTTTGCCGCAGGTGACATGGATCATGGAGGGCCCACATGTACGCGTGGGTAGGCTACACATGATTGTTCACTGGTCGCCACCCCCAGTCAGTGTTTCGAATGGGAAGGTTGTCGTGCTGGTGGTATGTTCGATGTGGCGGATGGGCGGGCCTAGGTGCGGGCTTACATTCCGGACATGGGGGGTAGTTGGATTGGCGACTAGTTGCAGTACACACGGGACACGTCTCTTCCTTTCCACATCTGGGTCATCCCTTGTACTAACTGACAGTGATACAGTCATCTTCGCCCCAGCCCTCATGTCCTCCCCTCGCCCCCCAATATGCATGCTCACCTGCGAGGCTAGCGCTTGCACAGGCAGCCCCAAGCTCGCACCAGAGAGGGCAAGGAGTGTATGTGTGGGTCCAGTTGCACGAGTGGGCTGTCTCAGGGTATGATGTGTGGCGGGACGCCGTCCACCTGCGTGGTGCCCCAAATGGAGACCCGGCCTGCATGGACTATGCATCACAGTCTTCGCCTTCCGGATCCGCCACCTGCGACACCCAGTGGCTGTGGCTGCCCTTGCGGCCAGGCCGCGTCCGTCTGTGGCTGTTGGCCCACACATTCACTCTTTGGCCTCTCTGGGGAGGGCTCGGGGTGGTGGCGCACGCGCTTGCACTTAGTCGCAATGGCATGTGTCGTGGTTGGTATGATGGGCAATGGATGGGATGGTGCGAGCCACCTCCCGTGACGTCAGTGCTGCTCGTGCTGTGGTGCGTCCCCCTACACTTCCATTTGACTTGTGCCATGCTAGACGTTGAGGTTCTATTGCCTGCGTGATATGACCAGGAGGAGCGCGAGGAGACCTCTCACACACCATGCTCCACTGCCATCCCGTGCCCTGTATCGCCTGTGCGGATTGACTATGTTGGGGTTACACCTGGTCGACTGGGGCTGTGTGTGCCTTGTCAAGGGGCATGGCGGGCGCACAACAGGATCCAGCTTGTCCACAGAGGGTGGGCTGAGGTGCGCCTGGTACCGCTTTGTACGTGTGCCCGGCTGCTGTGCACACACGTGTTCACTCCCCCGACAGGTGTCCTCTCACAATGCCCAGGGAAGCGGTGGTGTACTGTTCATGACCCCTCCCAACACGGCGTGCTCCAACTTGGCATGTGCGCATCTACCCGTCGCACCCACCCACCTGAGAACTGCGTCCATACGACTTCACACGACACATGTGTGTCTTCCACAGTAGTGCTACTCATTTGCGTTGACATCCAATACCAGTGGACTACATGGTCATGTCACGACTGCCGTGTACTTCACATACTCTCATCCTCTCTCATTCGTACTTGTGAAATGAGTCAGCGGAGACAGTTTTGGTTTCAAACATTATATTGAGTCTTCTGTCCTCTGTGATGCAGTATAGTGGACACTACTGGCAGCGGAATACATGTTGAGGATATACTGAGCATGATTACAAATGGGATAGGGTGTGGGGTTACATCTGCTTGGCCAAGGCTGTGCTAATGTACATTTACGTATAGCTGCGGAGCTGCGGACTTTGACACAGACGGTATACATGTAGCCTACCAGACCGCTCGGCATCATGGGCACAGTCCATCTCAGTTCCATGTGACAGGTTTGCTGCGGTTGTTCCTCATGCACGCGTGCATGTGAGATGACATCAGGGCATGTGCTTGCGTGCATGCAGCGGCGTGCCACTTGTTGTTGCACTGTGGTGGTTACTGGACATGTCACAGTCACTGGGGTCGTGTTGTTGTTGTATGCACTTGTCGTCCATGCAAAGGTCCTGGTATGGGATTCCCGGGGCGGGGGTGGGAGGGGTGCAGCACCCACAGACTCCAGGCGACCTATTCATGTCCACTGAGCGGTGTGTGTGTCCATGTGCGCTGGATCCATGTCGTGTCCTGGTTGTTCGTGCAGTTCCGTCCATGTGGGTGCGATACACAGAGCCCATGCCACTGCCTCCCACGATGCATGCGGTGTTCCTGGATGTGATGGGGAACAGTGTGCATGTCCCGGTCATATCCGATGTCATGGCGATGTCGTTGATGGTGTGGTTACAGTTGCCGGTCGTTTGGTATGGCTGTTGTGGTGGTGACTGGCCAGTCCGTGCGGAAGCTGAGCATGGGTGCGGGGTTGGACTTCATAGGTCACTCAGGGAACCTGCGTTGTGGTCCGACGTATTTACAGGTTGTCAGGTATGCGATGCCGTCCAGCAGGGCTTCCATGTCATTGGTGGTGTACATGTTTGCCAGCCAATGAAGCGGATGGTGGCTGTCAAGGTGTTGTTCGTAGGTTGTCCCTTGGAGGACCATGATGGGGCATGCTGGGTGACATTCGATGTAGCTGTTCTCGATGATCCGTCGTGTGGAGGCACAGTGGTTCCATTTCAGTGCGGGTGCGATGTTGGCCACATACGCCATGCCCCCATAGGCAGAGCAGGCCCTGTCGTGTGCGTCCAGAGGGAGGAGTAGTGGTAGCAGGTCCGCCTTCAGACATGCCGGGTTGGAGAGGCATATCTCGACGGGATGCTGGTAGGGACACCTCCGACAGTAGAAGACGGGCATGACGCAGCTGAACAATGTGATGCGGTAAGTCAGTCGGTAACTTACGTTCAGCAGGGACAGGAGATCGCATCCCAATGTATGTATCGTGTTGGTTTTGTACAGCTTGAGCTGTTCGGCGTAGTTGGGTAGGTGTGTTGCGGTTGCCATTTCGCAGCGGTTCGTTGAGGTGGCGTGCTCCGGCTGTGTGTGCAGTCTGCAATGTGCACGCTCCGGGGTTGCTGTGAGCTCTGTGTAGTCGTAGGGAGACAGGACTTGTGTTCTGTTGGCTTGTGTGGAGGACACGGGCCCTCTTCCCACATGCTTCTCAGACAGTTCAAGGTCAGTGCTGTGTGACTCCTTCCAATTAACTTGCATGTGGCCGACATGGGGGAGTGTTTTCTTCTTTCTTCCCCGTCCGTTGTGTGCTTCTGTGATATGCGCTATCTGCCCTGTGGTCGGTCTCCTCGGCATGCCTGTGTTGGTCTATTCTTGGACAATGGCTGTATTCACCGGCTTCTGTCGTAGGGCTGTGGTTTCGGAGTTGGAATGGAAGGTCATTCAGTGCTGTCTGCTCTCCCTTGTGTGGGCGGCAGCCTGCCTTTCCGCTCTGCGTTGGGCCTTGTGTGTGGATGTTATTCTTGGGCCACCTGTTGTCGGTCCCCGGGCTCTTTGGTGTTCCGTTTCATGTGTCTTGTTCATATGTGCAGGGTGGTATGGGTTTTTCAGTGTGGTACTGGCGTTCCTCTTCCCGAAGGGGCCCTGCTTCTCCTAGTTGGTGTTGCCGCCGCTGTGTGCTACGCCATGTTTGTTACACTGGGGTGTGTCCTGCAGTTGCGTGTCTTCACTGACATGTGTGCGTCGGTTGTGTGGCGTTGGGTGTTGTCCGTGAATTGGGCGTTGGGGACATGTCTGTGGCCGGCCTGTCACGTGTCATGTGCGTTCGGGGTGGGGCTGATGTGTGTGCTGCTTGGTTGTGTCCCTGTGTCTGTGTGCGACGCATGCATGGCGCTGCGGTTGGCCTCTGCGTTGTGCGCATGTGTGGCGGCGTCATCGGCGCTTTGGGGCCGTGACGGGGTGGTTGGTTCCTAGTCCCAGGTGGTGTGTACACATGTGTTCCGCGATGTTAGGATTTGGCCTGTGTGTCATATGTGGATGCAATGGTGGATGTGTAGTGTGCACGCGCTGGTGGGGGGTTGTCCGCTTTTTCCGCCCTTGCACTGTGTGCGCTGTTTGCGTACACTTGTTGTGTGTGTGCCTACCTGCGTCTCCGCGGTACGTTGCGTCCTTGGTGGTGCATCAGCAGAAGCATGGGAAGGGCCTGCAGTGCTGGATTCATGCCCGGGGTGCCGCTTCTTCGTTGTCCGTGCTCTGCGTCCGTGTTTCCGCCTCTCTTTCACGTGCGGTGTCTCTTTGCCGTGGGAGCCGTTTGTTTGCGGCATCGTAATTTATGCGCCGGGCGGGACGTGTTTCGTCGGACGGTGTGTGTCAGTTGTGCTGCGCCGCTACGTGTGCGGGCGCACTTTGATGGCGGACGGTGTTGCTGGCTTGCCGGCGGTGTTTGGCCTGCTTTTCGCATCGTAATTGGGCGGGCGTGTGGACTGCTGCGTGCCGGCGGTCACTGGTGGTTTTTGCATCCGCCAGCACGGCGGTTGTGCTTCCGCCCGCCATCGTAATGTGCCCCTATGTATCTAATGAATATACTGTTGTATCTGCTATCGCAATTGTATATGAATCAATTACTTTGACTGTGTTATTTTAGACTGTATTTTGGATTATATGCATGGTAGATGTAAGGTGCCTACAGAAGTGGAAAAACTTTTGGACAAAATGGAAATTTATTTACTCTGTAAATCTACTATGTACCTGCCCTTTTAGTAACATGAACTCTGTTTTTCAATTTTTGAATGTAACTGGAATGACATTTTATTGCTATGTTCTTTTATGATTATTGCTATGTTCTTTTATGATTCTTTGAATAGAAATAAAGACAAATTGAATTGAATTGAAATGCACTATCAAGTTGCTCAGTTGGTGGAAAAAGGTGGCACATACTCATAGTACACATCCCTATGACTCTCCACAACAAAACCCTTGTTAAACTAAAATACCCAAGATAATGTTGTGAGAAACATCATAAATCATGTCACAAGGAAAAAAAAAACACTAGACTTATTCACTAAACCACAACCCAGATGTCCTAAGTCTTGTGTCTTGGTCACAGTTTGCACGTCACACATCCTCTCTGGGCATATAGACACACTCAACTTCCCTTATCACATAAACTCTCCTTGAAAACCTTGAACAACACATAACAACTAACATGACCCTCAGATAGGCCATACATCCCCTTTCATGCTACTTACCATTCTCTAGTATAGTGCCTCATATTTCAGGGTGTCGAAGCAAACGCAGGGCCATGTGTGCACTGACAGAGATTCTAAAGGGACATCACATAAGCATGATGTGGTCTATGTCCAGTTCACACATTATGTAAATCCCCGGACTCTCAGACTCAAACTGTGGCATAAGCCCAGAATGATAGGTGCATTACAATGCAATGTACTGTACAACTCTACAATACCACCATGTTAGAACTAGCATTCAAATTGTGTGCCAACCATTTAAGTATCACATGCTGGGTCCACATGCAGCTAACACATACAACAATAGTGTATTTGTAAGGACAGAAACAAAGTGTAACTTACTGAGCCATGTCATGGACCCACACACACCAGCCAAATAATGTCAATGTAATGACTAACATCAAAATGTGACTGCACTGCAGGATACAGAGCATAGACACCTTGCCTACATAGAATATCTAATTGAAGGGGAGTCCTGGAAGTCAACAGGGCCAGGACACTGTCTGAATCATACCTACCTCACACTCGCCATAAGCACAGGACATGTATAATATGGGTCAACTGCCTTGAAAGCGTATTGGCACAAAGTGGCAGCCACCTGTGTCAATGTTGTCATTGAAACTACTAAACAAGATCTATTGAATGCACAAACATTGGTCCACCACTACTAAGTCACATACATCAATTGTCCCATTACTCTGCATACATATATATGGCTAAAGTTACTACCATGCAGGCAAAGTCCAAAAGCATCCAGGTGTATTGATGAGGCAGTTGTCTTTCAACCCATTACATACATATGCAGCATGCTTCTCCAACACTGTTGTACTTTGCCACACTTATACTATGTTGACATATGTAAGCAGAAACTATGAGGACATCCAATTTCCAATGCAAAGGTTTGTAACTTCAGGCCACACTCCTACACAAACCTCATGTGGACATTGACACCCAGCCAATGTAGGCACAAAAAACTATACTACATCATAATTGAGTAATCATACTTCATGGACCATATGCAACACATGTCATACTAATATCATTGTAGACTTACATCACAAATTACACATGAATGAAATTTAACAACAATTCCATTTTTGGACACAGGAATACCAAAATAAAATACAAAACATGTTTTATTCAGAATACATGATGCTTTCAATAATTCAAAGGCCAATGGCCAGTCCAAATTTCTTTACAATGTGGGCCACAAAATTGTTGCCCATAAACACTTGCCTACACTTATCCTGCATAGGGACACCTCCCCCGGGAGGGGCATCTTTGCTGCCCTGGTAAACAAGAGCTAAAATGAATCACATGAGTTGTTCATATGAACTTGCCACATAGGTTTCATTACAGCTCTTCCAAGATTACCCAACAACCTTATTTTTGCTTATATGTAAAAACTTAATACTGTTCCGTAAATACCACATGTTTGAAAGCAAGAAAACCTGTGCGCACTCACACATAATAATCAGTGGCGGTTTGCAGAGGGAGTGCTGCGGGGCAGTGGTGCGGGGCGGGTAAGGGGTTGGGTTGGGGGGTAGTGGAGTCGGACATACGACGGGCAGGAGTAAGGTAAGTAAATAAATAAATAAAACTATTTAGCTTGCGCTCGTTGCATTGCGAGCCGCCACTGATAATAATGTCCGCAACATTGTGTGCTACAACATCTACTTCCTCATTCACAGTATCTTCATCATATCTATGTACCAGCTGATGTATGGTCTCTCACCACTGATGGCCTTGTGTCATAACATACTTGTCTCATCTAATCCAAGGGAGTTTAGACCTCATAATGAGAACAGGAGTCACGCACCAGATTTTAGATATAGTATACACTGTGGTATCCCTAATCCACAATTTGTGGAACAGCAGGTCTAGTGTTACAGGTTACATATCTCGATTATTATACATCAAGATGTTGTAGTCATGGATTGGGCCATATCACACAGATCACATTGAAATTTGCTCATATGTCCAGGAGCAGATGTAGTTGTTTTAAGTGTCACATATGTTTCCTCTTATCGTGGACACTCATAGGAAATAGGCATAGCTAGGGTGAAAGGTATTTGACCTCAAGTCTTGTGTCGTTTATGCAGTGTTAAAAAGATGAATCTGATTGTTTTTCAGATTGTAAACCTTATACCAGTTTGCCATGTAAACACAGCTTAGCACACTGTCAATTACAATGACTACATCTTATTTATGCTTCATGTGGATCACTATACCACGGGGCCATCTTGATGCATTTTCGGTACAATATAGTAGTCCTGAACATCTTACTTGAAAACATGTATTCAACACTTCTTACCATTGTCTCAATACTGCAGATGCCCACATTTTAAAAGGCCAAGTCAGCATATCCCACCTTTATTCATTGCATCATGCACACAATGTATAGCTTAGATGCTATTGTTTTTCACCTCAATATATCAAATGTTTCAGTAATGCAACTAAACCATGGTTTACAAAGTATAATGTATGACCAATAAAGACCATTTACACACATACAAAACTTTGGAAATGTGGTTTTTTTGTCATCCCCTTACTTAACCCCCGCTTACCACCAAAGACCTACCTTGTTAGCCACTCAATGACATATGTTGTCATATTTACATAGTCAGAAACATGGACTCAGCTTTGGAATAGATATGATGAAATCTGACACTCAGTCATGGGAATGGCCAGTATGAAATGTGACATGAGTAACCAAAAATATAATTTTGCCAGCGGATACATTGGAGTACACTGAGCACCAATGCTGGGACCTAACATTGGCACACTGAACAATCACTACTCACCAAACACTCAACATAGACATTACCTGCTACCTGGATGTATAGCATGGCATTTCCCAGTTAAGTGATCCAACATCAATTTACTTTACATTGTTGTTGTGGCCCCACAGAGAAGAGGCCAAACATTTGTAAATGTGCTGACCCATGTTGATCATTAACAAAAGAAGTGAAGGGTATCTCCTTGCACATGGTGTTCTCGTGCGTTCATATTACAATTGAATTGCATTACTGGCAATAACCTGACTATTTTAGCCTCACATGTCCCAGATGAAAGGGACATAACCATGTATCCATTAATATTGTTGCATATGCATCTTTTAACACTAATCAGGGGTTTTGTGCATCTCCCAACCTAAAAAGAGAAACACAGGTTGCAATACTTGCACATGCATGGATTAATATAATGTGCAACAAGGCACATACTCACCCCCTCCTTGCTGCTGTCTGGGTCTCAACTGCCCATCTAGGTTGGGATAGGCCACCGCCAGGACATGTAGCAGTAGGGGGGTCAGGGTGCGGCGCACACCTCTCCTGCCTGGAGGAGACAGGCCAGCTGGACTCTAGCGATCTTCTTGGTCCAGCCTCTCAAGTCCTGCCACCTTTTTCTGCAGTGGGCACTGCGCTGACGTGTGACCCCACGGACAGCACCTTCCGGGTAACAGTCCCTTAGTTCACATGCAACATGTACATATTCAAATACTTTTACACAGAGGTCATGAACAGCTTGCTCAAACAATGTAAAAGTTAGCATAGTGGTATCCTCAGCACTGCACCTGTGGTCAATGAGGACACTTTCCCATGAGAACAGTGATATAATGTTACAACCAATACATGCACCTCTACAGCAGTGTACTTGCCCAGAACAGTTACATACATGCTTTTCAATGTTTAGAAACAGATTTAGATGGATGTCTCAATGATTACTAATGCCTGATGTGCATGGTTATTGTACAATGAAACTAGCAATGCTGTCTGATCATCACTCACCTGTTCCTCTGGTGTGCCATTTAGCTGCTTGTACAGCTATATGGCAGCATATTCAGTTCTTCAGCTGTGAAGGCCGGGGCATTGTGCCCTGTACAGCGAGACATTGCAGCTCCCAAAGGATGTGCACAGAAAAAGAGAGATAGGGAGATCTGAAAAAAATGCAGTCTGTGAAGGCAAGTGAACTCTCTCGGAGACCGCAAGACTTATATGTAGACCGCATAGGCAGTCTTCAGTCCAGGCAGGCAAATTGATAGATCCGCGTCGGTCACATTTTCCGAAGTCATCCAATGCATTCCATTGCTTACTGACACCATGCCTACAGCGCGGTTCAGTAAATATCTGCGGTTCGCAAATAAGTTTGAAACATAACTAATGGAAGTTTACCGCGTCGGTTTACACGGGAGGCAGACACACATCAGACATCTGCAACTGTCACCATAACAAGTAACAGCGTATGGCTGTGTCGGAATCGGTTTGGAACGCCCACCACAACCTTTAAAAAATGTTTCAGCGGTGCAAACACTTTTGACAATGTTGTGAGTTTCTGATATTCCATGCCTGGATGTAGCATCTGTTTTGTGAAAGGGGCATCTAACTGTACTGCATACACTCCCATGATGACCTAACCTTGAGAGGCACATAACACACTGATTGGTAGGCTTATACCAACAGGAAAAAGCCAACACCATTTTGGTCTTTAGGGTTTATATCAGTCAATATGTGTCTCAGGTGCATTTCCAGTACAAATTACACCTAGTTTCTGCATTACAATATAGTGTGGCCCGGTGTGCAGGTGGAAAGGGTGTGTGTGTTTGAATGACTAAACTCTAACATAAAACAGCCTACAGACGCTTTGCTCTGATATGTAAGTTTAAAGGACATATTTGTGTGCTACACTTAAGTGTACAACAGCATTATATAAAACTTCTACATTGTAAATGGTTTGTGTATGTAATTGTTTGGGGAATGCAGACATGACAACATGACTGTGTCCATCATGTAACATTAGTGTGCATATATTGCATTGTGATACACTAGATGTATGTGGTGACCCAGATGTTATGCATTACATGATCCTAATGTGTGTACAGATGAACTATATAATTATTAGCACAAACCTAAGTCTTGTGTTCTTGGCTTGTGGGGTTTGGACTATGTCCTGCTTGATTTTGCATGAACAACTGACACTAAGGAAAAATACACTACTGCACGATCATTGCTGTGTCACCAAACATCTTTTACACGTTTAGCAATGACATGTATGTTGGGATATGCATCTGATAATAATATTGGTCTGTGAAATGTGATTTCACTGACATGGAGTGTTATGTGTGGTTAATTGCTCTTTGATGTTTGTCTAAGTGCATGTTGCTTGGTACTTTGTGAACTGACACCAACTGTGTATACACTCTATACATGGGTATCGCTGAGGAGCCAGAAGACAGCCTCCTGTGTACAGGCCCTTTACTGGCCTCCTGACAATGGGAGAGAGACGTAATCAAAAAATACCAACTCACAAGGGCATCCATCAATGGTTTGTGCCAGCATTTGGCACCTTATTTGAGGCCTCATCGCACCTATCCAAGAGCACTAACCCCCAAGGTGAAGGTGATGGCAGCACTGCATATCTTTGCCACGGGAATATTCCAATACACAGTGGCAACATCTGGTGGAATTTCTCAGCCCATGTTTTGTAATGTTCTTCGGATGTGTTTCAGGCATTGACCCGATACATGGACCACAATATAATGTTTCCTAAACCTGGAGATTTGGCCACCATCAAGGGTGATTTTAATGGTTTTGGATGAATACCCCATGTCATTGGAGCAATTGATGGCACTCATGTTGCTTTGGTACCACCACAGGCCAATGAACAGGTCTATCGCAACAGGAAGCACTTTCACTCCATCAATGCCCAGGTGGTGTGTTTGCCTGACATGTGCATTTCACATGTCCGTGCCAGATTTCCGGGGTCTGCATATGACGCATATATCCTGCGTAACAGCATCATTCCACATTTGATGAGTGAACTGCAACCAGAACATGCCCGGCTTGTTGGTAGGTGATGTTGCATATGAATGTTGTAGTGTGTGTGTTGTTTGTATGTCAGATAGGAATATGTTGCTTGACGACTGAACTATTTTTTATTTTCAATGTATACCCCAACCAGCCATGGTTACTTGGTTACTGACACCACTGCACAACCCAGTCACCCCATCAGAAGTACGCTTTAATGATGCCCATGGCCAGACCAAGCAGCTTGTGGAGCGGCCTTTTGGCCTCCTGAAGGCAAGTTTCCGCTGTCTGGATAAGACGGGAGGAGCCCTCCAATATGCCCCAGGAAAGGTGTGCCAGAAATCTGCTGCATGCTACACAACGTAGCAATTCGTAAGAGCATACCTCGAATTGAGGTCGAGCCCACCTGGAACTATGCTTTCCTGACACTGGTTGGAAATGTACTAGCAAGATGGCTGAAACTGGTGCCTGGTGTCTGACTTAACCATAACTATCATTAATGCCTTGTGCTCCAAACACCATGCACCTGTGTCAGCCATCTTGCTAGTACACTTCCCCTCACTGTCGGGTGCCCATAGGCCCAGATGAGCTGGTTGGGCTGGGTGGGAGGAGGAGTGTTTGCAATGACTACATCTCCCATCAGGCCCTGTCCTACACACATTCTTCCCCCCCAGCCCAACCAGACCACCAGGAAGAATGGTTTCCTGACAATAAGGGGAAGTGTAATGGTTTTTGGAGTACAAGTCCTTGATGCGATTTGTGGAAAAGTGTGTACGTGGCAATAGTTTTGTGACTTTTGATCTTCATTGTAGGTATGCAGGTTATCTGTATTACATACACATCACATATTTTTCGACTGTTAGTTTGTTTGAATCAAAAAACTTAATTAAGCTAACTTGAACCATTACAGAGATGTCTGCAGAAGTGTCATTGATAATTTGTGTGAAATGTAGATTTCATACTTATCAGACTCCAGTCTGTCATGTATTCCAAATAAGCTATCTGGCGGAATGATGGCATGAACCTTCTCCCCCCAGACAGTAAAGTGCACAGGTAGTATGGGAGGGCCACCACGAGTCTGTTGTGCGGCCAGGTGGTGTCTGTTGGCCCAACGCTTGACCCTCCTCCTGACATTGTACCACCTCTTTTTGATATCATCCATTGTGCGCAGGATGATGGCTAGTGCGTTCACCTTGCTGACTATCCTGACTATCCTGTCCCACATCTGTATTTTCTGGTTAATGGAGGTCTGTTGGAATAGGCTTCTGAATAACTGAGGCTCTACTCGAGGATTTCATCCCAAGCACTCTCAACTCCTTATCATAAAAACATGGCTGCTTCTTCTTCGACATAGTGAGTGTGAGTGTGAAGGTGAATTACAAGGGGTGTCTAAGAAAGGAATCGAAACAAAAAAGTGATATGTGCAGGTAGTGATGTGATTGCACTGTGTGAGTGTGTGCAGGGCTGACAGCAATATCTGAGGAAAGGCCTCCCTACTTCTCTCAGCAGTATTGTGTTGGCAAAGGATCATGGTCTGGTAATAGTTTTTTTATAGGTGGATCGGTGGATGTGTCTGGTTCACTGATAGAATATCGACGCCCAAAATATCCCCATACACAAATATCGAGTCATAAATATCGATGTCAAAAATATCGACATCCTATATTTATGATGGTATAAAAATATCGGAAAAAAAATATCGATGTAAAAATATTGATGTACAAAATATCGATTTTTTTATATATGTAAAAAATAATGTTAAAGAAATTATTTGGATATAATATACTTTTAAGCAAATATAAGAAATAAATGTAATTTGAAAAAATGTAAACATACATATATAAAATGTACTATATAGATATATATTTTCTTTAAAACAAATAATAAACTATTAATTTTAATTTATTTTTAAATTATATAAATATATACAAATTTACAAATAAATATATATATATATATATATATATATATATATATATACACCTATAACATAAAATCTAATTAAAAAAACATTATATTATAAATCAAAACATTAAAATATTTAATAGTTTCTAAACTTAAATTTTGCACTCCATTGAGTGCAACAGTAGGGAAAGTGTTGGTCAGCGGAGGAGTAAAAATAACTATTCCGACTCCAGTGAGTGCAACAGTAGGGAAAATGTTGGATAGCGAAGGGGTGAAAAATACTATTCCCACTCCAGTGAGTGCACCAGTAGGGAAAGTGTTGGATGGCGGAGGGGTAAAAATGACTATTCCCACTCCAGTGAGTGCAACAGTAGGGAAAGTGTTGGATAGGGGAGGGGCAAAAATTATTATTCCCACTCCAGTGAGTGCAACAGTACAAAAAGTGTTGGATAGCAGAGGGGTAAAAATTGCTATTCCCACTCCAGTGAGTGCAACAGTAGAGAAAGTGTTAGATAGTGGAGGGGTAAAAATTACTATTCCCACTCCAGTGAGTACAACAGTAGGGAAAGTGTTGGATAGCGGAGAGGTAAAACTTACTATTCCCACTCCAGTGAGTGCAACAGTAGGAAAAGTGTTGGATAGCGGAGGGGTAAAAATTACTATTCCCACTCCAGTGAGTGCAACAGAAGGGAAAGTGTTGGATAGCGGAGTAAAAATTACTATTCCCACACCAGTGAGTGCAACAGTAGGGAAAGTGTTGGATAGCGGACGGGTAAAAATTACTATTCCCACTCCAGTGAGTGCAACAGTAGGGAAAGTGTTGGATAGCAGAGGTGTAAAAAATAATATTATATTCAAACAAAAGGAGAGAGAGGGTAAAGGAAAAAATGGAGCCACTCTTGGTCCCCCTAATGGTAATGGTAAATAAACAACAGAAGAGTGAGGCCAAAGATTGAAGAGCCAGCAAGAGGAGTCACTCTTATTTTGTAAAAGAACCCTCACTCACCAACCTAGTTGGTGACATGCTTCATCATTGGGTTCCCACCAGAGAGGCCGAGTGCCTCTCCGGTGTGCTACAACGCCTGATTACAGCAGAGCAGGTTTTTTTTAATTTGTGGATGTGAAAAAGTGATAGTGCAAAATGTTAAAATTGCCTTTATTCGCCCAGAGTAATTTTAATGGTGGAAAAATAAGGCAAGAGGTAAAAACAGTGAGGTGGATGTTTTGAACTGGATAGATTGACCAGTTACATCCTAGGGTAAAAAAGAAGTGTGGTCTACATGTTTCAGCCTCCTCACGCTATTAGCGAGGCTTTCGTCAGGACCAGATGCCACGGCGGTATGCGCACGCTAAGGCGCACCCTAACCTGAGGCAGTGAAGGAAACCAGATGACTTACGGTTATCGTTGTGCCTTCAAAATTACTGAAGGCAGATCAATCTGCAAGACAAAAGCAGACAGACAAACAAGTCACATGACAGTTATGTACAGTTATATGAACACGTGAATCGCCGTGTAAGTGACAATGCTCATGCTGCTGTTTGGTGCTCCTCGAAGTGCGCAATAACACATATCTTCTAACAGCTAGTAGGTGACCTGGTCAAATACCAGGGAGGTGGTCTGTCAATCCCAATATCTCATGGAAAAAACGCGCTTTCAATCCTGCGCGCCGACTCGGGCGTTGTCAGTGTATGTATGATTAAACACAGAGAGTGAACATGACTAGTAAAAAGCCACAAGAGATCATAAGGCTCATAACATCGGGAGTCGGAAAGGCAGACTGAATTCATGAAGGAGACCAAGCTTACTTTAAGTGTAGGGAAACCTTACACCATGGATCCTAGCGGGGGCGGGGGCGGTGGGTTGTAGTCACACGCTGGGAACACAAAAAATGAGTAACATCGTGTTACTACAGAGATGGCCATTATGTAACCTGTGGTAGTTGAGGAGCTGATCCAGTACTCACTCCGTCAAAGCCAGACACCCGTTTGGCACCTAGAGACTTCCTTCATGAGGACCCCGCGGATGGTGAGGTTCCACTATCACTTTTTCACATCCACAAATTCAAAAAAACCCGCTCCGCTGTAATCAGGCGTTGTAGCACACCGGAGAGACACTCGGCCTCTCTGGTGGGGACACAATGATGAAGCATGTCACCAACTAGGTTGGTGAGTGAGGGTTCTTTTACAAAATAAGAGTGACTCCTCTTGCTGGCTCTAAAAAATAATATTCCCATTGGATTCATTTCTTAATTTAAAACAAGCAAAATATCAAACTACAAGATTTTAAAAAACAAAAAAGAGAACATATATAAAAATATTAAAAATTTACAAAAGATAAAAACATATTATAATGTTAAAAAGATCTAAAAATACCTAGAAAGATTTTGTTTTTAAATTTAAAACTAATTATTTATAATCAGAAACATTAGTTATTACATAAATATAATCTTTTTTATTATCTAGCCTAAAACACCACACAATTCACAACACACATCTCATTTTTTTTTTAAATGTACCTCTATATTTAACATACTTAATTATCAATTAAAGAAATATAATTAATTAAAAGACAAATTAAAACAGATAAAAATGAATTTACTCCCTAAACGTTACCCCTATAAAACCAAAACCCACACACAAAATAAAAATAAACAATTACAATAAATATTTATGAATTGATGAATTAATGTTAATGATCAACTAATTATTAATTAATTAAACATAAATAACTTTCCACCCTCTACCCCAATAAACGCCACAACCCACACCTAAAAATTATTACACAATTTCCATAACTAACTTAACATTAATAAATTAATATCAATTAACAACTTATTAATTAATTTAAAATATATTACTTCCCACACTTTACTACTATAAACCCCACAACTCACATCTAAAATTAATTACACAATTGCCATATTTAAATTTTAAATAATTAATTAGCATAATTAAGACATAATTATCAATTAATTATAAATAAATTACTTCCCACCCTATTCCCCTATAAACCTCACCACCCACTCCTAAAAAATAACACAAATAACATAATTAATTACCAATTAATTAATTAATTAATAATACTTAACAAGCAATTAATAAATAATTAATATTAAATTAATTCCCACAATTAACACTATAAAATACTAATTAAATAAATATTAATAAATAAAAAATATTAATCAATTTATTATAATGAAATAACTTCCCAACCTATTTCCCTATAAACCCACAACCCGCTACTAAAAAAATGACACAATTAACATAATTGCCAATTAAGTAATTAATAATAATTAACACTCAATTAATAATTAATTAATAATACATTAATTCCCACAATTAACACTATAAAATCTAAATTTAATAAATACTAATAAATAAAAAATAAAAATTAATTTATTACAATTAAATTACTTCCCACCCTCTTCCCCTATAAACCCACAACCCGCTACAGAACTAAAAAATGCAAAATTTAATTAAAATAAAATTAATAACTACTAAAAATTTAACACATATATTAAAAAACAAAAGCAATACTTATACAAAAAAATAGTTCACATAGTTTTAAAATACATAACACTAATTAAAACATTGATATTTTAAACAACTATATTTTTGCAAATGATATTAATGACTTCGATATTTTCAAAAGCTGATATTTCTTACCTCCAAGTCGATATTCTTGAGCACGATATTCTTGCTGTCGATATTTCTGCATCACGATATTTCCAACTCGATATTTGTGTATGTCGACATTTAAAACTCGATATTCTGTCTGTGCACCGATGTGTCTACTCTTTCAGTAGACATCAGCTGTATTTTTTTGGGCGTTGAGTATGCTTGGTGTTTTGTTATTTGGCCTGAGTTTTTCTGATTTACATTTGCCATGTGGCCCACAAACCGCCAGTTAGTCCGCAACCACGTTGGATGCATCACAATCGGCGGAACAACCAATGCATGTGCGTATTCGAAAACCTATGGGACAGACTTTACGACTGACGTCGTCAGATCAAACTCGTTTCCGACCTACACGGTCAGGTCGGAATTTTCTACAACTGACGCAGTCTGAGATTTGCCTGGTATACATCATAATATGGAGCTCGGAGACACCGCGGATTAGTCGGGCGGAATGTCACTGTGACTGCGTCGGTCGGACGGTCTTTCTGACCGATATCGTAATAAGACCCTATGTTGTTCACTGGTGCTTTTGCAGCAGTTTTAAGATCTTCTAAGAGTTTCTTGTTGCTCAAATAGGTGTAATTTCAGATAATTACATGTTTCACTCGTTGTCATTGATTGATTTTGGTACTGAGACAGTGTCACTCATAGTCATTGAATGTCACTCATAATTACACTATAATTATGAAAATGTCACACATAAGCAATCTGAAACCTTGGCAGCTATGCATTACTGCCTTAACATAGCAACAATACTAGTGAACCTGAGGTTCCTAAGTGTTATCTCTCCTCTACCGCTTGTATTTGGAACGCAGGCATCCTAAGCCTTATTTTCATGTACATTGGTATCTGGGAGAAGAACACTTCTGCATTTTACCTCCAGGCACTGACGATCACATATTTTAAGGAAAGGACCGGCATGCATGGTCTTTCCTATTGCGATTGAGTATGCTGAACCTTCAGCAAGCGGACCTTCTTAGAATCCCTGCCGGGGTAGAGGCGATATGTTCTCCTGCAGTGGTACTGCCAGAGATGAGTCCCATTGTAGCTGGTGAGACTTCTTTTTGGTTACACCTCATATTGTGCTCTGACACTACCCTAACAGGATCCCCTGAGTAAGTATTTCATCATTCCATGCAACATTTTGGTGTCATACACGGAGTGATTTTTACTATTTTTACTACTCCATGGTGCTTAACTTTTTACAACTATAGCGTTGGCTACTTTGAGAGGTATGTTGTTGCCTATGAGCCTTTAACTCCATAAAGGCCCTTTGCCATCACTCTTTGATTCTAATAATATCCCCATATGTTTCTTAGGATGACCCACATCATATTGAACTAATGAAACCCTATATCTAGTTGTAGGGTCAAAACATGTTGACACCATGGCCCTAATTAGGTTGTCAGGCAGACTCACGTCTGCCCGACACCGTTGCGGATTGGGAACTGCCCGACCTCAGGTCGGCAGTTGTGTCCGCATTATTTGGATGCGACCGCCCATGCGTTGTCGGAAACATCCATTTTTCAATGCAAGCTAGTGCAGCGGGTGGAAAAGGCTTCTGTTGCAAAATTTATGTTTTCAAACATCCCTGCACTGTGTTGCAGGCACCTCACAGTGCCTGCCACACAGTGTAGGGATATGTAGGGAGGCACCATAGGTGCCCCCAGTCCACAATGCGGGCAAGGAGGGAAGGGGGCCCTGCTAGGGGCCCCCAATGTCACTTTCCGACAGCAGAGTCACTTTCTGACGGCAGGGCCGCCGTCATTAAGGGATTATGAGGTGTTTCTGGTGCACCGACAGGCTCCTTGAGCCTGTTGGAAAGCGTCGGGCGGTCCCTCCACCTGCTGCCTCTGACTGCACGCATTGTAATGCGTTGATCGGACCGCAGCAGCAGACGCCGGTCAGACCACAACCAATGAGCCGCCGGTTGCGGTCCGACAGCCATCAATATCGGGCCCCATATGTGCAAACAAACCTAACAAGCCTCACTATGGAACAGGCTCAGGCATATCAAGCCTAAGGACAATAGATTCATGGTTGTTTGGTTTTTCTGGAACATACATTCTGTTTGTTATCATCTGGATTTCTTTTCATCATTGTTTCAGGATGGTTCTGTTTCAATTGGGCACATTGCACTGTATGGGTGTTTTCTTATATATGACACTTGCTGTATAAAATTTCACAAAATTTGTGATGGTTTCCCTTTTCTCCTCAAGTGTTTACATTACTTGCCTGCAGTAATTGTTGCTGACTATCAATAATTTTATGAGTAATGATGCCAATGAGAACCACTGGTATTTGAATGAATTGTATACCCAGGTTCCCAAGGGAGTGAGGTTTGCTCCTGTGTGACAGGGTATGTTAGGAAAACAAGTCACAAAAATACTATGAAAATTCTGCAAAGTAGAAGACTACCAACACAAACACTAGCAATTTGTTTCCAGCTCTGAAGATTTTCTGTGCGTATGCGATTTGTCAACCCATCAGACGAAGCAGAAGCTTCTAGCAAGTCAAGCTGAATTCAGAAGAGTGGGCATCCTCACTAAACTATGCCAGTTTTTCAGACTACTGACTGCTCCAGGGGATATATTTGAATAGGAATTGTAACTAAATATGAATAGTTGAAATTCTTACTGTTCTTATATATTTCATTTTGTATATGGACATTTTATACAATTTGTGACATTCGTTCATCCATGGCATCATCAAATCTATGCTTCCATGCCTTTGAACGTCCTGCTTTCATTATTGTGGCAAGTAGTTTATCACAGTGGTAGTTTTTTACTCGGGCCCTCAAAAGCCTTACTCTAAAATCCTTTGATACCTGTACCAACTCCCCTTCTGAATATCACACATCATTAAAAGACTAAAATATGCAAGACAGGTCATGAATGCTTTAAATAAATCTTTGCACACACATAAACAGAAAAATGATACGTACAGAGCTATTTTCACGATTTTTGTTGACAAAGGTACAGTAGTGCAGCAGGCACGAAATGCACATCATGGCCTTGAAACAGCAGACAATGCTCGCTGAAAGTTCAATGTGCAGCAACAAACGTGGTACCTTCTTGGTTGGGTTATATGCAATTAGCACAATGTTTACAGTACAGCTGCCATTCTCACTGCTCAATAAAGAGGAGACATATAACCTCTTACTCATTCATTTGAAAAGTGAGTGGAAGTGTCAACTTGTTCCAAGTAAGGTCATCCTTCCTGCAGTGTGGACTATGTCCACAGCCCCTCAACAACCTTAGGTACTGGCATGATATTTGGGCAAAATATTGATTTATAAATATTGAGATATACAAATATTGAGTTTTTAACATTGTGACACACAAATATCGTGATGCAGAAATATCATTGACAAGAATATCAACTTTTTAGGTAAGTAATGTACTTTTTCAAGAATATCTGTGTTTTTAATATTTTCAATAATATAGTTGTTAAAAATGTTGTTTGTTAATTATTTCTGTGTTTTAGTTCATATATTAATTTTGTATGTAAAATATTGTTTGTATAGTTGTCGATAATATTTTTAAATATAGTTTGTAATTTTAAGTTATTTATAATTATTCATTTAATTGTTAATAGTAATTTATAGTGTTGTAGCAGGTAATGAGGTTTGTAGGGGTACAGTGTAAGAAGTTAATTGAGCCGCTAGGCTGCTCTTGGGAATCGCTAAGAGGAGCAGCGTGCGTGACCATCTCCGCGTACACCACTGGCTTCCCGTGGCGGATCGGGTCAAATTTAAATCCCTGGTCATTGCTCATCGAGCCCTCTACGGTCGTGGGCCAGCGTATTTACAGAAGCGGTTCTCCTTTTATGTCCCGTTGAGACAACTGCGTTCTTCAGCTCTCCTTCTAGCTAGGGTGCCCCGCTTCATCCGCCACAAGTTGGGCGGGGTGCTCCTTGGCTGTTAAGGCTGCCCAGGCTTGGAATGCCCTTCCATTTCCATTGCGCAATACTCAAGACCCGTTAGCCTTCAAGAAACTTTTAAAAACTCACCTGTTCCCATAAATGATGGTGGTGTAGTTCAGCGACTCCTCTTGGACCCGCGCCGGGACACTCTTCGGAGTAGCTGTTGCGCGTTATAAGAGTACTTAACATAACATAACATAATTAATTATTAATACTTTTTTAATTTAGTATTCATTATTTAATTGATAATTCATTATGATCATTGTGTAATTATTATATATTTTAAGTTATATTTTAGTTGTGGGTTGTTTGGTTTGTAGGGGTATAAGGCGGGACGTTAATTTTGTAATAATTATTATTCATTACTTAATTGATTGCTAATTATTTAAATTGTGTAGTTATTATTTTCCTAAAGATACATTTTAGGTGCGGGTTGTTGGGTCTGTAGCGGTATACGGTAAGTAGGCCATTAATAATTTAGTATGAATTAATTATTAATTTATTAATTAGTTTATTGATTGTTAAATATGTCAATTGTGTAATTGTTTTTAATTATGTACATTGCGTAATTGGGTTAGTAGGGGTATAGGAAATAAGAAAAATTCATTAACAATTACATATTAATTTATGATTGATTCTTTAATTTGTTAATAATTATATAAATTGTTTAATAATCATATTAGGAGTGGGCTGTTGTGTTCGTAGTGTCATAAGGTGGGAAGTTATATAGCCTATACTTATTAACAATTAGTTATTCATTTATTAATAGTTATTTAATTGATAATTAAATATGTTAATTTTGTTATACTTCTTTATTTTAGTTACATATTAAGAGTGGGCTGCTAGGTTTGTAGGAGTATAGTGTGGGAACTTAATTGAATAATATATTATAACCTTTTTGTAATGTAAAATTATTTATTAAGATTATTCATACTCATTTGACTTGTTTAGTTGTGTTTTTAATTTTATATATATAAATTTTATATTAAGAGTTTTATATTTCTGGTCAACTAATAGGGTTATTCAAATATGTTATGTGTTTGTAGTGAAGTACTTTCCCTACTGTTGCACAGACTGGAGTAGAAATAGTACATTTCACCCTTCCGAAGTCCAAAGCTTGCCCTACTGTTGCACAGACTCGAGCTGGAACAATAAATTTGACCTTTTTGAAGTCCAACGCTTTCAATTCAGAATTTAACAAACAGAACCACCACATATGTCGTTTTGCATCATTCAATGATGGTTGCAAAAAAATTGGTTGCAAATTGCAACCAGTTTTTGTAACAAGTACAATGATGTATCTGGCCCTATGTTTCAAGCCATAACCAAGATGCTGACAAAATGTTCTAGCTCTAACATTAACAGCAAGGTCAAGATAGAAAAAGGCACAAATTGAGCTCTGTACCAGAATCGCAGTTCTACCAAATCACTTCTGCTTTTTAAAAGTGAATTAAAACCTTGTGCGACAAAAATATGAAAAAAATGTGCACTTCCGAATAAGGGCTCAGGAGTTTATGGTCCTCAATTGAAGCCATCATAGCAGACTAACGTAGGCATAAATTACTCCTGACGCACTTCTGAGTTTACAGCTGTAAATCACCCCTACTCATACAAAGTCTTGTGAATGAATGGAGTGTGTAGTAACCCACACCCTAGCTTGACTCCATCCTATAGAACTTTTTGCTGTAACCATGTATTTTTAGGTCGAGCCTGGGCAGCGCATGCGCTGCTCTGCGAGCCATGCTGTATTGAGTTAGGGATTTGAAGCCTTGCCCACTCTCTGCCCATATTTTTCATTGGCTTGTGTCATTGTCCTTTCTAAATGCTGGCTTTTGATTGGTTAATAGGCTTGTTAGTCCCTCCTTAGTACCGCCTTGTCTTCATTTGAAACCTTCCATGGCGACTGGTAACCCTGGGCGTAGTTTGCGTAGTCGCGGTACGCGAAGCTACTCGAAGCTACGCGAAGATGTTAAAGCGCTACGCGAGCGGCATAGTTGCTTGTCGCGCCCATTCGCGATGCGTTTTTCTTGTTCGGGAACGCGTTGTGCGTGTTTGGGATGCTGTTTGCGTGCTCGGGGGATAGTATCTCGCGAACTTGCCCATGCCGTCGCCTATGGGCACGGCCTTCTTGTTTTTCACTTGTCCCGCCCGTTCGCGATGCCTTATTTCCTGTTCCGGGTTGCGTATAGCGTGCTCGCGATGCGCATTTCATGTTCGGGAACGCATCGTACGTGTTCGCGACGCTTTTTGCGTGCTCGGGGGGAAATATTGTGTGAAGTTACCCACGCGGTCGCGATGGGCACGGCCATCTTGTTTTTCACTCTATGCTATGGTTCTGGGCCTGCTTTTCTATCCTCCCTCAATCTTTGCAATCCTTAGTTTTTTACACTGTTTTTCTGATTTTTTTTATTTATTATCTATCTCTCTCTGTCCCTAAGTCTATATTTTGCATTTATTTCTACTTTTACTGTGTTTTTTTTACTTTTCTACTGTTTTATATTACTTCCTTCTTTAAGCTCCTACTTCTTGCCCTAACTTTATTTTTTCCTTCTAACTTTTCTTTTCCACCTCCCACACACCCCAGAACCATGGCGAAGGGTAGCACTACCGGCTCCAAGGGCAAGGCGCCTGCGCCCAAGAGCCGCCTGCCTTGCGGCAGACTGCGCCCTGCAGGGGTGCAAACCCGGCAGCTTTTTTGCGAGGCGGAGGTGGCCGCCCTTGTTTTTTTTGTGCAGCGCCACCTCCCCTTGCCTTTGGCAGCAGGCGGCAGGCCAGGCTCCGGGTACCCTACCCAGGAGCGTCACCGCCAGTGGGCGAAGGTGAGCCGGGCAGTGTTTCGCTGCTCAGGGGTCCGGTGCACCCATAACCAGCTGGCCCACCGGTGGTCAGACATCCTGGACCGGGAGCAGGACCTGTTGGACCTGCTAGGTGTCGAGGTCGTGGGGCTTGGTGAGTAGCTAATATATAGTAGTATAAGTATTGTGTATAATTTTTTTACGAATAACAAGAATACTGCTGCTTACATTGCAGGTAAATTACGTTTCAAAATCTTCTGTGATTGTAGGACACAGGTGCTCGGCGCTACTCTTACTTGTTTGCAACTTTGCGCTCGCTTGGGCTGATTATTATGTAAGAGTTTACTTTAGAGAACTTAAGTTAGGTAATGCTATTGCTAGGGAGACTCTAGTCCTTCCTTTGTCCTCCTGTCAAATAGTGGTGGATGGATTGATACTAGGTTTAGTTAGTATTAGTTGATAATTTTTTTGCGGTCTGCGTGACGCATCCTCTGTCACTGAGTGCTGCTTACCCCAGTCCTCAGTAGAACCTTTTGTAGTTTGTTTAGTGAGTGGTAGGCTTAGCAGTGTCAGTCAGTAGCAGAACATCAGACGCAACCAACCAACAATTTGGTGTATGCACAAATTTATGCATGTGTCCTCCATCTCATATATGCATTTTTGAGGGCTTAAAAAAAATGGAAATCCAGACTTAGTGAACAATTGGCCCGTCTGGAATAGGTGGGCTAGGTCAGGTGGTACTTAGGCTTAGTTAGTATTCTGGATTCGAATCAATCAGAATGGAACACTGGATTAGTGTTCATAAATAAGTAGACGTCCGTGAATCCCGCAAGCCAGTAGTCGATCTGATTAGATAGGTCAATTTTATTGCAATTGTTGTTTCCTAAAACGTTTTTTGAGCGTTTTTTTCAATAATTAATTTGTTTCACAGCAATCATTAATGTTTGTCTCTTTCTTTATTATATCTTATATGATCACTGATCAGCAGCACCCAGGGGCAAGAAGACGGGGTCCGAGTCGGCGGGACAACCAGAGGACCGCTCCTCTACCGAGGGCCCTGCTGCTGGCCCCAGTAAGTCCTCCAGTGGTTAATATTAACAATTATATTTCCCTAACTTTTACTGCACCTTATTTTTTCCGAACTATTAATTCTGGTTCCACTTCCTAATTCTATTTTTTACAAAAGCTTCTTTGATCTTGACTATCTGTTTCTAAATTCTGGTTATCCCTGCCTCTAAGTTCTAACTGCCTCTGTTATGACTCTCTGTACTACTACTATTAGTCTGTCTGTAGCTAAGCTTGCCCAGTTTGCCACTCTTTATTTTACGGATTTGAATAAAACTCAGATTGACCAATAGCTCTAGCCACTGAGTCCAGTCCTTTGGGTTGTCCTCTTCTAGTCTTCTTAATCTTGAGGCTTTGACAATTACCACCAACAAAATGCCCAACCAGATATTTGACTATTTTTGATAGGATATAGTACATACTACTACTGTTGTGGGGATTCTGCACAGCCACATACAGAACTATGCACAAGAAAATAGGATGTTGGTGATGGGAGGTTGGACCTTCCTCACACCTCAGTCAGAAGTGAACCCACAATCCCCTGACCGACTAGCTATAGTGTCTCATTAGGTCCCCGAACCCCCACCCGAAGATACCCAATGATTACACAACCCAGAACATAACACCCTTTCGCTCACTCACTCATGTAAGTCCACCACCACACCAAATACCACAGAGTCTATGTGTAAGTTCAAAAGGTTTATTTTCAACTAACAAGCTCTGTACGTTGTTCTATAAAATTCAGTGTACTACAGCCAGCTCCAACAGCAAAATGCATAAGATTAAAACAATAAACATTGTTACAAGTGCATGATAGAAGACAAAAGATCTGTGCGTATTCTGGGAGATCCCTCACCGTAGAACGTAGAAGTACTGGTTACATGCATCATAAGCTCTGCAAATCTCTGGTTTGTAGAAGGGAATCTTCTGCCTGTTATGAGAAAAATGGTGCACGTTAGATAGTATAATGCAAGCATTTCTCAGTCATGCCAAAAAGTGTAACATGTTATGGCTAAGCAATACGGACTAACCGAACTCCATAACAAAGTGGCTTGTTTTTCGACCTCTTGTACGCAACGCTCAGACAGTAGCTGTATGAGCTCATGTGGGCTCAAAGGCGTCTTACTGCACAACAAGCTGCGAGGTAACATGCGCAAAAGACATGAAGCTAATTGCTTGCATGGCTCAGGCTAACTTTGCAAAGAGTAGAGTAGACTATATTAATGACCCTAGGGACCATAACACTACTAGTGTCTACTGACTCTACTCTAGTACCCGATTTGGACTAGTGATGTATGTTGTATATGTATGTATTAACTTTTTTTCAATCTTGCTAGTGAAAACGAATAAATAGGGGAGGTGTACAGGCATCTAAAAATGTGTAATGTTTTTTCTAGGCGCACTACCGACCACCAGTGCCGGCGGGGCCAGCGGCGATGGCGATGCAGCCATTCCGGAGGGGGCAGGAGATGTGGCACCTGCAGGAGATACAGGGGGTGAGCCAGCAGCAGTGGCGGGCGGTGGTAAGTTATATTCATTACTTATTGACATTACACTAGCTGGAAGGGTGTTGTTCACTTCACTCACTGTACTGTTGAGACTTATTAAGTATGAAGTTGTAGTGAACATTATACAACAGTTGAAGAAGACACCCTTTACTTAGCATTAGCAATGCATTAGCAATAGCATTAGCAGCGTGAGTTGAGTAACCAATGGCCTCTTCTATCTGACTCCAACTCAGCTGTGAAAGTTTTATGGAGAAGGCTAAAAGTCAGATCAGATGACCTTGATGGATGTGTTGAACCAAAAGGGAAAGAAGGGTGGAAGGAGGAAGGACGGGCGAGATGTAATATGACTGGCAGAGAAGGATACGTTGGAAGCATGCATAGGTGGCTGATAGGAATCAGATGCATGTGTTGTTGAAGGATGGGTGGAAGGTGAAAGAAGATGCCTGCCTGGGTGGGCGACACAGTATGGGTGGATACTGGGGATAGCAAGAATCATCAGTGGTGTTTGGGTCAAACTCAAAGCCAAGGCAAGCAAGGAAGGAGTGGACGCATGGGTGGTTGTTGGTGAAACAAACAAAGGTTTGTGGAGAGATTAAGAAGAATGATAGACATTTACTTTGAATGGATGGATGCCTGGATGTATTCATCACAGACAGCATAGGTGGAGACTGTCACTGGATGCAGAGTCTTAGTTTGAAGAGAATGTAAAAGAAACCGCGCCAGAGTAGCAAAGCCGAGGGGAATATAAGTTGTATTTTCAGAATACAGTTGACTCACAGTAGTTTGCAAGCACATCATATATATATATTGTGTATAGTTAGTTATCAAGCGCCTTACTCCGACTCCGAGGACCACTCCCTACCTATGTTAATTTATTTTCGACTGTGTCAGCCAGCCTGCAAAGGGTGGCCTATCTGTTGGTTACACAATCAATCAAAACAAAGTACCTTAGGCAGTAGCGGTCGGTGGTGATGTGGGGAGGGGTAGGGGCAGGGTGGGGGGTAGTAAACTATGGATTACGGCCAAATACAGGTAAGTAAACATAAAAATAAATAAAGCGAATTTCATTGTGCGCACTGCACCACCAAATGCGATGCAGTGCACGCAACGAAATTAGTTTTATTTATTTATATGTTTACTTACCTGTAATTGGCCGTAATCCATAGTTTAGTACCCCCCACCCTGCCCCTCCCCCTCCCCACGTCACCGCCCGGCAGCACTCCCACCACCGACCGCTACTGACCTTATGTCGTCATCCCATATATAAGCAATGATCATTGGATCAGATATATAATCTGCCTTTTTGTAGTAGCCAGGGCAGGGTGAATGTGAAATTGAGCAATTGCCCTTCATGTAACAGAGAGAGTATGGCCAGTGCCACCCGTAATAGAAAAATACGCGCTTCCCCACCTGCAGACAGTAGTAAATAAAACTAACGTGAGCCTGCGTCATGACTCGTATGTTTGTCTTGGGTGCAAGCTTAGCTGACTGAGCTGGCATGCCGGCTACAACAAGGTTATGTAATTTCGCTAAACTAGAGATAAGAAGAAGACTGATGTACTGTGTACTGGAGTCCATTGTGCTAGTATAATGCCTGAAACTCCAACAAATGTTAGAGGCCGAGGAAGTGGGAGGATAGATTATTACCACAAATGTTATGTACTGTGATTGCTAGTGCTACTGTGCCACTATGTGTTGAATTAATTTTGTGTTACTGTTTTGCTAAGAGTATTGGTTACAACAATATTCTTTTTCTTTCTTGATATAGATCCTCCTTCCCAAGAAAAACCAACACGGAAGGAGTTGGCAGCCAGGGCCCGGCGCCGGAAACTGGAGGCCATCTGCCAAGAGTACCGGCGGCTGGTGGCTCAGGCGGAGGAGGAGGCGGCAGCAGCTGCAGCCTCCTCCAATGCCCCGGGCCCCAGTCAGGCCCCGCCTCCAGTGGTACGGCGCCGCGGTCAGGCAGCCGCCCGCCGCCGCAATTCTTTAACATCCAGCACTGCTGCCCCCCACCCTGGATGCCACTGCAGGGCATTTCGCCGCCAGATGCTCCTCCAGATGACACGCCAAGAGGAGCACCTAGAGGAGCGGGTCAAGATCCTCGTGGACAAACACCTTAAAGCACGCCGAATCTAAGAACTATCTAGGACCCCGTTGGATTGCCCCTTTCTTATTCCTTTTGTTGGTGGGTGGGAATTGGGCGTTGGGGTTTATGGACATTGTTTGGACTTTTTCGATTTGGACATTGGTTGGTGTTAGGGAGAGGGGTGGGTCAGGTATGGGATAGTTTATTTTTGTTAGGGTAATAAATTATATTTATACTTAAACATACAATGTTAATGTTTTGTGGGGGGGTTACTGTTTTACGAATTTACGTCACATGGTTTCCTTGCTGCTGCAGGGCCGCAGCCAGTGGTTGATTTAAATAATCTGCTGATTATGTAACACACAAACAGATAGATGTGGTACCCCTCACTGAGTTATTTGTCCTACTAGTACTGTCAGTCTCTCCTCCTAGTCCATTATACCTCCCACCAAACTTATCTTACCTGTGATTGATGATGATTAAGTTCGGCACAGCGATGGCTGCATGGTTTCCCAAGAGAATGGAGAAGATGCCATGGTTGTGGTGGTAGTAGTAGACACTGGCAGTAGCATTTGCAAAAAAAAAAAAAAGAGACAGTCACTTGCCTGAGAGAGACTGTGGGAGGAGTAGTAGAACAAAGTAAAGTACAGTACAGAAGAAGACTGCCAAACAAACAATATTACAACTGCTAAAGTAAAATAAAACATAATGGTGGTGGGGATAGCCTAGTACAAGAAGTTACAAACTGTAATTGTGTCGAGTGAGTCACTTAACACAATCGTAATTCGTAACCTATTCTGCTGTATGGTAGGATGTTGATGATGAATCCAATCAATGCCGGCAAAAAATTACGATGTATTAGGTCACTTTGGAAAAAAAATTGGCTTGCACATAGACTGAGCATGGGTGGGCAAGCAGAAGAAGATCCTCTCCCTGCCTTGAAATTGAATTAGTGTTGCTTTCACCACATCTGCCCCAGCAAGCGTGTGATCAATTGGTGTACATTTAATGTAGTCACATCACACCTCAATATAAATCACACAGCCCGGGGGAAGAGGTTTAGGGTTTGATGAATGGATGGGAAGGGGGGTTTGGGGAAAGGTTTGACAAAGAAAAACTGTACGCATGGACACAACAAAAGCAAAACACAATCTTGGCAGACGACCATGATCTTATCCAATAAATCTATAAAGGGAGAAAAAGGAAATGCATGCATGATGATGAAGATAACTTGATGGTTAATGAGTAGTACTTACTAACTACTACTAGACAATTAGACAGTACAGGGCAGCAGTATATTCTATGCAATTTGCCTTGCCTGTATGCCCTCAGAGAGACCCAAATTACATGTTGTACCGGGCTTACTTTTAAAGATAGCAAAGAAAATTAAAAAATAGTTGTAGGGATCAATTAGCAAACAAACAACAACACAACACACAGTCGTAATGATTGAAGAGAAAAAAGGAATCAAATTAATTAAAAGACGAATGATGAATGATACTAAAGTTACTGTATTATCCTGGTCAAATTGTGGAGTTGAATCTCGTCATTCCTCTTGGTCCTATCTTCCATGGACACTCCGCACATCAATCTTGGGTGCCACTGCCTGCCTGATGCGGATTGGTAAGGTAAGTGTGAGTTGTTTCTCCCAGTATAGCACAGGGTAAAGGCCGGCCTGTAAGTGTAGATGGAAAAACAAAAGGGGTATTGAAAAATCAATGAATAAAAAAAAGCATCAATTACGGTGGAGTCCAAGAAGAGAAGAGAGAACACTTTCAGACTGAGGCGGCTTGGATACATCATGTCTATTCTGTTTACAGCATTAAGCTACAACAACAACAGGACAGAACAGGCCCACGGCACCAGGCCGTGACCCAACCTCCATTTACCTTAAATTTTGACAGAGCCAGACAAAAGGCATATACAGCAACCTAGCATTTTCAAAATTAAGTGACTAAATCAATGCGCCGCTGTCAGTCATACCACTACACTTGACTCCACCACTACATGAACATGTAGGTCTGCTGTGTTTCTTGTTGAATTGTTGTGTTTACCTTTTATGCCACTTCATGAAACGCAGTTATTCCATCAATCATCTCCGATCCAACTGACTGACTGCGTGCAAAGATAGTATGGTCATCATCATGGTGTGGTACGTGTTGTCCAACTCCAACTCAGTCTGTAGTGACTCCGATTAAGTCCATATTCCATATTAAAAAATTGCAACGGATATTGGCCTGCACCTGCAGTAGTAGGAGTACAATTTGGTTATTAAACAACAAGAAGGGAAACATTGACTGTCACTTGAGTCACTTTCACTTTGTAGATTAACTAGTAGAGTTCGACTTCATGCACAACATCAACACAACAAACAACAGCAATCGCTCAGAGTCAGCAAGCATCCAATGCATGCCATCATTACCTGTCTTGCTCTTCTCTTTGGCTGTCAGATCATCAGATGCCTAGTTCTGACAGGTGTGTGTTTTTTTTAACGAGGCAGTGGCCTCATTATTACTCCACATTCATTTTGAGTGTTGTTAGTCGCTGTTTCGGTTTTCGTCTTATTCATCTGTGGCACTTTGTCGCAGTTTAAGTTGGTTCACATGGTCAGCGCTGTGATGGGCCGCGGCCTGGGTAGCGGTCATTGCTGGTCAATTGAGTTTGCAGAAATGTCAGCAAGTTTCTTCGAAGAGTCTTGTCTTTCTCTGCCAAGTACCTTCTGTCCTGACAGTGATGAGCTTTGGATGCCTGCCGAGGCTGTAGCCTTCTGACAGTGATGAGTTTACTTTTGGATGCCTGCCCAAGTTCTGACAGTGAAGAGTTGTGGATGCCTGCAGAGGCGGTAGCCTTCGGACAGTGATGAGTTTCGGCTCGGAAACAAAACAGAGGATAGCTATAGTCACGTTTCACTTCTTATGGAGGGACTGTTAGAGGCAACATTTCTTGTACTCCAATGTCTGGCTTGATGGAAATGTAATTAGGGCGAGTCAGGAAGATGGAGCAGGACTCTGAGGAGTGGACAGTTAAATGCACAGACGTGCAACTCCAATAGGGAAATAAAAAGAGAAGACGGTGGTGATGGATTTGTTGTGATTTGATTTGAACCAGAAAGACAGATACACACACAAATAAAGGAAGGAAGAAAGTAACAATTTGAAAGCCTAGTTGTCAGGGAAGAGGAGCTCGTCCTCAAACTCTGGTGGTTCGGACAGAAGTAGGTCCTGTAACCCACTACTTACGTCATCGAAGTCGCTCTCCTCTTCCTGCTGTGATTCACGTATTTTGTACTCCGGTGGCATAAAGTGCTGATTCATTTTGATCATGGTTAACCTCTCCACGCTTTTGGGTAAGAGACTGGTCCTTTTCAAAGTTACAATGGCACCAGCAGCACAGAAAACACGCTCAGAAGAGACACTTGCGACAGGGGAAGCCAGATACTTTATCGCCAGCCTGCTGAGCACTGTCCATTGGCTTCTTTTCCCATACCAATACACCAATGGGTTTCGATCCATGAAGACCTCTGTTGGGTCATCCAGATATGCCTGGACCGTCCGCTCAATGCTCAGGGGTGCTCCGATGTGCTCGGCCTCTTTTGCCTTTGCATCAGCCTTTGCATCAGCACTGGACTTAGAAACCTGCAGTAGAAACCAATCAGTTGCCGATTGTACTGTGGATGATCCTGTTCTTGCTGTTGTTGATGTTATTGGTAGTGTTGGTGTCGGTGACTGCTGGGAGGCAAACGCATTGCCCTCAGGCTCCGAAGTAGAACTTGACTCTGGATGCCCTGTAGTACTTGTTATGGCCTGGGGCGGGGGGCCTGTAATTACCAGACGTTCGTTTTCAAAGTCAATGGCTAGCTGAGCTATCAAAGTTTTGTACTTGGCAACATCCACTTCTGAAAAAGGAATTACTGCCTTACTGTTCAGAAATACTTTGTACCGTGGATCCAAAATAGTGGCAGTAATGTAATGTGGATCTGACACAATGTTATTTTGAATCCTTGTATTTTCAGATAAGCGAACGGCTAAGGAGTCCGCCAAATGATATGCGTCTTGTTTGTCATCCACACCTACGTACGTTTCAGACACCTCCTTCGGCTGTTGCTCTAGCATGTGCAACAATGGGATAGCTTGGCCCATAGTACAGTCCTACCTGCTGACTTCACGTGTGAAGATCTCAAAAGGAAGTAGCATCTCTGTCAGGCATTTAACGAGGTCCCATTGACCCATCTCAACGGTCATGCCTCTCACAGTAGGATCCCCTAATCTTTGCATGACATAAGCATTGAGTGGTATGTACTGCTCAAACAGACGATCAAGCATGTAATAAGTTGAGTTCCAACGTGTTGGCACCTCCTGGATGAGTGCTTTGACTGGCATTTTATGCTGACGTTGAATGACCCTCAGCTGCTTCCGGGCTTTAAAAGAATGGCTGAAATGTGTGCATATTCTTCTGCAGGTGGACAGTAAGTTGCTGACTTTGTATTCATTTTTCAGAAAGTCTTGAACAACAATGTTAATGCAGTGTGCCAAACACGGGACCCTGAAATAGCGACCATCTTTCATGGCCCTAACTACATTACTGCCATTGTCCATGGCAACAAAACCAATGTTAAGCCCTCTTGGGCGCAGCCACTCAAAGACCTTGCTGTTAAACTCATCCAAAATGTTTGCAGCAGTATGAGATGTCTCCATGGCAAACATGGCTACAGTTGCATGTTTGCGAGTGGCATGAAAAATCTCAGCAGCGTCAACACCAGCAGATATCTGTTCTCTAACCCCCACAAAAGAGATCCAGTGTGCAGTGATGCACATGTAATCAGTGGCTTGGCAACTGGTCCACATGTCTGTTGTCAGGTGGATACTCTGAACAGCACTCTGCTTCAAGGCTTTTCCAAGCAATTCCAGCACGTCGTGATGTAGTGCTGGAACAGCAACTCTGGCAAAATAGTAGCGGCTGGGAACCTGCCATTTTGGGCAGATGGCTGTCACAAATTCCAGAAAACCCACCCCTTCAACAAAAGAAAAAGGGAGAAGGTCCAGTGCTAACATTTTAGCCAGCTTCGCATTGTACAAACGTGCTATTGGATGGTTGCGTTCGTACTGCCCCTCCCCCCTAAACATGCTGATAATGGTAGGCTGCATGGTTTTCCTTTCTCTTAGGCTCAACGACGCACTTTTTTTCATTGCGGTACTCCTTGCTGTCTCAGGCTGACTCTTACTCTTGTGCCACTGAGATGTTGCTGAAGATGTGGGCGACGATAACACTGCACTGCTGGGGACAGGGCTACTTTGTGTACCACTACCAGAGAGAATGTCTCCCTGTCCTTCCTCTTCCACCGTGATCGGATCTTCTACTCGTTTATCCCCACCAACACCAATGGTTGCAGTTTTTATGCCGCGAAGGTGGTCCTCCCAGTCGATCAAGTGGTGTTTTTTCAGATGGGTTATTTGGCCTCCGGTACCATAGTTTGTACCAAGCTTACCCCGACTAACAGAGGTATTACAAATGGAGCATATAGCAATGTTCTCCTCCTTTTCGCTAACCGTAAAGAAGTCCCAAACTGGGGAGCTTAACTTTTGCCTCCTGCTGGAGGTGCCACTTCCAATGCCGGATGAACTGGAGGGTGTGGGTTGAATTTGACTCTGTGCTGTACCACTACCTACTTCTACTGAGGTGGTGGTTGTGCTGGATGTAGGTCACTGCCGGGCCTTTGCTAATGCAAATATGGAAGCTGTAGGTCGTGTTGGTGTTACTTGTGTTGGAGGTATGCGTGCTACATCCCTCGCAGCGATTTTGGATAGGGTAATAATGTTGGTCTCCATCTCCTCAGGGCCGGGAGTGATGTTCGTGATGACTGGCTCATCATCATCATCCTGCTGTTCTACATCGACCTCCATAAGTGTAAGGCTTTCTGGAACCTTCCTTTTCCCTAGCCTGGTCTTGGGACGTGTCTCCCTCTCAGACTCAGTTTGTGGCTTCCAAGTGGCATCTAGATCATCAGAAGGGGGCTTGGCGAAGAACTTGATGGACTAACCCTCCTTTTCCTTGCTGGGGATTTGGAAGACAATGGATCTTCTGAATGAGTGGCTTCCTCTTCTTCTACCTCTGCATGAGGCTCAATTTCCTGAACTGCCCCTACTTCGGGAGGAACAACAACTACTATTGCGGGCGGTGGTTGCGGCTGTTGTTGTTGACCACTTATCTGCTGTGTTTCCTCCTGCGTTGATTGGGTACTACTTTGAGATAGCGATAAGTTTATCTCAGGCTCAGCATCACTGGTTTCCACCATTAGGCTGGCTACCTCTTCCACACTCATGTGCTTGGGCCTGGGTTGGTGGGTTGGGCCCACTGATGCGGAGGTGCTGCCCCCAGCTTGCCCCCCGGACACCGCTGCTGCAGGCGTAATTTTTTGTTTCCCAAAAAAGGTATTGGGCGGCACACCAGACTTAAGTGTCACTTCCTTCTTCTGTTCCTTCTTCTCAATAGCAACTTTCTTGGTACTGGAGGACCTGGTACCTGCTTTCTTTGGGCCCATCTTCTTCAGATGTCAGCAGCACTCAGTTGCACAAGTTGCAGAGATGTCTGGTCAGGTCACACGTCACGTCGTGTACAGCAGCAGGACGTCTGTCTGGCAGTACAACGGGCAATGATGACACACCTCCTCCTCAGTCTTTTGTGCACCTAAAAGCAAAAAAGCCAGAAGAACATAAGTCAAACGATAGCACAAATCAAACTAATATAATATATAACTTAGTGTGTGGTTGTCTCAATTATTACATTTTAGTAACTCAGTGAACAACAACAGTGTAGCCATTTATGAGACTTTGACAACAAGGCCAGGGCTTTCCTGGTGTACTGTGTACACTCAGGAAGAATAAGAATAGCAAAGAACAAAAACAAAAATGTAGTGGAGCCTGTTTGGCCTAAATTTGTGCATCACGTGGGATGGATGCAGCATCAGGGAGCTGCAGCTGGCAATGGGGATGGATTTGGAAGCAGTAAGACAAGAGGAACAATGGAAAGACACGCAGGCCTATGTGGCAAAAACAGCACACTACTAACTACCACCACAAAATGGCCCCCAGCCACATGGTCACTCACAGGCACAAGGCATGGCAAACAATGAACTCAAGCAGGCCTATATGGCCAGACAAAGGATGCCTGATAAACAACACACACAGCTTTAATGCAAAAACTAAAATCCACATGGCTAAAAACAGGTTGGAAAGTTACACAACAACTACAACAACAACACATACACACGCAAAAAAGGCATTTATTTAACACACCCAAAAAGTGAAATATACCCCCAAAAAACCCCCACATTTTGCAATTCAATCCAATGCCATCCATGCCCTAAATGATGTTTAAATTCAACAGACAACACAGAAACAGTTTTTATGCACCCATGATGACTACCTCTGGGCCTACTGGCAGACTAGGCCACAAGCTTGGAGGCCTATGGCAAAAGCACAGTGGCTGGTCCCACAAAATGGCCGCCACCACATGGCCAGGCCACCCACAACAACAAGAAAAGGAAGACAAGACAGACAATGCAGGCCTATGGCAAAAGCACAATGCCTGGCTTCACAAAATGGCCGCCACCCACATGGCCAGGCCACCCACAATAACAAGAAAGTGAAGACAAAGGACAGGACCAGGAAGTTGGAGACTCTGGGGAACTTCCTTCCTCTTTAAAAAAATTGTAAAAAAAGAAAAATGACTCCTTGCTCACAAAACTACATCTAAATGACAACCTGAGGAGTTTTTTAGCAAAATGAACAAAATCATCATTTTCAAGAAGGTTTTATGCTGCTCGAGAGATATTCTTCGCCAGATTGTAAATTCTGTGTGTTCGGCATCGCGATCTTCACAAAAAGTCGTTATCGCGCGTGCGAAAACGCATATTGAGCGCACGAAGAAGAACAAAAGTGTAAGTCCGCGTTGTCGCGCAGTGCGGAGTTGCCAAAAGTCCGCGAGCTGAACGCCCAGGGTTACCTACTGGCTGAAAAGGCCTATTTATTTAACACACACCAAAAAACTGAAATACCACCCCAAAAACTACATTTTGCAATTCAATCCAATGCCATCCATGCCCTAAATGATGTTTAAATTCAACAGATAACACAAACAGTTTTTATGCACCCATGATGACTACCTCTGGGCCTACTGGCAGACTAGGGCACAAGCTTGGAGGCCTATGGCAAAAGCACAGTGGCAGGTCCCACAAAATGGCCGCCACCACATGGCCAGGCCACCCACAACAACAAGAAAAGGAAGACAAGACAGACAATGCAGGCCTATGGCAAAAGCATAATGCCTGGCTTCACAAAATGGCCGCCACCCAAATGGCCAGGCCACCCACAATAACAAGAAAGTGAAGACAAAGGACAGGACCAGGAAGTTGGAGACTCTGGGGAACTTCCTTCCTCTTTAAAAAAATTGTAAAAAAAGAAAAATGACTCCTTGCTCACAAAACTACATCTAAATGACAACCTGAGGAGTTTTTTGAGCAAAATGAACAAAATCATCATTTTCGAGAAGGTTTTATGCTGCTCGAGAGATATTCTTCGCCAGATTGTAAATTCTGCGTGTTCGGCATCGCGATCTTCACAAAAAGTCGTTATCGCGCGCGCAAAACGCATATTGAGCGCGCGAAGAAGAAAAAAGTGTAAGTCCGCGTTGTCGTGCAGTGCGGAGTTGCCAAAAGTCCGCGAGCTGAACGCCCAGGGTTACCTACTGGCTGAAAAGGCCTATTTATTTAACACACACCAAAAAACTGAAATACCACCCCAAAAACCACATTTTGCAATTCAATCCAATGCCATCCATGCCATAAATGATGTTAAAATTCAACAGACAACACAGAAACAGTTTTTATGCACCCATGATGACTACCTCTGGGCCTACTGGCAGACTAGGCCACAAGCTTGGAAGCCTATGGCAAAAGCAAGCACACTGCCTTGCTCCACAAAATGGCCGCCACCCACATGGCCAGGCCACCCACAATAACAAGAAAGTGAAGACAGACAATGAATGCAGGCCTATGGCAAAAGCACACTGCCTGGATGGCTCCACAAAATGGCCGCTAGCCACCCACAACAAAAAGAAATGGAAGACAGACAATGCAAGCCTATGGCAAAAGCACACTGCCTGCCTTCACAAAATGGCCGCCACCCACATGGCCAGGCCACAACAACAACAAGCATAAGCCAAGGGGAACAAAGAAAAGACATGCAGGCCTATATGGAAAAAGCAGCACACTACTAAACTACCACCACAAAATGGCCCCAAGCCACATGGTCACTCACAGTCACAACAGGCCATGGAAAACAATGAACTCAAGCAGGCCTATATATGACCAGACAAAGGAGGCCTGCTAAACAACACAGCTTTAATACAAAAATGAAAAAACAAAAATCCACAGGGCTCTGAAAGGTTGGAAAGTTACACAACAAGCACACACACACATCCAACAAAGGTATTTATTTATTAACACACACCCAAAAAGTGAAATACACCCCAAAAAAACCATTTAGCAATTCAATCCAATGCCATCCATGCCCTACATGATGTTTAAATTCAACAGACACCACAGAAACATGCACCCATGGGTGCCTCTGGGCCTACTGGCTGAAATTTCAATCAAAGAAAAACAACTAGGCCCCTACTGAAACTACAGGCCACCCACAACAATAAATTTTAAAAACAATGAAAATCCCAAACAAATGTAGGTACAAACAAGCCCCAATCAAACAAACAAGTACACCAATTCTCCAACTTACTTGTAAAATCTCAAATCCAAAAGTCCTCAAATCCAATCCAATGATATGATGCAGCAGACAGACACAAAAAGTGATCCTTCCAGCTCCAAATCCAAATGAAAGTGAACAGCACATGGACAAAGCACTGGGAGGAGCCTGCTGGACAGGAACAGGAAGTTGGAGACTCAGGGGCACTTCCTTCCTCTTGGAAAAAAAAGTAAAAAAAGAAAAAGGACTCCTTGCACAAAAAACTACAGCCAAATCACAAACTGAGGAGTTTTTTTTAGCAAAATAATCATTTTCGAGAAGGTTTTATGATGCTCGAGAGATATTCTTCGCCAGATTGAAGTTTCTGCGTGTTCGGGATCGCGATGTTACCAACACTGCCGCCGGAAGTCAGATCGCGCGTCCGAATGACGTGTGCGCGTTCGCACACTCTCGTGGGATCGTGCGGCCGGATTCCAAATCTCATGGCGCCCGCGAACGGATAGGAAATCGCGTCGGCGAACGCAAAATCACGGTAAGTCGTTACCGCGCGCGCGAGAACGCATATTGAGCGCGCGAAGAAGAAAAACAGCTACGCTACGTTGCAAATTGCGTAGTACTCGGTAACTTCGCTTTCTACGCGAATCGCGAAGTTACCGAAACTCCGCAAACTCCACGGGCGTAGCGTAGTTCACCGCCCAGGGTTAGCGACTGGCCCTTTTACTTTGGTTGCGACACGGTATGTTTATTTTTGTCTGTAAGCACTATTTTCTTAAAAGAGTTTCTGGTCCTGCAGGCACGCTGTGCAGTGCGCTATGCACGCTTTCACTTTGAAAGCAGCCCGGGTCAATGTTTGTTGTCATAGTGTTTGAAATGGCTTGGCTACCTGCGTGTCTTTATCTTGTATACACAACAGAGTGCAACAAAGGCAAGAAAGTGCGGGAACCTGCCCCTGGGTACGGCCATCGGAGGTACACTGCCTCAGTAGCGGGGAGCAGTACACATTTCCCTCCCCTCCACATGCGTGCTTTCACTTTATCAATGGCAGAATGCAACAAACGTTTGCACACTGCGGTGTGCTCTTTGAAGTTATTTTTCACCCCCACTGCACATTAAGAGTCCCCCCCCTTGGTATTTCTTTTGCAAGCTGCGGCGTGCTTCTTGAAGCTCTTTTTCTTCCTCCCTCCAACTTTGCATTAAGAGCCGCACCCCCATGCCTGCTTTCACTTTTGCAAATGGCAGAGTGCAACAAAGGTAGGAAGGCGCGGGAACCTGCCCCTGGGCACGGACATGCAGGTAAACTGCCACGGGAGCGGGGAGCAGTACCCATTTCCCAAAGCCTTAACACAAATAACCATATCTACACAATCAGCCCTAGACTTTCAAAGAGAGAGCAGCGGTGTGATGTGTGTTTACACACAGCTTCTGCTTCTTTATAGCACAGTAACGGCAGCTGTTAACTCCCCTTACTCCTCACATCCTTGAAGTTCTGCGATATCCTGCAGTTGCCAAATTGTTTGGACTGTTATTTTTTGCATTTTACAGGCGTGTGTGGTTCCTAGTAATTTACACATGTATCAATTTGTCATTCCTCTTTTTTTAGCGTTAAAAGTGTTTTCCATTCGTTATATCACTATATGGGTGCATTAATCTTTTTTGCGTAGTCTATCGCCTGTTTATATTGCCATATTTTGGGGTTTTTACACCTAACCTTGCAAGTCTTAGCAAGTCATTGTGCAGCATCCGTCTTTATTACTGTGGGTGTGTTTCTACGAAGCAAAAAATCTAAATAAACGGTCAATGTGGGAATTTTGAAATCGGTTCCTCTATGGCGTAACCAAAAACTTGAATTCTTTGGGGCATATTCACAAGGACTTATCGCCGAGTTAGTGGCACTTTATCGCAGCCAAAGTGGTGATAAATTCATCGCACCATTCACAAGCTGGTGCTAACAGACGATATCACCAGTTTTCCTGCGATAGCAGCCGCAAAAAACACCGCCACGAATGACACCGGCAACTAGCGCTAATGAGATGCAGAGTAGGCATTCCCGTGCAAAAAGCAGCGGAAACACCACTTCGCAACATTCTCAACAACCAGCCAGATCGGCGATAAGATTCAAAAACATGCGATAAGGCACGTTAGCAGCATGGATTTAACACCTGCTCCTACCTGGTGTTAAGTCGGACGACAACCTGCAACATAAAAGGGAGCCCAGCCCACAGCCACACCAGAAGAACAACAGATGCCATGGAGCTTCTGATCATGCAGCTCGGAGCCCCAAGAGGGCCACAACACCCACCGCCACCACCGCCACGACCCCCACCCCCCCAGGACCCTCCCCCCCGGACTACCACAGAGGCAGCGCAGACAAAGACACCGGACCTTCCGAAAACGCACCAGCCTCGGAGACTTAACGCCAGAGGAAGTCATTGCACACTACAGGCTCAAAAGGACAACCATCCTCCGCATCCTGACCCTCATTGCCCACAGGCTGACGGTACCAACACAGCGGAGAACCAACATCCCTCCGCAGACAAAGCTGCTGGCCGTGCTGCACCTGTTGGCCTCTGGGACCTGACAACCAACAACTGCCAGAGTCGGAGGAGTCTCACAGCCAGCCCTCTCAAAGTTCCTCACACCTGTCTTGGATGCCATCATCAGCTTGGTACCCCAGCTACTTTACTTCCCACACACTGCGCAGGAACAGCTGGAGATCAAGCAAGGCTTCTACGCCATAGCTGGCTTCCCGCACGTGTTGGGGGCAATCGACTGCACACATGTACTCCTCGTGCCCCCTGCCGCACTGCACACAATTACTGCAACAGGAAACACACGCATTCCATCAATGTGCAGGCAACAGTGGACCACCGGGGACTCTTCACCAATGTCGTCGCCAACTAACCAGGCAGTGTGCATGATTCCTTCATCTCCCGACAGTCCATCATCAACCAGCGCTTTCAGGATGGCACCTATGGAAATGCACTGCTCGTCGGTAAGTAACAACTGAACACACCACACACCTCAACTCCACCAACATACAACTCACAACTCTGGAAATGCACACATCACAAAATCACATACAACATGACAACCAACATCCCCACATTCCAGACACGACAACACAACTTACTGTGGCAACCTGGGCTAGCCATGTACACAAGCCATCAACGGCATGGCACCTCAGCCACACAATAGCAGAATGTGGGGAGAGGTGGGAACCAGGCATGTGCGAAGGACGCAAGTGACCCATGAATGTGAATGTACACAATGCCAAGTGTGGCGTGGATGTGCTGGACAGACTTCAGTATGCAGACCACAGACAACTCCATGTCGACATACACTGCTGGTATCTGGAGTGTACTGGACAGTGGAAGCAACCATGTTACCGCAGCCAGTGGGGAAGATCGCGGAAATGTAGCTTGTTATGTGCCCCCCTGTAAGCGTGAGTGGAGTGGGCTGGCCCGGCGTACGACAGTCCAGCGTAGGGGTGTGGATAATCACCCCGAGGCTCTGGGCATGGTTAAGTGTTGGGCTTGCCAATGAAGTACCTAATGCGTGTGTCTCTGTTTTAGTGTCGGCGCCACCCGTCCCACAATGGACAAAGTTGCAATGTAACATGCCCCCGGAGTGCGGGCTCGGCTGAAGGGATAAATGAATGAGCGCAAGCCCGCTCGGGGTCCGGGATCATGCATGCCAACTGTTGTGTGTGTATCGCTATTACTGCAGCATAAGCCAAAGGTCTTGCCTCGACCGCATCGCGAGTTCAGCCAGCCATGGACTCCACATATGTGTCTGCCCTATCCTTACCATAGGCCTACACACACGTGGCCGCCCACCTTCTACGCACAACATCACAGTGTTGTTGTCAGGCTTGTGGACATGCGCAGACAGGCATGACAATGGTGTGCCATAGGAGTGCAAGTGATGCAACCACGCAGCGCACACAAGTAAATAGGCTCAGGGGGAGGGAGGAGCAGCAGTGAGGATACGTAATACACATTGATTGCGCTCATTTGCTACAAGCAGTACATTTCACACAGGAATCACTATGACACACATATCACACGCCAATCAACTAGTGAGCCTGTGAACACATCATGCAGAACCAACTATTGACTCATGTCTCTCTGCATTGTCACAGGTGATCAAGGATATGCACTCTGCCCTTGGATTACCAGGTAGGTCGCTCCCCCGCCACACAGCTCCGCCTGTGGTGTCCTGCCCGCTGCTGCTGCTGGTAAGCTCGCCCTCTGCTTGTGGCCTCGGTGCCCGTTTTCCGTCTGTTTCCCTCGCTGCCCCCACTGTTTTGTGTCCATTCTCTTCTGTTTCCCTCGCTGCCCCCACTGTATTGTGTCCATTTTTCTCTCTGTTTCCCTCGCTGCCCCCACTGCATTGTGTCCTTTTTTTCTTCTGTTTCCTCGCTGCCCCCATTGCTTTGTGCCCGTTTTCTCTCTGTTTCCCTCGCTGCCCCCACTGCATTGTGTCCATTTTTTCTTCTGTTCCCTCGCTGCCCCCATTGCTTTGTGCCCGTTTTCTCTCTGTTTCCCTCGCTGCCCCCACTGCATTGTGTCAATTTTTCTTCTGTTCCTCGCTGCCCCCAATGCTTTGTGCCCGTTTTCTCTCTGTTTCCTCGCTGCCCCCACTGCATTGTGTCCATTTTTTCTTCTGTTCCTCGCTGCCCCCATTGCTTTGTGCCCGTTTTCTCTGTTTCCTCGCTGCCCCCACTGCATTGTGTCCATTTTTCTTCTGTTCCCTCGCTGCCCCCATTGCTTTGTGCCCGTTTTGTTTCCTCGCTGCCCCCACTGCATTGTGTCCATTTTTCTTCTGTTCCCTCGCTGCCCCATTGCTTTGTGCCCGTTTTCTCTCTGTTTCCCTCGCTGCCCCCACTGCATTGTGTCCATTTTTTTCTTCTGTTCCCTCGCTGCCCCCATTGCTTTGTGCCCATTTTCTCTCTGTTTCCCTCGCTGCCCCCACTGCATTTTGTCCATTTTTTCTTCTGTTCCTCGCTGCCCCCATTGCTTTGTGCCCGTTTTCTCTCTGTTTCCCTCGCTGCCCCCACTGCATTGTGTCCATTTTTCTTCTGTTCCCTCGCTGCCCCCATTGCTTTGTGCCCGTTTTCTCTCTGTTTCCTCGTTGCCCCCATTTCCCTGTGTCCTTCTTGCCTTCTGTACCCCTCGCTGCCTCTCTCCACTCCCGCTGCTGCGTCCCCTGCGGTCCCGCCCCCCTGACTGCCCATTCGCTGCCCCTGCCTCCCAGCTGCTCCTCCCTCCCACCTCCCCATATATGGTGGCCGCTGCGCGTGAGGAGAGCGACCCTTGACCTTACCAGGTAGGTCGCTCCCCCGCCACACAGCTCCGCCTGTGGTGTCCTGCCCGCTGCTGCTGCTGGTAAGCTCGCCCTCTGCTTGTGGCCTCGGTGCCCGTTTTCCGTCTGTTTCCTCGCTGCCCCACTGTTTTGTGTCCATTCTCTTCTGTTTCCTCGCTGCCCCCACTGTATTGTGTCCATTTTTCTCTGTTTCCCTCGCTGCCCCACTGCATTGTGTCCTTTTTTCTTCTGTTCCCTCGCTGCCCCCATTGCTTTGTGCCCGTTTTCTCTCTGTTTCCCTCGCTGCCCCCACTGCATTGTGTCCATTTTTTCTTCTGTTCCCTTGCTGCCCCCATTGCTTGTGCCCGTTTTCTCTCTGTTTCCCTCGCTGCCACCACTGCATTGTGTCCATTTTTTCTTCTGTTCCCTCGCTGCCCCCATTGCTTTGTGCCCGTTTTCTCTCTGTTTCCTCGCTGCCCCCACTGCATTGTGTCCATTTTTTCTTCTGTTCCCTCGCTGCCCCCATTGCTTTGTGCCCGTTTTCTCTCTGTTTCCCTCGCTGCCCCCACTGCATTGTGTCCATTTTTTCTTCTGTTCCCTCGCTGCCCCCATTGCTTTGTGCCCGTTTTCTCTCTGTTTCCCTCGTTGCCCCCATTTCCCTGTGTCCTTCTTGCCTTCTGTACCCTCGCTGCCTCTCTCCACTCCCCGCCGCTGCGTCCCCTGCGGCCCCGCCCCCTGACTGCCCATTCGCTGCCCCTGCCTCCCAGCTGCTCCTCCCTCCCACCTCCCCATATATGGTGGCCGCTGTGCAGCCGTCGCCGCTGGCGCGCCGAAGGCGCGCCTAAGGCAAGCCCGTCTGCGCCCGTCCGTGCCTGGACCGCGCCCAGCGCCAGAACCCCTGGGCCGTGCGCCCCGCACCAGCCTCGAGGACTGACGCCGATACGATGCCACCACACTCCACGCTCTCAACCCCAGACGGACGCACAACTGCTTCAAGGCCGCCCCGAAACGCACCCATGGTCCCTTCACCTGCCGGAACTGCAGCTACACCAGCCTCAGAGCCACCGAGGCGCCCGCCAAGAAGGACCTCAACCACCTCCGATGCATCCTACTGAACACCCGCTCCGCACGCAAACACGCCGTCGAGCTCTGGGACCTGCTCGACACATCATCACCAGACGTCGCCTTCCTGACAGAGACCTGGATGAATGACTCCTCCGCCCCCGACATCGCCATAGCCATCCCAGACGGCTATAAGATCACCCGCAGAGTCCGCGTCAACGCAGTAGGAGGAGGAATCGCCATCGTCCACAAGAACACCATCAGGGTCTCGACCAGCACCGACAACACTCTCAACACCGCCGAACACATGCACTTCCAGATCCACACGGACCCCAACACCACCCTTAGAGGCACCCTTGTCTACAGACCCCTGGGCCCCGACCCCAGTTCAGCGACTCCATCGCCGACTTCATCAGCACGCACGCCCTGACCTCTACCGACTACATCCTCCTCGGAGACCTGAATTTTCACCTGGAGAACAACAACGACAGCAACTCCACCACCCTGATCGACAACCTCGCCAACCTCGGTCTGAGCCAGCTCGTCACAACACCGACCCATTCCGCCGGCCACACGCTCGACCCCATCTTCTCCTCAAGCTCCCACGTCTCCTTCAGCCACACCACGGAACTCCTCTGGACCGACCACCGCTGCATCCATTTCACCTTCCAGAAACCCACCACACACCACCGCACCCAACAGATCCCACGCCGCTGCTGGAGCAAAGTCACCGAAGACCAACTACGGGCAACCCTCACTCTCAGCCCTCCTCTGACCCATCCAACACCGACGACGCTGCCTGCAACCTCAGAAGATGGATGGACGACTGTGCCAACACCTCGCCCGCTGAAAAAACTCACCTACGGTGACACCACCAAAAGAGCCAGCTGGTTCACCTCGGAACTCCTAGCTTCCAAGCGTACCTGCCGGAAACTAGAGAAGAAATGGCACAGTGATAAGACACCGGACAGCCACGCAGCCCACAAAGACGCCATCCGTAACCACCACCACCTCATCAAGTCCGCCAAGAGAATCTCCTTCAAAGACCGCCTCGACAACAACGCACACAACAGCAAGGAGCTTTTCAACATCGTGAAGGAACTCTCCAACCCCAGCTCCAACACCAACAACATCCCGCCGTCGCAACCCCTGTGCGATTCCCTCGCCACCTTCTTCCACCGCAAGATCGCCGACATCCACGACAGCTTCAACACCCAGACAGCCCCAACCAAGATCGATGCACCAGACCCGCCGCACACCATCGACCACGACCCCTGCCAGCCTGGGCCAGCGTGAACATCGAGGACACCATCAAGACCATGAGCACAATACACTCCGGCTCCCCGTCAGACCCTTTCCCCGCACCACATCTTCAACAAAGCCAGCAGCTCCATCGCACCCCACCTGTGCAACATCATCAATCTCTCCTTCGAGACCGCGACCTTCCCAGAGAGCTGGAAACACGCAGAGATCAACGCCCTACTCAAAAACCCAAGGCGGACCCGAGAGACCTCAAGAACTTCCGGCCCATCTCCCTGCTTCCGTTCCCAGCCAAGGTCATCGAGAAGATCGTCAACAAACAGCTAACCCGATACCTCGAAGAAAACAGCATCCTGGACCCATCCCAATCGGGGTTCCGCAGCAACCACTGCACTGAGACTGCCCTCATCGCCGCCACCGATGACATCAGGATCCTGCTGGACAACGGTGAGACCGCAGCCCTCATCCTGCTGGACCTCTCCGCCGCCTTCGACACTGTCTGCCACCGCACTCTATGCGCACGCCTACACAACGCAGGGATCCGAGACAAGGCCCTGGAATGGGCCACCTCCTTCCTCGCCGGCAGAACCCAGAGAGTCCGCCTCCCACCATTCCGATCCGAAGCCTCCGAGATCATCTGCGGCGTACCCCAGGGATCGTCCCTCAGCCCAACACTGTTCAACATCTACATGGCCCCGCTCGCACGCATCGCCAGACAGCACGACCTCAACATAATCTCCTACGCCGACGACACTCAACTGATCCTCTCCCTCACCAAGGACCCCCTCGCCGCCAAATCCAACCTCCATGAAGGGATGAAGGCCGTTGCCGATTGGATGAAGATCACCCGACTAAAACTGAACACGGAGAAGACAGAGGTCCTCATCCTTGGCTCCAACCCCTCAGCCTGGGACGACTCCTGGTGGCCAATGATGCTGGGAGCAGCCCCGACACCCACCGACCACGCACGCAACCTGGGAGTCATCCTCGACTCAACGCTCTCCATGGCCAAGCAAGTCTACGCAGTCTCATCCTCCTGCATCAACACCCTCCGCATGCTTCGCAAGATCTACAGGTGGATCCCGACAGACACGAGAAGAACAGTCACCCAGGCCCTCGTCAGCAGCAGACTTGACTATGGGAACGCCCTCTACGCGGGAGCCCGGCCAAGCTCATCAAGCGACTGCAACGCATACAAAACGCCTCCGCACGCCTGATCCTCGATGTACCACGCCACAGCCACATCACCCCCACCTGAGGAACCTGCACTGGCTCCCCGTCGACAGGAGAATCTCCTTCAAACTACTCATCCACGCACACAAGGCACTCCACAAGACTGGCCCAGCCTACCTCAACAGACGACTCCTCTTCTACGTCCCCAACCGCCAACTCCGCTCCGCCGACCTCTCCCTCGCCACCGTCCTCGCATTCGAAGAACCACCACCGGCGGCAGATCCTTCTCCCACCTCGCCGCCAAGACCTGGAACACCCTTCCACTAAGCCTACGACAGACCCAAGACCTGCTGACCTTCAGGAGGCTACTCAAGACCTGGTTGTTCGACCAGTAGCAGCACCCCCCCCCTTTTTTTCCACCAGCGCCTTGAGACCCTCGCGGGTAAGTAGTGCGCTTTACAAATTCTGTGATTGATTGATTGATTGATTGATGATGACACCCCTCCGAGCCACGAACACACAGGCCCAGAGGCAGTACAATGCGGCCCACAAACGCACCAGGGGCATCGTGGAACGCACATTTGGCACGTTGAAGTCACGTTTCAGGTGCCTGGACATCACAGGTGGGAGGCTCCCGTACAGCCCAGACAACGTGTGCAAGATAATCGTTGCATGTTGTGTGTTGCACAACATATGAGTACGCACCAATGCCCCATGGTTACAAGTGCCAGATGCACCGGACGATGATGAGGAAGATGAGGCAGGTGGATCACACCCCACTGCAGCTGCAGCAGGAATAGCCCGTAGGAACAACATCATTGACAATTTCTTCACATGAGGACGTCACATTGTGACAGTCCTTAGCAATCATGAGACAGTAAAAAATAACCACACGCACAGCATGTGCAAATAAATTCATTTCAACACACATTCCCTGAGTTTCTGTATGTGTGCTGCAGTGTGGCACGGGGATCAGGGACATGATCCAGAGTCATTGTGGGTGTGCAGTGTGCTCTACTTAATTATGCATGTGTGCCATTGTGCCCATCTCCCCCCGTACCCCCAGTCCCTGGTCGGTACTCACCCTGTTGATGTTGTGTCAGGTCATGTTGAGCAGTGTCCCGATCCCCAACTCCTGGCACTGTATCCCGACTGATGACTGTGGCCACCATTTTCTCAATGTCATCCAGCTCCTGGTGTGCCGCTGGTCCCCCACCTCCAATCTGCGTTGCTGCTTTCATGTTGGCATCGAGTTTCTTCTTGGTTTTGCCCTTCACATCATTCCAGCGCCTCTTGACCTCCTTCCATTGTCCTCCTTGACACTCCGACTGCATTCACGTTGTTCACGATGTACTGCCATATTTCCGTTTGTGTTGCCGATGACACAGTGGAGGTGACGAACAGTTGTTGGTAGTGTTCTGTCGCCTCCGTGACGATGATCCGGTTTTCCTGCGGACTGAACCCCTTCTTCCTCTTCCTCTTCTCCTTGCCCTTCCCCGGCCCCGGGTTCCTGGCTGGTCGTGTGTGGGGGCTTGCGGGTTCGCGTTGTCCTCTGCACTCGGTCCGGGTGCGCCCATGGTAGCTACGCAGTTACATTTTTTCTTTTTTTTTTCTCTGCCTTTATAGTGCATTTTCCCGCATGTCGCGTGGGAATCGCAGGCCTGTCGCTGGTTATTGCTGTTTTTGTTTCGCGAGTTGGGACATCGCAACTTTATTGGCGTTCGTGTTTCGCATTTTTTCGGCATCGCGTTAATTTTAACGCGGGCATTTGTCGCATTATCGTGAGACTATCGCATGGTGCCGCCGGGTTGTGAATACTGTTTTAACACGGTGTTATTTTCCCGCGATAGACTGCGATGTGAGAAGTTGCATTAGGCGAATTTGGCGATAGAGAATATCCCCCTTTGTGCAGGGAGGCCCGCAATCCTCTGGGCTCCTGTGGTGTCCGAATTCACCGACAAGCATGTTACTCAAACATGTTACTCAAACAGGTAACTGCATTCTCTGAAAAACGCAGGGTTTGTACTGCTTCCAGCGCTCTGTTTTCTTTTCCAAGTGTGTCACGTGTGCAATACACGGACAGGTACGTTTCAATTTTTTTACAAGAGCACAGGTGGTAAGTGTCTTATTAGGTCGCAATCAGTGTCAAAGAGACAACAAGTGGAGGTGGTCGATATATTTCTCTTCATCCCAAACCGGAGTCTTTAAAGCAGGTTTACTTGAGCCGCTGTGCAGTCACCTGTACAAAAAAGGATTCAGCTCAGGTGATCGTTGCTAATAATATTCTTCCATGTACAAGTGATAGCCATTATGCATCACAGGCTTCGGGAGATAATTTAAATTTTTAATGTTGTCGCACTCCATGAGAGTGCATGTTCTAGCAAGCCGTCTCCCCTCCTCCCCCGTCCTTTCTTTCTCCAGCCTCCCACACCACTCCCACGTCGAAGCTGCTTCCACCCGCCTGCTGCCCCCGTCGAGGCACTTCAAGTGCCTTCATTTTCCAGAGGTGTTAAATAAATATTTCATTGAAACCACCACAGAGGGGTGAGACAAGAGACACAAGAGTGTGTACGTGTATATTTGCTCGTGCATGCATGTGTCTCAGTGTGCACATATGCATAGGTATGTAGGAGTGCCTGTGTGTGCTTGAATATGTGCATGTGTGTGTGTGTGTGTGTGTGTGTAAATGTATCTCCTCTTGGTAATGCTGTATACGTATTTGCATGCTTCCTTATGTGCATGTCTATGTGCTCGTGTGTGTCTGTGTTTGTATGTGCTCATGCCTGCATGTGTATGTGTGTGTGTGTATATATGCTTCTGTGGTTGCATCTATCTGTGTATACAGCTGCAGGTGCCTGTGTTTCCAAATGTGGGCATGTCTGTGTGTGTGTCTGTGTATGCGTGTTTCTTTGTATCTGTGCTTACACGTTTGTATGTGTCTATCCGTGCATCTATGTTTATATTTAAGGTTTATTGCACATAAAAGGCCCAGGAGGTATTTACAACACGGGCTCCGTGCTTTATGTTGCAGCACGGCACCCACTTTTATATTTACAAAAACAATAGCTGAAAGTCTCGCAAATGTGAGACCTATTGCATTGCAAATGCTTGTTTATTTGATGTTCTTGGCTTTCAGTTAGGCACCAAATATTAAACATGCACATGTTTGCTGTTTTCCTTGCAATAAAGAAACGTTTTTGTGTCCGTGCCCTATTTTCAGATAATCTGTATATTATAGAGTTTGCTTCCATTCTGTCATTAAAATTTAAATAAGAGGTGTAAAACTGCCTTCCTTCCATTTCACAACACACATTTGCCCTTTGAAAAATGCTGTTGTGCTGCTGGTGGAAAGGATTTACATAGCTTTATAGCGCCTTCTTCTCCAAAGGTATATGAGAACCAGGAACCGACAGGAGCTACATTGCGTTCATCTTTGTTCTAGGCCAGGATTCACAGTTTTTGAAGGGTGACTGATCCACTGATTGGCCTGTACTATAATGGCAGGAAGGACAAATGATGTGCTCCGCCTGGTCCTTGTGCATGAAATATATGTGTCATCAAAGGCATTAGTGAAGAGTCCAGTAGGCTGTAGGCTTCTGGCGGAAAGATCCCGAGCGGAAACATGTCATGAATATGACTTCAGAAGAAGCTCCTGATGTTTTGGCCACTTACCAGTGCTGGAGGGGCATTGATTTGTTTGGAAAAGACCTACTGTAAAACGGCACTGTTATATATGCAGAAAATAAGTCATCATGCTATCTTCAACTGCGTCAATGTAAAAAAATCTTAGATTTCAGTTAAATAAGTCCATTCTTTAGAATTGTGTTTAAACTCAAGATAAATTTAGTTACTGCTAAATAAATTCATAACACAATGTAGTCACATTGTCTAAATGTGCAAAAAGCTGTTTAAAAATGGCTAAAGTAAGTGTTGTAATGATTTTATTGGGTATTGACTTTAAGATTCTGTGATAATATTAAGGAAGTAAGACAGAAATTACTGAATTAAAGTGTTAGAGGCACTAATTTTCTTACCGATATAATAAATAGAAGGCCTTTCTTGGAACTCAACTAAAATTAAATGCTTGAGAATATGGTATTGTAAAAATATCAGGAATACACTCAAAACAAATTCAGAAGAGCTGCTCTATAAACTTTGCCATTCTTCTCAGAAATGGTCCCATCATATCTTTCATGATGGGGTTGCTTAGATACTATTAAAATGATGCGCCTCCCTATATTAATTAATTTCTTTCTCATGATGTTTCCTATCAAGATCTCTAAAGGGTTGTTTGGCTCAATTTACAAAATCATCTCCAAATTTCTATGGAATGATAAATCACCTAGAATCTCTTTACATAAACTAACATTTTCCAAAGTAGCTGGTGGAGTTTTATTTCCCTGACTGCACAACTTATCATAAGGATTTCAGTATTAGGCAAATACAATGTAATCTGTCACATTTTACTGTTACCACTTATAAATTATGGTTCAATCTGGAATGTGCTAGGATATCTCCTTTTGACACAAACACATTCTTTTCATGCTCAACGCTCCTAAGTTTTGGGTGCTTGGAACTGTTTCACATTCTTGCTCCTTATGAAAGACATTTTTAGTTTCTCACCTCACTCCCATCAATCACTTCCTAATTAGCCCTACCTGGCACAGCACATGGCTTAAGAAGTATTGGAGGACTTTGCGATGGAAGGCATGGATGAGCAAAGGCTTACTCCTCATCTCACAACTCTTCCACTCAGGCTCCATTACTCCATTCAACACGCTCTCAGTCTCATACAATCTCCAATGTAGCATGCGTACCCAGTGCAATGAGTTTCTAACAATAATTCAAACTGCTTTCCAATAACACACTTCATTCACTACTTCCCACACTGGTTGACTTCCTCATCTGATTTCATTGAATGTACATTCCAAAGCTGCTATCATTTATAAGTTGATTCGTACGTCCAACCAGGACAGAACAAAATCCACTACTGAAGCATTGTGTGACTCTGAATTACATTCTGTATGGCCTATATCATTGTGGGATAGCATCTGGGAAAAATATATTCCATTGCTCGCACTTTAAGTTTAACACAAACTTTCTGCAATAGATCATTTTATACTCTTGTTCTGCTTTTTAAGGCTAAGCTTATTAAACAAGACACATTATGCGGGAGATGCAATTCTATCCAGGAACCTATGTCCATGTGTTTTTTTCTTGTCTAGTTATATCAAATTTTTGATCTCAGGTTTACAAGAAAACTAATGCTATAACAGAGGTTTATGTACCCTTTTCACATGTGCTGTTTCTGGGTGGCATTCATAATGTCTCATCTAATGATACGTTGCTTGGGAAATTAGCTGATATACTTTCAATTGCCATACAAGTTATTAGTTCCAACTGGATGTCTGCAGACAATATTACTATTCAATGCTGGTGGAATTTAGTGTGCCATCATCATAGACTGGAAAGATCGACTCTCAGTTCTGTACAATTATCAATCAAGCGCAACAGGATATGGTTACCACTTCCTGCCTATCTGTCTCATATTGCTTTGATTAATGCCTCTTCCACATTCCAGCCAACAGTTATCTCATTCATTTTTAACTAAGTGCATTTTACTAAGTTGTAGTCATTGTATTTAAAATACGTTATGCTCCGATTATATTATGTTGTTACTTATATTTTTGTTTCATTATGTAATTCACTCATTATTTTTCTCCTTTGTTCCTTTCTCTCCTCTTTCCCTTTAATCTCCCCTTTTACTATCTTTTATCTACAAAACCTAATGTGCATAACTTTCGGCATTGCCTGTACTCTATTGATTTCAGTTTTATAACATAAATGCAGCTTAAATTTCATCTTAGTATACGTCTTTAAGCACATTTTTATATCATGGCAATGTTGTGTTTAATATACTGTTTTTCTTCAATAAAAATCTTTAACTGAAACAAATATAATACATAGAAATTATAAAGTGTTTATGTGAAAACAATAATACGTCATATTTTGTATAATACAATAAAAATGAGGTTAGTGGTTTTGTGCATTGAATTGGCTGTGTTTACACAGTGTGTAGGAGTGGCTCACACCTGCCTTGTTGGCTTGAGAGAGAAAGAGAGATCTGTTTGATGGACTCGTTTTGCTACAGACTTTGATAGACTACGGGGCATATTCTCAAGAACGTGTGATAACTACCGCAAGTGTAGCTTAACGCAACCCTACACATCGCAGCCCATCACGGGAAAACAACTCTGTGTTAACGTGGTATTCACAACACGGCGGTACCATGCGATAGTCACAGGACAACGCGTCAAATGAACGCGTTAGAAACAATGCAAAACTCCAACGCGAAAATAGTAGCGATGACGCCAATCGCGATACAAAAATCTACGAAAACCAGCCACAGGCCTGCAATTCCCATGCGTCATGCGGGAAAATGCACCATAAAAGTAGAAAAAAACATACCGACAAAAGCCAAACAACAGCGAAGCACAATGGAGGCAGCCGGAGCAAGTACAGAGGACAACCAGAACCCCACAAGCCCCACGGAGGACCAGCCTGGGACCTCGGGGTCAGGGAAGGGCAAGGACAAGAAGAAGAGGAAGACGAAGTTCAGTCCCCAGTAAAACAGGATCCTGATAACGGAGGTGATAGAACACCATCAATGACTGTTCGTCACCTCCACTGTGTCACTGGCAACTAAAAATGGAATATGGCAGACCATCGTGGACAAGGTGAATGCAGTCGGAGTGCCAAAGAGGACAATGGATGAGGTCAAGAGGCGCTGGAATGATGTGAAGCGCAAAACCAAGCTGACACTCGCAAACAACCGGAAGGCAGCAATGCAGACTGGAGGTGGGAGCCCTGCGCCACAGGAGGAGCTGGACGAGATGGAGGAAATGGTGTCCACAGTCATCAGTGGGGAGACGGTGGCAGGAGTCTGGGGACCGGACACTGCTCAACATGACCGGACACAACAGCAACAGGGTGAGTAACCACCAGGGACTAGGGGAACGGGGGGAGATGGGCACAATGGCACACATGCATAATTAAGCATAGCACATCTGCGGACAAACCATGCCCCAGACCCACAACTCCCACCAAGAGACCAATGCACACAGGTATGCAACATCTCAGCACTGCAGAAGCACAGAACCCAGAGGCACACCGCATGGAAGGGAGGAGGGCAGCTAAATCAGAGCTGCAGGGGCGATTCCCCCAAAATGCGGCACACACACATAACATGCAGAGCACATCAACATTGACAACGAGGTGGCACAAACCACAACACGTCCACAACAGAACAGAGGACACAACAGGTGCTGCATGTGCGTAGAAACTGGCCAATCACATATGGCACTGCAGGGAAATGTGAGTAGACAATGTACAAGTACAAACTCACATCCGTGATGTAGTCGGAATGTCCACTGTCCCGCATCAAATAGGCAGCTCCCCCCAAACAGTCACAATGTACACTGTCATGCAGTCTGAATGCAGACATGTACAATGCATCAACATCCATGTGTACACGATGTCAAACTGCATCTCCCCTTCACATTGCAGGGGGAAATCCAACACCTCCTGCAGAGCAGTCCGAACCTCTCTTCTCTGATGACGAAGAGGACCACCACACCTTCGACTCAGACGCCCTCGAACAGCTCGTGGAGAGCCTCCGCAGCCCACTTCCAGGATCAGGGCAACCCAGCTGCCACGAGGAGCCCCCCCCGGCACAGTACGCACAGCAGGCAGCACCCACCACCACGGCTGCCTCTCAGGACCCCCACGACGAACACATGGCCTTCCAACGCCGTGTGTTGGGGTGCCAGGAGGAGCTGGCTGAGCAGGTGCAGGTGGGGTTCGACGGCATGGCAGCCAAACTAGACGCCATACGTGGGTGTCTGAGTCCCATCAGGGACCACTCACAGTCCCTAACGGATGCCCACAGTCCGCTCCATGCTCTCCAACGGACCATGGCTGACATCGCCAGAGTCCTGACTCTGCGACAAGAACGACTGTCTAGCCAGAGTTCCTCCAGCGATCTCGCCCGGGAGTTGGGACACATGCGGAGGATCATGGAGAACATGGAGCGGACGCAGGCGGAAAGTGCGGCTGCCACAGCTGCACACCAGCGAGAGGTAGCTGGGTCCCTCAATGCCCTGAAGACCTTCCTCATGGCATTGCTGCCACAAGGCCTGGCGCTGATGCATGCTGCTGCTACCATCCCATCCACATCTCCGGCCCCTGATGTGTCTGTGCCACACAGTGCTGGGGACAGTACACCACCACCCACATGTGAGGCACATGCAACAGCAGAGGACGAAGATGCGGATGAACCCACCCTCGTGGTCAGGAGGACGCAGTAGCATTCATCTCCGCCATGTGGCCTGTTTCTGCTTGGTTCTGCCCTCTGCATCATCACCTTCCACTGTCCCTGATGCACTCTGCGACACTCACCTCTGACCTCGACATGGACTGCCATATTCTGTTTGGTCACCAATGACACAGCTATCAGACTGCAGACTGAAGTCCTCCTCTCCTGATGTACCTGTCATTCCCTGAAGGACTCTGGCTGGCCCTCCACTGGCCGACAATGTGAAGTGGGGTTGGCATGGCCCTGTACTGCTCCAGCTGCAACACTCCCTTGAATGTGTAATAAACATTCATATCCACACAGATGTGTCATGTCTATGATCTTTCAACTGTGGAAGTATGGATGAATGTAGGGTCAGTGATTACCCCTTACGTCCATGTTGCCCATGTTGTGGGACTATTGTCACAGGGTGACAGATTGCCAATTCCGGTCCGGGTGGCGCCGACACTACAACGGAGACACATCAATTAGTCACTTCCTTGCCCAGCCCAGGACGGAACCACGCCCAGAGCCCCGGGGTCATTGTTCACACCCTTACGCTGGACTGGCATACACCACGATGGCCCACTCCGATTACGCACACAGGGGGGGATGACAGCGCTACATGTCCTAGGTCTTCACTGTGGGGATCTGCAGCTCACAGGTCTAGTTGTCAGCATGCCACAGCCACTCCCTCACGGCTGGTGTACACCCACACCACACCCATCCAGCACTGGCGTCACAGGACATGTGACCCTGGCAATAAAAATGGCCTGGCGCACGTGCTGGATGCCATTTTCACTCTCTCTAACTGGGTGTCTCCGTGTAGTTCTCATGTGTGCATGAGGGCCTAGGGCCCTGCCACCTCACATTGCCCAGTGCCAGGGGTGACATGATGGCATCCGCACAATGGGACTCAATCATTCAGGGTCCATAGCTAGCGGGGCACAGACTTGGTGGCACCGGATACACTGCGGCAGGCTCAGGCACCCCGCCACGTGACGGTGTCTTGCGGTGCAGTGAGATAGGGCACCTAAAGTGCTGAGCGGGTGTGCAGCCTGCGATGATGCGCCGTCCTGGCGGTCCGGACTGGCAAGTATTAGTGTGAGCCCTGCTGGGCCGCAGTGTAGGCCTGGGCCAGCAGGCAGTGCGGCCCTCCCGCCACGTGGCGTTGCGTCGCACTTCACAGAGTTAGTGGCACCTCAAGCGCTGAGCGGGTGTGCAGCCTGCGATGATGCTGTGTGCACTGATGTGGTCTCTGCCATTGCGTAATCAAGACCCAGAGTCAGGTGTGTGACCTGGTGAGCCACGGTGCGGGGCTGCATGATGTGGAGGGTGCCATGGTCACGGGCACCGGGCTTGGAGATCCCTCCGGAACGTGGTGGGCCCTCTTGGAGACACGCCAGTGGCGGAAGGTGAGCAGTGAGGCCTGGCTGCGCAGGGGCGGGCAATCACCGCTGGGCGGCGGGAGGGGCTGGGGGTGCAGCAGCCTGTGTGCGCAGGGGCGGGCAAGCGATGATGGCGTGTGCAACTGTATGGACTCTGCCATTCATGTCTGTGGAAACTGTTTCAGATGAGGGACCTGGGGACTGCTGTGAATACCGGCACGTGGTTGGAGACACTCCGGTGGCAGCAGGTGAGCAGTGAGGCCTAGGTCCGCAGTGTCGGCACTCTCTCCCTCTCTCCCTCTCTCTTTCTCTCTCCTTCTCCCCCTCTCTCTTTCTCTCCACCTCTCTCTTTCTCTCTCCCTCTCTCTTTCTCTCTCCCTCTCTCCATTTCTCTTCCTCTCTCTTTCTCTCTCCCTCTCTCCCTCTCCCTTTCTCTCTCCCTCTCTCTTTCTCTCTCCCTCTCTCCCTCTCTCTTTCTCTCTCCCTCTCTCTTCCTCTCTTTCGCTCTCTCTCGCTGTACTTTGATGGGCGCATGGCACACCTTCTGATCCAGATTTCTGTTTTGCAGGCTGTGACTTACAGATTGTCCTGAGACGACCCGCCATGCCTCTTCAGATTTTTTTTTTTGGTTTGTTCTGTAATAAACGTATAGTTTGGATATTTTGATATGGGTGTATGATTTCCCTTTTTCTGGCCACACATGTATGTTGGGTGTTGTGATTGTGCGACTTCAGGCGATTTGTTTGGTTCTGATTTCGTGGAGTTGATGTGCAATATCTTTGTCCATAGGGGGGGGTGTGGGGGGTGCCCGGGGTAGGGCCCAGGAAGGGTGGGGGTGGTGGGGTCCTGGGGGGGGTGGCGGTGGGTGTTTTTGACCTATTGGGGCTCAGGCCTGCATGATGGGTTGCTCCAGGGCATCTGTTGTTCCTCATGTGTGGCTTTGGGCTGTGCTCCCTTGTCTGGTGCCGGTTGTCGTCCGACTTTACACCAGGTAGGAGCAGGTGTTAGTTTCCTGATGCTAACGCGCCTTAGCGCATGTTTTGTGATCTTATCGCCGATCTGGCTGGTCATTGAGAATGTTGTGGGGTGGTGTTGTCGCAGCTTTTTGCACGGGAACGCCTACTCTGCATATCATTAGCGTTAGTTGCCGGGCTCCTCTGTGGCGATGTTTTTTGCGCATGCTATCGTAGGTAAACTGGTGTTATGGGCTGTTAGCACCAGCTTGGGAATGGGGTGATAACTTTATCGCGGATTTGGCTGCGATGAAGTGCCGTTGGCTTGGCGATAGCTCCTTGAGAATATGCCCCTACGTTTTCTATGCTTGGATTTGAAATTTGGCATGTTTGTCAAGTGATTTTTGGTTGCGCTAAGGGTAAACAATTGGGTGTAATGGTATTTTCACTTGGAATTTTTGTATTCGGTGAGGTGGTAGAAACCATTTGTTTAAAACAGTTTTAGTGAAAAAAATGAAATAGACATTATTTTAGTCAAAATGATCCATGATTGTTCAAACATATTTTTCTTGTAAAAATATTCTAAAAACAGATATAACTTTTTCACTTACATTTGTAATGTAGCGGGATGCTGAAAAATCTTTGGGGCATATTAACAAGGCGGCGATATGAAATTATCGCCGCTTTTGCGTCCGTTTTCGGGTGAAAAGCGGCGATAATTTCATCGCCGTATCAGCAAAGACACGCTATCGCGTGTTTTGCTGACTTAGCGCTCGTTTCAGCACGCCTAACTTTGCATCGCTAATGAGATGCAAAGTAGGCGTGGCTGTGAAACCAAACAGGGATAATATCGCGAAGGCAGCTTCGCGATATTATCAAGGAGGGTTAGCGATTTTTTAATCACAGCTAAGTATGCTCTTAACGCAGGAATTTAACGTCTGTTAAATTCCTGACTAAGGCATACTTAACATGGGGGTGGATTCTGTGGCTAAGACCACAAGCCCTATCATCTAGGATATCGCCGTTTTCCACCATGGAAAATGGCGATATCCACGCTATCTCTGGAATTTTATCGCCTCAGCGATGCGCGTTGTTGATAACGCGCTAACCGGGCGATAAATTACAGAGATAGCCGGCGATAAATATGCATGCGCTAAGCGCGCTTTGCGATATTTATCGCCGGGGCTTGTTAATATGCCCCTTCATTCTCACATTTTCGTTAAAACAAGGAAACGTTACTGCGCCATAAGTAACTATGTAGGATATCAGTTTCTCATCTGATCACAAACAAAAGTATTACTGGATTCCAAATCAGTGAATGTGACTCTACTATGGACATGAAAGAAGAAAGTGGGACAATAGAAGATGAAAGTGAGAGGAAAAGAAAGGGAAAAAAGAAAGAAAAACTAAAGAAACAAATTAACAGAAACAAAATGAAAGCAGGGGGAAAGCAATGGAATCTGGAAAGAAATTAATGGAAGGAAAGGTGGAAGGAAAGACAGAAAGAGGGAAAAAAGGGAGTGAGAAAGAAAGATAATGAAAATTTATGTCTAACTATTCGAAAATATAAGTACATTATATTGTCCTCAGTGCTGGCAGAGAGGGTATTTAGTCAGATACTGGATCGGACCACTATTTTTGAGCCAGATTCGGGTCCACCCCAATGAAATGTACTGACTCTATTCCGGACCAATGTAATTTGCTTACACCAGGACACATATAGCAGCGACTGCAATTTCTGTGTTTTGCATTATAGAACAGACAATTGCAGGGAGTAAGTTATGTTTCTTATTTTCAGCACAGCTGGGCCCAGCACAAATTCCTCACTTAAAGAGCCTTTTATTCTAGTTTCATCCCGGTGAGGAGTTCATAGTTCCTTATCATCTTGATCCCAAAGCCATGGGAACAAAGATGCCCAGCTTGCAATTCCACAAGTTCTTAAGAGATTAATTATAATTTGGAGGTAGATTTTTGGTTCTTCTTATTTAATGGATATGCACAAACTGTAAGAATGCTTATGTACCTGTCCACACACATATAAGAGTTTATACCTATCCAAAGGAACCCCATAACCAACCCTACAATATTGAAAGACTGAGAAAACATTAAACTTATAAACGTATACCTACTTTGCAGTCTGCTTGCAGTTCCTTGATTCCAGGTCATAACTTTGTAAGTTATATTACAAGGATGGTAAATTGTGTAACCCGCAGGTAAAACAAGGATCCTTGCAACAAATACAGTAACTCACTGAGCTATCTACATGAAAGAGAAAACCTGTGACCTGCATGTTGTACACTGTGCTTTACAGGAGGCACATTTGCTGATGACACAGTAACCTTCTATGCCATTTCGTAATGAGATGAACCTGTGACTGGGCTGTGCATAGATCTCTTCTTCAAGTGCATTAATCACTGAAGTTACATCATTGCTATTATCTCATGGAACCTGCTAAGTTCTCGAAGATCTTTGCAGTAGGTGCTTTAACTCTGTAAAACACTTAAAAATATTGTCTGCTCGTGACCAATTAAGTAAGACATAAAATAAGCACTGTCACATTTGTGCTTGTTGCCAGTTTCTTTGGGGCAGAGTTTTAAAATAAATAAATGACTATATAGTATATTTTTTCCGCTTCCAACACTAAGTATACTCCTCAGTCAGACCGTCACAAACCTATATGCCCATAAATATATCTAACACAATTGACGTACGGTTTCTGCATTTTAGAAATTGCAGGTAACTGGCTCTAGGAAATTGGGATAATCCAATGTCAGTGCACGCGCAGTGTACATCGGAATCTAAGCAATTTCACACACAGCCATTCACTAACATGGCGCATAACAGAGCGTTTCACATCAAGGACAGACGGCAAGGCAACATTCAGGAAACCTAAAATAGAGTTCAGGCAGGGCGAGAATCAATCAGCTGGTTTATTGTCAGTAATAATAGAGCCGCTCGGAGTCTCGGAGCTCAGTACCGCTAATCCAGGAATCCAAGGCGTCATTGTCGAGCTCTGCGAGTCACTCAAATGAAATATTTTTCCACAACAGTAAAAAAAAAATGCAATTCCAAAGGGTTGATGTTTACATTAATATTTCAGTATCTATAAATAGGGACCTTGCCTTGTAAGCAGTTTTCCCTGCTTGGTAAAAAATATTGGGGCATATTCTCAAGGACTTATCGCCGAGTTAGCGGCACTTTATCGCAGCCAAAGTGGTGATAAATTCATCGCACCATTCACAAGCTGGTGCTAACAGCCGATATCACCAGTATTCCTGCGATAGCAGCCGTAAAAAACATCGCCACGGATGACACCGGCAACTAACGCTAATGAGATGCAGAGTAGGCGTTCCCGTGCAAAAACCCGCGGAAACCCCACTTCGCAACATTCCCAATGACCAGCCAGAACGGCGATAAGAATCAAAAACATGCGATAAGGCGCGTTAGCAGCATGGATTTAACACCTGCTTCTACCTGGTGTTAAGTCGGACGACAACCTGCACCATAAAAGGGAGCCCAGCCCACAGCCACACCAGAAGAACAACAGATGCCATGGAGCTACTGATCATGCAGCTCGGAGCGCCAAGAGGGCCACAACACCCACCGCCACCACACCCAGGACCCCCCCCAGGACCCGCCCCGGACTACCACAGAGGCAGCGCAGACAAAGACACCGGACCTTCCGAAATCGCACCAGCCTGGGAGACTTAACGCCAGAGGAAGTCATTGCCCACTACAGGCTCAAAAGGACAACCATCCTACGCATCCTGACCATCATTGCCCACAGGCTGACGGTACCAACACAGCGGAGAACCAACATCCCTCTGCAGACAAAGCTGCTGGCCGTGCTGCACCTGTTGGCCTCTGGGACCTTGCAACCAACAACTGCCAGAGTCGGAGGAGTCTCCCAGCCAGCCATGTCAAAGTTCCTCACACCTGTCCTGGATGCCATCATCAGCTTGGTACCCCAGCAACTTTACCTCCCACACAGTGCGCAGGAACAGCTGGAGATCAAGCAAGGCTTCTACGCCATAGCTGGGTTCCCGCACGTCTTGGGGGCAATCGACTGCACACATGTACTCCTCGTGCCCCCTGCCGCCACTGCACACAATTACCGCAACAGGAAACACACACATTCCATCAATGTGCAGGCAATAGTGGACCACCGGGACTCTTCACCAATGTCGTCGCCAACTACCCAGGCAGTGTGCATGATTACTTCATCTTCCGACAGTCCATCATCAACCAGCGCTTTCAGGATGCCACCTATGGGAATGCACTGCTCGTCGGTAAGTACCAACGGAACACACCACACACCTCAACACCACATTCAGACAACTCACAACTCTGGGAATGCACACGTCACAAAATCACATACAACATGGCAACCGACATCCCCACATTCCAAACCCGACAACACTACTTACTGTGGCAACCTGAGCTAGCCATGTACACAAGCCATCAACGGCATGGCACCTCAGCCACACAATAGCAGAATGTGGGGAGAGGTGGGAACCCGGCATGTGCGAAGGAGGCAAGTGACCCATGAATAAGAATGCACACAATGCCAAGTGTGGAGTGGATGTGCTGGACAGACCGCAGTATGCAGACCACAGACACTTCCATGTCGACATACACTGCTGGTGTCTGGAGAGTACTGGACAGTGGACGCAACCATGTAACCGCAGCCAGCGGGGAACAATGCGGAAATGTAGCTTGTTACGTCCCACCCTGAAAGCGTGCGAGGAGTGGGCTGGCCTGGCGTACGCAGGCCAGCGTAGGGGTGTGAATAAAAAGCCCGTTACTCTGGGCGTGGTTCTCTTCCGGAATGGCCAACGTGTCTGCCAGGGCTGCGCCTCTCACCCCGCCACAAGGCCGATGCCAGTCGGGTGGTGCCTGCAATCCTGTGCGCCTGCTGCACCCCAGGCCGCTGGTCCCAAAATGCGTCATGCCTGCCCCAGGGCAGCCAGGCCGCACTGCTCACCTGCCGACACCGGCGTGTGTCAAAGAGGGCCCACCACGTGCCAGTGCAAGCTTCAAGCCTGAGGCCCGCGACCATGGCAGCCTCTTCAGACCATCACGGCCTCTGCGACACAGGCCCCCCATTACTCCTTTCTCATTGACGTACTCCACCGCTGCCTCCGGCCTACACTGCGGTCCAGTAGGTCACACATTTGGAATTGAGTCTTGATTATTCAATGGCAGAGTACATAGGTTTATTGCACAGTTTATATCACCGTACTCCCTACGATGTGGTGCCACCGACTCTGTGCATAGCATTCCAATGACACGTGTCTGTGGGCCCATGCTGACTACTGCCTTCGGCCCACACTACGGTCAAGTAGGTTACACATTTGGAACTGAGCCTTGATCTATTTATGGCAGAGTTTATACCATTGTACAGGCCTCATCGCAGACTGCATCCCCTTTCAGCTCTGGTACCACTAACTCTGTGCCCCGAAATTCATGGACACCCTCTGGTTGAACTTTGGTGGCGTCTCAGTCAATGTCCTGGGGGTTATCTTCATCATCATGTGGCTGGTAATGACTTGGTGTTAAACATGAGTCTGTAGCATTCATCTCCTCCATATTGCATGTGTCTGCTTGGTACTGCCCTCTGTATCATGCCCTGGAAGAACACCTTCCACTGTCCCCCAAAACCCTCTGCGACATTCACCTTGGACATCGATGAGAACCCGCTCAGCTCTCGTGGCCCTACCTCAGTGCACCGGTAGTCACCGTCCCGTGGCGGTGTGCCTGTGCTGGCCACAGTGCATCCGTGGCCACTAACTCTGTGCAGCTCAAGTCGTGGACCCTTGCTGTTTGAACTGTGAACTTCTGATTTTCTGATCACTGTTGTAGTTGTTGCCAGCGCCAACAACTCCCTGAGGGCTGGCTTACACTCACCCCACACCCATCCAGCACAGGTGTCACTGGACATGTGACTCTGGCAATAAAGGGTCCGGGCGCACGTGCCCGTAGCCAGTTCCACAAACTATCTAAGTGTGTCCGTGTGGTCATTGTGTGTGCATGAGGGCCCGGGCCCTACCACATTGCATTGTGCTGTGTACAGCGGACGCAACCATGTCACCTCAGGCAGTGGGGTAGACCTGGGACATGTAGCTGTGTCGTACTCCCTGTAGGCGTTGCCGGAGTGGGCTGGCGTACGGCAGTCCAGCGTAGGGGTGTGGATGATCACCCCGGGGCTCTGGGTGTGGTTAAGTGTTGGGCTTGCCAATTTAGTACCTAATGCGTGTGTCTTTGTTGTGGTGTTGGCGCCACCCATCCCGCAATGGACAAAGTTGCAATGTAACATGCCCCCGAGTGCGGGCTCGTACGAAGGGATTAATGAATGAGCGCAAGCCAGCTGGGGGTCCGGGATTATACATGCCAACTGTTGTGTGTGTATCGCTATTACCGCAGCATGAGCCAAAGGTCTTGCCTCGACCGCATCGCGACTTCGGCCAGCCATGAACTCCACATCTGTGTCCGCCCTATCCTTACCATAGGCCTACACACACGTGGCCGCCCACCTTCAACGCACAACATCACAGTGTCGTTGTCAGGCTTGTGGACATGCGCAGACTGGCATTACAATGGTGTGCCGTAGGAGTGCAGGTGATGCAAGCGCGCAGCGCACACGAGGAAATAGGCTCGGGGGGAGGGAGGAGCAGCAGTAAGGCTATGTAATACACATTGGTGGTGCTCATTTGCTACTAGCAGTACATGTCAAACCAGAATCACTATGACACACATATCACATGCCAATGAACCAGTGAGCCTGCCAACACATCATGCAGAACCAACTATTGACTCATGTCTCTCTGCACTGTCACAGTTGATCAGGGATATGCACTCTGCCCTTGGATGATGACACCCCTCCGAGCCCCGAACACACAGGCCCAGAGGCAGTACAATGCGGCCCACAAACACACCAGGGGCATCGTGGAAAGCACATTTGGCGTGTTGAAGTCACGTTTCAGGTGCCTGGACATCACAGGTGGGAGGCTCCTGTACAGCCCAGTCATCATGTGCAAGATGATCATTGCATGTTGTGTGTTGCACAACATATGTGTTCGCACCAATGCCCCAGGGTTACGAGTGCCAGATGCACCGGACGATGATGAGGAAGATGAGGCAGGTGGACCACACCCCACTGCAGCTGCAGCAGGAATAACCCATAGGAACAACATCATTGACAATTTCTTCACATGAAGACGTCACATTGTGTCAGTGCTTGGCAATCATGAGACAGTGCAAAATGACCACAGGCACAGCCTGTGCAAATCAATTCAATGCAACACACATTCCCTGAGTTTCTGTATGTGTGCTGCTGTGTGGCACGGGGATCAGGGACATGTTCCAGAGTCATTGTGGGTGTGCAGTGTACTCTACTTAATTGTGCATGTGTGCCATAGTGCCCATCTCCCCCGTCCCCCCAGTCCCTGGTCGGTACTCACCCTGTTGATGTTGTGTCAGGTCATGTTGAGCAGTGTCCCGATCCCCAACTCCTGGCACCGTATGCTGACTGATGACTGTGGCCACCATTTTCTCACTGTCATCCAGCTCCTGGTGTGCCGCTGGTCCCCCACCTCCAATCTGGGTTGCTGCTTTCAAGTTGGCATAGTGTTTCTTCTTGGTTTTGCCCTTCACATCATTCCAGCGCCTCTTGACCTCTTCCATTGTCCTCCTCGACACTCCGACTGCATTCACGTTGTTCACGATGTACTGCCATGTTTCCATTTGTGTTGCCGATGACACAGTGAAGGTGACGTACAGTTGTTGGTTGTGTCATGTCTCCTCCTTGACGATGATCTGGTTTTCCTGCGGGCTGAACCCCGTCTCCCTCTTCCTCTTATCCTTGCCCTTCCCCGGCCCCGGGGTTCCTGGCTGGTCGTCTGTGGGGCTAGTGGGGTTCGCGTTGTCCTGTGCACTCGGTCCGGGTGCGTCCATGGTGGTACGCAGTTACATTTTTTTCTCTTTTTTTCTCTGCTTTTATGGTGCATTTTCCCGCATGTCGCGTGGGTATCGCAGGCCTGTCACTGGTTATCGCTGGTTTTGTTTCGTGATTTGGGACGTCGCAACTTTTTTCGCGTTGGGGTTTCGCATTTTTTCGGCGTCCCGTTGATTTTAACGCGGGCATTTGTCGCGTTATCGTGAGGCTATCGCATGGTGCCGCCTCGTTGTGAATGCTGCGTTAACACAGTGTTATTTTACTGCGATGGACTGCGATGTGAGAAGTTGCGGTAAGCGATTTTGGCGATAGTTAACACGCGTTCTTGAGAATATCCCCCATTGAGTTTTTTCCGGACAAAATTCATCGTTAGCGTGAATGGTGGAAGTGATATCTCTTTATCAAATGTACGTGTAAGCAGCCTGTTCATAAAGGTCCAGAGTCTAGCGCCTAGAAGAGAAGCATCCTCCGAAAAATGCCGTTTATTTCTCCTGTCACGATGACAGGCACAGCCTTTGAGGCTGTCTCACTCCAAGACAGGCCTAGCGTTTGACGCTGTCTGCTCTGGCTACATGTCAGCAACAGTGCCTTCCTGATTACCGTTTTACCAAATGCACCCTTTAATTAAATAATATCTGCTGGTGACTACAAATAGGGCATATTTTAACAATGCCTGCCCGGAGGGGAATGCAGCTATTAGCAACACTTTCGTTTTGTTTTAATTATTACAAGCTGTTTTTAGTAAGCTTTTACAGTGCTGGGGGATTCAGAGAAAAGTAGCATTACATGATTGTGCTGTGCAGGTGAATATGTAATGGCCATGTTCTTGAAGAGTGCACTTACGAGTTTTTGAAGGTAAAATCTGGTCGATGTTGCAGGATTGCTTAATTCTTCTAAGCCAAACTACTTACAATCTATTTCTGAGAGAGGGCAAAAGATGGTTTGGCCAAAGGCCACATTGTTCACTGGTCACAGCCCAGCATCCGCCTGAAAAAAGAAAAACAAATTGTAATGACAGCTGACTTTCAAAAATAAATTTATAGTTCCTAAATGCTGGTGGTGGATGTTGATAGAAAGTGGATTACAAAGTTTGGAATGGGAAACCCTTAAAAACATAGGGGCATATGTACAAGATTTGGCAATAACTATCGACTAGTTAGCGGCAGTTTTTCTATCGCTGTGTACCGCGGAAAACTATCACCTTGTTAGCGACGTATGTACAAGACGTCGCTACATGGCGATAGCTTCAGGGATCAGCGGTGAAAACTGCTGCTAACATTAACGTGATGGCGATAGGAATTCCGGCGTTAGCGGGCGAAAACCAGCGAAAGGCCCATTAGCGGCAAATAAACGCACGTTAGTCAGCCCAACGTGAGTTTTTTTTGCCTCTAATGGAAAAAACTGCCTATCAGTCGACCTCCAATAGAAATTAGGCAAAAAAAACAATGAAATGCAGAATGGAGCAGCCAGGGCCAAGTGCAGCATACATCAACAACCCCCTCAAGCCACCCAACATCCAGGATGACCAGGATGAGAGCCTGGATGCCTTGCTGGACCTGCGCCTGGAGCCTGGATGCGTCACTGGACCTGCGTCTGGAGCCTGGATGCCTCGCTGGACCTGCGCCTGGAGCCTGGATGCCTCACTGGACCTGCGCCTGGAGCCTGGATGCATTGCTGGACCTGCGTCTGGAGCCTGGATGCCTCGCTGGACCTGCGCCTGGAGCGTGGATGCGTTGCTGGACCTGCGTCTGGAGCCTGGAGTGGGATGCGGAGGAGCTGTGGAGTCGATGAGCCGTGGCGGTAGACATTGAGGTGCGGTGATCGCCCGTACCTGGTGGTGAAGTCTGGTCGGTCGCATGGAGACACGTTGCTGACCTGTGTGAGAAGACCGCCTTGCGCCCCTTGGAGCTTTGAATGGTAGCGGCGCTCCTGCGCACCAACGTATGGAGGTCTGCATCGCATACTACAATCCACCACTACACCGGGGTGCACAGAGAGGATTACCAAAGGTGGGCGGCACCTCTCTGCATCACAGGCCGGAAGAGGTTGCGCTGGCCGGGCGCAGTGGAGGGTGATGCCCCTGAGCTGCGCCAAACTTGTGTTGCGGGAGCGCTGCAAGTTCACGCCTAAGGGGGCCCTACTGCATCAACTGCATCGGGAGGTTCACCAGCGGACTTGACGGCGACTGCTGTACCCACGCTTGTGAAATCCCACCTGGCTGAGGCTCCTGCTGGGTGAGTCACAGATTTGGAGAGAGGTTAGCGGATTGCACCACAGTGTCGATGTCCAGGTAAGGAGAAGGTGGGACACGTAGCGAAGGAGGCCAGGGGGTCGAGTCGCCCAGGCCTAGCATCAGTAGATGATGCACCCCCAGTGTCGGCTCATCCACTATGGTGGAAGAGCGTCGCCCCACTGCTTCCAAGCAGTGCAAGAAGAGGAACAATCATCACATGATGATAACTTCCTGATGTTTAGGTGCCATGTTTCCGTTGCGGGCTGGAGGGTGGGTATGGCTGCGCCACTCACGGAGCAGGGCAGGGGCGGAGTGGCATGCCCACTCAAGTGGGCAGTGACTGTTTGGTCGGCCAGCTCAGGCAGTCATGCGCACTGTCCTGTTCGCAATGCAGGCTGCATTACAGCCTGCATGGAGAACATGCCCACACCTCCAGCCCCTGGCTGAACGCCTCGTCCCGGCACCAATGACCAATCCCAACACCGCATTGCAGCGTTGTGATTGGCTTAGGGGAGGGAGCCTGGCTGTCTACTTCCTGTTCCTGGAAGCAGACTCAGGAGAGTAGGAGCAACGAAGACACGGGACCCGGCCTCAAGGTAAGATTTCTCTCATGTAAATATTTACAACACCCGCTCACACACACACCCCGCGTCCACGTCCCATCCAGTGTTCTTACCAGCGTTTCCCACCTCCCAGCTGTCCAGTCCCCCCCGCAGCACTTCTCAATGGTGGCCGCCGTGCGGCCATGCACAGCGGCGTACCACTGGTGTGCCAAAGGTATATATGGAGTTATGAAGCATACCATTATATCACATTCCATTGCAATGCATAGTAATACTAGGCATATTGCAACAGTAGGGAAGGTGTTGGATTGCGGAGATGTAAACATTACTATTCCCACTTCAGTGAGTGCAACCCTAAAACTGACCCTTGCACCCCAAAGCAAAACCTGAACTCTAAAATTCCTCATTGAGTCCCCAAAACACACCCTAAAAATCACATTTGACCCAAATGCACACCCCAATTTTCATATTTGACCCAAATGCACACCCCAATTTTCATATTTGACCCCAAATGCACACCCCAATTTTCATATTTGACCCCAAATGCACACCCCAAATTTCAAATATTACCCCAAATACACCCCACATTTAATCTCCGACACCCGAAACCCATACCCACCCTAAAAATGTAAAAATACCCCATTACTGACCTCACAATGCATTGTAATGGAATGCGATGTAAAGGCACCTGCATTGTTGGATTTGCGTTGTAAAGGCATTACGATGTAATGCCTGCATTGTAATGGACGCCTCCCATGCCAAAGGCAAGCCATAGGCAAGCCCGTCTGTGTCTGTCTGCCCCTGGACCGCGCTCAGTACCAAGGACCCTTCCTCTCGGACACTCCACCCCTACGGCGCCAGCACCCTCCTCGCCATCAACCCTGGACGCCACATCGCCTGCCAAGACCAACATCTGCGCCGGACAACACCAGACATCGCCATCGCCATCACTGACTGCTACTAAATCACCCGCAAGGACCACCCCGACCGTTCAGGAGGAGGCATTGCCATCACCTACCGACTGACCACGCACTCTAATGACCCAACGGTGACCATCGAACACCTTAACTTCCAGATCAGGACCAACCCCATCCTCTGCCGCACGCTCATCGGCAGGCCCCCCGGGCCACGGACACCCATTCTCAAATACCATTGTAGACCTCATTGCACACCAGGCTCTCCCATCCACCGACGACATCCTACTCGGCGAACTCAAGTTCCACCTGGACAACCCCAGTGACCAGAACACCACACCTTCCTGGGGTAGCTCCCCAACATCAGACTCAAGCAGCTAGTCACTGCAGCAAGCCACATAGCAGGACACATGGTCGAGCACGTCTCCTCTGCCAGCGGGACCTTCAACTACAGCCACACCACCGGACTCTCCTGGACCGACCTTCATTGTATACATCATGTCTTCACCATGCCCACCGTACACAACCGCCATCATCGCCCCACTCGCAGCTGGATCAAGACCACCGAAGTACGTCTTGTCAACTCCCTCAGCACCACCACTCCGCCAACACTTACAGACGATGACACCGCAGCGCGCAACCACCACTGATGGATCTCCAACTGCGCCGACACCCGAGCACCCCTAAAGAACGGCACTGCGTCAGTACCTTACGCCTGCATGATGGCAGGCATAAGGGTGACACAGTGCCACAGGGATAGGCTGGCCCCATGCATTGCTGGAGTTGCATCATGGTTGGGACACGACTGCAGCAATGCGTGACTTTAGCGCAGACCGATACGTTAGGATTCCAGACGTATCTGTCATTACTTGCGTCATGGAGTGCTCTCCAGTGAATACAGCGCAACCATGGTGTCGCAAGAAGGGGGTAGTGAAAAGTGTTGCAACGCTGTCTTGTCGCAGCGCTGCAACACTTTTCATGAGTGAGGCCCAGGAATGCGCACTATCTTATTGATGGTGCGTATTCCTGCCCTGTAGTTTTGTTGCAGGGCAGTGCAGCAACATTGCTTGCAGCGCAGTCCAGCAACAAAACCTGCTGAAATGAGGCCCCAAGTGTTATCTCCATTTTTAAGACCAAGTTAGAGGCAGTTTTTTTGGTCCTCCAAAATTAAAGAATCCCCTTGTAAATATCGCGAAGTGGGGTTAGCGTCCGTTTTTGCACGGGAACGCCTCCCTTGCATGTCATTATCGCTAACATAAGTGGCAATCTTTATAATGGACGTTTTTGCCAGAAAACTGCAGCTAACAGAGGTTTGCGACAGCTTGTACATATGTCCATAAAAATATCGCTGCAAAAACGGCGGAAAAGTGCTGCTAACGCAGCGTTAACTCCTTGTACATATGCCCCATAATGTCCCTTAATTAACACTAAGTTAAGTCTCAACAAAAGTCTCAGAGAAACTCTGCTCAAACCCTGGTAGCTATGGCACAAACTGCAGACAATTCCCAAGAGAAATGCATTTAAAGTTCAAGCAGTACCAACAATCTGAAAGTCAATAACACAACAAAATGCATTTTCCAAACAAATTTAGCTAAAGAGAGAAAAGGTAAAGAGCAAAAAGACACAAAAATCCTTAAAATCTTAGAAGCGGAACAAGAGATATGAATTTTTAAAGCATTAAGGAAAAAACGAGCTAAGAAAAAATGAAGCGCCATTGAACAACACCAGTTTGTGTCTGACCGGGATTGAGGCCCAATTTCAGGCTGACAGTAGTAGAGCACAGGTCAGATGTAATCCCAACCAAAGTTTTTATCTCAGTACTTAGTCACTGAAATGGATATCAAAATCCTTCAGCAGGTCAATGTTCAAGGCTGAGGCCAGTGGAGTTTTTCTTGAAGTTAGATCCCTTGTCATTGAACTCGTGCTGAAGCCATTGGTTTTAAAGTCAGAAGCTCCAAGTGGGTCATAGCTGAATTTTGTAGACACTGGGGTCATTTCGTCACCTGGATTGATTTGCCATCTCCTCCCAGTCCAAAGTTACCTTTGGATTACAAAATCATCCAACAAGGCAAGACTGGAAGCTGTAACTGGGCAGGGCTCCCTGAGGTTACCTGTTCTGTGAGATTCCCTGGAACACCTTATCTAAATTTCTGCAAGGCTAAAAGCTCTGAACAAGATGAGCCTGGTTTTCTTGCCTGCATTCGGTGTGACTTCCCATGGCAAGTCTCAGCATCTTGTCCTGGTCCTCTAGAGGTGGAAAAAAGTCCCACTGTTCTGCAACTGCTGGGAAAGTTACTTCTGGTTACTCCTGAAACTGCTGGAAAAGTTGCTTGTGGTTAACACTAGGTCCACAGTGCAGGCTTCTAGGTACTCCATCTCTGTCCAGTGATGACTCCTGCTGGGTCCAGTCCTTTGTGGTGAGATGGTCCTTCTGCTTTTTGTGTCCAACATTTGATCATCCACCTGACTTTTGGAGAGCAGTTTCTGTGTCTGGGTGCCAGGCAGCAGGTGAGACCCTTTTTTTTTTTGCAGGGCATACTTCAAGTATAGCCTTCTCAGGTCAAAGAATATTCTGAGGAGGTTGTATGCAGGTGCCAGTCTTATCCTGTGTGTTAGCCAGTTATCATAATTTTTTTTATACTCAGGCCTCACAACTTTGCTACCCTATGTCCACCTTATTTGCAGCACTTCCTCTTTATCTTACTGTAGACAGAAAAATAGTAGTAGTCAGAAGCCTTAAATTCAAGACGGCTGACCTGTTTTTCCCTAAGGAGGAGCTCCAGATAGGAGCTTAGCCACTCCCATATTTAGATGAGATCACCTCCCCTCTGTCAGGGTCCAAATTGGTTTTCCTTCCTGCTAGGGTTGGAGCCAAAGGGACTAGGAGGAGCTGGGAATGAATGGAAGTAGATCCTTGCAGCCTCATTTGAGATGAACAAATCAAAACTGTTAGGTTGTCCTTTGTTCTGCCAGCTGTTTTAAAAAATATATTTTTATTGTTGCAAGAGTTCACACCAAGCAACAATTCATCTTGAAATATAAAGAAAATCAGTTTTTATCACAGATTACAATAAAGGAAAAGAACTATATGCATTCAGTTTTTAACATTAACGCGGTAAAGAGCAACAGAGACTGAAACAAATATTGCAAATTATCCCAATATTAGCAGCAACTTATTCTGATTTAACAAAAAGAAGTACAATATTGCACATTGTCTTGAATATTAGCAGAAAAAACCCAAAAGCCCTACCTATACCAATTCACTCCATAAACTCTGAAATATATTGTACCTACTGGACCTTAGTACATAGCATCATTCTAGTCCCTTAATTTTTAGACTGCCAATGTTGAAAAGTGGGGGTAACTTCTGAGCGCCAATTTTGCAGAATGATAGACCTTTCTATGAGAGTAATTAAAAAAAGTTGTTTCTTCTGCAGCAATTTCATGTTGGCCTCGGATAAGTAGCCAAATACTGCTGTCTGTATATCACTTAAAAAACGAATCTCTAATGTACGAACACAGTATTTCTGTAGATCAGCCCAAAACTGCTTTATTTTCAAACAATTCCAGATAATGTGTGTCTAGTACCCCCGCCCTCCATTGAACACCTAAAACAGCTAGCTGTTATCTGAGGACTACTTTTATTCAGGAAAACCAGTGTTCTATAAATCAGCCATTTCGTATAATATTGCATATGGCGAAAATTCACCCCCTTTAATAAGGAAAAGTTAAATAAATTAATCTTATTCCAAGTCTTTGCTGAGATCCAAAGGCCCTCCTTAGACTGCCATTTATCACGAGCTTTCATAAATACATCGGCTCCCTTATTTTCTCTAAAAATGGCTACCCAATAGCTATTAGATCAGCATGTTTTAGTCTCAATGAAATCTTCGACTAATCTAAACTTGCCATAATTCTTCTGGGATCTAATTCTGTTAGAAAGTGTCTTACATGAATAAATGATGATTAAATCAACATTTTAGAGTGTCTAATGATGGGTTCAACTTCGGTCCAACCCAGTGGCGGCTCGCTCAGGTAACGCTGTGGGGCAGCGGGTGGGGGAGGGGCCGGGTGGGGGGTAGTGGAGTACGACATACGACGAGAAAGTGAATGGGAAATAAATAAATAAATAAAACCACTTAACTTGCGCTGGCCGCATCGCCGACTCGGCGCCCCACAGCGTTACCTGTGCGAGCCGCCACTGGTCCAACCCTTCCAAGTGTCAAAATTAAAAAAATCCACAATGTTCCGATAGCCATTACTATTCCGTCTAGACACAGTTTTTTATCTATTAAAGGAAGGTGGCCAATGAAAATATCTGATAAGCGAGTTACACCACTAATGGCTGGTACATCATAATGTTTGAACAATTGCTCCTTTCGTTTTTGGAACCATTGTAAGATCTTATATCTGACCTTTTTGGGTGATTTAGTAAGGCGTAGCAAATCATCTATCTTGTATTCCTGTAAAATGAGATTTATGAAAAAATTATCCATCCATTTTGAAACTTCTTGGGGCTTAAAAAATATTTGCAAACAATGTGTAAAATTCGCAAAGTAGTACTCTTTTAGATTAGGAAGGGCAAGGCCCCCATCTTTCACTGGTCCATATAGATTGCCTAATGCCGATATAGGTGTCTTATTAGACCAAATAAAAATGGAGAACATTCCTGCTATCTCTTTAAAAAAACGTCATCTGAAGGGCACAGGAGATCGCAGCAAATAATAAATTGCACAGAGGTAAAACAAATATACGAATCAGTGCAATGCGCCGCACTATCGAAATTGGTAAGTTGACCCATCTCCAAAAAAGTGCCCTGATCTTACTGTTCAAGAAGTGTAGTTCAGCGCATATAGATCATTAATATTCTCTGTTGTGTTGATTCCTAAATAGCACTTCGGGTTAGAGTTGACGGGAGGGTGAAATTCAGAAGGTAAGTTTCCAGTGTGCAGTTACATAAGAAAATCTCAGTTTTTCAACTATTAATCTTATATCCACCCAAAGCTTGAAAATCTGAAAAACATCAAAAACCCTCTTCTGATTCTCCGGGCTAGGATTTAAAAACAGCAATATCATCAGCGTACAATTTGATTTTAGTTATTCCACTTATCGGAGACTCTATGCTCCTGTATGCTTTCATGTCTACAGCTAAGGGCTATATAAAAAAGGCAAAAAGTATAGGAGAAAGGGGACAGGCCTATCTCATTCCCTATTAACCTTGCAAGAACCAATATCAATAGAGTTTATAATCAAGTGAGCTATTGCACCGTTATACAATCGGGATGTGATCTGTATAAAACCAGAGGGGAAACTAAATTCTTTAAGAATAATAAAAAGACTCTCCCAGCAAACGAGGTCGAAAGCCTTCTCAGCATCTAGCAGCAGTATTTGGGCAGGAACCTGCTGTTGTTTAAAGTAATCTAGAACCTCGACCAGACAATTCGTGTTAGAGAACAGCTGTCGGCCCGAAACAAAACCACATTGGTCCTGGTGGATAATTGTTCCAACAATTTTGCTCATGCGATTTGCAAGCAGTTTCATCACAATCTTTTAATCAACGTTTAGAAGGCTAATCAGCCTATAGGAGTTCATATTTTCCCTGCACTTGTCCTTCATCAAAATCCTATTGCTGTTTGACATAATGGGATTTCACCTCCACCTTTAATATGGTTAGCAAGCTTTAATATCTTAGGATTCAAAACAGGTGCAAATTTCTTCGGCCGGTAAGCCATCTTCAACACAGGCCTTCCCCTTGGCCAATGATTTAATAACCTCCTCTACTGGTCTCCCGAAAACTGTCTTAATTAGAGCCAATCTTTCCAGGGACAGTGAAAATATGGAAAGCGGCACTATTCCAATTGGCTCCGACCCCTTCCCCCTGTACAGAAGAGTCAATGGCACTTTTGACAGCTGATGAGCTAATGGCCTCGCCTACTTGGGGACACATGATAGAAGGAGACCGACAAGAACTGGGTCCAGACAAGTGTACCCAAGGTGCTTTAATGTTAGATGCTCATGAATCAGGACTTCATAAGTCAGGACCCTCACAAGGAAATTGATACAAACATGACTGCAATAAGCGAGGAGGGTAGAATAAGAGAATATCCCATCTTCTCACAATCATCAAGACCCGCCGAAAGGTGAATTCAGCTGGAGGAGAGTCACATAGCTGATTCCTTGCAAATAAATGAACAACACTGCCAGGAAGAAATCTGGGATGAAGCCTCTCATTCTGCTCTAATGCTCCCGAGCCTTAACCTGAAGGTAACCAGTACACATAAAATGCTAATGCCTGGGGGCGAATTGGAGCAAGAACAAGTACCAGGCCAAGTGTCAGCCAAGATAGAAGCCAATACTCCTAGCTGATCCAACGAGCTAAAATTCATGCAGATTTACTAAAAAAGTATCCTCAATGACATAAGAGAAATGAAGTGGGTTCAGAGGGAAGAAATTGCTACACTGGGTCTGCGACTTACGAAAATTGAAGAGGCCTTAACTCAGCTTCCTGGAGACTTCAGGAGGCAGAATAGAGAATCTCTACACTGGAAGATGAGACAAAAATGCATAAAACTGACTTAACAACAGCTCAGAAAGAAATCTGACAGCTGTCAATCAAGATAAAAGATCTTGAAAATCATAGTAGGTGGTCCAATATACACTTCCTGGGGTTCCCTGAGGGTGAGGAGATATCCGGCATCCATTCTGATCCGAAACAGCTGGTGGAAAAGTTGATATGAGCAAACATTCTATCTGGCTTTGATAAAGACCTGACAGTCATGAGGGTGCATTGAGTCCTGGCTCAACGTACCCCCAGCATGAAATTTCTGCAAACCATTCTTAGTGAATTTAAATGATTATAGGAATAAAGAGCAGGTCCTAACAGCCGCCATTAAGCATAAGGAATTCTCTATTGCAGAGAAGGTGAAAATCCACGTATTCTCGGACATGTCAATAACAGTGGCCTGACAAAGAGAAGAGTTTTTTTGAGGCTCGCAAGTCAGTTCAGATCTGGGAGTGCCCAGGCTTCGATATTTCATCAAAGCTGAGAATTCTTTATAAAGGACAGTTTCATACATGTGCAGATGTTAACAAGACTCGCTATATGCTGGTAATTGTTCTTAACTGGGCTGATGCCTCCCATGAAAGAAACAAAGCTTAAGGATAAACATACCGATTCCACGTCAGAATACAATATGTTTTAGGGTGCAGAGTGGAGGTACACCTTTCCGCTCACAGCGGGCTGGTGGGTGCTCTCTTGGCACAAATAGAGGGTGCCAGTAAGCGCTGGGGATTCCCGGGGGCCCAGCGGGCTGTTCTCCCCCAGTAGGGGTAAGGGAGTTTTTGGGAATGGCCTCCAAAGGGTTGATGGGCTTTAAGGAGTTGGGGTTGTTGGGTCACCGCAGTAAGAAAAGGGAAGTGGTCATACTTTGAAAAATGGAAAATACTGTTAACCAATAGAAACAGACATATGCAAGCACTTTCACAAATGAGGGATAATGCAAGGATTGGGCGAGCAGGAGGCTTCCATAGAAGCACGTGGCCACTTTTGTATTGTATTGCATGTTTGATAGAGCCATATGTACTTAAGCACTTTAAATATGGAGCAGTGCAATAAGCTGGTGAGAGATTGTGAAACTTATGTGAATAAGTTTTTTTGTATTGCACTTTTTTACAAGGCACTTTATATTTTTAGGAGAGGGGGTATTTCACCACACTGGCATTGATGGGATGTCTCAGAAATATTTAAGAAAAGAAGGGGAGAGGGAGCACAGTGCACTTTCAAAATGATGCGTTTTAGGGAAGTATATAGAATAAGGGAGAGGGGAAGGCTGGGTTGTGTTTATCTAAATTGCATTAATGGTAATGCTTCAAATCAGAAGAGATTGGCAACATCTGTTTATATTCGCCTGCCTAGAAAAAGATGTCGAATTTTGAGACCACATCCTGACCTGCCTGCCCCTTGTATCCAGCCAGTTATTCAGGATTTTATCCTGTCGCAGTATTATGTTTTCCTGTGGTGCAGTTTTCAATTTGGCAGGGATGAAACCACATTCTGACCACTTGAAAGTGATTTTGTTCAATGCCAGTGGTCTGAATAATAAGCGTAAGGCCAGAGCAATTAGGATTGGCGAAAGGACATTTCCCAGATAACTTGCTTATTCAAGAAACACACTTTTGGGAAAAGCGGGAGCTGAATCATACAATGTTTAAGCAGTGGTCGGGGTATGAATGTATCTCAAGTGCCGAGGCAGCTCATAAGAGAGTCACGATTTATATAAATAGACATCTACAATATCACATTAGCTCTTCCCAAACAGACAAAGAAGGCAGGTGCGCCTTGGTTAGTGGCTTAATTAACAAGGTTAGAATAACTGTTGCTACAATTTACGCTCTGATTTTAGATGTCCCAGTACCATCGGTAGAGCTTTTTCAGACACTTTTAACTATCCCAGGGAAATTGATTTTGGGCGGGGATTTTAATTCTCGCTTAAACCCAGAACTTGACTCCTCATCAAATACCTGCACACAGAACAAGCCCCCAAAAATGGCTGGAGCCGTGTCAGAATATATGAAGATTTTTAATCTTGTTGATGTATGGTGTCAGAAATTTCCAGCTTGGCATGACTATTCTTGTGTCTCAGAAAGGTATAAATCTGAAGCAAGATTAGATTATTTTCTCTCTCCTCATCCGACCTGAGCTTAAGTAGTTATAGTAATGGCACAAATGGATTTTCAGACCACTTCCTGGTCAAGATGGAAGTGACTGGGATTAAATTAGATAGGCATATTGGGAGAGGGACCTTCAGTAAAGTGAAATTGGAAAATAAAGCCTGGTGCTGTGAGATTCAAAATTAGATTTTTAACTGAATACTAATACTGTCAGCGTGGTAAATGTATGGGAAGAGTTTAAAGTGACCATCCGCGCTTGCACAACCTCAAGGATTATGGAAAAAAGGTGTTTTGCACAGCGTTGGGTAGGATTAGAATCTGCTATACATCAGGTTAGAGAGAACTTTTTAAGAATTAGGGGCTACATGTATCAAAATTGTAAATTGCGAATACCTAATTGTGAATTCCTGAGAATCGCAATTAGGTAATCGCAATTTACAATGTATGAAACTCAAAGAGTTTCAAATAGCGATTCCTAGGGGTTTGCAAATCGCTCTACCTCATTAATATTAATGAGGTAGATCGCAATTTGCGACCCCCTAGGAATCGCAAAAATCACGGCGATGGTGGCCTGCTGAGCTCAGCAGACCACCATGTCCGTGATTGCTTTTAAATAAAGCAATATTTTTTTGGTAAAGCAGCCCGTTTTCCGTTGCCTGCTCTTAAAAAATGCTGTAACAAACATTCACAAAGGGGAAGGGGGGTCCCTTGGGGACCCCTTCCCCTTTCCTAGTGAAAGTAGATGATAAATTGCGAATGTTTTGCAACCGCATTTCGGTCACAAAACATTCCTACATACCGATGCGATGGGGTATTAGGAAGGGACGCCCTAAACACGCCCCTTCCTAATAGCGAATCGCAAACCCATTTTGCGATTCGGTAACATGTTACCAAATCGCAAAATAGGGTTTGCTGCATATGAAAAGCATTTTTTGCGTTCACAAACGGCCCGTTTGCGAAGGCAAAAATGCTTGATGCATGTGCCCCGGGATCCCATACAAATAAATTGGAGCTTAGGAAAGCTAAACTGCTAATGCAGGTTCATTATTACGAGCAAGGGTATATTTCTAATAATTCATTTCTTCAAAAGATATACGAAGAAAGCGAGTATGCAGGAAAATTCTTAGCTTGGCAGGCTTGCAAGCGCCAGGCTCAGAATAATATTACGTCAATTTACGATGCAACAACAAAGACCCAGATTACAGACCCCAATCAAATCCAGGAACATATTTTAAAACATTGTGAGCAGGTATACAGTGTGAAGTAAATGGTAGCTATCACTCAACTCAGACGCTTCCGAAGCCAAATATCCATTCCAAAGCAAAAACAGAGACAATCACAGGCTCTGATGTTCTGCCAACTGTTGTGAATCCATCCCAGAAGGCTAATCCCTATTAAGTGGCCAGTACTGACAACACCCTTGCCTTCCTGGGCCCAGAGGACAAACCACTGTCCTCCTACAGGCACAGCTGTTACATCCAGCCAGAAATGTGTAATGGCCTCTAGAGGTGTAATGATTAGCAGAATTATTTTAAGCCAGCTCTGCCTCAGGCACCCAAAATACATTTTATTTAAGGCTCCCTGTTTTCCGTTTTTACTGATGTTTACAGATAAATACAGACAGAAAACATTCATTTTCTTGTCTGTATTTATTTTAAAATGTGGATAAAAACAGAAATTGGGTTGCTTTTTGAGTAATTCTAAATACTGTCTGCCATGACTGCCAGGCTAATAGATGTGTGGATTGATTGATAAGGGAGTTAAAAAAGAAAGGAATTTTAGTAAAGTAACAGCAGAACATATGCACAAGGTTGATACTGAAATTTGCATATTTTCATGTAAGTGCACTGATTTATCTTTTGCGGGTGTTCACAGCACTGAAACATGGCAGACATTCAAGTAGGAGCGCATATTTATCGGTTAAATAAATGTGGAAATATACTCATTTCAGCTTAAATTTTCTACAAAACCCAAAATAAATATGGATAAATACAGATAAAGTCAGCAAAAAATAAATATGGATAAATACAAACGGAAATGTCAAAACAATAAATACCATAAAACCGGGAGCCCTAATTATATTAAGTTAATTTTCACCAAAGTTGCTAAAAATCAGTTTCAACCATTAAACCAGATTTTAAAATGTTTTCTAGCATTTTCCCAACTGGAGATGTGAAATAAATATTTTTACCATGGTTAGTTCGGTCTATACAACACCTACCCTAAACTACACAGTGAAAGCAGCTTTAGACCTTCATTCACTATGAGGACACCTATTTCAGATAAATAGTGTGACGTGTTTTTATATATATTAGGCACCCTGCCTTGTGTGGTTACAGGCAGAACAATGCTAAATTTGCACAATTTGTTTTGTGCATTTACTTGAAATATTGGCAAAATTACATATGATTATGCAAAATGAGAATCCATCATTTAGCTCTATGTTTTAGCGTAAAATTCAACCTCAGATCAATTTTTCGATGCAAGGACACATTTCACGCTATATAAATAGTGCAAAAAATCCCAAAACACCACAAACAAAATCCACTCGCATTCTCCTTCTTCGTGTGCATTCACAGCAAATTTTCACCTTGAATGGTGCATTCATGGTGAATTTTTTCAGCAATTGAAGCGTAGTTGTGCGATGTGGTGAAATGGCATACTTTGGTAAATTTCACATAGCGAGAACAATGAAAAATTCCAAGGGTTATGCAAATTATGCTGGCATCATTTTAATTTTGTCTAGACCTACTTACAAGGCACACCTTGTGTGGTTCCCAACATTTTGCCTTCAAAACTCCTATTTTGCTGACTTGGTTTTTGCTGGCCTTGGGATTCTGTGCACCTTACCACTGCTAATCAGTGCTAAAGTGCTTGTGCTCTCTCCCTCAAACATGGTAGAATTGGCTTACACCTAATTGGCACTTTTCATTTACTTATAAGTCCCTTTATAGGGGGTGCTATATGTACTCAGGGCCTTCAAATAAAACACTACTAGTGGATCTGGCCCACTAATTGTGCCACCCACTTAAGTACCCCTTTTAAAACATGCCTCAGGCCTGCCAATGCAGCCTGTGTGCAGTTTTAAACTGACATTTTGATCTGGCAAAATAAACCTTTTAACCATGTCTAAACCTTCCTTTTTAATACATATCGTTCAGCCCTAGGATAGGCCCTAAACAGCCCTTAGTGCAGGTTGCATAGTTTATTTAAAATGTTCGACATGTACTTTTATGTTTCACATGTCCTGGTACTGAAAAACTCCTAAATTCATTCTTCATTACTGTGAGGCCTACCTCTCCCATCGGATAACATAGGGTTACCTTATTGCATTTAATAAGTGATACCTTTTGTTTGGGAACAGGTAGTATTGGAAAGTGGGTTATTAGTAGGGGCAAATTTACATCTGCCACTAGCAATAAGACCACTAACACTCTATAGGGCTCAGAATAGGCCTTAGAGAATTATTCCCATGCTCAACCCTTGGTAGCTTGGCTGCGAGCTGGCAGGCTTAACTTCAAATACAGGCATGTAAAGCATTTAAAAACACCAATTCAGTAAATAATTAATACACAATGCATAATAAAAATCCAACACCAATTTATAAAATTAGGAAATATTTTTATCTTTAAAATGACACCAAAACGACAAAAATCCAATGTAGGTAACAGGAGATATGAATTTTCAAAGATTTAGCATTATATAGCACTTAGAAACCTATAGCACCATATTGGGATATCTGGTCGAGATAGACCGGCTCAAAGTCAAAGTTTCAGGCCGACCGTGCTGGAGACCTGAGCGGTTACCCCGCGCGGTAGGTCCCGGTCACAGTTTTTACCTTCGGACTTAGAAACTTTTCTGGAGCTTTTTCTCGCGTGGTCCCTCGATGCTCTTCACCAGGCCGGATTCGGTGAGGGTTCGCCGGCCTCTGATTTTGCCTACTCCCGGTCAAACTCTGGAAGTCGGACCTACGGAGCTTTTCAGCGGGACGAACCTGGACGGCAGGCCGGCTCGCGGTTGAAGGCAGGCGGCTTGGCTGACCAGGTTGAGTCGGTCCCCTTATGGAGCTTTTTCCCAAAGTTGCTCCAAAGTTCTCCAAAGTTCTGGAACTACTTCCTGAAGTTCCCCATAGTGTCTCAAACTCACTCCAAGGGTCTGGAAGCTCCAAGATGGTCCTTGAAAGTTAAGGACTTCAGTTCCCACAATCCACTTGGACAAAACCCTTACAAATCCACTGGTAGTTCTCCAGGTTGAGGATCCTTGGTGGTGATGTTCCAGGTGAGCTCTGTTAACCTGTAGCTTGCAGGGAGTCCACTCTTTAGTTCTTTTAGAGCAAGGTAGTCCACAGGGCTATAGTTCCAGATGGTGCAGTCTTCAGAGGGCAGGCCTTAGAAATTGCACATCAAACTTCTCAGCATGGCACCACGTCTTGCTTTCTTAAGTTTCAAGCAGCAGATCTGAGAGGCTCTGCCCCTCTCAGATACTTATTCCAAGTTCTCTGGGTCAAGCAGGAGGTCACTCCTGACCAATTGGGGCAGAGTAACTCCCCAAGGTTATGACCACATCCTGTAGAGTGTGGCATTATTTTGTCCCAGAGTGCACCAAATCCTCCAAATTCATAATGGCTGATTTTCCAGCAGGGAGTTAAGAGCTGGCTAAACACACCCCTAGGATGGCTAATTTCCATAGACTCTCCCCCTTGCATCTGCTCATTCCTTCCTTAATCCTAGCTCTGGCTTGGGGTCAAAAGAGTAGAGTGGTAACTGACACTGAGGCCTTCCCCTTTCCTTTGAAGACCATGGTTTACGAATCCTCCCCCTGCTCTGGCATTCAATCAATCAATCAATCATGTCACTTATAAAGCGCACTACATACCCGCGAGGGTCTCAAGGCGCTGGGGGAAGAGGGGGGTGGTGCTGCTACTGATCGAAGAGCCAGGTCTTGAGGAGTCTTCTGAAGGCCAGTAGGTCTTGGGTCTGCCGAAGGTTGGTGGGGAGGGTGTTCCAGGTCTTGGCGGCAAGGTGGGAGAAGGATCTGCCGCCGGCGGTCATTTTCCGGATGCGGGGGACTGTGGCGAGGGCGAGGCTGGTGGAGCGGAGCTGGCGGGTGGGGGTGTAGAAGCTGAGTCGTCTGTTGAGGTAGGCTGGTCCGGAGTTGTGGAGTGCTTTGTGTGCGTGGGTGAGGAGCTTGAAGGTTATCCTCTTGTTGACAGGGAGCCAGTGCAGGTCTCTCAGGTGGGGTGTGATGTGGCTGCGTCGGAGGATGTCGAGGATAAGACGTGCAGAGGCGTTCTGGATGCGTTGCAGCCGTCTCAGGAGCTTAGCCGTCGTTCCTGCGTAGAGGGCGTTTCCGTAGTCCAGCCTGCTGGTGACGAGGGCCTGGGTGACTGTTTTTCTTGTTTCGGTGGGGATCCACTTGAAGATCCTGCGTAGCATTCGGAGGGTGTTGAAGCAGGATGAGGAAACGGCGTTGACCTGCTTAGTCATGGAGAGGGTGGGGTCGAGGATGACCCCTAGGTTGCGTGCGTGGTCGGTGGGTGTCGGGGCTGTTCCCAGTGATGTTGGCCACCAGGAGTCGTCCCATGCTGAAGGGTTGGAACCAAGGATGAGGACCTCCGTCTTGTCCGAGTTCAGCTTCAGGCGGCTGGTACTCATCCATTCGGCGATGGCCTTCATTCCTTCGTGGCGGTGGGCTTTGGCGGTGTGAGGGTCTTTGGTGAGGGAGAGGATCAGCTGGGTGTCGTCGGGCGTAGGAGATGATGTTGAGGTTGTGCTGTCGGGCGACGTGGGCGAGGGGTGCCATGTAGATGTTGAACAGCGTTGGGCTGAGGGAGGAGCCTTGGGGTACGCCGCAGATGATCTTGGTGGCTTTGGATCGGAAGGGGGCGAGGCGGACGCTTTGTGTTCTGCCGGAGAGGAAGGATGTGGTCCAGTCCAGGGCCTTCTCTTGGATCCCGGCGTCGTGAAGGCGTGTTCGTAGTGTGTGGTGGCAGACCGTGTCGAAGGCGGCTGATAGGTCCAGGAGGATGAGGGCTGCTGTTTCTCCGTTGTCTAGCAGGGTCCTGATGTCATCGGTGGCAGCGATGAGGGCGGTTTCGGTGCTGTGGTTGCCACGGAAGCCGGACTGGGAAGGGTCCAGGATGTTGTTCTCCTTGAGGTAGCGGGTCAGTTGTTTGTTGACGATTTTCTCTGTGACCTTCGCGGGGAACGGGAGCAGAGAGATGGGTCGGAAGTTCTTGAGGTCCTTGGGGTCTGCCCAAGGACCTGCGTAGCAGGACACTGCCCTCCCAGCAGAGCTGGTTAACCCCAGGGGCTCTTTATCACCTCTTCAAAGCAGCCTGGCTAATCCAATCAGGACAGACCACTGGAAGGCTGAATCTGGACCTGCAAACAAGGAAGTCTTATAACTTCTTGTCTGTACATTTTAGGAGAAATTCAACAGCATCATATTGTTGGATTTATCTCTACCATTCTGGGAAGTCTTTGAATGGAAGTTCTATCATTCTCCTATCAGGAGTTTTTAGTTAATAACCTCTTGCCATGTTAACCTATGTGGCATGGGATTTGCAATGGGAAAAATGACTTGGGCCATTTTTACAGCACCAGGCCTTATAAAAACATATTTTACAAGTACTCCGCCTATATCTACAGGACCCCCACCCCATGGACCACTTAGGGGAGACTTTAGGGGTTCTGAATCTGTAGAAATATTGCAGCTCCTCCCTCCACAGTGCTCCTAGCATCAAAGTTGAATTTGGGCAGCACTTTATCCCAATGTGGGGAGTGAAATGTGAAATTTCACTTAACCCAGGGCATATAAAACTCATTTTATAAGGGTCCACCTTATAAATACTTGACCCCCCACCCCTGGGACACCTAGGGGAGACCCTGGGGGTTCCTAATATGCCAAAACATTGTAGGTTATCCATTTTTAAGTGCCCCAAACACCAAAGTAGAGTTTGGGCAAAACTTACTTTTTAGAAGCAGTCCTGCCACCCAGGGCTGCTTTTAAACTGACATCAGGCTTCAGCAGTGCACACATGCAAGTGCAGAAAAAGCTGCTGGCCTCTAAACTGCCATGCCCTATTGTGTACTAGGGACTTATAGGCAGTTTCAATCCCACTGCCCTATTATTTACTAGGGTCTGATAGGGTAGGTCATGCCAATCACAGGGGTACCCCATACCATAGTGTACCCTAGTGTATGTAGGTGTTTTCACTGTATTCTAAATGTGTCTCTTTCAGCATAGCACTGGCCCTGGGCCTGGTTAGGCAGAGCCCAGGGTCAGACAGAGTCAGTTACCACCAGTACCAGTCAGCAAAAAGTTGGGGGGTGCCCAGGGCACAGGATGACTTTGCAACAGGTAGAAATGTCATATTTGGTCTCTAGGGAACTGTAATTTAAAATTCTCTTTGATGGTAAATTGATTTTAAGTTACACTTCTGAAAATTGCACTTTTAGTAAGTTTAATTTTTTTATTTATTTTTTTATTTTATACAAACTTGGTATTTAGTTGCATTGGTTTTCCGAAACTTGATCAATAAACGAGCCGGTGTCGATAATTCACAAGCCCGTGTGATTTATTTAACTTATCTTCATCTTATTCAAAAGAGTGTGTGATACATTTTAATCATGTCATCATAAAGGGCAACCCTTAATTGTGCGGGTTATTTCTCAACAATATGCATAGACCAATTACAAAAACAACACTTATAACTACAAAAAATCATATGTACAAAATTGAACATAAGGTGTACAGACATTTTAATATTTATACCTGTATGACTTGTGTGACCAGTCCCTAACTGGAAACACTAGGTGGAAAATTTTAATTTCTCCAACTGAATGTCTGTTGTCTCCTTCCAGTGTATATAGCCCTGGGAACTCTGATTTAAAGTGTTGTCAACAAAAGAGTACAATTACAGTGAAATCTCTCCTGGAACACACTGCAGATATCTTATCTCAGACGCTGGGGTCAACGTGTTTCAAACCCCGAAGTGGTTGTGGGGTTTTCATCAGGACCTGGCTGATGCATCTGTGGAAAAGCGAGGGCAAGCTGAAGGCCACAGGTATGAACCATGAGTGAACCAACATTCCTTTCATTCTGGTGATGTAGTACCTAAAAATCAAGCAAGGTGTGTGTGTCTGTGTGTGTGAATGTCCTTACATATGTTAAAAAGGGTCCTGCAAGAGCGTGTCATTTTGAGTCCTTTTAAAATTACTAATACACTTCAAAATTGTAAGAGCAAATGGTACGTCTAAAAACAAGTTTAAGTGGGCGTGAATGCACCTTTATACATTAAAGCAAGCACTAGCAAAGCCAATAGGTAAGGCTTTTCTCGAACAGTGAATGTAAAGACACAACATGCAGTAACCCATGTGGACACTCACCCACATAATAGATGCACACACACACAAACCATATACCCATGCTGACATTCAAAGCAAAACACATATAGGGACAGCTAAATATGCACAACTCAACATACACAGAAGAACAAATGGATATAGACCAACAGAAAATCAAGCACATATGCACCCAAATTCCAGCATTAATGCACGCATATTGTCAAAAACTTGCCCATAGTCACACATGCATGCCTAGGGGCACACAAAATCAACTGCAATCACTCAGGCACAAACACCTCCATATTTAAATCCAATAAAAAAACAAGGGGTTTAGTGGGCAAGGTACTCCATTACATGTAGATTTACAAAAAGAGGCCTAGACTTTCGAAACCGCACTTCATCAAAAATGTGGGATATAGTCCAAAGAGGTGGTGCACAGATTAGGGGAAAACAGCCTCCTGGGACCCCATAAGTGGATAAGAAATCCACACACTTATATACACAAGAGATCGACACCCACTGTATAGTGTATTGAGGAAATATAATATGTTCTGATTTAACAAGGTATAGTAAATTGTAACCCTAATATAGACACTATTCAATTAGCTAAGTTTATTTCATGTTTCCCAAGTTCATTAAACTGGCTTCAGACTTGTCATGTGATGAAAATTCTTTATTGATGATAAAAAACATATCCAAATCAACGTAGCCAACGTGTTTCGTCTCTTTCAATGAGACTTCTTCAGGGCTTATCGTTAATCCAGAATTATTCCTCAGAACATCCGTTTGTATTGAAGTATCCAGAGAAATCCTTGGTTGTTAAAGTAGAAGTATTTGTTTCAAGACGACAAAGTACAGTATCAGGTAATTTTACAATATTCTAGCCCATGTCGGCATTAACCAAAACAGTAATTTTCAGTGCATGTACACCTCCTCCGGGTTTAGAGTCAACCAAGGATTTCTCTGGATAATTCAATACAAACGGATGTTCTGAGGAATACTCCATTACATGTGAAATGGAGTATCCAGTCTGACAAACTGACTGTTCATCTGCCCTATTTCGGGTGGAGAGGACCGCTAGCTTTCCATTGAAAGAGCCCCTGGTGGCTTAGTTGACAGAAAGCCTCCTCCAATGGCCTGGTGTAGCCGGGGCTGTCAGTAGAAAGTCATTACACCAATATCCGTATTTGTGGGGGGGGGGGTCATGTGATGTGCTTTTTTTCTGTACATCACCACCAGATTTTACTTGGCCATGCTAGAGAGAAAACAAAAAATGACTCAGCAACACTCATGGTACATCTTCCAGGGTGTGGGGGTCATAATTTTTTGTGAGTTTAATTTTGAAAAACAAATACTTTGTAAAAGTATGGTCATGACCCTCGAAACCGATGATGGTCATACACCAAACATTTTGCACCTAGGCAGGAAGGAGCTGCCATGATGGTGGTTACTGTTAAAGTACAGAGATCACCACTCGGCCAGTAGTGATCTCTAAATTTGGCCATCCATCGCGAAAACTGACATAATGTCTTCCACAAGTCTCACAGACAGAGCAGGCCCTTAGTCCTTCATTTTGACAGGTATAGAAATACAGATGCAGTATTCTCTCATTCAAAAATACTGGTGTCCTAGGTATTGATAAATATGACCTAGATATCTGCTGATGACAGTAAGCGCTCATTGCTTTTAAAACTTTTTACACAGCCTAATTTTTATAGCATTCTTTTTAAAAGTTGGGGAGGCTGAGATGTTGGGATTCTAGACATAACACTCGTTTTCATTATTTGCTCTGTTTTGCACAACTGCACTTGTTTCAGTTTATTCGGTGGGGACTGTGATACATTGTTTTCTACTTGTGAGCAGGTCCTTTTCAAGGCAGATAACAGAGTCTGTTAGAGCTCTGCTTCTGCCCGCTTTAGTTATTGAAGGTGGCAGGGCTATTGTTTCGACCTCCTCCATAAAATAAGGACACAAGTGCCGACCCGGCACCGATTCACCAAAGGCGCACCCAAAGGCAAGCCTGTCTGTGCCCATCCACACCCAAGCAGCGTCCAGTTCCCCCTGTTCCGGTAAGATTGATTGCTTACAACAAAGAAGCCCTCTTAGGCCTGTGACCGCCCAGGTTTTTACAATCCGCCACCTGGACTTTCGAATTAGGCAATTCTCTTTTCTACTCCTCATGTGTCTATTCCCTTTGATTGATCCCTCCCCTAGCCACAAGAGAAGCAAAGACTTTTACTTTGACCCCTCGCCAAATCTTAAACCCATGAGCTCAAAAATAACATCTTAAAAGCATGCTTAATCAACGCAAGATATCTACCTAAACATAAAATTGAGATTTGGAGCATCCAACAGGATAATTGTTAGGTTATTGTTTTTCTTTCAGAAACCTGACTCAGTCTCTGCTCAGGCCCAGACCTCGCCCTTGCTTTTCCCAATGAATACTCTATCTCCAATTTAGAGAGAGTAGGCAAAATGGGGGGTGGGATAGTCATTGTGTACTGGTCTAAGTTTCTCTGCGCCAGTAGGCCCCTATACTTAGCACAAAGCGTGGAGGCCCTTTATTTTACTATCAAAATTTCAGACACCTTTTATTTTTTGGGTGTTCTCATCTATCGTTCCCCTAACCCTAATACTAAGATTAGTGATCTACTCTCCACGGAAATTATGCCCCTTTGTCTTCAACATGATAACTTTATTATGTTAGGAGTTTGCAACCTACACAATGATGATTTTAAGTGTAAAGATGTAAAACAGCTTACTGAAGCCTTGTCGGTCCTTAACTCGAGCAGAAAGTTAAGAGTTCCACTCATAAGGGGGGGCACATGCTCAATGTAATTTTTTCAAACATTCCTTCTCTTGAAGTTGGCTCTACAGTCCCTTTAGCCTGGACTGACCACTTTTTAGTCCCTTTCAGTGTAGAGCTAGCTACCTCTAAGGCCCCTAAACCACTGAAGCCATCGGTCTGCCGCCCGTGGCACTCTATTGATGATGCAGCCTTAAATACGGTATACTCTCATATAGTGATTAACCAAAGCACATACATCGAGTCTGCAGCATCTTCCTTTAATTCGAATATCAAAACTATTGTGGATGATTTCATACCTTTGCGAGTGAGCAAAAATAGAAGGACTTCGACCTCCGTGTCCTGGTACTCTGCCTCTCTTAAAGCTGAAAAATAAAAGTGTAAAGCCCTAGAGAGGAAATGGCAATGCTACTTCTTGGAGGTAGCTAACTTAGGTATAAAAATGCTCTCAAATTGTTCAGAAAAAATATTTTAAAAGATAAAGCTTCATTATTAACTAAATAAATCAACGAGGCAGAAAGCACACTCCGTACAATTTTGAAAATTGTTAGTTCTTTAATAAAACCTCTGGTTCAAAATCAATCAGCACCTGCCTTCCAGGAGTTCATGGATAACGTATTGGGTTGTTTTCCATTATAAGATGTTTAATATTTATTCAAAATGTTCCAACACCACAGACACTGGACTTGTCACCCCTAGACACACATCTCCTACATGCTGAACACTTCAATGTCCTCCTTCGAAAAGATCTCTTTAGAGGTCTCAGAGAGACTGATCTTAAAGGCTCACTCTGGATCGCCACTCTGGATCGCCTGCCTTACATTCTCAAAAGAGCGTCTCTGTCGTTTAATCCACAGATTACCACTCTCTTTAACCTCTCCCTTGAATCTCTCTCATTCCCTACGAGCTGAAAGGAGCATTTGTCCTTCCACTCTTAAAATAACCTAATTTGGACACCTCATGCCCTGCCAGTTACAGACCATTTTCACTTCTTCCTGCTTGTAGGAAGATGTTGGAATCTGCAGTCAATCACCAGGACACAAAGTTCATTGGCACTACGGACGCATTACGGAGGCAGACGCACTACGGAGTACGGGAGGGGCGGAGCAAGCTGTGTGAGCAGTGCGAAGTGAGGCAAGGAGAAACGACCTGCTCAAATCTCCCGCTCCCCCCAGCCCGAGTCCCGTGAACCACAGCCCGATCCTCGCACGTCCCCGCTGGCTCACAGGGACACACCACAGCCAGACTACAGGACTGGCTTAAGGAGTGCGAGGACGAGTGCGGTCGCCGTTAGCTGGCGGCCGCGGAGTAAGAGCCACCGGCGGCCCACGGAGGCGGCCCGACTAGATCGGGTGCAGCCTGTGGACTCGCTGGGCGTGCCCCACTCGATCAGGGCAGGGGACTGGGACATTTTAAATTAGCCTTTTTAAAGAAAAGGCACTGGCCGAAAGGATTTTATGCACGTATTAGGAGTTGGACACGGCATATATTTTTCGGGATTACCAATCATCTAGGACCACGGAGGAGCCAGTAGGAAAGCGGTAAAGGAGGTTGGATAACGGCACGGAAGAGCGGCAACAGAGGGCGTGGCTGCAACGGAGAACAGAAAGGCAGTGGCTGCTGACCGCTCTTGAGTATAAAAAACGAAAACATCATTAGAGAGGAGGGCAAGTACGCTAATACTCCAGTGATTAAAGGGTCAAGGGTCAAGCCTCCGAATGTAGCTGGCGGCACCAGACTTTCAACTACCCTGCCAGTTTTTCGTAGACTGCAGCCCAAAGTGCATGCCCCACTTCCCTACAGAAGCAGCCCGGCTAGAGTTGGGTACAGGTTGCGGGTGTGGATGGTGTGCCCCACTTGAGCCTTGAAGCTTTAGAAAATACGGTGGCTTGGTGTAAGGCACAGCAACTTAAAACAGAATAGGAAAGGCGCCATAACAGCCTCCTCTAGCTCACTCTGGATTGTGAATTAAGGAGGGAGGAGAAGTCGCTAAAGGACAGAGGCCCCCATTTTTCACAGGCTATTTTGAAGCTGCAGACTTAGAGGTTATAAAGGGAAATGCAGCCGAAAGGAAAATCACGCAGGGTTAATAAGGGACTGAAAGATGTCGTACCAAGAAAGTGCAAAAGGGACCAGCATCTTAAGTCAGTAGAGAGTACTATCATCGACCCCCTAGAAGAAAAATCGACATCTAGTAGGCAAGATACTTTGTTACTCCCTGTAGAAGAAGTGAGTGGGACACCCCGGGGCAATCTATAAAAGAATTTGTGGGGAAATATTTCAAAAGGAAACCTGATGCTTGTGATCATCCCTCCACGTCGGGGGGTATTCAAGGAAATGACCGTAAAGAGGGTCCAAAGAACGTAATGAGTGTAACAAATGACTCTATTATCCTTAAATCACTACCAGATTTGGACCAAGTACTGGGAGATGAAGGGGGGATTAATGGAGGGGGGTTGTTTCTATCGGAATCTAGGTTATCATCATCACCTTGATTCTCCCGTAGTGGAATTGATAGTCGCACGGTAGACAGAGAACTTTGCAACAAGCAGCGACTAGGCAGGGAAGGAAGGGAACGGATACCCTCCAGCAAGGCCCTATCTCCCCCGATACCCCACAGTCGTCTTTTGCTCTCGATATGACAGCAACCTCAGCCTCATCATTACTAGAGGAGATGTTTTAAATCAAAAGACCCTCCAGGCAATATTAGAAGCTCTAGTTGAGAACAATGGCCAGGGGAAAACCCATAAAATCCAACTACAGCAGATCGCAGAGGAGTTAAAACAAATTAACAACTATATTCCATCAGGAGGTATATGTGTCATCACGCACTGATGAGGGAGAATCTGCACAGCCCGAAACTCCCCCTACGGTATATATCTCAAAATGCCCAATGCTGGTAATAAAGAGGAGGCAGCACTGGAGAACGAAGAGGTATATATCCGATCATAAGACTAGAAGGAATTCGCAGAAAATGTTGAAAAAGAAAGGGGGCTTAAAACCAAGTTGGAGGAAAGGGCAGGGTGTGGCGGCACCAGAATTAGAGAGACAACAGACAGATGGAACCAGAAGTAAAAAAGGGACCTAGGGGAAATTTAAATAGAAAAGACATAAGAACCCTGAAGGGGATGAACTCCTTGTTCAGAAGTGTGCAATCCCAAGGTCTTGTGGTACAGAGGAAAATGGAAAGAATGGGGTGCAGGGCGGGAGGTGAGCCGCCCGGTATAATAATAAGGGGAGAGCCCTCGTTAGATCAACCCGGGAAAAGAGATTGCCGAAGGCCGGACACAGTACCTACAGATGGGAGGAGTAAAGGGAAGTATAATAACAGAGATAGTCTATGGGTATTTATGGAACCATGGGGGAGAAGGTTAGGGAGAAAACGGCAAAGGAAACTAAAACCCCTAAATCGCTCACACCTGCTACAAATACTGGTTAAATGTCCTACTCTGGGTGAGGTTGCATCTGGTGAGATAAGGCAAATAGGCTTTACAACTAATTTGAAAGGAAATGAGGTGACAAAGGTCCTCTTCTATTCCGAATGTGTAAAGCAGATGATGGTAAGGGCAGAGGGAGAACTGGAAAAGGAGGGGATAAGACTTGTGCATGATGGTGAATTGGGTATAGAAGGGAGTAACCCCCGGAACCTTGAGGCACTCACCTACCATGCAGGACTGCGCCCAGAGCAAATACAGTATGACATACCAGGTGTTCAGCATAGAAGAATTTGTACTGATAGAAGTCACGGAGGGATACAAGTAACTATAGTAAATGCTGTAAAGGGTCCAGTATTGAGCAATCGATTTGAATCACTATCTGACTCATTAATAAGTTGGGGTGATAATATAACTGAAGGGTTGAGCGGCCTGGATTAGGAAGTGGGGTACTCGCACAGCCTACGGATATTGTCGTGGAATATAGGGGGATATAAGAGACAGTTAACCCAAGACACCCTTAGAGAGATGTTGGGCAGTTATGAAATTATGTGCTTCCAGGAGTCTTGGTTGTGCGAGGTACCTGAACCAATAGATGTTTTTTTTATGCTTACCAAAGAGGCAGTGTGTATGAACCTAGGGCACCCTTCAGGGGGGTTGATTACGTTAGTATCATCAAAAATAGCTAACAAAGTAACCAAGCTAAAAGTGAAAAGTCAGTGGCTATTAGCTAGTCAGGTAGAGCTTTATAGTGGCACGCGGGCAAGAAGACAAATAATAGTGATCAATATATACATCCAGCCAGGAGCCATAACAGACTATGAAGAGCAACTGGGATTGCTAGAGGAAGACCTGGAGCTCATCTGTACAACAAAAGCATCACGGTTGATAATGACCCTAGGGGATTTTAATCACAAACTGGACCCCTCCCTTAGCGATAAACTGTTTAAAGACCTATTTACCATGGCACAGGTGCCCCCAGCAATCTTTACTAGAGCAGGTAGTTCTGCACGAGATGAATCTCTAGCAAAGTTTCTTGGATCTATAGGGCTATTCTGTGCCAAAGGACGGGTAGATACCGACTGCCCCGCAAGAAAGTCCTTTCGCATAGGGAATCAGAATTGCCCAATTGATTATGCCTTTATAAATGCTTGGCATTTTACGGAAGTAGAAGGGTTTGAGGTGCTGCAGAGTGAAGGCAGTGACCACTGGCCCTTACGACTATTACTCAGGATAGAACAAGGGTCGAAAAGAGATAGAGTGGTCCCTTTACAGATAGAACATCCTCGACGCATAACCACCCGTATAACCGAGGACAGTCTGAAATTGGTCAATGACCTGATGATTGATTATACGTCTCTCGGTAATCTAGAGAAAAGAGAGAAAGTCCTAGCATGGTACGACTGGGTGATTGTGCAGGTGGTAAATTGTTTAAGGACACACGTAAAAACAGGGCCCGCATCCAAGCAAAGAGGCCATGTGAAGGGGGGGAAAAGAAATGGTTGGTTTAATGATGAGTGTAGGAGCCTAAAATTGAGGGCACGAAAATGGGAAAGACAGTTCAGAAAAAGACAGGATAAGGAAACAATGGAGAGTCTCCGTTTGGCAAAACTTGCGTATAAAAATAAGCTGAAGGAAAGGAAAATAGAATATATGTCCAAAAATTGGCAAACAATGTTAGAAGTGATAGGCACAAATAATATAAGATTATTCTGGCGATTGGTAAAAGAGGGAAACGTGCAAGGGGAAATGCGGTGTTTAGTGGGAGAAGATGATTGGGTTAACTACTTGAGTAACTTGTATAATAGTAAGAGGGTAGACAAGACCTTGGAAATAAGGTCCAAGGATGTGTAAGAAATAAAGCCGTATTTCTCTTTTCAAAATATAAAAGAAACCATCCGATCTTTAAAACTAACTAAAGCAGCAGGGCCAGATAACCTACCAGCAATTATACTAAAAAATAACACAGACTGGTGGGCAAGCATTTTAAATGCGACCTTCCAAAATATTTTAACATCCAGAATTTTTCCGGAAAGCTGGAAGGGGGCAATTGTTAGACCAATATATAAAAGGAGGACGCCACACAGCCCCAGAATTATCGCCTTATAAGTCTGCTGGATGTGGGGGAGAAAGTATTTTATAAGATATTGTTAGGCGTATTGAAGACCTGGGTAGAACATTATAACTTGATACCGATAGAGCAAGGTGAGTTCAAAGAGGGCCATTCAACAATAGACCATTGCCTTAGTTTATGGGCAATGGCAAAAAAGGCAATTGAATTGCAAGGTAGTCTGTTCTGCTGTTTTGTCGATTTCCGAGCCGCCTTCGATTTGGTAGATGGTAGTCTATTGTAGAATATGTTGGTGAAGCTTGGAATCAATAAAACAGTAGTCTCACTAATTCAGGAAATGCATTCACTGAACTGGGCCAGGGTAATTTTGGATACCCTTGGGGCGCTATCCAAGAAAATTCAGATAAAGAATGGATTGCGCCAGGATTGTGTCTTGCCCCACTGTTAATCTCTTTGTTACTTTCCGACCTACCAAACACATTAAGTAAGGCTGGTGGGTTAAGCCCTAAGATGGGGGGGGACTCATATATCATGTCTGCTATACGCTGACGATCTAGTGATAACAGACATGACAGAGCTGGGTTTGCAAAAAAAAATTGACACTTTTTACGATTATTGTTTAAATAAATGCCTTAGGGTCAATTTAGGAAATACTAAAATAATGGTGCTGGGGAAAAGAAAGGGTTCTTTTTACTGGCAACTGGGAGAGGTCAGAGTTGAAGTGGTGGACAAATATAAATACTTGGGTATGTGGTTCGACAGCAAGGTAAATTGGAGGGACCCCATACAGTCACTAAAATCAAAGGCTCTTTCCTCAGTATGGGGCCTTAAACAATTTAAGCAGAAGTATGGAGGCCCTTCTGCGGCCAATTCTATCAGCTTTCAATGCAATGGTCCGCCCACAATTCCAATATGGAGTAGAGGTTCTATTTTTAGGTGGTAAATTGGATTGGAATTTAGAGGAGGGTAAATGTGTGAAACAGCTCCTTGCTCTCCCACTATCAACTATGATCCAGGTGGTGAGAGTAGAATGTCAACTTACAGTCTGGAATTTTCAGGGAATGCAAGCTACATTGAACTTCTGGCAGAGACTGAACAGAGAAGGGACCCCCAAAATATCAAACCTTTGTAAAAGAGAAATAGAGGAAAGCGAACTTAATTGGGCATCCCAGGTTAGACATAAGTTAGATAAATTGTGTGCTAAACTTTCTTTAGAACCAGAACAATGGAAACTAGGGCAGCAGATTCCCAAACAGGTGCCACGTGCTATTATCGACACAAAGGCTCGAGAAGAAGATTTATGTTACCTGGGGAGAAAATCGTCCACCCAGTTCTTGGTAAATGGGTGGACTAATGATCATATGTTCCCCTATATCGAGATTATGCCTAATCCTAAGCTTAGAAATGAGTTTTTGAAATTTAGAGTTGGCCTGAACCCATGTAATGCAGACAGGAAGATAAAAACTGTAATGACAAATAAACAGGGTCTGTGTACATGTGGACTACAAGTAAAATGCAGTGGCCCACATATTTTGCTGGACTGTTTGCGGTTTCTAGAAGAACGGAAGGAATTTATAAAACCTCTTTTTATTACCTATAAAATTGATAATAGGGATCAAGCTCTTAGCTTGTTGATAAATGCGAGATTTTTAAATGTGGCATGTGCAATAGGAAGATTTTTAATTGCAATACAGGAGTCGTTGAATGAATTGGTAATATAATCTAAAATGGGCTATGGGGCAGAAATGTGACTTTATCTACCCTTTGAGGACATTTTGGAGCTCTGGAAGCCCTAATGCCTGCTGAAATGTATATTTAATGTATATGTGACTCTTCCCTTATTTGGTCATGAATTAAGAGCTATTCTATAGAGTGGTACTGCTCCCACCTTATGTTTTAACATGTTTCTATTGTGCTTATATAGTTTTTATGGCTGCACTTTTTGTACTATTCGTATTTTTAATTGTACGCTGTATTGTGGTACTTTTTATGACTATATTAGCCGAATAAAAATATATTGACACACACACAAAGTTCATTGAGGCGAATAATGTGCTATATCAATCGCAATCTGGATTTTGATCCAGATTTAGCACAGAGATGGCACTCCTAGAGGTGACTGAGTTTATCAAAACCCACCTTGATTTGGGCACCAATACCATTCTGTTAGACTTATCAGCGACCTTCGGCACAGTGTTGCATGCCATTCTCCTGCAAACACTGGAAAAAGTAAGAATTGTCGGTACTGTGTGCAAATGGATCAAATCCTTTCTCTCCAACAGCAAACAAGCTGTCTTTCTCCCCCCATTTACATCGGGCTTTCATGAAGTCATCTGTGGTGTTCCACATGGTTCGGCCTTAAGCCCATGCCTTTTCAATATCTATCTGGCTCTCCTTGCAGCCATTGTTCAGAAATGGGTTTTTAATGTGCTGTCTTCCGCCGATGACACCCAGCTGATGTTTATCTTTAAAAACCTTGAAGCCTCGGTCTCAGCCAACTTTCAGGGTTATCTAGCTGCAGTTGCAGGTTGGATGGATAACTGCTGCCTTTGCTTAAACTACGATAAATCCAAAATCCTGATCTTTGGATCTCCATTCATACCGGATCTCCATTCACCTGTGGCCTTGTGAAATGGGATTCCCCCCTGTTTGTACTATTGCAAAACACTTGGGGGCCAAGCTGGACAGTGCCTTGTCTTTTAAGCCTTTTGTTAATACCATCACAGGACTCTGTTTCTCCTTTCTGAATACTTTCTGAAAGACTCTCAAATTCTTGCCAGAACACACCAGACAGATTATTGCTCATGCATTAATCACGTCCAGACTTCATTGCGCCGTTGTGCTGCTCCTGGGATCTCCTCAAGCATTGTTGAACAGACTACAATGAGTCCAGAAAGCGGCATCCAGACTAGGATTGAATATTCCTAAAATGCAATCTATTTGTGTTGGCTTTAAAAAGCCTCCACTGGCTTCCCATCAAGAAAAGAATAGAATTAAAAGCCCTGACATTATCATTCAGGGCCACTCAATTGAAAGGCCTGGTGTATATTTGTGACACAATCAAAAGATACTGGGGCTTATTTACAAGGCCCTTGCGCCACTTTTGCGTCATTTTTAACATGGGAGAAGTGACGCAAACGTGGCGCAAGGGGCTTGTAAATCTGCCCTACTGTGCCTACAGAGCTTTACGCTCAGCCAACCACAACCTGCTCTGCATTCCCGAGATTAAAAATACCAGTGCTGGTGGGCGTTCCTTCTCTTTCTTGACCCTGAACCTTTTACCAGACCACAATCGAGGTGCCACATCAAATTATTAATTCAAGGATCTTTTAAAGATCCACCTCTTTAGAGAGGCTCTCCTTTGTCCACATTTTTTACTTCATCTTACTCTCACCTAGCACCGGGACGCTCTTTTTGGAGCAGCTGTTTTGCATTCATTCCTGTAATTCTGGAATATGTGAACACTAGGCCCAAGCAAAATGTCTGTTACATAGGCATGATCTAAAGTGATTTTGATAATTTTATGTTACGTTGTAGTCCCAAAATTATGCTATTATACATCGTTGCATAATTACGTGCGATTTGTGGCAAAAGTTTACTGCACGGGAACAGCGCAAATCACCAGAATTCAAGTGGCTGCTGTTTGCAGCACTTGTGTTTTTTGCACTATTTTTTGTTAGTACAAAATGCGTCCTCGTTTCCAAAACGGATGAGAGGATGCATTTTGTGGCAAAACATAGCACCCAATGCTGATATGGTTTTTCAGGTAATTTCCCATAATTGTTCCAAAATTTTGCATAATCAAACAGATGCAAATTATGCAAATTTCGCATACCCCTAGTAATTCCCATTGCATTCTAACATACAGCCTGAAGATACTCAAAGAAAAGTAGGCTCACCACAGGAATCAGTTTTAATTATGAATAGCCATATATCTGTTGCACACTGAATTTTAAGCTACCCACCTGCAGGATCCCTGAGCAGAGACAAGGCTATCTAATTCGGACTGTGAGTCGTGGATTTGCTCACCATGTTGACTACTTGTTGGTAATAAAAAGCAAGAAACTTAGTGTCCTTGATCTTTACTACCCTACAGTGATGTCTGTGCATGCCAAGCACTGACCTTGTTCTCGTCTGAGCTTGGTCTGTCTATAGAGAGTGGCACAGTTCGAGGGGCAAGCAAGGGGATGGGGATGGCTTTAAGGGGAAATGCTGGAGGTTCTGATGCCTGGGTCCTGGTGCTCTGGCTCCTCTGTGCTTTTTGTGTCTGAGGGTTTGTTAGTAGCGGTTCTCTGATATCACACAGCCCAAGCCTTGGACCCAGAAAACAGCAGCTCAACCATGTTGAAATGAAAGCCAATATCTTTGGTTTGGTCCTTAGAGTCTCTATACTGAAGGGAGAATTGTTGGGTTTGCAAGCTCCTAAAATGGCCGCTGCCTAGAAAACATACCTTCTAACAGCTTGAACTACTGTTTACGAACTTCATGTTTGCCAGTTGTGCCCAGAGAATCAAGCAGTACGAGTAGACTGAGAATTGCCAGGTCACTTCTTAAGTACAAAAATACCCCTAAAAGCAGTAGCCTCACTGTAAGGAAGAAATGCTCCTCTTGTTTATCACAACTGTGAATAACACTTTCTAAAAGCAAAGGATGATGGGGGCTGACTCAAACAAATCAGTGCCTGACTGTGGCTGACATAACACCCATATTAATGTTGGGTGTGATATTTTGTTGCCCCAGGAATTCAGAGATGCTGCAAAGCTGTGCTTCATTTTCACTGGTGAGGTGTCGCAACCAATGTTGCTGTAAGTGGAGGTACCAACCCAATAACAGAATAAATACAAAGCTATTGAATAACCATTCCCCAAACATCAAGTCAAAACCAACGTAAACAAAACCAAGATAAGCAAATTGTCCAAACTGGTTTCTGAGCCATGGAATTTTCTCAGCCATGCAGTTATGTCATGCAACCTGGATCTGGCTCCTCTGATTAGTTCTACTTGAGTTTCAATACTGCCAATCAATCTACCCCACAGCACATCTGATGGCCTCCAGTTGTCTCCCCTCCACTGATGTGCAAGTCTAGAAGAGGGAAAGGCACAGTGGAGCTGTTTTCACTAGCTGCTGCCACGCCCCAATGTAAATGAGGAAAGCCCTCTCATGATAGTGCTGGTGCAACATGTGCGCTAGTTGAATTATAGAAGGCGACACACTAGCATCTGTGGCCCCTGGCCCCTTCTGTAATACCAATGTACCCCAGGGGCACTCATAGTGGGTGCACGCCCATTGCACCCCCAGGGCACAGTGTGTAATATGGGCCCAGATATCTTACTCTTTATAGACACACTTCAGCACTGCAGATTGAGGCACCACAGCTTTTCAAACAGGAAATATTTCCTGTTGTCAGTGATAGCAGTCCTGAGTCATGAGCAGACAACGTTGAGAAAAAAAAGGATTATGCGACTTATACAATTCCACATTAGCCAAGGCCTTTGGGGAGAGTAGCAAAATATGATTTGTGAGCCAAAATCACCACAAAACAGACCTAACAACTGCATGTGAAAATCCTGGAATGCAGACTTGGCTTTTCTGTGTCATTTTCAGCATGGTACCGGTCTATTTAGCTCTACAAGATGCAACATTTTTTTCAAGCGTGAAATGGATAAAAAATATGACTTCCATTTGGAGGCCATTTTTATACTGCCCCACTTTTTATTGTCAATACTATAATAAAGATCAACTTAAAAATTGTGTCCGAGGTTTATTCTTGTTCTGTTGTAGAAAAAGCAGGCTTTTAGTAAATATGCTGATATCTGATGACTATTCGTAGTTTAGATTCACCTAGGTGCTCATTCCAACTGCTTATTAAATCCTGTTGCAGTAATTTTGCACCCAGAATTCCTGATCCTATGGGTAGTGGTAATTTTTAGATGCAGAAATACCAAAAATTCTTGGATGTCCAATTTGAAATGGGGAATTACAAGGGACAATATTACTACCCAACAGTTTTGCCAGCAATTCCCAAATGTTCTGCAGACATGTTCCACCAGGCTTTTCCTTGAAAATGTGCCCTTAAAAAACATCAGCAAATTCTTCAAGTGGTCATATCTCACATAAAATTGCTGCATTGCTCAGAGTCCTCAATTAGGGAAGAAACTTCCATTTTTTATCAGACCTGGATTTCCAAGTATATCAGAATAATAGAATGTGCTGTACAGAGGTCTACACATTCTTTGGACGGAAACAAGAATGAGGAGTTGAACATTCTGCCAAACCTTTAGACACAAAGGGACCATAGGAAATTTATGTTTTCTGCATAATCACCCTAGATTATTTACTTTTTCCTCGACCCACTACTTTTGTTGACTTTAGAACTCTGTGCACTTTACCTCTGCTATCCAGTATTAAAGTGCCTGTTTTCCCCCTTTAAACATGGTCAAAATTGCATATTACCTAATTAGCAATTGCCATTTTTAACTTGCCTATAAGCCTGTAGTATATGGTACAAAAAGTAGCCAGGCCCTAGAAGTTAAATGCCACTAGCGGACCGCAGGACCTATTGCACCATCCATTACATTGGCAGTGCAAACATATCTTCAGGCCTACCACTGTCATCTAACTGTAACGGTGCAAAACATGTACTGTGACTTGACAAAATAAACCCTTTTTGACAGGTAAAAATCTCAACTTTAAATACTGATAAATCACACTGAAGTAGGCCTTGAAGCTCACAAGGCAGGGTGCACAGTATTTCGTAGGATATGCATACATTTAATGTTAACATGTCCTTAGAGTGACTAGCACCAAAACACTATTGTCACTGTGGCAGGCCTAGCTGTCCTATATAGAAAACTGCAGTACAGATAAAATACAACTACTATATCTCGGGAAATGGACCAGTTAGAAAAATAATTAAACAACTATTTTGAATAGGTATTAAATATCCAATTCAATAGTGAAATCGGATTTTTATTAAATGTTAAAGAAGAGTAACATTTAGAAAGTTACCTTCTCCCTGCCTGAAGTTCCTGGGGACTAATTTGCATTTGCCCTCTAGCTTCTCCCAGCTAGTAATTAGCCTTGAATAGGTGTGACTAGTTTTAACCTGCCTCCCATGAGCAAACAATAGGCTGAACCTGAGTGGGCAGAGATGATTCCTCTGGCCTCAGGACCTTTTACTCCATTGGTCAGGATGCACCCATAAGTAATTCCCACCCACTAGCTAATGTCAGGCACACATGTGGCAGCTCCAGACACCCACTGCTGGACCTGCACGAAAACAGAAGAGGGCTGGACCTGTGTCTATGACCTGAGAAGAGCCCTGAAGGACTGGCTCTCCTCCCTCTTGTACCAAGGACAAAGAAGTGCATTCCAAGGTCATAAAGCTGACCCTCAATTCAGGCTATGGGAATATATCAGGCTATAAGAGACTTTTTCTTGCTGGAAGTACTAGCTGACAAATTACAACTGGACCTGGATTGTACCCTGCTGTTGGCCTCTGCCTGACAAACTGTGAGTCTCTAAGTGCCTCCCCTGAGGTCCTGGGAAGTCTTGATGGAGTGGGACTTAAAAGACTAAATCAGAAGGTAAAATCTTTGATCAGGGTGAACCTGGCTGATGTATCTGACCACGCTCCATTGTGGTCGGCCTCAAATTATGCCTAGGTCCTGGTCTACAGCTACCACTGACTCTCATTAGCGATTGGTGCTTTCTGACACTATTTCTGCTTAAAATTTTAAAGAGCACATATCTCAGGTTCCCATTATTAGTTTTTTGTCATTTTGGTGTCATTGTGTTTATTACATTTTACTATAGTTTTGTAATTTAGTTTAGCATTTTATTATTTTGCATTTTGACTTTATTACTGTTTTGTTACTACATAAATTCTTTACAAATTGCCATAAGTTAAGCCTGCCATTGATATTAGATGGTTGAGCTCAGGTTAATTTAGTGACTTTAAAGGTTTACCCTGACAAGGGTTGCGATTGTTCCTTGAGTTGGGTAGTCAACCACCCCAATTAATAAATCAATTTGTTACAGTGATACCATTTTTTTAACTGTTTTGGCAAATGGTACATTTTAATGCATTATTGGGAAGTAAATTGAATCAAACCTAGCTAGGATTTAAAGTCAATTTTACAGGGTTTTCTGGGAAAGGAGATCATGTCACATAGAATTGCAGGTGAAATGTGCAGAAAAGGGTAACCTTTAACACCCGCTATGGGTTTATTTAGCCTGTGACGGTGGACTCTGTGAAGCCATAGGGATCGCAGATGCTTTCCTCTTCCAGCTCAGTGGACACCAGTAGCGGCTCCTGGTGGGAGTGCTGCCGGGCGGTGATGCGGGGCGGGGGATGGGCAGGGTGGGGGGTAGTAAACTCTGGAATACGGCCCAACAGAGGTAAGTAAACAAATAAATAAATAAAATGAATTTCATTGCGCGCGCTGCATCGCCAAATGTGATGCAGCGCGCGCAATGAATTTCATTTTATTTATTTATTTGTTTACTTACCTCTTTTGGGCCGTATTCCAGAGTTTACTACCCCCCACCCTGCACCTCCCCCCGCCCCACGTCACCGCTCTGCAGCACTCCCACCAGGAGCCGCTACTGGTGGACACCTGTATACTGAATCTAAAGATTCTTGAAGAACCAGCAAGCACATATTTACTCAAAGTACTTCTGTCAACCTAGTGGAAGAACTTTCAGATAAAATGCCAGGAGGATCACCATTACATGCCTACCCTATTGGCATTTGTTTTGTTGCATATGAACAAAGGTCCAATGGAGGGATGGCCCTAACATGCTCTCTGTGCATGGGGGTCATTACTGATTTTTCTTGGAAACAACTGGTTCCCTCACCACTAATAAATGGTGGAGGACTCCTGACCCTGATGGATGTGCGGCCCATTGGGAGTTGGCAACAGGGCCTGGCTTCCGGCCTCTGTCCAGGTCTTGCACATAACCTTGCCACCGCCATCCAACCCACCACAGTGCATGACCTTCAGCTATGCACGGGGGGGTGGCCGCAGGCCTGACCTCCTGACATTCACTGGCCCAACCTTGCATCAGCCATGTGCAGCAATAGTATGGCTGGAGGACTTATTATCTGGCCAGACCCTGTGCCCAACTTCACCATGACTGGTAACCCCACATACCCCCTAGTCTGCACAGCCTTGGGCCGTGAAGAGCAGTGAGTTGGCAGTAGGGCCTGGTCTCTGGCCAAGCCCTTCACCCAACACTTCCAATGCCATCCATTCCCCCACTGCGAATGACCTTCAGCCATGTGCAGCATCAGGCCCTGCAACAAACCCTGCCATATGCGAACAACCCCCACTGGACATGCCAGCAGGTTGGCCACTGAGCCTGACCTCTAGCCTCTTCCTGCGCCCAGCTTCACCACAGGCATACAACTTTTAGTATGCTTATTAATGGACGATACCTTCAACAACGACCTGCAGCCGAAACAGTAAATCTGATTCTGAAACCTCATCAATCTTCTCATCGTGAACAAAGAGACTTGTCATCAGTGAACATTACAGCAGTTCCTATACCGGATGGTATAGTCTGGGACAAGGTTGATTTCGATATATTCGGTCCTACTGAACTTTTAAAAATTTCTCATGTATTTAAAATTTCATTGAGTGATATCATTACCTCCAGTACATTTTCTGATGATTGGGACTCTGAAACTGTTAATGATATGTTGTCTGATTTAGAGAGAACTGCTGCATTTTCGAACACTGAAATGTTAGAAGGTACTTCAGAAGGTACTTTGTACTGTTACCAACATTATGGTCATTATTTCTTGCACAAATCTATATCACCTAGAAATGTTTTTGAGTACCACCAGTGGGAACATTGCCCTACACCACCAAAAGGTAGTTTGCATACATTTGCACAGAAGTTTTCATATTTTTCAGGGTTTAACACCACTGACCCGACCTCGTATTATTACAAGGTTGCACCGACATCAGCACTGAAAATTATGTTGACAAACACCAAACAAATATACTCTGCTTCCTTTATCACCCAATTGTCTGAACAGGGTTTTGACCTATGGAAGGACACCATAGACTTAAAATCAGTCTGGGGTTGTAGAGACTGGCAAGTCCAGGGAACAGAGGCGCTATTTAGAGCATGCCTCATTCCACAGCAGATGATATTCCTAAAGGACACTGTGCAACAGACATCCTGTCCTGGACTAGCCAAGAACAAGGACCTGAACACACCTCGGTTTCCAACACCATCACAGATGGAGGAGTGGCAAAATTCAACTTCACAAGAAGGGGCAACAGTGGATGACATTTTACAGTACAATAGATCAGACCCTAATTGGAAGAAATGGGTGGTTTGGCCCTTAGACAAGAACACATGTCAGAAAAGATTCTGGGGTATAACAGAAGGGTTCAGTATCGATAGGCCAGACCCACGCTATGTACAAAGAGAACACCCAGGGGTAGTGACATCCTACAGTGTTGGGAAGTTGTGCCTTGATTGGCTAGAGACCTCAACACTCACAGAAGTGAAACAACACTTATCCTTACTCACACATGACATGGATCTTAGGGATTTTTTGTTAGGTCCCAGGAAATCACGTCAGAAACGTTTCATATATGCTGGAATTTATGCTGCCTACAATGAAAATTGGAAAATATCCCAACAAGAGGCCGCAGAGAGAATACGGGAAATAGACTGTATTAACTTAGAGAAGGCATTAGCAGTAGTGGATAATGGGTTAACAACTTTGACTTCCAGGATCTATTCCTTAGGCAACATTGTATCTTCTGCAATAGACATACTGGAACAAGATTTGGCCATATTACAACACGGGCAATCGCAGTTACATTCTATCATGTTGTTAAGCTGGACACTGCAATCTTTGCGTGAAGGCTATGTGCCTTGGCGTTTTATCAACAGTACGTCTCTGTTTTCTGAATACAATCTAACAGATAAACAGGTAGAAATGGCACAAAAGGGAGCAAAATATACAATGTTGCGCATTGAAAAGCTGGATAGATTACCATTTACGGTAGCGGAATCACCATCAACGGAATGGCTAATCCATGGCCACATAACTCTACCGGTCACAACTTTTCAGTTTCAATATTGCCTTGAGCAAAGGCAGGCAGGCAAATATGAAAAATTGGGTAAGGAATACATTAAGGAATCTTGGGAATTACCGTACAGATTTCGATGCCGGAGTGGGGATCGAGAAGTGTTTCTAAGCGGTACAAACTGCAAGAAAGCTTTAAGCGGTTCTCTCATGTCCCAGGATATTTCCCTGCATGGAGCTTGTAATGGTTCAGGAGCGAACTTGTCCTGCCACATGAAAGGGACTCCAGCAGCCGTGATTACTCCGGTATTCAGGCTACTCTCAAATGGGAGTTACTTGATGCTGAACGATCAAGGTTGCTGTAGGATGCTTCCCGGCTTTGCCTATCTGGTCACTGTGAACTCCAGGGTTACTTGCTGTATGCAAGTATTGTTTCCCCCACTAAATACAGTCAGGGAGGCGCCGCTATGGCCTTCGTTGAATGTTTCCTTTATACAGTTTGATACTTTGAGCAGACTGAAAGCCATGCTTTTACAGTAAACGTACCCTTAACCTCCGCTCGAGAGACCTTTGATCTTCAAATCGCAAGGACCTTGACTGAGATACAGGCACTTATACGTACAAACTGCCCCTTTCATTTTGCAGAAATGGTGGGTCGTATCTTTAATATGTCTGATACGAGTGGTATTGTACACCTATTTAAGACCATAGGGTCAGGATTTCTAAGCACCTTTCAGACAATCCTCAGAGTTATTCCAAATTTTATACACTCCGTATTGGGAAGCATTTTTGGAGGTCTTCCGCTGATCCTGCTCTCAATAGCAGGTATCCTCATTGTCATATTTTTGCTACGCAATGGACGACCCAATCACCAACTAGATGGCAAAAGCACTCCTGGAGAGCAAATATCGTGCGCGCATGGTACAACATCTGGGCACACCTCCCCTACGGGAACTGAGCGCCTCTTGGTTCCTATCGTTTAGACCAGTCTGGATGGACTGCATCTTTCCTGTTCTTCGATGCCTGTTCTGTGGAGAAGAATGCGTGTTGGATCTCTGTCTGACACTTGCATCGGACACGCCTATGGACTTGAATACCAGGCTGGAACCCGTGAGGTGCCATGCTCGGCAATGTCCCCTGCGTATTCCTATACTGATGGCTCGAGAACCCGCAGGTACCTTTTACTACAACTAGGTAAAGCATCAGCTCTTCCACTAGCACTCAGGTATCGACTACAGCACCAGCTGCCTCTGCACCAGCTATTGGCAGTTCTGAATATCATCTGTGCTCCATTGATGTACTCTGCGAGGTGTTACAGGGACCGTCCTCTGCAGCGGCAAGCAACAACGATGTTGCGTCTCCCAGCCAGGACACTTAATCTATAATTGGCTCATCGTGTGCTGGGATAGAATTCAGAATTTTTTCTTTTTAAATTTCAAAACTCAACTAAATTTGGAACACTTCCTAAAATTGACACTTTCGCTGGAAAAGTATGGCCTTCTGACGCTTGTAGTGGTTCGGCTTATATAAACAAACTCAACCAGGACTTTGGCTTGAAGTGACATTTCCAATACTAGCTTTCGAAAATAATTGTTTTCTCCCCCCGATTAGACTGTTTTTAAATGGTTTTAATGACAATATTTTATGAAGCTCACTGATAGTTTTATGCGCTGCTACCTAGTAAATACAGTAGTTCGTTAGCATTTTTATCATTGTTGACTGTTTGGAAGAGGAGTGGGTGTTATGTTTCATATAGGTACCCTAATATAGGCCTGGGTAATATCATACACCTTCACCTACATTATCTCCCTTACACTACACAGTAACGAGCCTTTAGGATTGAACCTTTACCTAGTTCTAGTCCTGGGCGCAGAAGGAGAGTTTTCCCTGAACAATAGCGTCCTATAACTCCATCAATGGACTCATACAGTATGAATGAATATTCATGAGGGTTCTTGGAAACCTGGCAGGGGCTACACCACCTGCATAATATATACGTACAAGGTTCATCCCATACGTCATCCTCAAATCCAACAATGGCTAATACAAGAAACAAGGGACAAAGAAACCCTAGATACTTTTTGTATAAATACAGCACATCTTGCTAGGGTTAGGGAGGAGACCGAGACTTCCAGGCCGACACACTGACCATAGACGCTGAGGTTCCTGCATGCAAACGCTCCAGTTGACAGTGGTCTAACACATCCCTCGCGGGGTGTCCAACTCGAGACCAGGACGGGGTCCCACACTCTCTCACTTCAGGTAATGGGGTTAGACTAAATCCTAGAGGGATTCTTGTCTTCACACCTACTCACATGCTAGGTACACTTAGGTACATCTAGATAGGCATCGTAGGAGTACGAGCATTTGATCAGGCATTTTATATTCATGTATGTATTCATGATTATTGCAAGATGGTAGAGCTGTACTATCCTTTTATTCTCACTGTACTACTAATCATATATATCTGCTACTGTCTAACAGATGTTGCAGCACATCTATTTTACACTAGAAGAACAACTGTGCAATACATTCTTATTGTAACACGCCCGACTGTTTCTTCTGTGTAACTCTCTGAGATCGGATACGTGAGCACGAGTGACTGAGCGAAAAGTAGTATATTGTTTCCACGATCCTGGGGGATCAGGGTTGTCATGTTCTGAGGTTGCCAGAAACTATTCTCTCCCCGATAAGAAGAGATTTTATTGGCACTGTGAGCTAGCTAAAACAGAAAGGCTAACATTCTCGGTGGGGGTGCTCAGAGCCAGTCTGCCACCAATCCTACAGTTTATGTTATCCCAGCGCGCAGATCCTGTATGGGTAATATAGGAACTACACGACACTCTCATACCATTATGCTCCAGCATCTTCTCGATATCGGTATCTCCCATAGTGCATTCGTTTGGCTCAGATCTTTCCGTACAGTAGTGAGAAAATTGGTTGCCATGTATCGATTTTCCTCAGCTGAATCATCAGTGACTTCTGGCATCTCGTACGGCTCATCATTTAGCCCTGCATTGTCTATAATGTCTATATGGCTCCTCTCTCTAATTAAATCTCTTAAAAAATTATTTGATTACCTTCTTTTAGCCGCAAGCAAAATTGTTACCTTTGCTTTAATTAGTTCCATTATTGACTACTGCAATTGCTTTTAGCTGAATGTTGAAAACAGCTGCTTTACAAACTTCAGATGGTACAGCACGTGGCAGCTGGACCAGTGCACAAACTCCCTAAACAGAGTTCAGCATCTTAAGTGCTTAGAAGACTACACTGATTACCAACCCACAAAAGAGTCCTATTTAAGATACTTGTCCTGGGTTTCAGAGCTTTCGATTCCAATGGCCATAAATAACTTACCACCCAATTTTCCCACCACAGGACTGAGAGGATGTCAATCTCTTTTCATGTTACTGTTACTATTTATAAATTCACTTATTTGTCTATTTATTAATCTAAATATTTATATTTCAATATTTATACATAATGATTTCTTATTTAACTTATTTATTATGTTTATCCGTTCCTATTTATCATCATAACATGTATTTTCTATTTATCAATGATCTACTGTTTTACTAAATTGGTGTTTACTATATATTTTATTGTAAAATTCAATAAAAAATGTCAACACAAAAAAAAAAAAAGATCCTCCAACACCAATGTCCTAAAACTCCCAAACTTCAGACTCAGATCCCGGGGTGGGAAATCCTTCATGGTCCTAAGCACCAAACACTGGAATAAACTTCCAGGGTCGCTTCAATTTACAGACAATGAGGCCAACTTTAAAAAGAGCCTCAAGACCTGGCTCTTTCTTGCACTTGACACTCGTTGCCACTCCTTAATCTAATTGGGTCCCCTAGTCCTCCCGAGTTGTATCAAGCACAGTTTCCAAGTGGGTAGCCATGATAGCGCTTGGATGCTCTCTGGCGAGTGACAGAGCGCGCTATAAATTCTACAGTCCTTCATCCAAAAAGGACTTCTGAAGAGAGGGGGTAAAATGCATGGGGCAATGGCATGGGGAAGGCAGATCACATTGAAAGTCACTGAGTTAGCTTGGCTTAGGAATTGCTATAGGGTCAGAGGGGCAGTTGCCCTTCCCACTTCTGCGTCCAGTCCCATTGTAGCAGTTTCACTAATGACGGCTATGTCACTGGGGACAATGCATTTGAAGGAGCTAGGGCCTTGGTGCCTTGCAGAAGAGTCTGCACGTCAGGTAGTAAAGGATGCAAGTTTCGCCTGCCCCAAAGACACACCATCGCATGGAAAAACGCACCCTACAAATCACTTTACCCACACTTAGGGGAAGATTCAATACTGCCTCCCTCACAGAAACCCTCCATCGGACTAACCCAAACTGCAGCAATTAGCCGACCCACAAAAAATCTAAAGCACTAATGAAGCCAAGGAATTGGCCGGGAATTTGCTATTTAAAAAAGAACCATAACATAATATAATTAAAGCAAGTGACAATGACCGACCATTAATCATTAATATTTCTGAAATGCAAGCTTTAGTGGCTATTGTTTGTGGATTTGATAGTCAGTATATAGTATGCACTTCAATCTAAATGCTTAGATTTGTCTAAATATATCAGAGCATGACCTCTTTAGTTGCAACTAACTTTGTTCCACCTGAATGACGAGTTCCCATTCATTGGAGACGTTATTTAACATGTAATGGCCTTTTAGTGATGTCCTTCGAAGGGGTCCAAAGATTATTGTCGGAGAGTAGGTCGTGATACAAAATAAAACCTTAGTTTTTCACGGTACGGAGAGAACATCTAATTGTTTCTACAATCCAGAGAGGATTGTATGCATTAAACAAGCATCAAAGCTGAAAGGTTTCACACTTTAAATAGAGGAATGCACTCTTGAATATACTAGGGAGACCATTAGGACCGTTAACATGAAAACCTCTCTAAAGAGAATGAAAATCCTGGCGAGTGCGTCTAAAGATTGAAAAGAACCTGTACACTGATGTTAATATGCATGGTCGCCGCTGTCTGTAATCCATAAATAATCCGCCATGATGTGATTACCTGTGGACATGGGAGATGCAAAGGGCCTCTCTGTGAGGCGCGGCTGATCCTAACCAGAAGTCACTTCTCTTATCATTCTTGCATGAATGCTGGCTCAGCGCTATGGGAAGCACATCTTTTGGGAGTTTTGCATTCAAGTGGGTCAATGCAGCGTTCTCCTGGATCAGCATTCTGCGGTTTGTGAACTCAATAAATGGAAGTGCCAAGGCCATGTTGAATAATGAGGCTTTCTTTTCAAAGTCCCTATGGAATGCGGCTGCATTATTTTCATTTTCTATACACGCAGAGCCAATCTCCTGGGACCGCAGGCACCAGATTCTGACTGGGAAGCCCATTGCATTTTGAATGTGCTGCACTTTGTCAAGTTGTAAAGAAGTTTAATGAAGCCATTCATCCATCAAAAAATGGTGGCTTACTCAGCCGTGAAACGAGGACTCACTCACAGTGTCAAAGCTAGGCAATCGTTGTGCACACGTCATAGGTATTAATACAGTTTCAAGATTATTAGACTGGAAATATGTATTTTCGTCAAAGTGGAAAAATACATACACAGTCCTTTATGTCACATATAACAGATGCACACAAAGTAAAATTTTCACATTAAAGAAATTAATTTAAATCTATGTAGTAAGCTTCTTTATGAACCTGGCCCAAAAATGGGCTCCCAGCCATTAACACATCTGGATGAACTGTACCTCAAGATGATCTTCCCAAAGACTTAAAAAACCGCAAGCTTTATTCCTTGTTTACGGCCCAGGAGACTTCTCGTCAGTGCCAACATGGCCTTGTTTTTTTCTGTTGAGCTCTCACAGGAGCGGTGTATTTTGTAAGCTTCCAGATGCTTTATTCCCTGCAGCCGGGTTAAAATATTTATTTTTGTTGTCTAACTTCCAGGCAAGGAAGCATTTATTATAGTCCTACTTTTAGTTCAATGTAATAGAAACAAAAGCAAGACTATAATGAAGGCTCCCATCCTTTTTGGCCATTGCTTCACATAGAAACAAATGCAATAACAAAATAAGGGTCCTGTTCTATTCTCAAGTGAAGAAGAGATACAAGACCAAGAATACCTTCTATTGTTTCTATTTCATGGGAAACAAAATGAGGCACAAAAAAAGTATTGTGTTATCTGCAAGTGATTTTTGTGTTCTGAATTCAATCCTTGTTTCCAGTTAGAGACAAAGTATGGCACTCCTAGTCTCATGTACCTTTCACTCCTATCCACAGATCAAATGTAGGCTGTAGTTTTATGGTTGACTGCCCTTCGTGCCGTATAGGGTGTAAAAACTTGTGTTACTGGTTGACTGAGGTGTGAGCCCTGGTCAAGCTGCAACCATCATCCTAGTCAGGGCAAGGCACAAGCAAATCCCAAATAAACCTGCCCTCAACGCCCTGGTAGCTTGGCACAGAGCACTCAGGCTTAACTTACAGGCAATGTGTAAAGTATCTGTGCAAAACTTCAAAGAGTAAACAGTGAAAACACCACACAAAAAGATCCCACACCAGGTCAGAAAAATAGAGCTTAATTTAAAAAATAAAACAAGACCAAATGACAAAAATCCAATCATTATAATCAGAGTTATGAATTTTTAAAGAATGAACTGCAATATAGTGCCTAAAAGCATAAAGCGCCAAATTGCAGCTATCTGGTTGCGCTGGACGGTGCCAAAGTCAAACGTTCAGGCTGACTGCGATGGACCAGATAAGTCCAGCTGAAGTTTTACCTTCTCAAGTTTTGTGCCAAGAGTCCCGTTTACATTGGGGAGGGTTGCAGGGCGCAAGGACAGTGTCTTGGGCGGTGGTCAGTGTGCTGAGAAGAGCAGGCTGGGCGCCATGGGCAGGTGGATGGGAGCTTTGTGCTGGCAGTCTCCTGTGGGTAATGCTGCTGTGTGAAGAGATGGGCTGGCGGTGGCTCGTGCTGATTTTCAGAGCAAGCAGTGCATTTACGGTGTGAACTTGCCCGTTTGCTGTCGCAAAGAGCCCTAAAGCTTCATTTCAAGAGCTTGAGAGCCACACCAGGGATCCAGGACCTGTTAAGCACCACTTGGGGTAAAGAACAGGCTGAAGACGGATCCAGGAGCTGTTGGGGAGCCTCTAATGCCCCTGCTCCTCAGATCAGAAGGACAGGAGACTAGCCCTTGAAGTCGCTCTGGGGTCCTGGGTTCTAGATAAATTTACAGGCCCAGGTCTTCTTCCCCAGGCAAACGGGCAGCAGACAGCAGGTCAGCACAGCAGGGCAAAGCAAACACAAGGAGATGATGTACGGAGCGCTGAAACTTTTCAGACACTCACCCCCAGTCACAGATCTGGGTTGAATTCATCATCATTCTTTAGCTCACTTCGCCACCTCAGTTCAGACCCAGCTATATGCAAATCAGTCTTGACCCTGTGCCTCATGGGAACAGTCCAGCCCGAACTGCCAAACCAGGTCTTCCCTGAACCGGAAACAAGCATCCTGGGAGGGGGTGGAGCTTGCCTGGCTTCAAGATGGCCGTTCCGTGATCGAGCTCCGCCAGCCACCAGCACGATCTGGCAAGAATTCGCTGCTTCTCCCAGGCTGAAGGGGAGCGGAGAGAGTGCTCAGCTGTAGCCCTTTGTTGGCTGAATCTATCGATGTACTCCAGTTCCGCCTTGCTTCTCTGTGTCCGGGGACCCGGCCAACCTTCCTCACATCGGCGCGCGAGCAGCTGGGCCCTGCATCGACCGGCGGTTCGCTGCCTTGTGGAGGGTGCAGTGTGTGAGCCCGCCCCGACCGCGGCCCCCTGCCAGGGGCGGCGGCGCTGGGACACGCTGCTGAAATTGCTTGGAGGGACGCGGGAAGAGAGGTGAGCCCGGCACCCTATCGTTCTACGTGCTGCAGGTCCGGCGGGTGGCGGAGCGCGGTGGGCTCGATCGTGTTGGCCCGCCTCGGCCCCGCGGGCCCCGGCTGGAGTATACCTGTGCCGCTGACTGCAAGGCCCTGAGACTGTGCAGCGCTGTATTGCGCTGACGGCTAGCGACTGGCTCCTTTGACGCCGACACTTGGGCCTGGCTCTCCGGACAACGGAGTACAGTGTGGTCGACGCGACCTGAGGGTAGGGCCGCTGTTCTGGCCTGTTTCGTGACGATGAATTGGCGTTGAGTCCCCCTACGACTATTTGTAAAGGTTGTCCAATAGTGCTTAATACTGGAGAGTACCGTCTGCAACCAAATTTCTGCGCCTCCCGCTCCACTTGCGCACTATAACCTGGGCTGAGTGCGCCTGGCAGGGGCGGACCAGGCCTGCTTGACCTGCAAGATTTGGGGTACGGAGCTTCGGACGATCGTGCCTGGGAGACCGGAGGGCCTGCGGTGCTGCAATGGGCAAACCAGACAAATCTCAACCGAAGATTAACTTCGAGTTGCGAAAGTCGAAGCCCTGTGATGATACGGCAGACACCGCGTCGTCTGAGCCGGATAACCCTACAGAGGACCCTATAGGGGACATCAAGCAGATTATAGCATCCATGCAGCGGAGTCTGACGGCCATTGATGCCAAAATCGACACTTTAGCCTACAGAATGGACAGAATGTCAGAGAGGGTCGATAAACACGCAGAGCGCCTAGATATGGCGGAGCGTCGCATTGCTGAAACGGAGGAGGCCCAATCTGACTCCCACAACACCCAGAGACAGGTGGAGAAGGTCCTGATGGCCCTGCAAGACAAAGCTGAAGATTTGGAGGCGCGGTCGAGGCGATGTAACCTCCGCATTACGGGCCTACCTGAATCTACTGCGACGGGCAATATGGAAACATTTGTAGAGAAACTTCTCAAATCACTACTGGGCGATGATGTCTTTTCTCCTCTGTTTGTAGTGGAGAGAATGCACCGCTCTCTGGGCCCCCGACCCCAACCTGGCGCTCCCCCACGGCCCTTCATTGCTAAATTGCTCAATTGCCATGACAGAGATGCTGCACTTCGAAAGGCGAGAGAAATGGGCACCTTGCAGTATGAGGGATCCTCGCTCTCCTTATTCCCAGGCTTTACCATCAAAGTTTCAGGAGGCCAGGAGGCAATTTGCTCCTCTGAAGCGCAAACTACGAGATCAGAAAATTGAATATGCTATGCTATATCCTGCACGGCTGAGGGTTCTATTTGATGGGAGCCTCAAATATTCTCGGATCCGCAATCTCTACAGAAAGCTATCAAAAACTGGGATAAAGCTGGCAAGCGAAGGAAAGGTCATGATGGCAGTCCTGGTGATGAGGATATACCCAGCAACCTTGATGAGAATGACTGAGTGGAGCTCATTGGAGGATGGACATGCTCATTCTCTTCTTATAGTTTGTGTACCAAAGTATTGCTCTGCGTAGTTTAGATATTTCTGTTATATTGGAGTGGGCCTCCAGGGTATGATACTGATAATGTTTATTTACCTGCAGTTCCTTTGATAAGCGGGATTCCTCAGGGAGGGGAGGTCCAACGCATTTGAGATTGATGACTGTCTCCTCAGTGTTATTTGCTTTGACAATTGAAGCCTCAACGTATGCTTATTGGTGGCTTGGCGAAGGGTGTAGTAGTGTAGGATCGCTGGGTAACATCCGCCCCAATGCGTTACCCGCTGCTTTTGCTGCAGCTTTGGGGATTGTTATTTGTGTTCTTTTATTATGTGATTTATGTATGCATTTTCTGCGACAGGGTGGGTTACTATCCGCCTTAGCACAGTTGGGGCATGCAAGGCGTGGGAGTGGGGAGGTATTGGGGGGATTTTCTTTTTTTTTGTAATGTTTCTCTTTTGCAGATCACATGTCATTGTTCTTGCTCATTGAATGGGATGGCTTTTGTAGCACTCCGGGGTTGGTACTGTGCAGCCACTCAATCTCTCTATGTTCAGCGCACACAACACTCTAGGTCATAATAAACGACTGAGCCTCATGACCTGGAATGTCAGGGGCCTCAATAACCACAGGAAGGTGCGTAAAATACTTGCCTATTTAAAAAGAAAGGAGATCGCCATAGCATTACTTCAGGAGACGCACCTTCACCCGAGCTGTGCGTTATCGACTAGTAGTGCGGCTGATGGGCATATGCCACGCTGCCTGCTTTATCTCTCACTCTAGGGGGGTGTTGACTTGGGTTAACCCTAAGTCGGGGCTCCAAATTGAACGCTGTGAAACTGACCCAGCTGGCAGATATGTCATATCTCGGTGTTATAATAAGGAGGTGAATCTCCTTGTGATAAATTTCTACGGCCCGAATTATGATAATCCACAGTTTTTCCAGGCCATCTTCCAGCTCATTAAAACCCGTCCTCTCTTATCGCTACTGTGGGGAGGGGATTTCAATTGTGTCCTTGATCCAGCGATGGACCGCTCAAGAGGCCCAACTAGGCCCCCGTCTGCGGCTGCTAGGGCTGTTGCTGATATCTCACTGCAACTGCAAATGGTTAACGTGTGGAGGGCTAGATCCAGAGATGGGGGGGATTCACGCATTATTCGGCACACCATGACATTCACACGCGCATAGACTACTGGTTCATTTTGCAAGTGCTAATGTCCAGGGTTCAGGAGAGCTCGGTGCTCGCCCGGACTTTCTCGGACCACTCTCCCATTCTACTGACTATTACAGTTCCTCCGCGATGCCCCCCCCTTTCCTGTGGAGGCTCCCGCCATATTCGTTACTAGATTCAGTTCTTAAGTCTGAACTGCATGATGCAATCTCAGAGTTGTTTACTATTAATATCGGATCTGTGGGAGTCGTTTAAGGTCTTCATCAGGGGTGTAGCCATCAGTAAACACGCGGGTGTTCTTCGCGCTATTAGAAACAGGCTGGCTTTATTAGAAGCTCATATAGCCGCACTTGAAACCGAGCTTGCACGCGGGTGTAATCCTCAGCTGCTGGATCTTCTAAAGTCCACGTTAGATGAATTCAATACAGAGGCTGATAGTGAAGTCAAGCATATGGGCAAATATGCTACGGCTAGATTTTATGGGGAGGGGGACTGGCCGGGTTCGGTTCTCGCGGCGATGGCTCGATGCAGACTAGAGTCTAGAGGCATGACCGCCATAGTAGATGCTGAGGGTACTATGTGGACAGAGCCGGCGGACATTACAAATCAGTACCGAAACTATTACCAAGAGTTATACAGTTCTAAGGTCACCCCTAGTGATGCGGATATATTACAATATCTGGAATATATCGAGCTGCCTTGGTTACAAGACTGGCACCGCAAATTTCTGATGCGCCCTATAGAACTTGCGGAAATACGCTTGGCGTTGAATTCTATGCGAGAGGGGAGTGCCCCTGGACAAGATGGGCTCACGGTGGCCTTTTACAAAAGTTTTAGTGACCTCCTGGTCCCCCATCTTGCTACCCTGTTTCAGGAGATGGGTGCGGACGGGATCATGCCGCCAACCATGCGGGAGGCCCTGATTGTCACTTTATTGAAGCCGGACAAGGACCCCCATAAATGCTCTTCTTACCGCCCGCTGTCCCTGCTTAATGTGGATGCAAACATTTTTGCTAAGATTTTAGCCAACCGTCTGTCCCCACTTCTGCCGCAGTTGATCGGCCCTGAACAGGCTGGGTTTATCCCAGGCCGAACGCTCTCGTCCAACCTTTGAACGGTGTTTGGGGCCCTTCAGCATGTCAGACCAGAAGTCAAGGCTGCTGCGGTCTTTTTAGACGCGGAGAAGGCCTTTGATTCCATTGAATGGTCTTTTCTGCGAGCTGTGCTGCGCCGCGTAGGTGTGGGTGAGGTCTTCTTACAATTGGTGTCGGTGCTCTATAATTCACCGGTTGCCCGGGTCCGCTCTGGAGACATGGTCTCAGATCCCATTCACATTTCGCAGGGCACGCGACAGGGGTGCCCCCTATCCCTGCTGTTATATGCTATGGCAGCGGAACCCTTGTTGAGAGCGTTGCGGGAATATCATGGTCACAGGGGCCTCCGCTTCCCTAACTATAATTTAATAGTTTCAGCCTACGCTGATGACATGCTTTTGTATATTAGAAATCCGGAGCTTCACCTGCCCCCTGTCATTCGCGAGGCGTTGAGATATGGTGGACTATCGGGCTTGAAGATCAACTGGGAAAAATCCATGATTTTTCCGCTGACGCCAGACACGATTCCCACCCCGCTAGATTTCCCTCTCCAGTGGTCTTCCGACCCGGTCCGCTACCTGGGCGTTCACGTCCATTCGGACGCTGAGCAAGTGATCTGTGTGAATTATGGTGCGGCGATGGTCAAGCTGAGCGATGATATTGACCGCTGGATTCGACTCCCGCTTTCACTGGTGGGGAGGGTCTCATTAATGAAGATGGTGGTGTTTCCCCGCTTTCTTTTTCTCTTCGTCAATATCCCTATTGTGGTACCTCAACATATGTTTAAAGAATTGCGCACATTGATGACTAAACTGGCATGGGCGGGCAAAACACCAAGAGTCGCGCTGGACACACTCATGCTACCATATACCGCGGGTGGCTTAGGCGCGCGGATTTAGAACTTTATTACCGGATAGCGCAGGCCTCACATGCTCATAGTTGGGTTCACGGCCCACAGAAATCTCCCCATCTCCAGATAGAACGAGTGGCTGCTGCACCGGAGCAGTTACCGCGGTTCTTAACTAAAGCACCAATTAGACGCTGTGGGGTTATTGATTCGGTGAATTCTACGGTGCATGCTTGGCACATCCTTCTCGGAATGTTTGCCGGAGCACAATTGTATTCGCCTCGTATGCGCATAGAGTGGTGTCAATGGTTTGCTCTTAGCTCAGAGCGAGGTACACTTCGTTTGTTGAATGATCTGGGTATGTCTGAGATGGGAGACCTTTTTAAAAATGGCAGAGTGGTATCTTGGAATGAGGCGGCAGCTGGCAGGGCGATGCCGTCTGCGTTAACACAATTTCACTTCTTTAGGACTCGGCATGCTCTTAGGGCGGTGCTGGGCGACGAGCTCGCCGAACCCATGGAGATCCCACCGCTGCCCATGCTGCTGCGCTCACAGTCTCCTATTAAGTTACTCTCTAGACTATACGCCACGACTTTACAGACTAAGGTATCCCGATACACAAAAGCTCGGCTGGCCTGGCAAGCAGATATCGGGGTGCCACTCACGGACGATATCTGGTATTACTGCTGTGAGGTCACTCGTAAGGTTTCTCTGAATGGCAGACATAGGCTGGCACATTTTAAGTTCTTAAATAGAGTTCATTACACCCCAGAACGCCTACATAGATATGGTTTGCGCGATACTGATAACTGTGAGCGCTGAGATATGGCGGGGGCTGGTTTCTTCCACCTAGCGTGGCAATGCCCTCCTATAGCGGGTTTTTGGAATCATATTTTCAAGACGTTAAATGACATAGTGGGTTTAACACTCGCGCCAGACCCACTGCTGGCGTTGCTGGGATACACGAAGCCTCTGCGCAAAAATGTCCGTAAATTGATTGCCATTTGTTTACTTCTAGCTAAACGTAGAATAGCTATGAGATGGATGCGAGGGCCCGTTCCCACGGTGGCTGAGCGGGAAAGAGATATGGTGTATTGTAATACTCAATCGGACATTTATAATGAAATGCTTCCGCCCTGTAACCGACCATTAAGTTTTTGGAGTCTCTTTGGACAATACCAACTGTTACGCCAATGTGCCAATGAAGAGCAGGAAGGCTGATGTATGTATGATCTCTGTTACTTACCGTATATTCATGTTGTGGTCACAGAACTCTGGCCGACAAACCCCTCTGAGAGTTGGGACGTCCATGTCTGCACTATTGCTCTGTCTGCTCCTGGGGTGGGTTGGGTTGCTGTATACTAGGGGGCAGATTTACAAGCCCCTTGTGCCACTTTTGCGTCACTTTTCCCATGTTAAAAGTGATGCAAAAGTGGCGCAAGGGGCTTGTAAATCTGCCCCTAGGTCTTTTACCCCTTTGTGCACACTGCATTACTGTGATTCTGTAAAATTGTAGCGAGACTGCTCAAGGACTGTATGATCTGCTTCCTTATTTTGGTTATACTTTCGATTTTCCTTTTTTCCTTTGTATTGTCTGAAAATTCAATAAATAAAAATTAAAAATTAAATTTTTTTTTTAAAAAAACAAGCATCCTGGGACCGGTTTCTGGGTAACACCCTTCATCAGCCAGGCTAGCTTGAATCCAGTGGCAAAGTGAGCAAGGGGCCCACGTCTGGGCATACCCTGCCAACTTAGGGCGAACAAAGCAAACACAAGGAGATGATGGACGGAGCACTGAAACTTTTCAGACACTCACCCCCAGTCAAAGATCTGGGTTGAATCCATCATCATTCTTTAGCTCACTTCGCCACCTCAGTTCAGACCCAGCTATATGCAAATCAGTCTTGACGCTGAGGGCAGCAGTTCCTTTAGGACAGCAGTCCAGCAGAGTGGAAGTCCTTGTAGCAGCACAGGAGTCCTCCTGGCAGAGAATCCACAGGTCCAGAAGTATATTGAAGAGGTGCTGTCTGAGGTCCTTCTTTTATACACCGTTGTGCCTTTGAAGTGGGGGAGAAGCTTCAGGAGGCATGCCTTTGAAGTGCTCAGATGCCCTGCCTTCTCTGCCCTGGCTCCGGACTCACTACAGGGGGATATGTAGCCCTCTGTGTGGAGACAGTACACCGTATTCAGCTGTAAGTGAGTCTGGGCCCATCTTTTTATCTCACATCTTGCCAGTAATGGCCCATCCAGTCACAACTAAGCTCCCATTATGTGTGACTGTTTAAGAGGAAGACTCAAAACCCTAATGCCAACTACACCCAGTCACGTGACCAGAGACAGGCTACAGGCACCAAATGGCAAAGGCAAGAAAATGCCAGCGTTCTAAAAATTGGCATTTTCAGAATTGTAATTCAAATCCGACTTCACCATACGTTAGGATTTTAAATTTGGATTTCAGAGACACCAAAATTGAACTGGTCATCTCTTCCCATTTGGTAATTACACGTATAAAATTTAATAAGGCAAATGCAATGTTATCCTATTGGAGAGATCGGCCTTGCAGTAGTGAAAAACGAATTTAAGAGTTGTTCACTGCCAGGATATGTAAAACTTAAAAGTGCATTATTGTACTTTCCATCATTCATATTTTATACATGCTTAAACAGAAGAAAAAAAACATTAGTGAAAGTGCCACTTTCAGTGCAGAGCGCTGTGAGCCCATCACATTTGTTTTCAAGTTATCATTGATAGATGGAGGAAAGAAAGTGACAGTCAGTGGTACAATCAAGAGAGGGTTGATGACAGGGCAGCTCCGGAAGGATGCTGATGTTGAGAACTTTCTGAAGGAGGAGATGTCAATTAATCCATTCTATTTACAAAGCCTTCACGCCATACCTCTTTTTTCCCTAGAACACTTAGCAGGTGTTCACAGCTGACACTCCCAATTGGAAGGGCAGTAGATTGCAGTGTGATTTTCTTACTGGTAAACGGCCCATCGCCGCCACTCTTTATTCCTATGATCACCGCCTTTTAGATTCCTTCTCGAGCCTGATTGCAGCGCGAGGAAGGCACGTAGGCCAGACAACCACAGAGTGCCGCGGCCTCTTAGCTCGTGCTGTCGTTAGGGGTTTCTGATAGCTGCGCTCGTGGCAATGTTCAAGTAGGACATTAGGAAGCGATGTTAACTCTAATGAAAGCTCCGTTGGAAGGAAAACATCTCGAACGTTAATGTCACTGCTAAGCGATGATTATCTGTTTCCAAGAAAAAGCTTTGCTGTGGGGCAGTTATCCATCTTTTTACGATAGAATGGGCAGGTTAACATAGGATTTAATAGTTTGTGCGGAAGCTTACTACTTGGAGCACCGGCGGTAGTCAAACAAAGAGCTTTCAAGCTATGGTTCTCACTGCTTCCAAATACAGCTCAGCTTTAAAAAAAAAAAAAGGTCTGACACAATCAAGCAGGTGGTGTACTACTGCAGCTTCACCATGAACACAGCTCAGAAACATAAAGAGGCAAGCCTTACTCACTGCCTCCGAGCTGCGCCGTCCGACAATAAAACACGAGCTTCAAGAAATATCGGGTCAAAATAATTAACTTTACTCAAGCAAGCGCATTAAAGCAGGCTCTCGTGTTTGCGCTGATCGAGCAAACTCCATCATGAAATAGCCCCTGATAGCTTTGTTGCTGACGTGGCGTTTGTGGCGGTCCAGGACTTTTATCCCATGCATGCCCTTCTTTCTATGGCATGGCTACACCTTTTAAAGATTTCCGTGGCACAAGCGTGCACTTTGAAGCTGGCATCACCACATACTACGTTGTGGTGCTTTTGTGGCAAATTATTTTATGAAAGGGATGTTTTGGGATACATTCTCAAAAGAATAAAAACTGAGAAATGATGGGAGAGTGATGTGAGCAGATTGGACATGTTTGGGAACGTTGCTTAGTTTATATGCAATTTAAATAAACCTTATAAATCTAATAAACACATAAATTATACGAAAGGTAAAAATATTCATATTTACACTGAAGAAAGATTGTATATACAATTTTAGAAATATAATCACAGTGTCAAAACTGCTTGATGATCCATCTACGTTGGGACTGAAATTGCTTCATGTTATGACTTTCAAATGTACTTGATCTACATGATAAACAAGTCAAACAGTCCACTAAAATGTATTACATGGTTTCACTATAATACATACAGATTCTGCATAGGTTAATAGATTTAGCAACAGAAGTCCAGGCCCCAGTCTCGCATAGGCAATAATCTGCCCAAACCTAAGCTGTTTAGAGCTCCTTCTAGTTTCACTATTGTTAGCACCGAGTAATGATGATGATTGGCAATGTGGCACATGGCACAGGCTGGCTGTTAAAACTGTTATTGAGTATTACAAGCTACTGTCATGGCAGACAGGTTTACACATTTTTTGATAAATGACCCCTTTGCGTACTCATTTAATTTCATTTCCAATACTTTATTTCATATTATTTCAATGCATAAAAGTGCAAAAAATTATTAAAATATCATACGTTATATTCCATTAAAAAAATCTTAATTCATACATCATCCTAAAAATTATTATTTCACCAAGGCACAAACAATAAAACAATGCATTAAAACATCTGAAGGGTTACGCGTGTGTGCTTTGCCACAGCCCACAAAAAGGTGGCAAGACTGTAGCACACATAGGGCTTTCCCAACTGCTGAATTAAATATAGAGCAGGCCTACATTGGACACATTTATATTTACACAACATAGGGACTAAAAAGCTTTCGTTTGGGGACCTAAAAATGAACAAAAAAATAAAATATGTAAGTTTGCTTGTGGTGCTCTTCCATTACAAGGACACAGTGGTAAATCACTCACAGAGTGAATATTGGCAGGAAAACCAAATATTAAAGGGATGTAATTTAGACGAAACCTTGTCAAGATGTATCGATTTTGGGAGTTCGGGACAAAAGACATATACGATTGTAATACACATTTTATGGGGAGAAGCAGGCTATATGTAATTATGGTACTTTTTGCGTTATTCATCTCCCACCTATCCCCCACAGCTTTTGCTTAAAAACATCTTTTTTAATGTAGCCTTTGAAAAATTAACACACGATGACGGAACTTCAAACAGAACTCAAAGTCCCAGTGCAGTCAAAGTGGTCTCTATATATTTCAACCAAGGACTCCTATGAACATGGTCCAATTTCAGACAATCCCTGAGGACCGCCTGGTTTAGATGTACACAATCCCTTTTCTATATAGTAAGGGAAAGTAGTAACGGGGCCAATCTAATCGAATCCTCCTAACTCCATATGGGCAGTATAATTTGCACAAGTACGGGGCAAAGAAAGCATTTTCTTACAGAACGCGTCCTCCACTCGCTGCAAAGGACTTAGATCTATAGTCCCCCAAATTGCTGCCCCATAAATGGCAGTTGCCTTAGCTTTCGCTAAATATAGTTTAGCATTTCAGGGATAGGCTCAGATCCCAATTTTTGAAAACTTTGCAAGTGCCACAATATCATTTTCTAAGAGGGTCATTCTATTTAGAACCATATTTTTCCAAGATAGTTTCCTATTAGTAGGACAACCAAATAGGAAAATGTATCAACCACTTCCAACCTTCTCTCCTCTATGTAGGAGCTTAAAGCTATCCTTGGGCGCAGCCCAGCAACTAGGACAAAGGATTTAGAAACATTTACGCGTAGATCTAAACTAGCCATACATCTCGTATACTCCTCTATGAGCTTCTGCAGTGCCACTGGGGTCCTAGCCAGGAGCACTGTATCATCTGAATAGAGGAGTATATGTAAGGGGGATGCCTCAACATATTGGACGTCCTTAGTACTTTCACCCAATATTGCCTCTAATCCATTGGTATACAAAGAGAACAAAAAAGGGGCAAGGACACAGCCCTGACTCCCCTCTCTCTCAATGCTGAAAGATCTTGTGCATTCCTCTTCTATTCCAAAACTGACACACGCAGTTGCTCCTATATATAGCTGCGTTATGAAGTAAATAATAGGAGTGTTCATTCCATTTCTTCCATCATTACCCATAATTTATTGTGGGCCATACAGTCGAAAGTGGCTGTCAGATCCATGAATGCCATACATAACTGACCATCTTTGGCCAGTGTGTATTTAGAAATTATTATGGTCAAATTTAGGCCCTAGTTGATCGTTCCCTTACTTTTTCTAAAACCATACTGGACTTCCGCTAATATTCTTTTATCCCTTGCCCAATCATCTAACCTATTTAATAGTACCCTACCCAATAATTTTGCTGTGCTATCAATTAAAGAGATAGGTCTATAGTTCTTTGGATCTAGCCTATCACCCTTTTTTATAGATTGGTACAATTAATGAGTGTTTCCATGTACTTGGCGGCCCCAGGTTGGCTGCAACACTAAATACATTTGTCAGGGCAGGACTCCACAGTGCCCTGGTTTCTAAACATACATCTACCGGGACCCCATCAGGCCCGGGCACCTTCAGGGGCAGGTCTGGGCCAATGCGTGTTCTATTTCTCTCACATCAAAAGTTAACTGGGTGATGAGTTACAGTCACCTTAATATTTATAAAGATATTTTGAAAATGCAGGATCCACCCCTCCTCCTCTATATGTGTATCTAGTGATGGTGCCCCCTCATCTTTTAATCCAATTTTGTATATAAATTTGGAAGAATTGCAGGTAGGGCAAGGTTTCAGCGGGCTCATAAACTTGCAACATATATGCAATTTGATACATTTTTAGATTGGAAAATACCATCAATTGTATTGCCAAATCTCTGCTCTTGCAGCTTCTGTATACATGCGGCCCCATGCCCATATCTTGTCTGGTTTGCTACTTGTCCCTTCTGGCCATACACCGCCTCCTCTGCTCCATGCCCTCTGAAGACAAACTTGCCTCTGCTTTTTGCAACTTCCACTCAGATAGTGCCTCCTCTCACCCTGTTTTCTTTTCTCCACACTATACCTTCTCTCATTAAACAGCTCTGCCAAACAACCGCACGAAGCAGCACTGCACTGACGCCCTCAGCACTGTTGCTGCACTTCACAAATGGCGACTCTGTTCTCTCCTGACAAGCAGTAAAATAGTCCTTTAAAATTTTACGTTCAAATTACTGAGGTGGTGTTGGTAAATCGGTTTGACTAACAGACCCTCAGACAGCAGTACCACCTTTCTCCATCACCCCAAAAACCTTCCATCGTCACAGAAGTAAGAATGCAGGACTCTTTAAGAGCAATGCCAAAGGAATAGCGGAATTTTAAATGTCTCAGTAATATACAAATGCAAAACCAAGGCTGGAGTTGCAGGTGAGCCTGGCTCGACTATAGGACTCCTTAATGTGCGTGAAACGAAAGGATCAGCAGTTTCTTAATAATTTGTGAGCTTTATATATCACCATTAAATATCTACTAAAGGGTCACATTTCGTTTTGGAATCAGTAGTACATTGATTTAAGTCTACACAAAAGCCTTAAGATGATGTCATGTAACTGCACTGTGGAACTTAGCTTTCACTAGTGCAGGTTTGACAAATAATCTTTCTACACCTGCCCTTCTAATTGGCGTTGGTAGAAATACAGCGCTCACTGGTGAGAGAACGCGTGTTTGTGTGTGAAAGAGAGTGAGAATCTTAAAATGCATGTGATGAACTAGTGTAAGAATTAGACAAAATGTGAAACAGAGAAGGTTGGGTGCGGGAGAAAAGGGTGTGGAGAATGAGCATGAGGGTATGTTAAAGAAGGGACAGTAAGGGAAGGATGTTGCAGGGAAAAGTGGATGTGATAACAGCGAGAGTGTGAGATGTGAGCATGTCTGAGAGGGTTTAGTGCATGAAGAATGTGGGAAGCAAAGTGGTAGAGAAGGGGGTAAGAGTTGAATTAAGGAGACACAAAATTACTTTGGACACTTAGGGGCCGATTCCGATCCTGTAAGGAAGGGCTCCAAACGGGATCCGGAGCGTGCCAGTCTGAATCGGAGCCCATGTTTCCGACCGAACCGACCGACTAGTTTACGAATGAGAAGCTCTCCGTCCGGCTCGTACGGAGGGCTTTCCTAGCGAGATCGTAATCGGCCCCCCAGCTGGGGAAGGCCCACCCGGGCCCAAAGGGTCCCGGGCCCATGGCGAAGCAGAGGACGGAGCCCAGGGTGAGAGCACCCGGCTATAGCTCTCGGGCACGGATGCCCAAGGGAGGACCACCCGGGCCCGACGGACCCCCTTTCTGGGTGTATGGCGGAGCAAGGGGGCGGAGCCCGGTCCCATGGGACCCCAGACGGAGGTCCCGGGCCGGCGCGCGCAAGGGAGGCCTCCCCAGGCCCGCGTCCCGGGCACCATGCCACGTGGCAGGCCCAAGGGCAGAGCCCAGGATGGAGAGAGGGGGGTCCTCCACCCCAGGGCCACCAAGGGCCCCGGCCAGAGCTCCTGAACCCAGTCAATGGGCCGATTCCGATCCCGTAAGGAAAGGCTCCAAACGGGATCCGGAGCGTTCAAGTCTGATTCGGAGCCCATGTTTCCGACCGAACCGACCGGCTAGTTTACGAACGAGAAGCTCTCCGTACGGCTCATACGGAGGGCTTTCCTAGCGAGATCGTAATCGGCCCCCCAATCGTACAAGAGTGGAGTAGCACATAATATGTACTACAATATTGGATATCAAAATATTGCTTTATTATTCTACCTATATGTGCATGTGCTACAAATGAGCCAGTTACGTTTGATATATATTGAAATAAAGTGATTAACAACCAATTAAAAATCTTTATATGTACTCCTTCATTGCAATATCTCTAATTGAAATGTAATCAAGTCCGCATTCGTTTTATTATTGAGGCAGGATATTTTTTTAACTTTCTCTAATGGAGACATTCTAATATTCTATATGATAAATTGTACAAGCAATTCCTTTGGGAACAACTCTGTAAGCAGTAGAACATTGAGAAAAGCTAGTTGTAATTGGGGTAAAGAATTCGCTAAATGCAAGTTAGATGGTCATACAAAGCATATCAGGCCTAACTTTTCTGTGTTATAATAAAAAAATAAAAAAACACATAATGAAATACATATAAATGAACATATATATGTAACAAAAACCATTAGTGTTTTGATGTATAACAAAATATTTTTATTCTAGGTATTTCATTGATAGAAAATACTCTTATTTTACAACCATATATATGACATAAATTATACAAAAACAACACTATACATAAAATTGAAATACACAAGAATACAAATTATAAGGTGATACAAAAACTAACAATAAATGGAAACAACACACAACTATATATATAACATAAATTATACAACAGTGTACGTAGAATTAAAATGTACGAAAAAAGCAATAGGTTATAAAGTGATACAAAGGCTGGCGGTAGATGGGAACTACGCGCATTTAGCGAATTCTTTACCCCAATTGTATCTTTCCCTACAGCTAGCAAGTCTTATTGTTTATGGTAGGGGTCCCCTTCTTTACCAAATCGAAAAGCTAGTTGTACACAGTCCACGTTGCCACTCTGTGCTCAGGTACATTTAAAAGTTGAATAGGCCTGACAAGATGTATATTTTTCATTCACAAATTCAAGTGATCAATATCAGAATCATTCCTTCCTAGAAAAGCTGCTGTCTCGCAGGGTAAAAAATGTATAGAAATTGTAAAAACAAATATATAAGTAATGCTGGTTCGAAGATGGGTTACGAGTAGGGCACACTGTTGAATGATTAATTATATACTTATTTAATTTTAGATGTGAACCACAGGAATCATGCTTATGTTTTCACTTGGCAATATTTATATTCAAACATAGGGAACTAATGTATTGTTTTTTTTTATTTGTCGAATGTATTTTTGCTACTTTTATATTTATTTATGTATGTATACTGTGAATGAAAGAGTAATTAAAGTGAAATGGAAATGCAATGGCATTGTACCTGAATATTTGTATCAGATATTGTAGGCTGGTTTGAATAAGATGTGAAACCCCTTCAAATGTGAAGAAATAGGGATTAAAATGAGATTATCCACTGCACAACACAAGTCAAAAATATTGTCTGTGTCAATGGGACAAAGAATCAGATGACAAAGAGACTGTTAAGTGTAGGCGAAGACACTACTGGTATTATAAAATCTCTGTGAATGCGAGTAATCTGTATGACTAAACAATATACCCTTCCATACAACACCAAATATGGGCATCACTGCAAAACAAACGAACTACAGCTGTGAAAGAAATTTAATTAACAACAGCACAGGATGCAGGTCCACACACCTAAACATTCTGATTTTCGACTGCTGAATCAAACCTTATGTGTGTACAACGATCCACAGGGAAACAGCAGCCCTCAAATGCAGCAGTTCCCTCCCACACCCATGAACTATAAACTCGACACACATGCCAACCAATGCAACTGGATTGTGTGGGAACTTCGTAATGCATAAATAGCAATGTTCCAAATGCTCACTCCCATTTCCACAATAATTCACTATGTGTAACACATCATATTTAGCCACATTGTACTGTCTAGGTGTGTGCAATGTCTCGTACTGCACCTTTTGAGTAATTCAGCACACATGCTGGTAGTGGATTGCCACTTACCAGCCCCCAGATGCACTTCACTTAGACCCGAAGGTTCTTGCCCAAATGTTCAAAATTCGACCTAATTGTTCGTCAATCAGCATATGTAGATTTAGTTCCTCTGTTTGCTTTTCAAATTCTTGGTTAATTTTTTGATTATATGAATTGAACTTCATTCATATTCCTCTAATTTTTCATAGCCATGTGGTTAGCATAACGTCATGTACTGAACAGCGTTTTTTACATCATACAAAAATTTCCAGTACCCAATGCATTGTGGGTCGTGTGACCATTCATCAGGGGTCTCTGAAAGCAAACAATGTAGCAATGTATATATGCACCGCAAGGGCTGCCAACAAACACTGGATTCATCTGTCCTAAGTATAATTGTCAATGTGTCTTACGCCCTAATTATGACTACGGCGGTCCGATGGACCTCCGTAGCTACAGTGGCGTGCGGGCACCACCGCACCGGTGGTCTGACCTACCGATTACAAGTTGGGCGGTCGCACCGCCATGAGGCTGCCACAATCAGAGATCTTTGACAGTGGTGGGGCAGTCTTGAGGCCGCAATATGCTTGGCGGTGCCCGCTATGAAAGCTGTGGAAGAGAGGAAACAAAGGGGATCCTACAGGGTTCCCTGTTGCCTCAGGGCAATGGGGTGCATGCAAGGGGTCACATGTTGTGCCCCCCTGTGTGCATGCACCCCAGTTCCTGCACAGCATGGATGGCACCAGTCCATGCCGTGCAGGAACTGCCTTTGACACACCCACTGCAGGGCCATTTTAATAGGCACCGCTGTGGGACCACCAAAGAACCGCCTGCCAGAGACTAAAAAAGTAATAATCTGGCAGGCGGTGTCAGTACGGCTTTGGCGTTCTTGGAGCGAGGCGGTGGCATGGCGGCCCCGCACCAAGACCGCCAAAGTCATAATGAGGCCCTAAGTCTCTACTTTCCTCCAGTGTGCATGTACTGAAAAAACATCACTTAAGTATTTGATGTACATATGCAAACTTTAGAATGCCACAACCTCCAACAAGTGTCTTCCATTAAAAACATTGGAGTGCATGCACCACGTCTCTCACCTGGTGACTCCAATGCTTAGTGATCATGCCTATAGTTACCCTGTCACTTTATGATAGCCCAATCTCACTTCAGGTACCGTAACCTCCAATGTTTAGCGTCCGTGAAAAAAACAATATATGTGCACCCGCACCTCACGCCCCAACTAGGAGTGGCAATGTGCATTTAAATGTGCTTAAAAGATATTGCTTCCTGCTTGCCCAAATATTAGTGCTCGCTATAACAATGTGCCAACATCTGTGCTTACTTAGAACATACCCGTGGATGCGCCGTGAAAGCAGTGGCGGCTCCTCGAGGGAGTGCTGCGGGGCGGTGGGGCGGGCGGGCGAGGGGCTGGGTGGGGGGTAGTAAACTCCGGCATACGGCCGAACGGAGTTAAGTAAATAAATAAATGAATAAAACGAATTACATTGCGTGCCCTGCGTCGCCGATTTGGCGTTGCAACTCCCCCGCACCGCCACACCGCCCCGCAGCACTCCCTCGAGGAGCCTCCACTGCGTGAAAGTGCTTGTGGTGTCGCTTGTAAACGACTGCGTTCACATGAAACCATCCCTAGCATGCCTCTCTCCAACATGACCTGATGAGGAATGTGTATGAACCCGGATATGTACTGCGAAGAACCAATCAAATTGGTTCAAATGTAACCTAGCAATACACAAAGCTGTAAAGGCTTAAAGGGCTGCATCCATGAATGGAAACAAAGGGCTCACCCTACTCGAACCTAATGGGAAGTACATGTAACGGTGCAATGCAATCAACAATGAAATAGAATGCACCTTGCAAGCGAATACTGTTGTCAACTACATAAAATAAATAATTGGCACCTAAGTAACATTAAATACAAGGACGTTGATGTGACCCCAACAAAGTGCAAGGAGTTCCAGTGTCATAAAATAAATATCAAAGTTCAAAGCACAATACAGTATGCTCGTAACGTACAGGTGTACTTCTGAAGCACTCAGTAAAAGAGCAAATATGACAAAAGATAAATATAAACATCCTTAACTTGTGACGTTGTATATAGGAGTCTTTAAAGGAAGCATGCATATATCCCCTGGATATGCATAGTGTCTAGTCTTTTGATCCAAAAGTATGCGGATTGAGAGAGCCTTTTATTATTGTCCATTCTTACTCTTGATGTGACAACTTCCAAAACCTGGAACCGCATTTGGGTGATGTTATGACCTGCTTCCATCCAATGCATGGCTACACTCGAGGCTTTGACTTTATTTTGAATGTTGATTTTGTGCTCAGTGATCCGGCCTTTGATTTTTTTCTCGGTCTTCCCTACGTACATTCTACCGCATGGACATTTTAATGCATATATTACATCGGTTCCTCAAAGTGTGACCACAGGAGTGCCCCAAGGTTCTACTTTGAGCCCTCTCCTCTTCAACATATATGTCACCCCACTGATTTACTTGGCGGAGGAGCTGGGGGCTAAGATCATCGCTTATGCGGATGATACCCAGCTCCTCTTCACATGGGGTAAAAATGACTCATCCCCTGCTCGTGCTTGAGCCTGCCTTACAGCCGTTTTCCAATGGCTCCTTTCTGCCCAGCTCAAGTGCAATGAGGAAAAATCGGAAATTCTTTTGTATGGGACTTTTCCTCCTCAGTTTAGGGAGTCGCTATGGCCGGATGACTATCCTCTGCCCATCTCCACGGGTCAGCCGGTCAAAAACCTTGGGATCTGGTTCAACGAAGATCTCCGGTTCTCTACCCAGATCAAGAAGTTAGCAGGACAATGCTTCGGCACCCTCAAATCATTTGAGAAGTTTCTTCCCCTCTTACCTAGAGCAGCTAAGGAAATGGCTAACCGCGCCTTGATCCTGTCACGTATTGATTACGCGAATGCTTTGTACATTGGCCTGCCAGGGTACTAGTTGAAGAGACTGCAGGTAGTTCAAAACGCTGCAGCAAGATCTCTACTTAACATCTCCGGGAGATCCAGCATTAAGCAACATCTGCACGACCTTCACTGGCTCCCTGTGGTGGAAAGAGTTCAATTCAAAGCCCTTACCCTGGCACATGCAGCCCTGTATGGCTCGGGTCCGCTTTATCTCAGGAAACGTTTTGGGTTTTATGTACCCCGGAGTCAGCTGTGCTCAGCTGCGCAGTTTCTGGCTATTATCCCACATTTCCGCCTTACCAGAATGGGTGGCAGTTCTTTGGCCTACAAGGCAGCGAAGGCATGGAATTCTCTCCCTCCAGACCTTTCCGCCACTCAAGATTCCAAACTCTTTAGGAAACGTTTAAAAATTCTGCTTTTTATCTAACTTTCTTTGCCGACTCCTAGCTTCCCTCCTTTTGTTTACCGCGCCGGGAAACTCTTGAGTAGCTGTGCGCGATATAAATGCCAATAACATAACATAACATTTACTATTACAATTTTCTGAATGTTTCAGCTTGATAACGTTACCTTTTGTAGTATGCTCCAATGTGTTACCTATGATGGCATTGTTGCATTGTATGCAGTTCAAGCATCTTTGTGTTCTTCTGAAATTGCTCTCCTGGTTTCGATTCTTGAGAGTTAAAATCTCTTTAATGTTCCTGGATCTGCTATATGCACACAATGGTTGGTCAGTGAATAAACCTTGAAGGTCGGGTTCATTTTGAAGAATTTCCCACCTTCTGTTTATGATACATTTATGGATAAAGCCTTCGTGAAATTTTTCAACACGCATTCCATCCTCCTGCAATCATCTTTCTGAGTTTTTCCCAGAAAACGTACAGGTATTTCCTAATGCATCCCATACACTGGAGCACAGTGATGACCACTGATACTATACTGTCCCTCCCACACAGTAAAACACAAGAAACTAACTGTATGCAAATGTACCACTTGGTCACACAAGTGTGATGAGCACAAATGAACCAAGAAGAAACATGGACACGAGAGTCATGCACAGTCATGCTTAAATGAATGGAGACTCCTAGCCCCAGGTGACAATTAAAAGAGCGCATAAACACCATTATAATTCATCATATGGATTAAGACACAATACATGAAAATAAGAGCTGTTATATCTCTGCAACTTCTATTCACTTCTCACCTCAAGTAGAACCTCTTCCTACAAGAGTGGAACCTTGCAGACATGGATGACACTGACTGCATAGGCTAAAGAACACCTACGGTAATTGTATCCCTAAACCTTAAGTATCACCAAATCCAATTGCACAACAAGCACAGCCCAATACAGGAAATCACAACTCCTTAAGATAAGTACTGGCTCAAAGTGATACAACAAAGAGAATTCCACATCCGAGTACAAGCAACACTTCACTCATACTTTTCAATAATGTATTATTTTTGTTTCACACTCTCCACCTCATACATGCTAAGGCATCACAATGAAAGACAGCATGACAGTGCACAATACCAGGCACTCAAATGACAACAATACATCCCTCATGAACCCCCGATAGATGTTGTCAATGTATCTGCTCAACCATCTTCAACCACACAAAATCACTCATGCTCAGACAAGCCCTACACCAAAGAATTGATGAATGAAGAGCTGGTCACAAAATAGTGGTCACAGTTTGCAACAAGTATTTTGTGTGACTAGTAGGGTATTTTGTCAACCGGTCTATGTACTAATATGGCAGTTCAGAAAATACAGAATAGTAATTCTACTTACTTCATGAATATTAATGAGTGCGTAACTGAGAGCAACAGTATGAGTTTACACTGCCTCTTCTTAAAGGGCACTATAGAAGGTCTATTCCTTCAGGCCTGAAGGGAAAGTCCAAGAGAATCCAGGAATACAATCAGGAGAGAGTGCACTCTTAGGGCTCTTGACATATGTCCACAGCTGGGCTACTCCTTCTTTCAAGGTTACAAATTAACTCAAACTGCCTGTTTAATGGTGTAAAATGAGAGGTGCAGAATTGTGTCATTGGTCAGACACACACCCAATCTAGAGTTGCCACATTAGCCCTCTATCTCTTACAGATACTAACAGCATGATGGGAAAGATACAAGATAGAAAATCTTCCAAAAATTACATCATATCAAATCCCTCTGCTTGCCTCTACTTGTGCATGTCTACCCTTCCCATTAAAATTGTTTAAAGGGGCCTCCTGCTGCATATTTGAGACAACCAGCTGCTCTCTCCTTTTTAGGTCTCGCCTAGCGTTGCAGCGCATGCGCTGCTCGCTTTGCGATGCATGCTGTAATAGGGTATTTTTTAGAAGTGGTGTAGAAGCCCCGCCCATATTTTTCATTGGCTGGCGTCATCGTCCATGGTAAACGCTGGCTTCCGATTGATAATGAGGCTTCTTAGTCCCTCCTTGTTACCGCCCTGTCTCCTTTTTGGACCTCCCATCAGGACTGGATCTTTTACTTGCGGCGTTATACTGTCTCCTTCAATTAGTCAGTAAGCACTTTTTTTTTTCATTCGGCCGCGAATTGTCAAATGTTGTGTTTTGTTTACTTTGTGCGTTCACGAACATTTTCAGAGGAGTCTGAGATCAAATGTCAGACGTGTTTCGAGGGCGCCTGTTCTGTGCCCCAAACCACTCCCGCTTGTTTAGCCTCTTGGGGCTGATTTTGCATTGCCATTGTTTTGTTTCCTGCTCCTTCGGCACCCGTTGCTGCTTCCAGCTACTCGTGTCTGCAGTGCGTTCAGCTTCGGTACACGACGCTGCTCAAAGTTCAGTTAATGACCCCATGCCGTGCCGCCCCTCTCCCTCTCACCCGTTGCTGTTTGTTATTTTCAGGGTTGTCATTTAATTATGTTTATCAAGTGCTCTTTTTGTTTTTGAACGGTCACAGAGGACGTGTAGCCCATGCCTTCCCCCTTGCATTATGGCGTCTGAGGTCTGGACCACCGCCCATGAACCTCCAAAGTATGAATTGTCTTCAGTGAGTGTGTTCTACTTCCGTACACGGTACTGCTCAAAGTCCGCCTAATGATCCCGTGTCACCCCTCCACCTCTTGCCAGTTGCTGTTTGTTATTTTCAATGTTGCCATTTAATTCGTTTTATAAAGCGCTTTTTTTTTTGTTTGAATGGTAGCCTGTGCCGTCCCCCTCAGAATATGGTGTTTGAGGTATGGAACACCTCCTATTATCCTCCAAAGTGCGGGTTGTCTTAGGTGAGTGTGTTCAGCTTCGGTACCCGGCGCTGCTCAAAGTTCACTTAATCTCCCCGTGCCGCTCTTTCCCTCCTGCCCGTCGCTGTTTGTTATTTTCAGTGTTATCATTTAATTCGTTTTTTAAAGTGCTTCTTTTTTTAACGGTCACAGACGCAGTGTAGCCCGTGCCTTCCCCCTCGCATTATGGCCTCTGAGGTCTGGACCACCACCCATGAGCCTCCAAAGTGCAGGTCTATTTAAACTGGGCAAGATTGGGGGGGCATTTATGTTGATACGCAGATGGAATGGCACTTCAGAGTTTCTCTGCCTAAAGGAAGACCGGAACCCTTTTTTCCCAGTAGATTAATATCCAAACTTAGTTTACTGAAAGGCGCGTGCAGGCGTTGCTACGTTGTATACCAGACAGCCCAAAAGGAAAAACTAACATGTTAAATGTTCTTTTCATGATTTGCTATTGATTAAACTGCAACCAACTTTGCCCCAAAATGTTGAAAAGTTGTCGTTGGTCTGCGTGGTAAGCGAACTATTAAGCACGAAGAAGCAGGCAGCTGAAAAATAGAACAGAGGGAAGCTTTCTGTAAGATGCCGGCTACTTTGCTTAGATAAAAAACCGAGATAAACTATCTCCTTAAGTGATAAGCAGCTCTTCCACCCAACCAGGACTTATTTTATTACTGTACAATAGATGTCACGCTCTGGTGTAGCTTCAGCTGGATTCAAAACTAACTAATACATTTCTAAGTGTCACCTAGTCGCCTGGAAGGGGGGTGGATCGTAGAGTCTGTCAGTGGGGACTCACTGGTTTTCAACATCTCTATTTGTTACATAGATTTTCCTCATCCGCCTATCTGCCTCTTTTTGAGGTGCGATGTATAACTTGCGTTCACCCTACCATCCTCTTCCTAGCTGCTAACACTATAATTAATGGTCTAGCAAAATAAATAGGGCATGATGCTGCTCTCCACATTTCTGAAGGCAAGCAGTATTGCTATTAACAATTTTGATGCTACTGTTTATCAACCTCGAAACGATGAAATACTGAGTCAGCCTGTCAGCAATAGAACTTCTGACACGCAGAGTACCAGCAATGCTTGCGAGTGTTTAATCCACTCGGCTTTTTTCCGGCTCGAATGTCCTTAGCGACAGTGACGGCACAATAGTGGTAATAAAAAAAAATCATTCGATACTGAAATGTAGAACTTGATGTGTTTTTCATAAGAAATATGCAGTCACTGATTGTAGTGTTATCAACCTGGGCGATATAGTGTAAATGAAGCAACCTGCATGGGATAGTAAATATCAAATTGGTTGATATATATGCATGCACAATGCTTGTCATGTTCCATAGCTAAACATTTTTTTTTTTTGTGAGCACTATGACGCTGCCAGCACTGGCTGCTTCTAGCGGTTTTTAAAAATTGTTGGTGAGGGACGAGGCAGAAGCCATCTACCCCTACATGTTTTACTCCCTCCACGATGCCTTCCGCCAGCAATTTGAAACACGCACTTGCAATGCAATAGGTCTCGCATTTAACCGTGTTTAAGCTATTGGCATTGTAAATGACAATGCCTTGTATTTATGTTTTAAAAACTAAAACAAAAATAAAAGGCATTGTTATTTGCAATGTCAATAGCTCAAACTCGCGTAAATGCGAGACCTATTGCATTGCAAATGCTTCTTGTTTAGGCTGGGAGCCTAATCTAATCATAATACCAGGAAGCTGTTAGTTACAGCTCCTAAAATTCTCAACACTGCCCCCCCCCCCCTCCATATGAGAAGCTAATCTCCCCTGAAATGGGCTTATTCTTCAATGAGGGCTTTAATCTGGCAGCTGGTAGGCACAACAATCATCTTTACTCAGCCACATAGCTCAAGGGCGAATTTCAATAGAGGGAGACAAAAGCACATGAACTACAGCTGTAAAAAATAATATACATATACAAAAAGTATGAGCAAACCATACATCTCAATTCCAGACCCTGTCACATTACTGCCTGAACATTTGTGCCCTCCCAGAGGGAGCATGCCTGATGGACGTTCTAGAGTTTGACTAAGCTCACTGATCTTTTGCTATATCAGTGTGTTCACTTCCAGTCTCTTGGACAATATCCTTAACTTTCCTTTCATTTCAGATCCATGTTGGACTTTGTGGCAGTCTGTATGCTTTTTCAGTAAAAGCCCCCAATTCAGAGAATGTCCTGCTCAGTGCTTCATCGCCACCCTTGCAGGCCAAGGATGAGTGGATAAATCAATATAAATGTGGCTCGCACGTGCGAGCGGGATCATTTCTTAGCTCTTTTAAGCCTCGGTTTCCTCCAGTCCAGCACCGATCATTATAGCATATTAAAAATGTCCTTGTGTAATGTAACTGGTGCTCATGTAGAGCGCTCCATTACTTTCGGGTCGAGTTCGTGCTATATAAAGCTGAAAAAAAAGTGTGTTCGTGTTTGATAAACACCTGTTTCCAGAGATTCCTGGTTACTGAGCTATTGCTATCCTTGTTTCCTCAACCTACATTTTTTGTCAGTGTATTCTAGCTTCTTCAACAGGCATTTCCTTGTGGTACACCCTTGATTCATTAACTTGCTCTATTTTGTAATGCTTCCAGTTAAGGCCCAGGGAACATCTGGGGATACCCAGGACCCAGAAACTACAAAGTCGGGAGAGAGATGAAGGTGATGTTGCTGAAGCTGGACAGGGCACCGGGAAAAAGCAGCCCATGAAGGAGGATGGGGTGCTGATAGTGGTGGGACACAACAAATAAAAGTACATATATACATGAGGATAATTCTACTAAATTATTTAAACGAGAAACGGTGGTGAGCACAGTTAGGAATCGACATTTATGTCTGAGTCTGACTAGAAAAGTCTTCCTTGTCTGGAGAGACATTTGGGTTCACACGGGTAGAATTGCACAAGGGGTGCAGTAACCTGTAGCCATATCTCTGAGATTTTTCACAGGCTCTGGGAATCCTCTGTGAGTATACTAGTGCATGCACGTAATGACAGGCATTGACTGCTCTTCCATGTCCCACTCTGACCCCCGGGAGTGTTAATTGACCGAGCACCTCTAAGCATGCGTTTGTGCACCTGGACCAGCAACATGACATTAATACTCTTGCGGTCTCTCACCGTGGCGCCACTCTCTGGTCTTAGTTAGAAAATCATAGGTACATAGGTGTCTATCAGTTATGGATCCCATGCCCAACTGCTGTTCTGCTCAGGTCATAGGGAATGCACATTTCCAATGTTGTTGCACTGCTCTTCCTGAGATGGTGAAGCTGATAGGCTTCTAGGTCTCTTTCCTGGGTAACCAGGATATGGAGTAGCCAAGGAACATAAGGCAGTCTTTCAGAAGGTTCCATGCCTCTAGCAGGGACACTTGGCTTTTGCAGACTTCTAATGGCAGCTGCTGATTTGCGAATTCATTAGAGTTATCTGTGTGAAAGGCTCTGCTGCGTTTGTCATTATAAAATATGTTGAACCCATGGGTCACTACTGTGCGATGGTTTCAGCAGCTGTAAACAAAGGGGCAGATTTACAAGCCCCCTGCGCTGCCAGTACATCACTTTTTGTGACGCACTGGCAGCGCATTTCTCTGCCCCATATTTACAAGGACAGGAAAAGCCACTTTTCCTGTCCTTGTAAATATGGACCCTTTACACGCACCACTTTGCGTGGAAGGGGCGTTCCATGGGTGTTGCTGTGGATGTTCCCACGCAACACCCATGGAACCAGACACATTTCCAGATTTACGAGGAATCGTAAACCTGGAAATGTGTCAGTATGCTACGCCACCCTAGGGGTGGTGTAGCGAGGCACAACGAGGAGAAATGTTTTCATTTCTCCTCGTTTTTTTCCTCTTTCAATACGTGCTGCATTCTACAGCACGCATTGAAAGAGGAAAATGCCTGTAGTGATTGTTTTTGTGCAGGAAGGTGCCCCTTCCTGCGCAGAAACAATCTCCCCATGGCGCATGGCAGCTGTTTTTGCGCCAGCGCAGGGGAGAGCACTGGAATGCGACATATCATTGTAAATATGTCGCATTCCTGTACTCTTAAAGTGCAGCAGCGTGGCGCAGCCAAAGGGCTTGCGGTGCCACGCTGCGGCACTTTCTTGTAGATCTGCCCCAAAGTGTTTTTTAACGTTCATGATACATGCTGCAAGGTCCTGGCTTGCCAATACTATAATAAAATGGCGTTTCGATCAGTGTGGAAAAAACATGTATTTGCATGAACTTACACCCACGAGTCTGTACTTTGTGAATTGCTCTCAGTGGTTAGTGTCAGGAAAATGTTTAAATTACATCTAGGAGCTTGTCCTTTGCGAAGGGCTCCTCTGTGGTTTCTGTTAGGGACTATATTGAAGCAGTGTGCACACTTTGCATGGTTTGCATTCACGTAAATATGCAACATTTTAGGAAAACACACACAAAATTAGGTGCAATTACGCAAAATGCAAATCTGGCTCATAGCACTATATGTTGGCGCAAAATGCATCCTTGTGATATTCTTGCATGCGAGGACACATTTCATGCTAAAAAATAGTAACAAAAACACATGCGATGAACAGCATATTTGTGTTTGTCTCTGTAATGGGATGTTGAGGCCGATGAATTCTTTGCAATTGTGGCATAAAATGGCCATCTGTAGGCCTTCTTTATGCCAAGGCGTGCTGGCATTGCTCCCTTTGGCAAGGGGTAAGTTATGTATGTCACATAAAATTCACAGTGCTTTTGTGATCTTTTTTTTATATGTAGCGAAAGTTGCTGTATCATGTAACATGGGATTCCAAAGAATCTTTGATTTGCCACACTCCTTGCATGTAGACAATTAAAATATAAAGGGTGAATCTCTGGTGACGCTTGCGGGAAATTCTGACACATTTGTATCAGTGGGCAGTGCTTTCATTATGGGGGTATTATGTTGTAAGGTGTTGCCAAAAATAGCAGGTAATTGATGATGCCATTGCTGAGTCGAAAGTTCAATAGATAATCTCAATTAATGTCATCTCAGAGATTTCTCTTTCATTACAATCACCTCATTCATTGGGCTATCTTCATCCTAATGATAACTGGTGCTAGCATGTGGAACAAGTGGAGATTTCTAAGGGGAACAGTGCTTCAAGTGTCCCTTGAAGCACCATAGTAAATGGCGATTCAACAGAGTCAGTGATGCACAGTGTTCCTACAATGTGGGTTAGGTGTTGAAAGTACAGTCATTTGACTTTTACATAGGTTTGTAACAAGAGTGTTCATGGAGACATTTTTCCTTCCTTCTTTCTTTCTTTCTTTCTTTCTTTCTTTCTTTCTTTGTTTGTTTCTTTGTTTCTTTGTTTCTTTCTTTCCTCCTATTTTCTTTCATTCTTGTCTTTCCTTTTTCTTTCCTTCCTTTCTTGTTTGCCCTCTTTCCTTCTTACTTTTAGCTTTTTTTCTTTTTCTTTCCTTCCTTCTTTCTTTCTTTCTTTCTTGCCTTTTTCCTTTTTTCTTTCCCTCTTTCTTCTTTTTACGTTCTTTCCTTCTTCCCTCCTTTCTTCATTTTTTCCTTCCTTCCTTTTCTTTTGCCTTCCTTTCTTTTTTGTCTGCTGTCTTTACTTTCTTCCCTTCTTTCTTGCCATCTTTCTCAAAGGTGAGGCTAGCAACCAATGCCAGACCAATGGCCTTTTCAGGTCTGTGTTAGCCAAGACATTTTCATTTTACTAAAAATATGTATAACATAGTTACTTATAGGGGTTTTCAGCCACACTTTGTCCATTAGTCTGTGATTGTGTCAGTCACATTTTTCTTTCACCCACTCCAGCATGCATCAAGAGGCTATGTTAGCCCACTTCAGCCATTGACTGACTTCACTATGGGGTACAGCATGTTTGTAACATCATCGACTGCTCTGTGAAAGACTGTCCCATCTATGTCTGAGTAGGCAGTGCACTCCAAGTGGAATGTTATGAAGTCCTATGGAATGTGTTGAATGTGAGCTGGTCAGTGAGATGCTGGGCAGCAGTTGATCAGTGGTGGCCACCATAAACAAAGGGTGGTGGGGCGGGTGGAGGGTACACAGGAGGGGTCACGCGGGAGGGGGATTAGAAATACTCTATATTTTAAAAAAACATACCCTTTGCCGACGGCCGCCTCCAACGTTGCATTGCACCACCTCTCCTCTTCCTGCCTGGTCCCAGCAGCCCCTGGGACAGACTCCCATCCAATCTCCGTGCTGCAGAGCAGCATGGGGATTGACCTGAGCGGGCTAGAAATACGCTTCACTCAGGCCAGGGAGTCTGTGGGGTTTCTCCAGCCCGGCTGCTCAATGCAGCTGGGCTGGAAAAAAAATAAGTGCATGTTAGAACTGGGGGTCTCTAGTTGGCAGAGGTAGGTACCTTTGTCCAAATAGGGACCCTTGCTTCTAGTCAGGGTAAGGGGGATACACAACTAAAATAACCCCTGCTCACCCCCTTGGTAGCTTGGCACGGGTAGGCAGGCTTATCTCAGAGGCAGTGTGTAAAGCATTTGTGAACACATACAGTAACCCAGTGACAACACTACAGATGGACACCACACAGGTTGTAGTATAAAAATAAGTATTTTATATAGACTTAACACAAGACCCAAAACGACAAAAATCCACAATACAATACGAAAAATATGACTGTCAAATGGTAGAAAATAGCTCAGTTCAATAAAGATGATAAATGCGACACTTTACTCTCAATGTACCTTTGGATGCGTAACGCAAAACAAACAAAAGGGTCGCAGGGAAGGTGATGCTTCGATTCCTACATGCAGAAAGGAGGATGCGTTGGTTTCTTACTGCGACCCGGTTACGATGCGTCGAGATGGCGCTTCGATGCGATGACGATCCGGTGCGATGCGATAAAATGGCATCTTGCTTACGGTGCGACAACGTAGACGGGATGCATGCACGCACGCCCAACGGCCGTGCGGCGACTCGGAAATCTTCTGAGCCTGCGACACGCTTCTCCGGTGATGCGCCGGCGTCCTCTGTGGCGGCGGCACGCTTCTCCGGTGATGCGAGGTGCTTCGGTGATGCGATGGCGACAGTGGCAGCGGCTGCACGCTTACTCTGCGATGCGACGACAACTGCTGTGGCGGCACGCTTCTCCGGTGATGCGGGGCGCTTCGGTGATGCGACAGCGGCGGCACGCTTACTCTGCGATGCGACAACAACTGCTGCGGCGGCGACACGCTTCCTCTTCGTTGAGTCGCGCTTCCAGCTCCCAGCGACACGCAGTCTCTCAGAAGGCCCAACAGCAGCAGGCACTTCAATTCGCAGCAAGGGAATTCAGGAGGGGAGCTGGGGGTGAAGTCTTGTATCCCTGAGACTTCAGGCAGGAGGCAAGCTCAATGTTCAAGCCCTTGGAGATCTTCTTCAATATGATGAAAGCACACCCAGTCCTTTTCTCCTTTCTATGGCAATAAAGTAACCACTGCAGGCCAACCCCAATAACACGCAGCATAGGGGTAGTCTCCTCCTTCAGCTTCCTGGTTCTTCTCCTCAGCAAAGGTTCGTCTTGATTCCCAGAAGTGATCTAAAGTCTTGGGGTCTGGGCCCCAATATTTATACTAGCAAATCCTTTGTCCTCTGAAGGCAGAGGGTCCTGCACCTAGTCCAAACCAGTTCTGGGTGCATTCTGCCAGTGCACAACTTCTTCCTTTGTCAGTGTGGGCCAGGGTCATCAGACACACCACAGGAGGTGGAGCCAGCATTGTGGAAGGCAGGCACAGCCCTATTCACGCCCAGGTGCTACTCCTCCCACCACTCCTCATGCAGATAGGTCTATTCAGCCTAGTGCTGACTCACCCTGTCTCCTGGAGTCCCCCAGCCCCTGTCACTCACAAACCCAGACATACAATACACAAGCTAGCAGAGGCAGGCTGGATGGTTTAGGCAAGAAAATACCTACTTTCTAAAAGTGGTATTTTCAAACCCAGAATGTTAAAACCAACTTCACTAAACGATGTATTTTATCATTCTGAGTTCAGGCATACTAAATTCGTTTTTCTACCATGTTCCCTGGGTCAGTTAGGATTATAAGATGTTATAATCAACCTGCCCATTCTGGCCTATGGGGACAGGTAGCCTTACAATAGTGAAAAACGAAATTGGCTGTAATTCACTATCAGGACATGCCACACACACCAGGGCATGTCCTACCTCTTACATACAATGCACCCTGCCCGCAGGCCTACCTTAGGGGTGACTAACATGCAGAAAAGGGAAGGTTTGGGGACTGGTAAGTGGGTGCACTTACCAAGTCGACATGGCAGTACCAGACTGCACACAGGCTCTGCAATGGCAGGCCTGAGACACGCTTTCCAAGCTGCTCTAGTGGGTGGCACAACCAGTGCTGCAAGCCCACCAGCAGCATTTGATTTACAGGCCCTGGGCACACGCGGTGCACTATACTAGGGTCTGACAGTAAGTCAAATAAGCCAATCATGGAGTCACTAATCCATACATCATTTTATCATAGGGAGCACTTGCACTTTGGCACTGATTAGCAGTGGCAAAGTGCCCAAAGCATCTAAACCAGCAAAAACATGTCAACAACAGAGGAGGCATGGTGAAAAAATGGAAGGGAGACCCACGCCAATGGTACCAGGTCTAACACGTGTCCCCTCCAGCTGAAATGTGCGGAGAACTACCCTACCTCCTGGGAGTTCTCATCACTAAGGCGGAAAAATCTGGACAGACCATCAGCATTTGCGTGCTCTGTACCAGGGCGGTGTTCCACCGTAAAGTCCATCCCCTGTAGGGAAATGGACCACCTCAACAGCTTTGGATTCTCACCCCTCATCTGCATCAACCATCTGAGGGGCCTGTGGTCTGTCTGAACCCGGAAGTGAGTCCCAAACAGGTATGATCTCAACTTCTTCAGCGCCCAGACCACAGCAAATGCCTCACGCTCAATAGCACTCCACCTCTGTTCCCGTGGAAGTAACCTCCTACTGATGAAGGCTACAGGTTGGTCTAGGCCCTCCTCATTTAACTGTGCCAGAACAGCCCCTACACCATGCTCTGAAGCGTCTGTTTGAACAACAAATTCTTTTGAGAAGTTGGGCGCCTGGAGCACGGGGGTCGTGCACATGGCAGTCTTCAAGGCGTCAAAAGCTCTCTGACAGGTGTCAGTCCAAATCACTCTCTTGGGCTGCTTCCTGGAAGTCAGCTCTGTCAAGGGTGCAATGATGCTGCCATACCCCTTGACAAATCTCCTGTAATACCCGGTGAGTGATAGAAAGGCTCTCACCTCTGTCTGGGTCTTGGGGGGTTCCCAAGCCAGAATGGTATCAATCTTGGGCTGTAGGGGCGCCACCTGGCCGCTCCCAACGTGGTGTCCCAAGTACACCACGGAACCCTGCCCGATCTGGCACTTACTCGCCTTGATCGTGAGGCCTGCCCTCCGCAGCGCCATCAACACTGCCCAGAGGTGGCGCAGATGTTCTTCCCAACTGGCGCTGAACACTGCAATGTCATCCATGTAGGCGGCACTGAAATCTTCCAGTCCAACCAACACCTGGTTGACCAACCTCTGAAAGGTGGCAGGGGCATTCTTCATCCCAAAGGGCATAACCCGGAATTGGTAGTGCCCATCTGGTGTGGAGAATGCTGACCTCTCTTTGGCCCCATCAGTCAAGGCGATCTGCCAGTACCCAGACGTTAAGTCAAATGTGCTGAGGTACCGGGCAGCCCCTAACCGATCAATGAGCTCATCAGCTCTGGGGATGGGGTGCGCGTCAGTCCTGGTGACTGAATTGAGTCCTCGGTAGTCCACACAGAACTGGAGTTCGGGCGTGGCACCAGGCGCGGCAGCCTTTGGGACCAAGACCACTGGGCTGGCCCAAGGGCTGTGAGAGGACTCAATCACCCCCAATGAAAACATCTTGAAGACCTCCTCCTTGATGCAAGCTCTCACCCTGTCAGTCACTCTGTAAGCCTTGTGCTTCACAGGAGGACTGTCCCCAGTGTCCACATCATGGACGCACAAATCAGTGACACTGGGAATCAGGGAAAACTGGTCAGGAAACTGTCCCAACAGTTGACGACAGTCTTCCTGCTGCTCAGGTGTCATGGAGTTAGAGAGGTTCACACCCTCCACTGACCCATCTTGCTCTGTTGCAGACAGGAGGTCAGGAAGAGGTGCTGTCTCCTCTTCCATTCCATCATCTGTTACTAGGAGCATGCCCACTTCGGACCTCTCAAAATGGGGCTTTAGGCGGTTGACATGTAGGACCCGCAAAGGGTTCCTGGGAGATCGCAATTCCACCAGGTAGGTGACCTCACTCTTGCGCTCCACCACCTCAAATGGTCCGGTCCACTTATCCTGGAGCGCGCAAGGCTCCACGGGGGCCATGACCCACACTTTCTGCCCAGGATGAAACTCGATCAGAGTGGCATTCTGATCATACCACCGTTTCATTTCCTCCTGGCTGGCTTGCAGATTCGCCTCAGCGAGTTGCCTGAATCGCCTAGTCTGGTTTCTAAAGGCCAGCATGTAGCTAAATACATCCTGAGGAGGTTTACTGGGAGCTTTCTCCCAGCCTTCTTTCACCAGACTCAGAGGTCCTCTTACCGGGTGACCATAGAGCAGTTCAAAGAGACTGAACCCTAAGGACTTCTGTGGCACCTCACGGTAAGCAAACAAAAGGCATGGCAAGAAGATGTCCCACTTACGCCTCATGGGTTCTTCCAGACCCATAATCATGCCCTTCAGGGTCCAGTTGAATCTCTCAACCAGCCCATTACCTTGGGGGTGGTAAGGAGTGGTGAACTTGTACGTTACACCGCACTCCTGCCACAGGGACTTCATATACTTGGAAATGAAGTTTGTACTACGGTCAGACACCACCTCCTTGGGGAACCCCATACGGAGAAAAGCCCCATCAGTGCACGTCCCACCACGGGGGCCGTCACTGTCCAAAGAGGTATGGCTTCCGGGTACCGGGTGGCATGGTCCACCAAGACCAGGATGAACCTGTTGCCCATGGCTGTCTTGGGGTCCAGTGGCCCCACAATGTCAATACCCATCCGTTCAAAGGGGGTGCTGACCACAGGGAAAGGCTAGAGGGCAGCCTTGTGCTTCCTCCCACTTTTTCCACTTGCCTGGCAAGTCTGACATGTCCTGCAATGAGTGTCTGAACTCTTGCGCATCTGGGGCCAATAAAAGTGGGTGACAAGCCTTTCAAAGGTCTTGCCCTGCCCCAGATGTCCTGCTAAAGGCACATCATGAGCCAAACCCATTAGGAAGGCTCTGAAGCGCTGGGGTACCACCAGCACATGGGCTGACCCAGGCTCAGCAACCTTAGGCTCACTATACAGGAGACCATTCTCCCAGTAGATCCAATGTGATCCAGACTGATCACCTGTTGCCTGGTTTGTGGCCTGTTGCCGCAAACCCATAAGAGAATGGCACTTGTTCTGCTCCTCGCAGAACTCCTCCCTGGAGGGTCCTCCTTCTTGCAGGTGGAGAAGTGTGGCTCAATGGTTAGAGCGGCAGACCCTGATGCAGAGATCTGGCCCGGGACCAGGGTTCAATTCCCGCCTCGGCGGGTCTTGGGCTCAATTTTCCTCGGACCTGATAATTCTCGCCTCGGTGCCTATTCTAATCATGGGTCCCACTCTGCAACTCTGGGCAATAGCTTGCTTAATCTCCACAACGGCCCCAACAGCGCTGGGATGCCTGGCTTCACCCTGGGGGTGCCCAGGAGTGGACATTTCACAGGGAAAAGCCAGGAAGGGTTCCACAGCGGTATGCGTACAGCACCTGGACACCCCTTTGGGGGTATGGGTGCGCTTTACAAGTACAAATTTCATTTCATTCATTTCATTCATTGCTGCCAATGGGTCAGCTCAGGCAGGTCCCCCATTTCGGCCACTTGCTCCCCTATAGGTTCCAGAGCATTCCCCCTCAGGTTCTGCTTCCTCCTGGACCGTGGGAACTACGGGGGCCGGTTTCCCGTGCCCCCTGCCTCTTCTCTTCAAGGCAGGCACCTGGGCCACCCTCTCAGGCTCCAGGTCCTCTTGAACACCTCTACTGGCTGCCATAGACCAAGTGGTCGCGCACGCCCACTCAGTCAGACCCAACATCTCTAGATGAGACCTTCTCTCCACCTCTGCCCAAGGTGAACTTTCTAAATCGTTGCCCAACAGACAGTCTACAGGCATGGCTGGCCTCACAGCTACTTGAAAGGTACCTGAGACCCCCCCCCCACTCAAAGGGAACCTGAGCCACTCTGCAGTGGCTCTCTAAGTTGTCCGCGGCAACTACTGGGCAGAATGCATTGGGAATCACCTGCTCTTCAGACACCAGCCGACAACTGACAGCTGTCACACTGGCTCCGGTGCCTCTCAGAGCCTCCACCCTTTGGCCATTGATGGTCACCCACTGCCTGTATTTTTTAGTGTTATCAGGCAGTTCGGTCCTGGGGACCATCTCACTGTCTCCTAAAGAGACCAAGGACATCGCTACGGGACCGGTGCTGTTTTCCCATACAAGGGACATTTAGAATCATAGGAGCAGTGGCCCACTTGACCACACTTAAAGCAAGTCCTGGGCCCCCTGTGAACTGGCTTATCTGTCGGGCCCCTGGCTTCTTCTCAGGGGGAGGCTGGGAACCTTTCCCTTGGGGATTACTTTGGGGCCCTTTCTGGAACTCCCTCTGTTTACCCTTGTCCCCCCCACTCCTCTGCTGGGGACCCTGCCCACCTTTGGCGGAGTCTCCCACGTGACCCTTGTAGACCCGGGTGCTCACCCAGCTGTCCGCCTCCTCAGCAAGCTTCCTAGGGTTAGTCAGCCTACTATCAATAAGGTGCTGGCGTAGCTCTGGAAAACAATTTCCTGACAAGTGCTCCCATGCAATCAAATCAAAGAGCGCTTCAAAATCATTCACTTTGCTACCCTTCACCCAACCATCCAATGCTCTGCAAAAAAAAGTCACATATTCCACCCAAGTACTTGACTCCAACTTTTTGCAATTTCTGAACCTCTGCCTATAGAGTTCAGGAGTCAACCCATAACTAGATATCAATGCTTCCTTCATATGGCTATAAGAATTGTGGACTTCAAAGGGCAAGTCTAACAAGGTATCCCGCCCCTCACTAAGGAACCGTCCCCACAACCCCGCTCCCCAATCCTTCTCAGGGACCCGGTGGAAGGACATAGCTACCTCATAGGCCTTGAACCACTGACCAATATCATCATTCTTATAAAACTCTTTCACCACATCTTTAGGTATGTACACCCTGGCCTCAACAGGCATGGACGGTGTGCTGCCACCAGAGGGAGTAATCTCTAAACTCCTAGCTTTCAACTCCAACTCCCTCAAACTTCTCTCATGCTCTATTTGCATCCTCTTTTCCTCTAGGGCCAATTTCTTAATTTCCAATTCCAACTGCCCACCCATCTTAAGCTTGTTCAGCTCCATTTCATGCATCCTACTTCTCTCCCTGTCCTCCAGCTCTCCTGGGGACAGGCCCTTGGAAGAAACACTGCTACCTGCTGGGGAAGGTGCTTTCCTCCCCCCTGGACCCAATGGCCCATCTAGCTGCCCTTCTACATTCTCAGCCCCCTCCTCTTGCTCTTCCACATTCTCAGGGCTACTTCTTGCTTCCACCCAGGCCCTCAGCGCCTTTTGGTACTCATCCTTCTTGGTGAGACCTGTAGAAGCAACTTTCAATTTCCTGCAGAAGTACTTTAGCAGTTTCACATTGTAACTTTCCAGCTTTTCTTCTTCAAAATCTAAATCCACAGATGCGATGGATGCTGTTTTGCTCATGGTGACTAAACTTGGCAGTTCTTGGCAAAAAATAGAAATCCCAGGAAAAACAATCTACCAGAAATGTATGTGGTTGCGTTTGGTCTGCACTCACTAGTAGTGTACACCAATTACTGTATATGAGTCACAAATGCAAGTCCAGAATCCTCACTGCTGACCACCAATGTTAGAACTGGGGGTCTCTAGTTGGCAGAGGTAGGTACCTTTGTCCAAATAGGGACCCTTGCTTCTAGTCAGGGTAAGGGGGATACACTACTAAAATAACCCGTGCTCACCCCCTTGGTAGCTTGGCACGAGCAGGCAGGCTTATCTCAGAGGCAGTGTGTAAAGCATTTGTGAACACATACAGTAACCCAGTGACAACACTACAGATGGACACCACACAGGTTGTAGTATAAAAAAGTATTTTTATATAGACTTAACACAAGACCCAAAACGACAAAAATCCACAATACAATACGAAAAATATGACTGTCAAATGGTAGAAAATAGCTCAGTTCAATAAAGATGATAAATGCAACACTTTACTCTCAATGTACCTTTGGATACGTAACGCAAAACAAACAAAAGGGTCGCAGGGAAGGTGATGCTTCGATTCCTACACGCAGAAAGGAGGATGCGTCAGTTTCTTACTGCGGCCCGGTTACGATGCGTCGAGATGGCGCTTCGATGGGATAAAATGGCGTCTTGCTTACGGTGCGACAACGTAGATGGGATGCGTGCACGCCCGACGGCCGTGCGGCGACTCTGCGATCTTCTGAGCCGCGACAGGCCCTGCGACACGCTTGTCCGGTGATCCGCCGGCGTCCTCTGTGGCAGCGGCACGCTTCTCCTGTGATGCGAGGCACTTCGGTGATGCAATGGCGGCAGCGGCGGCACGCTTACTCTGCGATGCGACGACAACTGCTGCGGCGGCACGCTTCTCCGGTGATGCGGGGCGCTTCGGTGATGCGACAGCGGCGGCACGCTTACTCTGCGATGCGACAACAACTGCTGTGGCGGCGACACGCTTCCTCTTCGCTGAGTCGCGGTTCCAGCTCCCAGCGACACGCAGTCTCTCAGAAGGCCCAACAGCAGCAGGCACTTCAATTCACAGCAAGGGAATTCAGGAAGGGAGCGGGGGGTGAAGTCCTGTATCCCTGAGACTTCAGGCAGGAGGCAAGCTCAATGTTCAAGCCCTTGGAGATCTTCTTCAAGATGATGAAAGCACACTCAGTCCTTTTCTCCTTTCTTTGGCAATAAAGTAACCACTGCAGGCCAACCCCAATAACACGCAGCATAGGGGTAGTCTCCTCCTTCAGCTTCCTGGTTCTTCTCCTCAGCAAAGGTTTGTCTTGATTCCCAGAAGTGATCTAAAGTCTTGGGGTCTGGCCCCCAATATTTATACTAGCAAATCCTTTGTCCTCTGAAGGCAGAGGGTCCTGTACCTAGTCCAAACCAGTTCTGGGTGCATTCTGCCAGTGCACAACTTCTTCCTTTGTCAGTGTGGGCCAGGGTCATCAGACACACCACAGGAGGTGGAGCCAGCATTGTGGAAGGCAGGCACAGCCCTATTCAGGCCCAGGTGCTACTCCTCCCACCACTCCTCATGCAGATAGGTCTATTCAGCCTAGTGCTGACTCACCCTGTCTCCTGGAGTCCTCCAGCCCCTGTCACTCACAAACCCAGACATACAATACACAAGCTAGCAGAAGCAGGCTGGATGGTTTAGGCAAGAAAATACCTACTTTCTAAAAGTGGTATTTTCAAACCCAGAATGTTAAAACCAACTTCACTAAAATATGTATTTTATCATTCTGAGTTCAGGCATACTAAATTCGTTTTTCTACCATGTTCCCTGGGTCAGTTAGGATTATAAGATGTTATAATCAATCTGCCCATTCTGGCCTATGGGGACAGGTAGCCTTGCAATAGTGAAAAACGAAATTGGCTGTAATTCATTATCAGGACATGCCACACACACCAGGGCATGTCCTACCTCTTACATACAATGCACCCTGCCCGCAGGCCTACCTTAGGTGTGATTAACATGCAGAAAAGGGAAGGTTTGGGGACTGGTAAATGGGTGCACTTACCAAGTCGACATGGCAGTACCAGACTGCACACAGGCTCTGCAATGGCAGGCCTGAGAAACACTTTCCAAGCTGCTCCGGTGGGTGGCACAACCAGTGCTGCAAGCCCACCAGCAGCATTTGATTTACAGGCCCTGGGCACACGCCGTGCACTATACTAGGGTCTGACAGTAAGTCAAATAAGCCAATCCATACATCATTTTATCATAGGGAGCACTTGCACTTTGGCACTGATTAGCAGTGGCAAAGTGCCCAAAGCATCTAAACCAGCAAAAACATGTCAACAACAGAGGAGGCATAGCAAAAAAATGGAAGGGAGACCCACGCCAATGGTACCAGGTCTAACAGTGCGCATGTGTGTTTTGGTCAGCTTGAGATGGCCGGCCGAACACACATGAGCACATAGGGAGTGGAGTGCACGTAGCACTCCTCCTCCCCCCTCCCATGCCTCGCACCCGCCCCTCCCTACAGCGCTGGCTCAGAGCCGGCAAATGCAAAATGAAACAATGCAAGATCATCCTTTTATTTTTATTTTGCTGGCTCTGAGCCAGGCAGTGGGACGATGCTTCTCCGCCATTGTAAGGAGCCGCCACTGCGGTTGATGAGGGTGGTAGGACCGTCTGTAACCAATAATCTAATTCCTACTTTCAACCTCCTGTTACTGGAATAATTAAGGTTGTTACTTCTCATACTGGTGACAAGGATGAGATAAGGTCTTCCAGAGGAAGTCTGAGGTGGTTTTCATTTTGTTCTTAACACTGCCAGTGCTGAGGAGTTTCCTGGCATGACTGGCATCATACAGTTGGAATTAGTGGATGTCTAGCCATATTAGAACCTATGAGTCTTTGAAATAGTGGACAGCTTGAGCCTGAGAGAGCAAACATTTCCTATAGATTTAAGCATTACTAATGACAAACTTGCCTTGGGCTTCAGACATAAAACTGCATTTAAAAAACAATGACACGCAGACATTTGGTGGTGGAATAATGAAAACATGAGGCCTTAGTCAGACACTTTCCACTTAACAAATCATGTAAAACATGCACAATGAATTCATAGTTTGACTTTAATATGACTAGCTTAGATTTTGTCCTCACTCTAAGAATGCCATTTTAACTTATAAAAAGTATTTAAACATGTGTGCAGTGCAATGAAATTACCAGGACATTTTAAAGTGAAGAGACCAAAAAGCTGCTCTTGCTCTGAGATCTTCAGCTTGACTTTTAGATAAGAGAGGAACGTTTCCTCTCCCTGAAAGACAGAAGCCTTGTATAATTTACAGCCTGTTACCTGTTTTATCATATTTAGTTGCTGTTAAAAAATGTTTCAAACAAAGCTTCAATTATTTCGTACCCTAGAGAAATCTAAAAAGCATACACATTTGTTTTTGTATTATTGTAAAATGTATTTAATATTTCCTGCCTAAATAAGTTCTTTTTGGAGCTAATGTTATTCTTTTTAGTTAAAAGAAAATGTTTTTTTAACAGAAAGTTTGGAGATTTAGGGCCATATTATCAAGAACGGCGATAACATTATCGCCGCTTTAGCGGCAGGAAACTGCCGCTAAAGTGGCGATAAGGGGCTTGATAATATGCCCTATAGAATTCCAATAGAAGCCCAGGTTCTGGTCTGAAGGACATCAAACCTGGGCTTCTATTGGAATTCTATAGGGCATATTATCAAGCCCTTTATCGCCGCTTTAGCAGCAGTTTCCTGCCGCTAAAGCGGCGATAATGTTATCGCCGTTCTTGATAATATGGCCCTAAGTCATTTAGAGTAAGATTCAAATATGTCATGAGAAGGATTTCGCTTGCCTGATGGATGACGTGTGCAGACAGCGAGAGGTGAAGATGAACTTTTGCAAAATTCTTTATTCCAATTATATGAAGAATGAAGATCATGCCATATTCTTTGCAACATCTATTTTGTTATATAAATGCGTTCCTTGTTTAGGATTGCCGTTATTTTGGCAGGATTATTGCAGACTTTTTCAGATTCAGAATTAGAAACCTGCAGAGGAGGGAAGGGCAGACTTTGATGGAGAACAGAACAGTGTTCAGACAAAGCTGAACAAGGGGAGACAGAATCAGCTGGGACAAGGGCAGATTAGATGTAGGCTATGTGTTAAAAATCCTGAGCTTTATGCTTTGATTAATTGGCTTTGCCAGGGTTTATTTGCTCTATGCTTCATTTCTCTTTATGAGAGTGTTGGACTTGGCCCTTTTTGCAGGGTAATCCCTGAACTTTTTGCCTTCCTCCTAGTATTTTTTCGGACCTGGTGTTGGTGGTTTTAGGACTCTGGGCACTTTATAACTGCTGTCCAGTGTAAAGTGCATGTGCTCTCTATGGTAAAATGTGTAAATTGGTCTAATCCTGTTTGGCTAATTTAATTTACCTATCAGTCCCTTGCAAAGTGGTATCTCATATACCCAGGGCCAGTAAATTAAATGCTACTGGTGGGCTTGCAGCGCTGATTGCTCCACCCACCAAAGTAGCCTTTTAAAACTGTCTCAGGCCTCTGCCATTGCAGGGCCTGTGCGCGCAGTTTACTGCCGCTGTGACGTGGCACGTAAAGTGGGTGCCACGTCTGTGACTCCCCTTTTACCACATATCAGTCACCCCTAAAGTAGGCCCTAGCTAGCCCTATGGGCAGGGTGAGCTGTAGGTAAAAGGTAGGACATGTACCTTAACTGTGTGGCATGTCCTGGTAGTGACAAACAGCCATTTTGGTTTCTCACTACTGTGAGACTGCCCTCCCATAGGAATGTATTGGGGATTCCCTGATAAGTGTGTCAGTGGTAATTCCTGATATGAGAGGAGTAGCGTGATCAAGTTTGGTATGTTTGGAATAGTGGTGATAAATGCTGCGTGGTGGTGTGTGCAGATTTATTATCACTATTTTAAAAATGCCACTTTTAGAAGTGGGCATTTCTGTGTGCTAGGTGTCTTTGTGCCTGCCTGATGTGTATTGCATGTCTGGCTCTGGAATGACAGGGGCTGGGGAGGTGCAGTGGCTCCAGAGGGGCTGGGTGAGTCAACGCTAGGCTGAATAGGCTGATCTGTATTTGGAGTAGTGGGAGGAGTAGCACCTGGGCCTGAATAGGACTGTGCCTGCACTACACAATGCTGGCTCCGCCCCCCTGTGGTGTGTCTGGGGCCAGAGCCTACACTGACAATGAGGGTGTTTGTACCCTGTAAACAAATGTTTTAGTGCCCCCCAGAACTGGTTTGGACTGGACTTAGGCCTGTGCCAGGGGAAAGAACAAAGACAGAAAGTGGTATAAATATTGGGGCTGTGACCCCATGTTTTTGGTGCTTACTTGGAACTGGTGGAGGAGAAGCCACTGGGGGGACTGCTGCCCCAGAGAATTGCTGTGCCAGGGAACCGCCATCTGGATTCTGCTTCTGTGCTGGCCTGAGCCTGCCTCCTGCCCCGGGCCCCCCGAGTGAACTCCCAGGGTATTCATGGCTTGCCCTCCCTGACTCTAAAGCAGCGTGTGGTGAGCGCTGTGCCTATCTGACAGCAGTGCGTGATAGGGGCTGAATTTGCTGACCGAGCCCGAGACGTGGGCTCACTCTCAGGAAGGGCGGCCGGCACTGAGGAGTGCACTCGCACCCCAGAGGAGTCCGGGGCAGGTTTTCAGCCCGTGCTGCTGGAGGCAGAAAAACTGTAGGAAAGTGAGCGCCTTGTGAGCGCTACATGCTTTTGTCCCCTGAGCCCGTGGTGTGGGCTCTCTGCGCCAATAAAAGAAAGAAGGAGCGCAGGCTGCTCGGGGCCGTGCCGCACAACAGCCCTTTCCTGGGCCCGGCAGAAGAGACAGAGCACAAGCCTCGCAGGCTTCTGTGGCCACAAGGAGGAAGTCAGGCAGGAAAGAAGCCTGATTGTGGGTGGGGCCCACGGGCGAGTCGCAGAGACAGCCCGGAAGTCAGGCAAAGGTCGAGCCTGGCTAGGGGCGGGCCGCCTTTCAAGAAGAAAGCCGCCGGAGACTTCGCTCCGTGTCCTGCCCCTTCTGGTTCCATTGAGGACGGAGCGGCTACACTGCGTGATTGCAGCCCCAAAAGGAGGACCGTAGTCCAGGAAGTGGAGAGGTGCTGTGTGCTGGCATCCACAAGTGTACGGGAGCGACCGGAGGTGGGTGAGTGTCGTCCCACCCCAGCTCCTGTTGGAAAGCACACTCTGCGCGGCGGGCCCATTGGCCTGAGATACTGGCTGGGTCCCTCCCCCGCATTGGTAGCAGCTACGCCTGGGTTACGGGTGGCTGCCGATCCAGGCACACTGTTGGGGGGTCTGATACTTACTCCTGTGGGCAGTCCAGGGCGAGCCCAGGGCGGGGCCCCTGAACCCATGATTGCTGCATTCCCTGTCTTAGGCGGGCACGTGGCCCAGAAGCCTTGGCAGGGTGGAGATAGTGGAAGCCCTTTTTCTGTCCTCCATGACTTTTACCTGCCATGTGGATATCTGGGGTAACAAACCTACTGTGGGCCTCTGGCGAGTTATAGGCACTCTGCCCTGATCAGAGGTGGTGTAGGGATCACCTATGGTGCAGTTTGCGCCTAAGAGGGGGCATGATGTGTGCACCCCTTACAGGTGTTTACTAGGGGGCACTGATGATTGTTTGCATAACATGCCATACTAAACTGTGTTATGCCTAATGCCTGAGAGTTGCTCATGAGATGTATACTGTGACCAGTGTTCACTATGGTGCACTGTTGCTGATTATGTTTTGCATAATAACATGATAAGTGTACTATTACCAGTAGTTACTGGTTGTTTTCACTACCTGTGAGTGGTGATGACAGTGGCCCGATTGGCCCTGTAGTGTACATAATCCCTGTAAAGTCATACCTAGTGCCAGGTGGCAAAATGTATATATGTATTTGCGTTCTAATGTGTTTTATGCATAATACAAAGGCTATTTTTATATAACCTTATGTGGAGTTTCTTTTGTGGTGTGCCTAGTGTGTCGCCGCTATGTGTGTGTGTTGTGCAAACGCTTTACACATTGCCTCTGGGATAAGCCTGACTGCTCTGCCAAGCTACCAAGGGGGTGAGCAGGGGTTATCTTCAGTGTGTAACTCCCTTGCCCTGACTAGAGTGGTGGTTTCTGCCTGGTTTAGCCGCTTGCCCTAGCCAACCAGAAATCCCATTTCTAACATTGATTGTCAGCGGTGAGGATAGGACTTGCTTTTGTGCAGTACCACAGTGACAACTGGTTGCACTACAAACTCTGCATTTAGATAATCACATGTTTGGGGATTTCTCCTGATTATTTTTCTCCACAAAAGTGTCATTTTGAATTGTGTTTTCATGCTCTTCTAAATTTTGGTGACACCCCTAAAGTGTCAGTCATGTCTCACCTTGGTGATCCAGCAGTTATTGTGACAGAAAGTGCATTTAATGTAAGGATGTTGCGTAGGTATACTGTGAAGTACCTAAAGAGGTTCTGTCATGATCTTGGGTTTCAAAGTCAAAGGAACTTATTGAGCGCACAAATCACCAAAAAGGTCTCATGGCGCTTGTGGAGACTCCGTATGGGCTAGCGGTCTGATATAACAGTGTTATTGATGGTCGAATAACCAAGTTTTTAATTCCTTGCGGAAGTGCTTGTGATTAGAAATGGATAGAAGCTGGGGCGGGAGCTTGTTCCACAGGGCGGGTGCGAGAAAAGAAAAAGATCGACCACCATTTCTTGCCGTGCGAATTCGTCGCGGGGCAAGAAGCTGTTTGGTACTGGATCTTAATAGTCTGCTTGGATGATACCAATTCAATTTCTTAGCTAAATAGCTTGGTCCGGTTCCATATAAGCTCTTGTGGGTAAGACATAGAATTTTGAAGCGGCATCTCTTTTTTACGGGGAGCCAATGAAGAATCCTCAGGCTTGGGGCTGATGGGGTTCTTGGAGGGAGATTTAAAATAAGTCTAGCAGCGGTGTTCTGCAAAATCTGAAGTTTTGAATGGAGGTCTTCGTTTATAGAGGCTAGTAAGGCATTACCATAGTCCATACGGCTTACAATAAGCCCCTGTACCAACGGTTTTCTGGATTCAATTGGAATCCATTGGAAGATTTTGCGTAGTTTCCGCAAAATCCCATAACAGGTTTGCATGGTTTTTCATTGACAACTTATTGTCAATTGTTATTCCAAGGTTGCGCACTACTTGTTTAGGGGATGGAAATGGGCCTAAGGTTTGGGGCCACCAGTCGCTAGACCATTACTCGTCAGCTTTTCCAAACAGGATGATCTCCGTCTTGCTTCCATTTAGCTGTAAGTGGTTACTGCCCATCCAGCTGTTGATATGGATCATACACTTTTTAAAACCGGTCATTGTATCTATGGGGTCAGGGCCAAACGTAATTAACAGCTGAGTGTCGTCCGCGTAGGACACCACCTCAAAGCCATAGGACCTGATTACCCTGGCCAAAGGTGTTACATAGAGGTTGAAAAGCATAGGACTCAAGATGGAACCCTGTGGAACTCCTATTCTTACAGCCCGACTACATGAGGCCAGGTTACCTATTTGTACTGTTGTTGTTCGGTTCATAAGATAGTTCCTGAACCAGTCGAGGGCCCTTCCCCTGACTCCCACCTCCCAGAGCCGTTGTTCTAAAATGCTATGGGAGATGGTGTCAAATGCGGCTGACAGATCCAAAAGGACTAGCATGGCTGATTGCCTATTGTCCAATGCCAGCCTGATGTTATCAACTACCTCTACTACTGATGTTTCGGTACTATGTGCCACCCTAAACCCTGATTGCGATGGATCAAGAAGTCCATGGCTTTCTAAATGGGTGGTAAGCTGTTTATTAACCAGGGACTCAAGTACCTTTCCAAAATATGGCAGCAGTGAGATTGAGCGGTAGTTTCCGGGTACCATTGGATCAGAGGCTGGCTTTTTTAGGATGGGCTTTACTTGAGCTGCTTTCCATCTGGTAGGAACCGTAGCCTGAGCTAGAGACATGTTGAATATCTCTTTGAGTTTAGCTATAAGAAGAGAGGCTATGTTTGTGCAGGAACGGGGAGGGAGGGGGTCTGATGGGGCACCTGATTTAATCTTAGCTAGAGCTATGGAGACTTCTTCTGGAGTAAATGCTTTAAATTCCAGTAATAAAGGCAGGGTAGAATCACTGTTAATTGCTAGATGAGAATCTACATCATTAACTTCGTGATGAGGAAAAGACCTATGAATAGATTTGACCTTTTCATTAAAGAAAGAAGACAGTGTGTCTACCCATTCTTGCGTGGGGGTATAGATGGGCTGATCAGAATGGGGAGTAGTGAACTCCTTCAATGTTTTATAAAGCTCTTTGTTGGAGTTTGTGGCTTTGTTGATCCTGTTTGTCAAATACAGCTTTTTAGCCTGTTTGATGTTATTTAGGTAAGTTCGATGGATTTGATTATATTTTGAACGATCTTCCTTTGTCTTAGTATTTCTCCATTGGCGCTCAGCGGTCCTACTGGCCAATTTATAAATTTTTAATGCTGATGTAAACCAGGGCGAGGCTCTAGCCTTGACCTTAACCCTTGACAAAGGTGCCACTTTATTCAGGGTTGATGTAATTTCGTCTTCAAAGGCTATTGCTACCTGGTCTATATTCTCCGTATGGGAAAAAGACTGATGATTAAAATGGGCCGAGAATGTTGCATGGGTGACTTTATGCCACGGCCTTATCCAGGTGAAATCACTGTTGGAACAGTTATTTAAGGTGCCTATAGGTATGAAAAATTGTAATAAATTGTGATCAGTCCAGAGTAAGGGTAGGGGTTGCTCCATTATGACTTTAGTTGCATTGGTAAACAACAAATCCAGGGTGTGGCCTGCCTAGTGAGTAGGTCCCACCACCAACTGAACCAGACCTAATGTCTCCAAATTTGTTACCAATTGGTTAGTGTCGGGGTCTGATAATAGCTCTGCATGATAGTTAAAATCATCAATAAGGATGAAGTTGTCTGCAGCTAATACATGTGGAGCAATTAATTCAAGTAGATGGTTTACAAAATTAGTTTTATGACATGGGGGTCTTTAAACTAAGGCCCCTCTCCATGTTCCCATTGATTGAGTTGCTATTTTAAAAATGAGTATTTCAAATTTTTCAGAGATACAGGAATCCAACGTGGTGATTTCAAGATAGTCCCTAGAGGCCACTGCTATCCCCCCACCTCTACTTGCAACTCCGTCTAACCTAGTTAGGTGGTATTCTGGCGGAAATGCGATGGCTACATCGGGGGAAGCTTGTTCATGGAGCCATGTTTCCGTTATAAAGCAGATGTCAGGCTTTTCAAAATCTAGGAGACTCCATATTTCCAACGCATGCTTGGGTATTGACTGAGGATTGAAATAAAGTCCTTTTAATTGTTTAGGGATATCAGAGGGCTTCCTAGCATTTTTTACTTGAGGAGTTAAGGGAGTCATAGGCTCATTAAGAGTAATTTGTGTGCCTGCATCAAGAGAGGCAATATATACCTTAGTATCTAACTGTCCTTTCAGTTTAGAGGTAGCAGGGAGTATGTTTAACGCTTTAAGCTCTTGACTAGAGTAACATAGTTTAGCCATGATGAGGCACACGGTCTTAAAATATCCTTACCTATGTCAGTTTAAATAAAACGGGCAAGGGTCTTGGTGGCTGGCGGTGGTCTGGCGTGGACGGGCACAGACGGGCTTGCCTTTGGCGCGCCGCTGCGTGCGTCCGCGCACCTTCCTGTTTTAAGTAAGCAGGAGGGGAGGAGGCATGTGTAGGCTAGAGCGCTAACTCAGCGCCGGTAGCCCGGAGGTAGAGTAATGCAATTTCGAGTCCCTCCGCGCAAACGGCACAAGCCGCAGCGGAACGGGGACAAAGTGCAGGTAGTGCTAAAGAAACAAATAAGGAGTGCCAAATAGACCAGGCAACAGCGGCAGGTACGTTTTAACAGCAATATTGATTCATTTACTGGGGCCCAAAGATTGTGTGCAAATATAGCAGTTTAAAACAGATTAAAAGCATTAAAGGCAGTAAAAACAATAACCCCTCCACGCTTGCACGGACGGCTAATGTCGTGATACCAACTGCTGGCTGGGAGTCCACTGCGCGTCCGCGCCCCTTCCTGCTTTAAGTAAGCAGGAGGGGAGGAGGCATGTGTAGGCAGAGCGCTAACTCAGCGCCGGTTGCCCGGAAGTAGAGTAATGCAATTTCGAGTCCCTCCGCGCAAACGGCACAAGCCGTGGCGGAACGGGGACAAAGTACAGGCAGTGCTAAAGAAACAAATAAGGAGTGCCAAATAGAGCAGGCAACAGCGGCAGGTACGTTTTAACAGCGATATTGATTCATTTACTGGGGCCCAAAGATTGTGTTCAAATATAGCAGTTTAAAACAGATTAAAAGCATTAAAGGCATTAAAAACAATAACCCCTCCACGCTTGCACGGACGGCTAGGGTCATGATAGCAACCGCCGGCTGGGAGTCCGCTGCGCGTCCGCGCCCCTTCCTGCTTTAAGTAAGCAGGAGGGGAGGAGGCGTGTGTAGGCTAGAGCGCTAACTCAGCGCCGGTAGCCTGGAAGTAGAGTAATGCAATTTCGAGTCCCTCCGCGCAAAAGGCACAAGCTGCGGCGGAACGGGGACAAAGTGCAGGCAGTGCTAAAGAAACAAATAAGGAGTGCCAAATAGAGCAGGCAACAGCGGCAGGTACGTTTTAACAGCGATATTGATTCATTTACTGGGGCCCAAAGATTGTGTGCAAATATAGCAGTTTAAAACAGATTAAAAGTATTAAAGGCATTAAAAACAATAACCCCTCCACGCTTGCACGGCAGCTAGGGTCGTGATACCAACCGCCGGCTGGGAGTCTGTGTCAAGTGAGTAGGTCTGCCAGGAATTTGGAACTGCAGGAGGCCGTGTTGGCCTGTTGGACATCCAAAAACCGGGTAAGGGAGGAGTCTGGGAAGGAGGACCCCGAGATCAGTGAGGTCTCTGAGAGGGAGGGTCCTGGACCAGCACCCCTAGAGGGCAGTGGCCCTGGAGAGTTTGAGCAGGAGGGAGGAAATGACTGGGCAGGGACATCAGTAGATAGTGAGGACCCTGTAGAGAGGGAGTCCCTTGCGGGGTCCAGTGCCGGGGGCAGTGCCCCATCCCTTTCCCTGTCCCCAGAGGAGTGGGTGGATAGGAGGGAAGAAAGGGAGCATCAACTGGTGATGGAAAGACTCAAGTTGAGCTAGTGCAGCTGGTTGTGGAGGAGAAAAAGCTGGAGACTGAGAGGGTCTTAGCGCAGGAGAGGATGGCGGAGGCAGAGAGGGCCTTCGCCAGGGAAAAGCTAACTCTTGAGGATATGTCCCCCGAGTGTAGTTTTAGTGGTCTGGATTCACCAGTGAGGGTGGGGTCCAGTGGTGGCAGCAATATGGAGTCCAGTGCAGGAAGTCCCACTCCCAGATCCCAGAGCGTGGTACCTAGTTCCCAGGAAGAGGGTGTCACACCTGAAGGGTATAGGTTGAGGTTCAGGGGCAGTAGGAAACTGTCTCACCAGTCTTGGGGGGAGTTTGTGGATGAGTGTTGTGATGCACTGGAAGGTTGGGTGATGGGTAGCACGGCAAACAATTTTGAAGGGCTGTTCAATCTGATTGTCCGAGAGCACATATTCCGTTGTTGTTTTCCAGGGTTACGCCAACACCTGTTGGAGTGTGGGTTCTCTGATCCCAGGGAGCTTGCATGGGAGGCAGACCTCTGGGTGAGTGCCAGAGGGTCTGAGGAGGCATTGGGGAGTGACCCTAAGATGAGTGGCTCAGGTATTTCCCAGACCAGGGTGGTGGGAAAGGTTCTTAGTAGTCCAGATAGGTCCCGGTGTAGTGGGAGGGGGTAGGGACTCACGTCCTGTCTCCGCGGAGAAGGAGTGAGAGTGGGATGCGTCCCAAGGTGCCCGAAACCCGGTCTCAGGGCCTAGAGGTCTCCCTAAGGGAACACCAGGTGGGGAGCCAGGGCTGCACTAGTAGGCCATCCGTTGAGGGGATCTCCTAGTGTCAGGCGAACGTGGAGCATCTGTAAGCGTAGCTCCATCAGTTCTGGTGTCTGGTGGTGCCACTCATTAGTGGAGGGTGCAGAAGTCCAGATGGAGGGGTGAGAGGGGGAGAGAGTCCCCAGTGGGAGAGCCAGTGGGTCAGGGGCCAGCCAGCCATTAGCCTCCTAGGAGTGACCATGGTGACACCACTTCTGTCCTGGGGGATCTTCACGCACTGTCAGATGGACAGGGGTCGGGAGATCAGCGCCAGGCAGACTGTCACACAACACATGAGTTATGTGTTACCCTTGGGGGGCATGCGTGCTCCTCAGGAAGTCCTTGTGTGCAAGGCGGGTGCTCAGCCGCAGGGTTTAGTCCCTGGGTTGGGAGGCCAGGTTCAGGTTCTGCCTGACCTGGAGGGAAGGACACCTGTAACCAGTGTCCCTACTGTTTTGTTTTCTGGGGGTACCACTCCAGGTGGGAGGGTGCAGACCTCTGGAAAGGGTTGCAGAGGGAGGGAGTCCTTGCCTCTGACCCCGGTTCAACCTGAGGGTTTAGATCCTAGGTTGGGAGACCAGTTGCAGGAGAGAGGTCCGGAACTGGTGGGAGAATTGTGTGGTAGGACTGATTCCAGCATCCGGACTGTTTTTGGTTCTGGGGGTGCTTCTCCTGAGAGGAGAGTACGGGACCCTAGAAGGAGGGGTAGGGGGAGGAGAGCCACGCCCGTGACCTCTGGTCAGCCTGAGGGTGCAGACCCTAGGTTGGAGGATCAGTGGCAGCTTAGAACTGCACTGCTGAGAGGAAAAGTGAAGAATGGATACTATGTACCACAGGTTACTGCCCCCTACTCTGTGAGATGGCAAGGACCTGAGACATCTAGATGGCCTAGGGCCTGGTCCTGGCCACAGACAGCTAGGGAGTCCCAGTGGGGTAGCTTAGTTGGTCCTGGGAGCTTTGACAGAGGGAACCACATGGGTTCAGATTGGCGTAGAACTGGCGTGTGCCCCTGCAGTTGCGGGCCCGCGTCCGTGTTCTATCGCCCCAAGCAGGGAAGCCCATCAAGGTATTGATTGGTCTACCCTGGCTTTTGGCTGGAAGGCGGTTGTGTTGGACTTGGCCCTTTTTGCAGGGTCATCCCTGAACTTTTTGCCTTCCTCCTAGTATTTTTTCTGACCTGGTGTTGGTGGTTTTAGAACTCTGGGCACTTTATCACTGCTGTCCAGTGTAAAGTGCATGTGCTCTCAATGGTAAAACGTGGTAAGATTGGTCTGTACCTGTTTGGCTAATTTAATTTACCTATCAGTACCTTGTAAAGTGGTAACTCATAAATGGGGCCAGTAAATTAAATGCTACTGGTGGGCTTGCAGCGCTGATTACGCCACCCACCAAAGTAGCCTCTCAAACCTGTCTCAGCCCACTGCCATTGCAGGGCCTGCGTGCGCAGTTTACTGCCGCTGTGATGTGGCGCACAAAGTGGGTGCCCCGTCTGTGACTCCCCTTTTACTACATATCAGTCACCCCTAAGGTAGGCCCTAGGTAGCACTATGGGCAGGGTGCACTGTAGGTAAAAGGTAGGACATGTACCTTAACTGTGTGGCATGTCCTGGTAGTGACAAACAGCCCTTTTGGTTTCTCACTACTCTCATAGGAATGCATTGGGGATTCCCTGATAAGTGTGTCAGTGGTAATTCCTGATATGAGAGGAGTAGCGTGATCAAGTTTGGTATGTTTAGAATAGTGATGATAAATGCTGCGTGGTGGTGTGCGTGGATTTATTATCACTATTTTAGAAATGCCACTTTTAGAAGTGGGCATTTCTGTGTGCTATGTGTCTTTGTGCCTGCCTGATGTGTATTGCATGTCTGGCTCTGGAGTGACAGGGGCTGGGGAGGTGCAGTGGCTCCAGAGGGGCTGGGTGAGTCAGTGCTAGGCTGAATAGGCTGATCTGCATTTGGAGCAGTGGGAGGAGTAGCACCTGGGCCTGAATAGGACCGTGCCTGCACTACACAATGCTGGTTCCGCCCCCCTGTGGTGTGTCTGGGGCCAGAACCTACACTGACAATGAGGGTGTTTGTACCCTGTATACAAATGTTTGAGTGCCCCCCAGAACTGGTTTGGACTGGGCTTAGGCCTGTGCCAGGGGGAAGAACAAAGACGGAAAGTGGTATAAATATTGGGGCTGTGACCCCATGTTTTTGGTGCTTACTTGGAACTGGTGGAGGAGAAGCCACTGGGGGGGACTGCTGCCCCAGAGGATTGCTGTGCCAGGGAACCGCCATCTGGATTCTGCTTATGTGCTGGCCTGAGCCTGCCTCCTGCTCTGGGCCCCCCAGTGAATTCCCAGGGTATTCATGGCTTGCCCTCCCAGACTCTACAGCAGCGTGTGGTGAGCGCTGTGCCTATCTGACAGCAGTGCGTGATAGGGGCTGAATTTGCTGACCGAGCCCGAGACGTGGGCTCACTCCCAGGAAGGGCGGCCGGTGCTGAGGAGTGCAATCGCACCCCAGAGGTGTCCGGGGCAGGTTTTCAGCCCGTGCTGCTGGAGGCAGAGAAACTGCAGGGAAGTGAGTGCCTTGTGAGTGCTACATGCTTGTGTCCCCTGAGCCCGTGGTGTGGGCTCTCTGCGCCAATAAAAGAAAGAAGGAGCGCAGGATGTTTGGGGCTGCGCCGCGCCGCACAACAGCCCTTTCCTGGGCCCGGCAGGAGAGACGGAGCAGGAGCCTCGTGGGCTTCTGTGGCCAGAAGGAGGAAGTCAGGCAGGAAAGAAGCCTGATTGTGGGTGGGGCCCACGAGCGAGTCGCAGAGACAGCCCAGAAGTCAGGCAAAGGTCGAGCCAGGTTAAGGGCAGGGCCGACTTCCAAGAAGAAAGCTGCCGGAGACTTCACTCCATGTCCTGCCCCTTCTGGTTCCATTGAGGATGGAGCGGCTGCACTGCATGATTGCAGCCCCAAAAGGAGGACCATAGTCCAGGAAGCGGAGAGGTGCTGTGTGCTGGCATCCACATGTGTACGGGAGCAACCGGAGGCAGGTGTGTGTCGTCCCACCCCACCTCCTGTTGGAAAGCACACTCTGCGTGGCGGGCCCATTGGCCTGAGTTACTGGCTGGGTCCCTCCCCTGTATTGGCAGCAGCTACGCCTGGGTTACGGGTGGCTGCCGATCCAGGCACACTGTTGGGGGGTCTGGTACTTACTCCTGTGGGCAGTTCAGGGCAAGCCCAGGGCGGGGCCCCTGAACCCACGATTGCTGCATCCCTGTCTTAGGCGGGCACGTGGCCCAGAAGCCTAGGCAGGGTGGAGATAGTGGCAGCCTTTTTCTGTCCTCCACGACTTTTACCCGCCATGTGGATATCTGGGGTAACAAACCTACTGTGGGGCTCTGGCGAGTTATAGGCACTCTGCCCTGATCAGAGGTGGTGTAGTGATCACCTATGGTGCAGTTTGCGCCTAAGAGGGGGCATGGTGTGTGCACCCCTTACAAGTGTTTACTAGGCAGCACTGATGATTATTTGCACAACATGCCATACTACACTGTGTTATGCCTAATGCCTGAGAGTTGCTCATGAGATGTATACTGTGACCAGTGTTCACTATGGTGCACTGTTGCTGATTATGTTTTGCATAATAACATGAGAAGTGTACTATTACCAGCAGTTACTGGTTGTTTTCACTACCTGTGAGTGGTGATGGTGATGACAGTGGCCCTTTTGGCCCTGTAGTGTCCATAATCCCTGTAAAGTCATACCTAGTGCCAGGTGGCACAGTGTATATATTTGATTGCGTTCTGATGTGTTTTATGCATAATACAAAGGCTATTTTTATATAACCTTGTGTGAAGTTTCTTTTGTGGTGTGCCTAGTGTGTCGCCACTGTGTGTGTGTGTTGCGCAAACGCTTTACACATTGCCTCTGGGATAAGACTGACTGCTCTGCCAAGCTACCAAGCTACCAAGGGGGTGAGCAGGGGTTATCTTCAGTGTGTAACTCCCTTGCCCTGACTAGAGTGGTGTTTTCTGACTGGCTCAGGCACTTTCCCTAGCCATCCAGAAATCCCATTTCTAACAAGGAGATTTTGCAATTATTAGTTATTGATTTAGCTTCATGCTAATCTCACTCTTGCTTGTATTCTTGAACTCTTCATGAGTTCTGAATGACATTATTTGCGCCTCACTTTCTTAGAATGGGAATTCTTTCCTTTATGGAATGTGCTGTATTGTATTTTAGGATATGCTCCGTACTAACTTTATTTTTTCTATTATCAGTTCTGTAACCTGATTGATATCTGACTAATGCATGGCGAGTCAGAGAATCTTAAACTTTGATTGGAAAATAAATCCCTTTAAAACTACTCACAACTCTTATTATTGACTAAAATATTTGTTTACATTTGATTATTTGGTTATGTTTATGAAGCAGCTCTTTAGGTCAAAATACGGTGACAAAGATTCCTCACCTTGAGAATAGATAGAAGCGGAAACAAGGGTAATGGTAATTAAAGGTTATGGTGTCACATTTTCTAAATTTTACAAAGAGAGTGTACTGTGAGATTTCTGCACTAACAAGCGTGAGCCTTTGAGAAGAAAAGGAAAATAAATCTCAGTCGTTCACCATGAGGTAACTGGTAAATCCATAACTGTTGTGCTTAACACGGACCCTGTGCATTTGAAATTGACGGCAGAAGTGGCTGACTGCGGCACTTAGGGAAAGTGCAGAGCTGTACGTTTTTTATGCACTTTTGCTCTTTCTGCAGGTTTATTTTTTTGCATTTGGCTACATTGACGTTTAAAAAATGCACATACTGTGCTTGCGCACGATCTCTGGTGGTGCGGCTTTCTGGATTCCATTGATACGGCCTCCTGGATGCCTCGCAGCTTGGTGAAGTTACACTGGCATTGACACGCACTGTGCTCACTGTTGCACAATGACGTCATTAAGGAAACGTATTCTCGAACCGCGCAGCGACATCAAAAATGACGTCTGGCAGGAAGTGAGTGCAGGGCTGGGGACAGTCCAATAATGGTTAGTGCTTTAGCATTTTTTATTGATGTGTTCTCTCTCATGCATCAACATCACTTAGGAAGTTGCCTCGAACCCCGCAGCCACGATTTCCCTGGAAATGACGTGTGACAGGAGGTGAGCGCAGGGTTGGAGCATCAGTCCATTGATGGTTAGCGCTCTAGTTTACGTTTCTACTAAAAGTCTACTAACGCTTCTGCACAGCAAAGAAGGGCCTCCTGGGAAAGATTCTTGACACTTTGTTTAGATTCAGTGGTTCCTGGGCATTTCTGTGAGGAATTTGGACGGTGTCAGTATCTCAATTAATTTTTTTCCCTCCCACAGAGGACCGAGTTGGACAAATGGTGAAGGAAAGGAAAAAAGCAACTGACTAAGCAGTACTGTTTATGTTGTTTGTGTGGTTTGTTGAGAAAAATCCTTTCTCGGGTGCATTCATTAGAGGTATTTTAGTTTTTACGGTGTTTCTGTTTTTGCCAAATTTATTGTGGTTGAGCATTCAGTTTAGCATTGCTTCTCTTATTCAAGGTCTGGTGTGTGTGTTTTTGCATTGCTTCACAGTACTGTATCCTCCAAAATGTACCGGCACCGCTGTTCTTTTAGCTGCACCAGGAGATCCGCCAATCAAATGGCAGAAGTGGCAAAAAGTGTTTGCGCGCTATGCCAGTGTTTGCGGGCATCATTAAGCTCAGACAGAAAGATTGCCCTGCTTTCACATTGTTTAGTCCTGAAGGGCAGAAAGTTTTCAATCAATTGCTGGATGTTATTGATGATGATTTAAATGAGTATGAAACCTGCATAGTGAAGTTAGATAGACATTTTCTGCCAAAACTCAGCACCATTCTAGAACGGTAGCATTTTAGGGAGGAGAAACCAGAAGGAAGGTGAAACTGTGGAGAATTATGTTACTGTTTTAAAAAAGTTAACCTTCTCCTGTAAATGTGGTCTCTTACTAGACTTACTAAAGGAAAGGATAAGCGATCCTTGGCAAAAAGATGAACCATCTTTAGACTAGGTATTGAAAATAACTAAAAATGATTTAACACTTATTTAAATGTGTGGAGGTTATTAAGAAGGAGGAGGGAAAAGTAGACAATGTGCATGTGATTAGGAGCAACTTGAAAAAACAAGAGAAAGATTGTAGTTTCAAAGGAGAAAAGAAAAACACCTTCCAAGGGAAATTTTTTCACTGTGGGAAGCCTGGTCATATGGCAAACGACAGGGGCTGCCCAGCGAGTAAGGTGACATGCAGCTGCTGCAGGAAAAAAGGTCATTTCGCCAATGTGAACAAAATGAAGGGTTCCAAAGGAAAGGTGTTTGGGATCAGAGGTGAACCAAATTGTGATAGTGATACAGATTTTGAATGTGGATACATTGTTCTTCAAGTTAGTGGTGGTGAAAGAACCAGTCCGGTTGATGAGATAATGGTAGACGGTAGAGGAACGAAGGTCCTCTTTGATTCAATAGCCAAAATCACAATTTTCTATAAAGAATTGTATCTTAAAAAACTTAAAGATAAAATCAAATTGTTTAAACCAGACATCAGGCCTTGCACCTATGGAGGTGAAGCCATTAAGTTGTATGGATATTTCTGGGGTATGATTGAATAAAAACAAAGGTTCTCAAATGCAAAACTTTACATATCACAGAAAGGGGACAGCATATTAAGTTGGTTCCATCAAAGGGGTTTATGTGTTATACTTGAACTCAACAGTTGTCCGCACTTAAGAATGGAAGAAAATTTCATTGTGAATGAAGTGGTTATGCATGGTACGACGAACGATGCATTGGTGAAAGATTTGAAAGCAAGTTTCCAGTGATTTTACAAGACTAGCTTGGTTGCCTTCATCACTACATACATCATATACGATTGGTGGATGGAGCCAGGCCGGTCTGTGAGAAGGTTTGAAATGTTCTGGTGGCAGTATGTGAGGAAATGAGATTGGAGCTGGAAAAGTTAGGGTGTTATTAAGGAAGTGGAAGGTACAGAGTGGCTAGCTCCGATAGTCGCAGCAAGGAAGGCCAATGGGAGTTTAAGGTTGTGCATCAATTTCTGAGAATTGAATAAGAATGTGGTGGTAGATCATTGCTTAATATCTCCAATATGCTGATGTTGCTTCGGGGAGCTAAAGTTTTTTCCACCATTGACAAGACATCAGCGTATCGGCAGATCAGACTTAATCCTAACAGCTTTCATTATACCCTTTGGAACATTTAGATATGCTAGACTTCCTTTTGGTTTCTGCGGCCTCAGTGTTTCAAAGGGCCTTGGAAGGGGTGTGGAAAGGTCTCAGAGGTATAAGGATTTGTCAAGATGATGACCTGGTCTTTGGAAAAGACATTCTTGAGCATGATAGAAGTATAAAACAGGTTTTATAAAGTCTTGGTGAGCTTAACCTAACTATCAAGGTGGAGAAATACAAATTTCGTAGAAATTCTATAGACTATCTAGGTCACACCATGATGGGGGAAGATATCATGCCCAAAGAGGAGCTTGTTAACTCCACACAGAAGTTGAAGTGTTCATCCAATAAGGAAGAATTGATGAGATTTAATAGCATGGCGGAGTATTACAACAAGTTTGTGAGGGGACTTGTGGAGATCTGCGTCAATGTGAGAAATGTGCTTTGTAAGTGGGTGGAATTGTGTGGAGTGATGTGTGTGAAGTGGAGATTAGAGAAATAAAAGAAAGATTGAACAAGGCTCCCAGGTTGAAACATTTTGACCCCAGCTGCAAGTCCATACTAGACCGAAGTCAGCATGAAGGGCTTACGTGCAGTTATGCAATAATGTGGATTCAATACTGAAAAGGTCATTTTATTCTTGTCACGAACTCTTAGAGCTGCTGAATTGCAATACTTTGTCATAGAGAGGGAAGCTCTTGCTGTACATTGGACTGTTAAGAATTGATGCTGTATCAAGCAGAGTAAAAAAGTGGGTGGTTGCCCTACAAGAATTCGACTTTTAGGTGAAATACATACCTGAGGTGCAGAACAAACTAGCTAACACTGTCAAAATTGGTGCAGGTGGATGAGGGTGATCAAATGGTAATGAATGATGATGATGGTCAGGATGATGAAATGATTTGCTGGATTGAGGACAGTGCCATCATGGAAACTAAATGGCAAACTGAGTTTAACTCTGATAGAGTTATGCCAGAGGTTTTGTCTCTGATTAAGGAAGGAAGAAATGTCAGAAAGAAAGGCAGTAATGAAACCGAAAAGTACTTGCATGTCAAAGATTAATTGTCTGAAAAAGATGGTTTGCTGTTCAGAGGAACAAGGTTGGTTCCTCCAGCTCTTTTGAGAGAGGAATTGATTTCTCTTGCACATTGTGGCTATCAAGACATGTCAAAAACTAAAGAAAGGCTTAGGTTGACATTCTGGTGGCCAGGTATGGACAGTCAAGTAGAGAGGGTGATACAGGAATGTGCACAATGTGCCATGAGTGAGAAGGCTATCAAGCTCAAAGTGCAACCTATGGAAATTAGAGATCGCCCCACACAGCCTTGGGACGAGGTTGCTCTAAATATTTTGGGCCCTGGTCAGGGGGAGGGATATGAAACATATCTCATAGTTATCTTTGACATGTACTCTAGGTGGCCAGAGGTCATGTTTTGTAGAGGGATTGAAACAAAAAAATTCATAAATTTTCTAAGAGATTTGGAAGAGAGAGCATACCTAGTGTAATGCTCACTGACAATGGAGTACAATTGGTCTCCAGAGAAATTGAGATTTTTTGAAAGATTGGGCAATACAATACAATACAATGTGCTCTGCACCACCATGAAACCAATGGCATGGTGGAAGGCTTTAACATGGTATTTAAGGAAACTATAGCCATGGCCAAGGACAACGGGCTGGATTGGAGAAGGGAAGTGGTCAGAAGGGTTGAAGCATAGAGGATTTCTCCCCACTTGATCACTCGGAAAACTCCTTCTGAATTGTTTAGAGGCAGACAACACAACACCCAGGTGGCGCCCACATGTGTAAATTATATGGAGTTAAGGTCAGGGAAGATAAAGTCAAACAGCAACTGGAAACTGAGAGAAGCAAAGAAAATAGAAGCTCATTGAGAAGATTTTGATGTAAGGAAGTCTGTTAAGAAAACGAAGGTTAAAGTGAGTGATTGGGTGCTGATCAAAAAAACAGTGAAGAAAAGGGGTGTGCAGGATTGTCAAAACCTTTAAGGGTTGTCAAGGTATTTACCAATGCAGTTAAGACAGAAGGCTCTCGTATTTGGAATCTTAAACGGGTTGTCGTAATCAAACAAAATCAGACTCATGTGAACCTACGAAATTTGATCTGACCCACAAGCATATGACACTCCCGCTTGTCAGGAGCACCAACAGAAAAGTGGTGGCCCCAGCTTATTTAAAAGAATATGTCAAGTAAGACTTAGCATCCTGTACATTTGTGGATGTTCCCCAATGTGTTGTGTATAACCTTTATCTTAGAATTTATTTTTTCATTATTATATTATTATTATTATATTATTTTCAGGTGCTCTGATTTGACTTTTGTAGGAAGGGGGTGTGTAATATCCTTGACTGCTCTGTGAAAAACTGTCCCATCTTTGTATGAGTAGGCATTACACTCCATGTGTAAGGATATGAAGTCATGTGGAATGGTGTGAATGTGAGCTGGTCAGTTTAATGCTGGGCAGCAGTTGATGAGGGAGGATGGGACCTTCTGTAACCAATAAACTAATTTCTATGTTCAACCTCCTGATTCTGGAATAATTAAGGTGGCTACTTGTCAAAATGTTGCCCTTTCACAAGGAGCACATCCACACACAAGGTAGCCCCTTTCAGTGCCGGGTGTACCTTGGTAATGTGTAGTTTTTTAAGACTAGAAAACACTTTTGCCTTGAGCTATTGTTTATTGTTGAGATTTAATGAGGGTCCACCAGCTCCCAGAATAATGAAGCTTTGCAACACCCATGACAAAGCAAAATAAGAGTAGCCAAAAGGCTGGTGGCTAGTGTAAGACCTATTAGCTGTGTAAATGCTTGTTTTATTTATTGTCTTGATGGCTCTAATGAGACATGACCATCAAATAAGTGATTTGCTGGTTTTATATTGCTACCATCTCTTACTGGCATTGTGAAAGGTCATCAAACATATGGAACCCACCAGTATTAGCTACAGGTTCTATAAATGTGATGCCAACAATATGAAAAAGTAAACAAAAAGAGTAATTAGTGGCAGCAACATGAAAGAAGGAAAACATTGCCAGGGATTGCTATTGTAGAAACATTATTCTTTCATATCTTGCCAGCCCTAAGGAGACATGGCCAGCAGACAAGTACATTGCTGGGCTTGCACAGCACACATGTCTAGTGGACGTTTTAGTTCAGGCGTTAGCCAAGACCTTTTGTGTTCTGAAAAATAATCTTTTTCATGTACACATACATACATAGAAGGTCTTTCAGCCAGCCCTTTCCTCCATTGCTCTCCCAATCAGTCACGTTTGGTCCCACCCACACCAGCTTACTGTATAGGGCAAAGAGTCAGCCCACTTCAGCCACTGGTTCTCTTCCACTCTGAGTGACAGCATTTTCTTGTGCACATTGTACACATCTGCCAAAAAGTAATTCTCTTTAGTGCTGCTTGCAGTAGTACAAGCAGATACATCAGATTTTTCCTGCATCTTCTGACCATGATAACATCAGAATATTGGTGCACCTATACACAACAAGTACCAATACCTGTCCCCATCTAAACTCGGGCATCAGTTGCCTCCATTTATTGATCTCACAGTATTATTTATGGTGTTTGGTGCAGAGTGGCACTGGAGATCCAGCCTTGCGCCCAGCACCATCCGGCCACATATAACGCTACAGACGCATGCCTTACACAAGCAAAACCATCTCTTCGGATTCTATGTCTCTCGTGTGTGCTCAGGAGCTAACTGCAGACAGGCTATTTTTCCATGCATTCAGGCAGTTGTGTAATTACCTCAGCCTCTGACTGCTGTCGCCTTTCTGTATGAGTGAGCCTCTGTCAGCAGTGTGTGATTTGTGAAGTGGCTCTATTGTTGTTAGACCAGAATTATTTTCCTTAAGTCCCGCCCTCGCTTCAGAGTCAGCTCTCTATAAATGTTAACTCTAACATTATGGAGCAGCTATCGGAAAGTTATAACTTTTTACTTTAAGCTTAGTTGCTTATACACTGTTTTTTTTTTTTTTTTTTTTAAACTGCAGCTTTCAAAGAGTTATGCTTGGGTCTCTGTCATGTTTCTTTTCTCTCCAAAAGCTGAAGGAATGAACAGAAGCACAAAGAAATCCAGATGTCCGTCTCTGACGATTTTTTTCCTTCATTGTGTATCTTGCTGTAACGTGCTGTCACAGTGTGCTACGCCAGAGCTTTAAGAGGGTTGAAAACCTGGGGGGTATCTCAAAGGGGTGTAACCTATGTCATAAAGGGCATGGCTTAAACATGTAAAACAAGCATTGGCATAGCCAATAGGTCTCGCCTTTGGGACCTTATAAGTGTTTAGCTATCCAGCACAATATCCTTGGTGCAACAACATCAACTGTTGCATGGCTAAACACTTATAAGGTCCCAAAGGCGAGACCTATTGGCTATGCCAATGCTTGTTAACAATGGAGGTTGGGGCAGGTATAATGCTGCAGTGCGCTTCTGTTGCCTTTGCGTAGATGATAAAATCAATTTTGTGATTGGACTCTACAGTTCTTGCCTGCTCAAAATGAAGACTTGAGTTTTAATCTCGTCTTTCCTCACTCGATTAATTGTGCGACCATGAGCATTGAACTGTAATGCGTTTTCCAAAATAACTTCATTTGTCAAAAATTGTGAGCACTCTGGAAGAGCCCCACCCCTCAGAAGCGCTGTGGTTGCATTAATTGGCATTTAATCGCTTCAACCACAGAAGGGTGTTTGCAGGTGTGTGCCAAAGGAGCGCGCAAAAGATTATACATTCCAGCAAACCACGCTCGCAGAAATACCACTGCCCCCAAAAGCATAACATGGATTTAAAAACACAGTTTATGAGATGTAATAGACGGCTGCTTACTAAGTAACATTGGTAATTTATGATGCACAGTTTCACAAACTGACTGCGTCATGGCACTTCAGTAATGGGTGCCATGCATTTATCTGCGCGGCATGTACTGAGAATACGGGGTCTTGTGGTGCAGCTGTCACCTGTGGGAACAGGAGAACTGGTTTTGATTAGTATATGGTGCCCAATCCTGGACGGCTGCCTGTGCCTCGGTTATAGCGGCTGGAAGTGGAGGTGCGTAGAAAGAGAACAAACCCTGGTAAACCCTGGAGCATCAGTTACAGCGCTAAAAAAAGGGCAAGTTTGGGGTTTAAAGTACCATATAAAACTAAAGTTAGATGTAATAGTAGGAGGTGCACCTGATGTCACACCACGTAGCTCGCTTCATTGGGCTCAGATGGAAGGAAGACGGAGTCGAACATGGGAAGTACACATGTGCATTTGTGTGTATTCATAAAGCACTGATAAGCCGGAGACTCTGTCTTCACCAGGCGCTCAACAAACTGAAATAATTTACACACATGATATGTCCGCGGAAAATCGTGTTACAGAACCCCTATAACTACAAACCTTGCAGGCAACTGCGAAGCGACTGCCACGCGCAGGATAAATGATATCCTAGCTGAAATAATGGCTGACCGCAAAAGCAAGGGCATTGTAGCGCATTGTTTTCAGTATTATATCATTTTCAGTTATTAGCACTTCAAAGCCTGCTCCTGCTGCTCCTAAGCGCTGGACGTAGCCAGCCAAGTAGCGCTCTACACTTTCAGCCACACAGCGAGCGAATGGGTGAGTGCAGAAGAAAGGCTCAGCGAGAGAGGCAGAAAATAGAATAAAAAGCAACGGGTGAAAGAGGAGGATACCTGAATGGTATGGGAGACGCTTGCAGGCTGCAGCAGTAGGGACGTCAGAGGGGGAGAGAGAGGTGGAGGGGTGCATGGTTGGGGAAACGGAGAAATAAGTCGGGTGCCAGGAGGAGGGAGTGATTTAGGACGAGGAAGAGGTTGTGAGAGAGAGGGGGAGCAGGAGGTGAGCCCGCGAGTGGTGTGCGCGTGAGAGAGGGGGAGCAGGAGGTGATCCCGCGAATGGTGCACGCGCTTGGCAGAGCAGTCTTCACTTTTCAAGCACTGCTCTCGTGCTTGTGGCGTGCCGCTGCTCGCTCCCGCAAGGTGGATGCCGCCACAAGCACGAGTGCAGTGCTTGAAAAGTGAAGACCGATGGCTAAAGGCCCTCCTAGAGCAGCGCAGGCGCGCTGCCTAGGCGAGACCTAACCAGTCAAAAACAGGGACCAAGGAACATTTCAAGAGGTGTGGAAAATTACTCCTTTCACAAGCAAAAAGAATAAACAGTGCAACAAAAGCCAAGAACCATCACTGCTAATTTAATACATTTTTCTTTAATTTTAGGGCTCATTTTACCCTAACCTTTTAGTTTAGTGTGAACTAAAATCTGATGCTGACTTACAAGATGATGTAAATGACTTGTGATTCACCACCCATCTCCATTTTGTTTTCCTCAATAACTTATCATCATGTGCAAACAGTAAAGATAATATACCTGAAATGGTGGAATCGCAATTCAAAATACAGCATTGTTTTCTAGATGTAGAAATTTCAAGGTCAACTAGATCTTAAAGCGGTATTACAGCCACAATGAATGCCTACAAGAACAAACATCGATAGAAAGTGAATTGAAGATGCCTTGATAACAATTGAAATATCACCAGCACTGACATCAGTGATGACTGTAGATGTCACATCTTTTTATTTATCATCCTCAACCCGACTGGAGACTCAAACTATTTTTTTTATATATCTGATAGCTGACAGTTGAAATACAGGTTTGATTCCACATCCTGTGCCCAGAACACCTTGATCATTGTCAAAGCAAATGGGCTACCCTGTAGGATCAAAGAGAGGAAGACTGGGCACAGAGGCCGTAGGCCATCTCCTGCCTCTGGATTCAATGCCCAGGTCCAGGGGTCTGGAGGCAGGCAGACTGGAAGCAGTTCAAACACCCAGGGCCCACAAGGATTGGCTCAAATCTGAGAACTGTTGGCTGTGGTTATAAAATAGGATGTGGCTAAGACCACTTTAATCACCCAGAGTTGATTCCCATGTTTGAAGACCAGCACACTGGGTGTAGGGTGTGGCTGAAAACCAGGCTCAGTAGGCCCTGGACTAGGTTGACTGGGCACAAACAGAGAACTGTTAAAGGTCAAGCGTTGCACCCTGCGCCAAAGTCCATATCTTCCCCAGTATACAGTGGTGGGAAAGAGATGGTCGTGTAGCAAAGCATAGCTTGAAAATGTAGTGGATTTAGCATCATATCTTGACATCCATTCAACTCCCTTAGTTACAGTGTTTCTTGTAGTATCTTCATAAAATGTCCAGTTGTTTTTTAACTCTTTAGTTTGTAATATTCTACAGTTTTTGTCGACTGTGTTCAAATGATGATGAGATGTACTATGGTGCACAAAGAGAACCACTCCACTCCATAATTCCAGGAAAAGTTCATTTAGCACTTTTTACCTTAAATCAAACAGGGATTTTAATAATTTTGTAGTATCACCTCTCAGGTATACATCAGCAGATGCCCCCTTAGCTGAGAACATTTTTCTAGGAAATCAGCCATGTCAGTACTTTGGCATACAAGAACAATGGCTTGGCATACATCTTAGATATATAGTCAATCTCACCTGTTCCTAGCCAATAACTTATTTTGATACAATGAACTTGCTAATTTTTGTAAACATTCAGTTCGGTGGGAGGATGAGAAGCCAGAGTAGACATTGACAGAGTTGCAGACGCATGCTCTAGATCTGTTACCGAAACCATATCTTAATATCTACTTAACCTAATTAAACTAAAGCTCTGTGCAAATCCAAAACTAAAAGCCTCTGGTACTTTAAGATTAATTTGTGATAAGACCTGAAATTTCTTCCAGTATCACGGAACATGAAATGATCAAATGATCCTGGACCGAGTGATCGACTGAGGTACGGGATGAGAAACTTGAGAGCTCATACAGAACTGCTCAGAGAAAAGTTTGTGAATCTGGTCAGGAGTGGATAACTTTGGAGAGTTAATCTACGATGGTAAATTATGACCTTCCAGTCCATTAATGTGTGAATCAATAAACTCTGGACCAGGCTTATGGAGCAGATGTGATTTAGTGGTTAAACAGCAGGTGTTTGAAACTGGGTACCCTGGTTCTAATTATATCTCTGGTAAATGATCCTCCTTGAGTCTAAAATTGTTAATATATCATATACATTTGTTCAAGTGTGTAAAATTCCTTCAAATTACCTCGCTTTGCTGCTCTCCAGTTAGGCTTGTGCTATTTAAATACCAATACACACACAGGCCTGAAATGTGGGTAGTTTATTCAGCATTTAACTATATATTATTTGGATTTACTATGAGTTAATGTTTGGTGAGGGTGGTAGTAGGGCTTTACGTTTAGATTGTCTTTGAATATGAAAGACACATGGGTTTCACATTACATCGTCCAGGCACCTTCCCATTGTCCTCTGCAGGACTACACAAGTTCATAGCCATCCACTGGCCACTTGTCTGTCTTTTGAGATGCATACATCAAGTCTGCTATTTTTGCCACTAGCATGTTGCATTCTGCGAGATATAGTTTCACTTTTAACAGTGAAAGTAGGGACAGCAAGCTCCCTACATATATAATTTATCATAGGCTAAAAGCCATCACATAGTGAAGGTATCACACTTGACATGCCTCACTTGGCAGCTCTACATGCTTTTCACCCTAATTTCTTATTTTTCTCACCCTCAGGCAGGGCTTTAAGTGGGATGGGTCCTACCAGGTCTCAGATCCAGTAATAAAACACTGACTTTGGAATGGGTCCTATATATATGTCCTTAACTTGAATTCTTAACAGTGACCACAAAAAGTCTCTGATGCAGTTGCTGTTTACATTTCACATATTTTACTTCATGATGTATTCCCAAAGAGTATTTGTTTTTTCTAGGTTGTGTGTGGGAGTTAATGGGGCATGGTTGAGAGCTTTGGAGCTGAGGTCAAATGCAGTGTGAGTTTCTCACAGGGCCTGTCAGCAAGTCATAACGAGGTTCTGACTACATGCTCATCCAATCCTTGGCCTCTCTGCAGACCTCACTGAGCGATGGCCACATATGTGCCAATTGTAATTGTGATTCTGTAGGAAAGTGTCTGAAGGTGATACACAGTTTTTCAAATATTGATAACACCAAAGAAAAAGAGAGTGCTTGAAGGTGAGTGGGTGGGTTGTGTGGAGAAGTGAAGTGGAGGAGGTGAATGGAAGTGCATCCTGGAGGATAGAGTGTGAACCCTCCTGGCACGCTGCAAATCCCCATGGTGTGCATGCACTTTCCGATCACTACCAGGTGATCGTAACTTCTGATTAGCTCCTTGGCAGCATGCATAACAAAGGAGTCACTCCAGGGTTACATTAAAGGCTGGAGATGGTGGCTAGTGTACCATCCCCCCCGCCCCCACCACCACCACCACCACCACCACCACCCAAGTGAAGATTTTCTTTTCACACCCAGGGTCAGTCTCAGCACCTGTTTGCAGGACCCCGCCGACTTAAAGCCCAGGCTACCCCCGTAGGTGCTTGATTGTTGTAAGGAGGATGGCTGCAGCGCACAGGCAAGGCTAGAGGGCATCATCTCACCACCGCCATGTTGGCCTTTCATTGTCCACAGGAATGCGTGCATTTTGAGTGACACGTGCATATGTTGTCTTCATCACCTGCCTTTTACGCCTCGCACTTATATCATTCCTCAAACTCAATTAATCTCACTCGACACTAATTATTCTAAGTAACGCTGCAGTAAAAATGTTTGTATAAAATTCTGATTAGACAAAGCATCCTAAAAGACGTGATACTACTGGTTATAGTAGTGATGGGTATGCCATAGCTAAAGTTACTCATGTTCGGAACAGGTTCATATTTGAATCTGTGTTTATGCCTAACGCTCAGATTCGAAAAAGTAAGCATATTTTAGCTCGGAAATGCCCTTATTTTGAAAGGGCATATTCAATTATGTTGGCAAACGTCAAAAACAATGTTGGATGGCGCAATTGGTATAGTGTCATTGATCTTTTTATTAAAGCAAATTCATTTTAAATCACAGAAAGGCATTTACTAGATAAATAATTTGCAGCAAGAAAATCAACCCAGTGTTTTCTTTAACCTAACATGTTTCTTTTCTGCCCCGCAATGAAGAGAGTTTTAATGGTCCGAATAAGCAGCATTTAAACCTGAGTATATTTCCACCTGTTCATTGTGCAATTGACCTTATTGAGGGACCAGCTGAACGAACTCTGCAGGGATGCAAGCTAGTTAAGCTTGTAAGTCTCCATTTGAATTGATGTAAGGCTCACTTCACATAAGACAATTGTTCCAGTTCATTTGCTCATCTTAAGTATCTAGTATGATTAAATGGAAGTGAGACACTGTCAGCCGTGAAAGGAAGAGCCATTTAATCGGTGCTATGCAAAAGGCCGTCATAGCTTTTTTATTGAGTGAAAGTGAATTTCAGATACAGTTAATCCTTTCCATCTCAGCCTTCGAAAGGGCTCTGTCGTTTCTATGCCCTAGTTAGATATGAGTCTTGCATGCAGAGGCAGTCTCCTTAAAACATTTTTTGATAAAATAAAGCAAAACACATTACAGGATGTCTGCCTTTTCGCCCGCACGCATCTTAGAATGTTTCTTGCTATACTTTAGCAATTAGTAAACCATTACAAGATACCCAACATGTTTGCACGGAACCATAAACTAACGATGAACTGCACTAAAGGAAATAAGCATTGTGCCCAACACGCAATCTAACCATAACGTAATGGTCATATTCACTATACAAAAACAAAAATAATACTGCCAGCAGCGACATAGGAAGGGGATAAAGGCGGGAAAGAGAAGCAGCAATACAGAGGAAGCGGAAGTTGGGAGGGGCACACCAGCTGTTCTGTGTATCCAAAAAGCAAGGATTACTTTAAATGAAATGTAAGTATCCACGGAATGTCATGGGCTGCTACCACAACAGTTTGGGCAACAGAGTGGGCCAATGCCCGCCAGGGGCTAGGCAATGAGAGCCAGCCAGTGAAAGGTGCTGTTGACCAGATGCCAACTTCTGTATATGTATGTTAAGCAGTTGTGTGTGGTGTGTGTTGGGAACTGACCATAGATTTCCCCACTGCTGATGCTGTCTGTATCTGTATCTGTATCTGTAGCGGGGTCTGGTGTCTCAGTGGACTAATGCGTCCATTACAGGGGCCTGTGTTTGACCTTATGGTCAGAGGTTCAAAACCCGGCGGGTTCCCTCAGCCTTTCATCCATCTGAGTTCATAAAATGAGTGCCATTAAGTTGGGTATCAATAAATATCTGTTATTCAGCGCCAAGATACCTCTGGGTGAACGTGTGCTTTACACAAATACACATGTTATGTTATGCATCTAGACGCAAAAAGAGGGCACAACCTAGTTGTTCTCATATTAAAAACATGCTCACATGTATATAAGTCTTGCAGGGCACCCTGAGGGTCTGTGACTTCTAACAGACTGGTCACTGTGTTTGCACAAGTGTGGTGCTCATATGGACATATCAGCAAACTCTTACACACAGTAAGGACAAACTGAATAACGAATTGAGGTCTAAAGCTCAGCACAAAGGGCCCGATTCACAAAAGTAATCTGAGACAAAATCTTAACTTTACGACTTTCGATATTCACAAAGGGCATTTAGGAGGGCATTTAGGAGTAGTAAAGTGAGGATTTTGTCTGTTAAACTTAAGTTTTGATCTTAAGTTAAACTTAAGACCAAAACTTAAGTTTAACTGAGACAAAATCCTACCTTTACTACTCTTAAATGCCCTTTGTGAATACCGAAAGTCGTAAAATTAGGATTTTGTCTCAGATTACTTTTGCGAATCGGGTCCAAAGCTCTCTTGGAGCGATTAAGGTTTGCTGAAGCGGAGCCGCACACAAGGGAGTAAACAGGGCAACGCCTGCGCCAATAGATGAATTCTGAGATGCACAATGGAGGAAAAACACAAGTTGGAGCATTCAGCGCATGTAAGAGAAGAGTGTTAGCCGCAGAAGAAGCACAGCATTCATGCAAGTATGATTCATAGGAACTAAGATAAATGTTCAATACGGAAACTTATCTCGCTTGTCTTTGTTCTATGAAATACGTTTGGTTGATATATACTAGGTTAAAAAAAAAACGTGAGAATTTTGCATCGGAAAACTGCAGTGTATTGTAAGTAGCTTATACAGGAGTATCTTAATATGTATGATAAGACGCAGGGACAAAAACGCCATCCTGCTCGTCTCTGAGACATATCTTAACTCCATTATGTTCATCAACATTTTAAATTAAAGTGAGTCCCTTTGGGAAACGTTCGTACAGAGTTTCAGGTTACAGCACACTCTATTGTTGAAAAAAACAGCCTCGAGAATTGTAAAGGGAATAGAAAATGGAGCCCATAAAAAGTGAAAATATGACAAGTTCGCTGAGAAAAGATTTGAAATAATCTTTTAAAGTTTCTTCTCTTCAGATTGTCTTCCTCATTGGCGTGTAGGAATGCATCTGTTTTTTCACAGGCGTCTTATCTCTGCTGACAGTGAAGTGAACCAAAAAGCAGAACCTGATAAAAGTGTCTCTCTCCTCTGTTCTTATCTTTCCAGTAATATTGAATGTTGACAGCTGCGGGGCAGACACCATTTGCAAGAGGATAGTGTAGCTGCTGCCGTGTGAGGTGAAGCATTGCCACCAACCTGGGTACCCGGTCAAGGTGTATGTCTGGAGGGACATGACAACGACTCAAGATCTGGACAGAGGAATAGAGGGGTATATTTACAAGCCTCTATCGCCACCACAACATCACTTTTTGGACGTTGTGGTGGTAATAGGGGCTTCGCCTTATTTACCAGGCAGCGTTAAGCCACTTAATGTGACAACGCTGCCTTGTAAAAGGCACACTTTCACGCTATACTTAGCGTGAAAGGGGAGGGCAATGGTTGCTGCGGTAGACATTCCACAGCAACACCCATTGATTTTGACGCTGCCCCATATTTACAAGGGTGGCATAAATATGGGGCAGTGCCAAAATTAAGACCAGGAAAAACCTGATCTTACCCTGGCGAAACGAGGAGAAATGTTTCATTTCTCCTCATTTTTGCTGTTTCCATGTGTGCTGCACAACGCAGCACACATGGAAACAGCAAAACGCCGTTGATTGTTTATGTGCAGGAAGGTGTCCCTTACTGCACATAAACAATCATTAAAAAAATGATGTTTTGCAACTTCTATGTGTGCTGCATTAAGCAGCACACATAGAAGTTACAAAACACCATTTAAAGTTTGTTTATGTGTAGGAAGGGACACCTTCCTGCACATAAACAATCTTTCCCTGCAACGCCCTTGCACTATGGTACAAAGGTGCCTGCGTTGACGCTAGGCAGCTAAATTATGGGAATATGGCCATGAAAAGCAGCACTGCTGCCTCTTTATCACTGCTGCCGCTTTTGTTATAGGGGGGGCGATATAGCAGCACTACTGCAAAACCGACCCCAGTAACAAAATCGGCCCCCACTGCTGGAAAACCGCCCCCCACCCTTCCAGCCTACTGGGAAAACACCCGGTGCCTGCTACGGCCAGTCCGGCCCTGGTGGGAGGCGATCTTATCTCTTGCCTACATCTCTTGCGTTGGATGCGGGAGACGTGGGTCTTAATACAAATTTCACTTCGCCTCTTGTCTCTATGGCATGGGATCATGGGAGATCCTGTGAAAATCACGTTCATTTCATGTGCATCTTCTAGCTATACAAGATGCCCGTTATAGTCACAAATACTTGTCCAAAGTTTTGATGCTGGTCATTGCGTCTAGTGGACCATGCACCACACTCCTTTTTGTACAACAAATCATGTAGTAGATGCACTTTCTTCAGTAATAGTGCCCCAGGTAAAGGCAACATATTCTTTGGAGTTAGGTCCATTTTGTTAAAAACAGATGGATTGAAGGTAAGCAACACTTTGCATTGCGGGGAGTATCCAGATGCACAACCGACATCCTAACAAGAGGTTTTGTTTTACAACCTTTCCTAAAAACAACTTTTCCTCGCATTTATGAATTACATCCAATGTGACACATTTTGTGGGAATTATTTTCCTAAAATATGTAAAACATTTATTCAAAGTGAAGAGGTACATTTCCAAAATCCTAGTCATTCTCTAGAAAGCCCCAATGCATTTCGGGTAAAGATATGTCAGTGGCATTGTTGGAAAACGAGGCAGTATCTGTGAGGCCTGCACAAATAACATGACTACATTTGTCCTTCACTGGGAACCAAACACCCAATTGTAGCACCTGACTCTCAGAGGGTAGCGTTGCAGAGCAGTCTGAGGCTTTACTCAAGGGAGGTGGTGTGGTCTAGTAATCGCAATTTGCAGGTGCGCAGAAATAACACTCAATAATTGATTGTCCGGTCTGTACTTTGCTTTATAAAAGTAAGAGTACATTTATTAAACACACACACTACTCAATACTATGCACCAATTTACAAATATACATAAGCCGTTGGAATTACTTTGTGACATTGCGTAACATCTCCACCCCTCCCAAAAGGGGGGGTGGGGTCTAGTACCACCACTCCCATGTATGCACATCATCTTGCCCCCTAATGCAGTGTGTTGAGCATAACCTGGAGCGAGGGCCCTGCGCACTGGCACCATCCCAGTGGCGACCCACCCCATTACCTCCACACGCATTAAAAATAGGTTCACCTGCCCTAGTGACACATAACCCTGACTGAGCATCTTATAATGACCATACAGTATGCACCCCTACCTATTCAGGGCTAACAGTCTGGGTTGTTCCTCACTTAAGCGCAGCAGCAAGAAAACATGTTTACGCACACTTTAGAATGACAGTACTCAGCACGTTGGTGGATCATTAGAATGCATTGCAATTACAGCCCCTAAAGGCATCACAGATGAAATCACAGGATTATGCAGATACAGCCAGACACCCTAGCAGGAGTGTCTGGCAACATAACCCACTTTGCTTATGACATCACCTTACACAGGTACCTTCACGTTACATATGTGACCTTCAGTCCCTCTAAGAAGGAATAACCGTGAGTACATGCAGTTCTGGTGCAATTACACCTCTTCACCTCCAGGGAATGCCCTTCTCCAGACATCCCCAACTCAGCCCTTCACTCCATGAAGCACTTCGCAATACACCCTCAGCTGTAGAACAAAAGTTCCAGCCCAGAAGGTGTAATAAAGCAGGCTGAGCCCTTGAGGGGTTATCCTGTTCAAATCCCTAGGAAACTTAGGGTGGGACTTAACTTCGTGCTGGGGGAGACTGCGCTTCTCAGCAGCTCCCCCAGCCCCCTGGTACCAAGTTGGTGGTGACCCCGTCCTCCTGGGTCCACCACAAGCACAAAACACTCAATTCCGAAATGCCTAGCAAGGCATTATGGTGCGCTTCGTGCTCCGCTTTCCGCATACTCAATGAGCGGCTCTCCCGCTGTGCCGGGGAGAGCCGCGCGGACTTGCTGGCGGCTTCGCCGCACCTTCCGGCCTCAGTGGGGGCCCGGTCCCACCCGGACCCCAGGTAAACTGCTTACGGCTCGGGGAGCCCACCCCGGCCGCTTGCCAACTTCCAGGGGCCCGGTTCCACCCGGGCTCCTCCTTTCACCACCATTTCTCCTTGGGTAGGGGCCCGGTCCCACCCGGGACCCCCACATCCTCCTTTTGGTGGAGGGCAGCTCAGGGAAGCCCACCCCCAGCTGCCCCCGCTGGCTCCCCGCCCGGCCCGCACACTCGCGTGCGGCTGCGGGAGCCGGCAGAGTCTTCTTGCCTGCCCGCTCCTGCGGGCAGATGCGAGGCGACTTCGCTCCTTCTTCAGTCCTCTTCACGGGGAGCGCGACGGCGCTCCCCGACTTGTCTTCCTCCTCTGCTGGCCCGGAGATGGGGTCCCGGACCCCTGGACCGCCTTCACGGGGGGGACGCGACGGCGCCCCCCCGACTTCCGCCTTCTTGTCGGGGGCCAGGGTGGGCTCCTGGCACCCCATTCCTCAGCTTCCCGGGTAGCGCGACGGCGCTCCTCGGCTTCGGCGGGGCCCGGAGTTGGGATCCCGGGCCCCAGCATCATCTTCGCGGGCGGGGCAGCGCAACGGCGCTCGCACCTCCTTCACTGCCCACGGGGCATTTTCACGGGGAGTGCGACGGCGCTCCCCGACTTTGCTCGGGGCCCGGGGATGGGCCCCGGGCCCCTGGGATCATTTTCGCGGGGTGCGATGGCACTCCCCGCCTTCCTTTCTTCGCCGGGGGCCAGGGTGGGCTCCTGGCACCCCGGAGGGCACAGTCTTCACGGGGAGCGCGACGGCGCTCCCCGGCTTTGCTTCGGGGCCCGGGATGGGCTCCCGGCCCCGACCTCCCTTTGTGGGGGTCAAGGTCACTCGCCTTCTGGGGGCCATAGCTCGGCCCTGGGGGACCGATCTGCCCCATTTTCGTGGCCTTTCGCTCCTGGCGGCCAGCCCCAGCCACTGGGAACACTCTCCTTCGCCCTCGGGGTCTCTGAGAGGGGGGATTCGGCAGGGAGCTGTCTTCACTGGCTCCCTGCGCCAGCCTTTCGCCTGTCTCTCCTCCTTGGCCTCTCTTCTCCCTGCGCAGAGGCCTCTGCTTCTGCGCGCTGGTCCTGGGCTCCTCTTCTGGTGCTGGCAGCGCCCTGGGGGACAGTCAGGGGGTTCCTCCTTCCAACTGCCCATTGCGCCAGGCTCCAGCACCTTCCGCCTCTGCAGACCACACCCCAGAGAGAGCTCTCTTCCTCTTCCAGTGGTTTTTAAAAGTTGAGTAGGGGGCTGGCAGGAAGTCTCTGTTTGTCCTATCAAACAGCGACACATCACTCCCCTCCTCCTTGTCCAGCCTCTGGGTTTGTTCAAAATGGCGTCGTCCAGGGTCTCTGGCCACATGGTCTCTGAAACAAGACCCTTTCCCCAGTGCTGCCTTCACCTTGGTTCAGCTTGGTGCCTGGCACCCAGCGACAGCTGCTGATGGATTAGCCTGTAGCTCTACCTATCTTCTCTCCTTGGATGGAAGATCTTCGCTCTGGGAAGAAAGGTCATTAATCTAACCTGCCAGGGCCAGACCCCAGCCAGGGACTCAGAGAAATATGACATTTCTGGATGACCCAAAAGCAGTACAAATATGACTTGGGACTCTGCAGAATACTCCTTTTCACATCCGCTACAGGGGACTTTAGTGCGTGTCTGGAATCTGTAGGCCTTATGGAAGTTAATCTAGCACATGGGCTCCACATCCCCATAGGGGAATAATGAAGTGAAAAACACAGTAAAGCACACTGACTTTCCCTGGCATGTTCCTTCCTAGCGTGTAAGGCCTATTCCGTGTCACCACCCAATTCTGCATAAGTCCTGCCACACCATTCACTTTGTAGCTGCTCCCGGACTGCGCACGCCAAGAATCACCCCTGCGCAGCCCCTACACGTGTGCACACGCATGTACACAGGTGTCTGCATGTAACCAGCCCGGTGCCCCTACTCCAGCTGCTGCGCAGCGGCCTAGTCAAGCTAGGGGACACCAGTAAAATCCACATGCAGTCTCTTTCATCATGAGTTCACTGTGGATGAGTCCCAATTTATGAGGCTCTCCCACAGTAAAACCTCAACACCTAGGTGCTCAAAAAGCAAAAAATCTGGGCGGCCCATAGTGTCAGAACCACCTTCTAACACACACCGCGCCCAGCTGATTCCTACAGGGAAGAAGTAGCCACCCTACATGGGTATTCTTCCCGTAGTCAGCGATAACAACCTTCTAACAGGCATTAATCCAGAGAGTAATCCATGCTACAGAAATATGCAGGTTGAATAATTGGACTAAGACAGCGCTTCCATTGGATTTCACTTTATTCAGATGTAGAAAAAGCCTACTGCCCATTAAAGCTAAATAGAAGACTTTTATGGCCTACCAAAATGAAATTGCATCCAACTTGGCCTTAATGTCAGAGAATAACTGTATGTATAAATGCAATTTAGGTAGCGCCTCATGTACTTCATTTTTGTGTTCAAAACAGTCTTGGCCCTATGGTGTTGGAATAAAAATTATGTTTTTGTATTGTGTTACGTAAGTTAGCATTCGTGGCGCCATTCTGTGTGTATGCTCCATTTTAGATGTAGATTGAAACTAATTCTTGCTATTTCCGAGAAACGGCCCTCTCTAGGTTATGTTTCTTCGCAGCTGGATTTTGCCACACTAATGAATGCACTGTTCTTATTAGCACATACCTTTCTTCTTAGATGTAAGCTTCTCCCACTTGTCTAGTGGCGGGCACAGGCAGAGTAACCTTGAAAGATAGATAATGTGTGCCCGGCCTCAGAATTGAAACTTACTCCTTTGTAATTTACTGTCCAGCTGCATCTCTCTGGAAAATTCCATTGTGGGTGTGCCTTCATTGGTTCTGAAATGTACATAATGTATCGTTACGCTTGTTGATGTCAGTCCCTCTGCAACACTCCTTAGCGACTGGGCAGATAGGGCTCCACTCTGAGCGTATTCTGATAATAAACAGATATTGGTTTGTATTCTCTACTGTCTGACCGACTCTTCATTTTGGTAGAAGGCTGAGAGGTGGTCATCAGTGACCCGAGTGACCCCAATTGGGCCACTTCCTTCAGTTGGCGCCCGAACAGGGACTTCTTCGGGTGAGTGACCCCTCCCCTTCCGCGGACAGGGGGGGAGGTCGAGGCTATCGTCGGGTTGGACGGACGGATCAGGGATCCCTGCATGAGAGTTCCTGATACTCACAGCTGCCCCTTCTGTCCTGCCAGACGATGCCTCACCCAGTGGTCATCCCGACTGGAGTACTGAACGGCGAAACCCTTGGACCTGACCGTTTGGTCTGAAGAGTCGGCAGTGGAGAATAGATTCGTTTGACCTGCATATATCAGGTGAGTTTGTTTTGGCTCTTTGTGGATATGGTACCATTTTGGTTTGTTTTGGTACGGACTAAGGACCGTTTTTGAGACAAAAGCAATTGCAATTGTTTTGCTAGGCATAAAATAGTGAACTTGTTTTCTTTAGAAAATGGCTAGTTTCAGTAAATTGTTTGTCTTGTGCTGTCGTTGTTGTTCTACTGATGCTCGATTGGAAGAAAGTCAGCCGGCGCCTCCAGAAGGCACTCCGAATTTCTATATGTATGTTGTTAGAAATGGGATATCTGGTTGGCTAGGGCATGCGCCTAAGCCAGGCAGAAACCACCACTCTAGTCAGGGCAAGGGAGTTACACACTGAAGATAACCCCTGCTCACCCCCTTGGTAGCTTGGCACGAGCAGTCAGGCTTATCCCAGAGGCAATGTGTAAAGCATTTGCGCAACACACTCACACAGCAGCAACACACTAGGCACACCACAAAAGAAACTCCACACAAGGTTATATAAAAATAGCCTTTGTATTATCCAAAACACATTAGAATTATAATCACACATATACACTGTGCCAACTGGCACTAGGCAACATTTACAGGGGACTATATACAGGTGACAGGGCCAATCGGGCCACTGTCAGAACCATCTCAAGCACAAGCAGTAGAAATAATATCGCAACCAGTAATTACTGGTACAATAATGACCTCAGCATTATCACATTAGGCATAAAACACATTAGGCCCAAACCTCATTAGCATAAACCCATTGCGCAATAGGCATCATCCTAAAACATCATAGCATGACATTAGGCATCAGCATAAATACATTATGCAACATCACATTAGGCATAAACACATTATGCATAAATCAGCAGTGCACCACAGTAACACTACTACCCGGTGCATACATCACCTTACAAACTGACCCCAGGCCAACTGGCCTTTCACTGGGGCTCCCAATGCCCTCTGTCCATAAATGTCAGGGCTTGAACTGGACCCTCTCAAATGGCCCCCTAGCTGCCAATGCAGTGAAGATGCTGCGCAATGCGCTGGGGCACGGGGGAGCATCTCACGCCCTCCTTATCACCAACAAAAATGCCCACAAAGGAAAATGACACTGGCACTACACGTGCTGTGGAAGCCCCACTCCGGGACTCCTAAAATAACTGCCCAAACGTTGCAGCTGCCCGCTTTCTCTCGCGGTGCAGCTGTGGTGAACAAAATGCGCGCTGGCACCAATGGGGCCTCTGGAGATCCTCCTCCACCGGGACCTCTCGTTGCAGCTGCCCGCTCACCCTTGGGGAACTATGTAATCACCCTTGGCCCGGTAGGGCCTCCTGAGCCCCCACTGGGACTTCCAAGGCCAAAAGATTGCCCCCACGGTGCAGCTGCCTGCCAACGGCCGGGTCAGCTGGGAAGAAAGTGACACCGGCACCACAGTGCCTCAGGGAGCACCAACTCGGCTCCCCCTTCAGCCCCCACTCACCGGGGCTTTGCGCGTGGACTCCTCCGGTCTCCTTCTCTAGTCGGGGAAAGGGGCACCGGCACGGTGCCTCGTCCAGCTCTGCACGCAGCCAGGCTTCTCCTGGCTTCCGGGGCTCTCTGGACTTCTTCTTTGGGCTCGGGATGCCCTGGGAGGCGGGGTAGGCTCCCGTCCTCCTTCCGACACCACTCTTCCGGCAGCAACTCCGCCCACAGCCAGGCACTGGCGCCTGACTTCTGGGTCGCGGCAGTGAAGAATACGAGCCCACGCTCGGGCTCACAGTGGCGGCTCCTGCTTTCTCGGCGGTGCAATGCGGGGTGGGCACCCACTTTAAAACGAAGCTCAAGTGCGGGGTGGGCACCCGCTTTGATTGGTAAGATGCGGGGTGGGCCCCCGCATAGCAAACACAAAATGTGGGGTGGTCTCCCGCTTCTCTCGCATCCAGGCAGGGGAATCCGCACGTCGGGATTCCCTCGAAGTAAGTTGCAGCTCAGCGCTGCAGAGTCCACGCGCTCCTCTTCTCTTTGGCCATAAAGAGATAGCGCTCACGAGGCGCTAGAGTCCTTAAAGGTCAGGGGGCACAGTTGGGCCCAGGCAGGCCAGCACACAGGGCCCTCCAGCAGGGAGGCAGTCCCTCGTGGCGGTTCCTCCTGGGGCCCAGCAGCAGCACGTCCCCCAGTAAGCACAAGGACAGCACACCTTTCATGGGGTCACAGCCCCAATATTTATACCAACATTTGCTTTGTCTGCCCTGGCACAGGGCTTGGGGGAACCAGCCTAAACTGGTTTTGGGGGGTTTTGGAGCACTTTGTTGACAAGGCTCCTCTTCCCCTTTGTCAGGTGGGGGCTCATCATCAGACACACCACAGGGGGGCGGAGCCAGCATTCACCTAGGCAGGCACAGACCTATTCAGGGTCAGGGGACTACTCCTCCCACTACTCCAAATGCAGATCCCCTATTCAGCCTAGCGCTGACTCACCCTGCCCCTCCTGGAGCCACCCACACCTCACCAGCCCCTGCCACTCCAAAGCCAGACATGCAATCCACATCAGGCAGGCAGACACATAGCACACAGAAATGCCAACTTCTAGAAGTGGCATTTCTAAAATAGTTATAATAAATCTGCGCACACCATTGCGTAGCATTTATTATTGCTATTCCAAACACACCAAACTTGACCACGCTGCTCCTCTCATATCAGGAATTACCACTGAAACACTTATCAGGGAATCCCCAATGCATTCCTATGGGACGGCAGCCTCACAGCAGTGAGAAACCAAAATGGCTGTTTATCATTACCAGGACATGTCACACACTTAAGGTACATGCCCTACCTTTTACCTACAATGCACCCTGCCCATAGGGCTAGCTAGGGCCTACCTTAGGGGTGACTGACATGCAGTAAAAGGGGGGTCATAGACATGGCACACACTTTAGGTGTCACGCCACAGTGGAAGTAACACTGCGCGCACAGGCCCTGCAATGGCAGAGGCCTGAGACAGGTTTGAAAGGCTACTTTGGTGGGTGGCGCAATCAGCACTGCAAGCCCACCAGTAGCATTTAATTTGCCAGCCCCGGGTACATGAGATACCACTTTACAAGGGACTGACAGGTAAGTTAAGTATGCCAAACAGGTGTAGACCAATGTTACCATGTTTACCACAGAGAGCACACGCACTTTACACTGAACAGCAGTGCTAAAGTGCCCAGAGTCCTAGAACCACCAACACCATGTCAGAAAAAAGGCTAGGAGGAAGGCAAAAAGTTCAGGGATGACCCTGCAAAAAGGGCCAAGTCCAACATATGTGAAGCATGGTCTTGGCCCTATTATGTTTAGTACATTATGGCACAAATATACAAGGGACAATGCCGAACTGCAGTGGCCTCGGACGGGCACTTTCGATGAACAAAAGATTGAGTATTTACAGGAACAGTTGTTTAAGAAGCGAAGTAGGCAGTCTATGTTTGATTCCCTCAGAACATGGCAGAAAGCAGCTAGACAAAAGCGGTTGAAGGCAGAAAAAGAGGCCCGGAAAGGAAGAATGCAGACGTTGACTCAGAAGGCTGTAGAATGTGATAGGGAGAAACAGGAAAAGTGAGTTGAATGTGAAGATAGAAGGTTTTGATTACACATTGATAAATCGTATGTGGTTCAGGAAGAAGATGACGCTTTTGTTAAAGAATTATTAGAGACCCAACCCCTGCCTCCATATGCCCCACAAAGAATATATCCCATTGTTCTGATGCCCTCGCAGTCGCCTGTTACAGTTGCTTCCACTGTTTCTGTCCCTGGGTCCACCGTTGTTACGACAATGGCTGTGGCTTCGGCTCCTCCTCCTCCTTCTTCTGTTTCTTTGCCATCTGTGGCAACTGTGACTGTTAGTACCCCCGCCGTACCTATTGTCTCAGCTACCCTTTCACCAACTGTTAAGAACAAAACACAATCATGAACATTCTGCGCCATCTTGTCTGATGAAAGTTCCTACGTGCACATAAACTACAGTCATTCTGATTTACCACAGCCATTTTGTACTCTGTTGGTCACCTTCATTTCACCCTGTCCTCTAGCAGCCTTCTGACTCTCTGACCAAACCTGATATGTGTGCTGGGGGCTATAAACTATTTCCACGACAAACATCAACATCACCTGCTGCCTCAAACTCGTCTTTCCTCTCATCCCTGCACAAACGGGTTACAAATACCAAACAGACTCTTGCAAACATGGTTTATTGCACTACACACAGCAAGACTGTTTTTTTGCCAACAATGGGACCTGTTCTTATCAACAGAACGGACTCTTAGATCTGGCCGGTCTCACTCGCTTTTAGACCCTGAAGCAAGGTCCAGCTGCAATTAAATTGTCTGTTTTTGACCTGGGTGGGAGGAGAGTTAATGTTGGGCTTGTGTAACCATGTTGATAAAACAATGTCGGCTTGTGTGACAACCTGCCTGGGGCGGAGACTCCAAGCTTGTAACCATGATAAAAGAAACAAATACATTGTGTAAAACTGTATAAAAGGAAGAACCAGAAGCATTGCCAGTAGAACACCTCCCTGAAGACATCCTGGTGTCAGCAGTTGACGTGGTCTCCTCTAAGAGTAATAAACCTTTTTCTTGCCTTCCAGCTTCCAGCGCCTGCCTCGTTATTTTAGATAGTGAATCCAAAGTGGATTAAAGGTGACTTTGCGCCGGGCAGCATTGGGGATCCCAGGAGACTAGCTGCTTTTCACAAATTGGTGCCCAACGTGGGGCCCATCAGAGACACGTGGGTCCAGTAGAGAGGTCCTAACGACGGAGTGAACGACTAAATGATTGGAGTGCACCTGCCTGAAAGAGACCCTCGTCTGGCTGCCAATTGACTGAACTTCACCGGTTCCGAACGGACCTCTCTCGAGTGACCTGCGGTCCTGACTGGGGCCTTACAGGAACGCCGCATTGATTGTTGGAGTAAGAGGACAACCAGGCGCTGGAAGGGGAATACGAAGAACTGTCCATACGGTCCGGGTAAGGTCGTGAGAAAACATGACTTAAATTGATTGATTGATAGAAATACTAGTATTCCTTTTGAGTTATTTGAGACATTCCCTGCTTGCAAACAACGTAGAATAGGAATATTCTCTCTTTGCAGACAGCGAAGGACAGGTAGTGCAGACTTTTGTCTAACATTAATTGAGATATTCATTTTGACCGCTAAATACGTCATGCCTGTTTTCTCTAGATTGTTTGATTGTTTTGGACCGGACCGTTTGTTAGAGGTCAGTCATCCGGCACCGCTGGAAGGCACCCCTAACAAGGACATGTACGTAAAATATGGATTAGCCACCGTAGCTTATAGCAAACTATGGCATAACTACACTAGGAAGGACCGGGTAAATCAGTGGCCACTGACGGGATCTTTCGATCCCGCTAAAATAGAAACATTAGAATTAGCTCTCCACAAAAAGAAAGCTAGACCAGCCATGTTTGATAGTTTTGGTTTATGGCGAAAAGAAGCAGCTCAACGAAAGAAAAGAGACAAAGCTAGACAAGATAAAGAAACGCGAAAATCAGCTTACCAAGCCTGTAAAAAGTTAGAAGAAGAACTAAAAGAAAAGGAAATCGATAAAAAGGAACAGGAATCAAAAATATCAGGTCAATGCCCTGTTAGAACGCCCTTAACTCTTTACCCCGAGTTACCAGCAAAACAGGGGTAGATGATGATTTATTGTTAGGTCCCCCAATGATATACATGCCACCCCTTATGCCCCTACTCATCCCGTAGTACAACGCCAGGACCCCCAAAGTATAGCTGGAGATGGCACGATCGCCTCAGTCTCCACCACCTCTGCTCCCACCGAGCCACCCACACCAAATGCCTCATCAAAGGAGGCAGTAGTAGAGGTAGGAACCAAGGAAATAGGAGCGCCCAGGGTCCCGCGATTAAGTAAAAATGAGCGAGCAGGCATTGATAAAATAGTTAAAACCCTCATAGATAGGAAAGAAACAGAAGAACACGTAACAGACATATGCGACTCCTATGTTGAAAACCGCAAACGATACTTTATTGTACGTCTCTGTTACCACACCCTTACTGCATATGAAGAGAAGTACCAAAACGTAGGGCCCGAGCGATTAGTGGCTCTCTACAGGAAGGTAGACATCGGAGATGAAGGCGACAACGATGTTGCAGAACTATTTTCATCCACACTAGAAGTATTGCGTCACCTCATAGAACAAGGACAGATAGATAGGGACAGGACAACTAAGGTAGCAGGACTCCCAGTGGAAAAAACAGATAGCATGATGCCAATAAAAGAAGCTGCCCCTTACTGGGTACCTCCTAGAGGACAAGGGACTAATGACGATATAAACCATCAAGACGCTAGAGGAAGGGTGGTCTACAATTGGGTGTATCAGCCATGGGACAGACAGGACATCCTGACCTTCCGTAAATCTTTGCCGGATTTACGAAAGAACCCCACCGCCTTTACGCCGAGCTAGGTACTGCTCTGGGATCAACAATAATGACACTTGCCGACATAGACTTGTTCTTCGGGTTATGTTTGCCAGCAGATGTGTGGAAACAGGTTAAGAAAGTAAACCATACCGAACTGTTTGGTCATACCTGGGAACAACTCGACACACTAGATAAACAGCGGAACCCTGGTCAAAAACCAGTTAAAGCAATATTAGACCTCCCTGACAAAATAGTGCAGAAAGTGAAAACGCTGATCCCAGAGAAAAAGATAGACTGGTCCATAGTAACCGCATGCTGCCAGAAACCACAAGAGGACGCTCTCAGAGTACTTCTCCAGATTTGAAACTGTGTTCTCTGATTACAGTGGACAAGACATGTCCACCGCAACCGGACACCACTTATTTGTGCAGAACTACGTCAAAGGATTACTGCCAGATGTATCCCAGAAACTACAAGCCAGCGAAAGTAGTTGGGCAGCATCTAAACCGACGGCCATTCTCCAAATGGCCCAGTACTACGAGCATCAGAGAAACGAAAATGACAGGGCTACAGAAAGGAAAAAGAAGGACTTGAAGGAAAGGGTAATGATAGCACAACTCCAGGGGGCGAATACAGGAGGGGAGCAATATAGGGGAGGAAACCAGCAGAATACCCCTAGAGTACAGCCAACTAGGAACAATCCATCTACATCATATGTAGGACGCCAAGACCTAGGACAGGATCAATGTGCATTTTGCAAAAAATATGGACACTGGAAATCCCAATGCCCGGCTTTGTTAGGAGCTGTTAGGGGCAGAGGGGCGAGGGAAATAGCAAGTGGACAGAGAGGAAGAGGACGTGGGTGAGGGTACGCGAGTGAAGCAAGCAAGGAAAGGCCAGGTAGAGTGAACGCATTTGACCATCCCAGACAGAATCAGTACCAACAGACAGATTATGACAATACGTACGACTTTGCATAGGACAGCCAGGGGCAAGGGAGGGATCCAGTCGAGCTCTACGCTGATCAGCAAGGCCCTTATGTTACCGCTGAGGTCCTGGGCACAAGGTCGCCATTTTTGGTAGACACAGGAGCAACACGTAGTGCACTATCCAAACGACTGATTCCAAGGGCACCCTTGTCAGGCTCACATGTGACCTCAATAGGATTTGACGGTACGCCCTCCACCAACCCTTTGTCCCGACCCATCCCTTTTAATCTTGACAGCAATGGCGTCGAAACGACATTCCTCCTCTCATCTAACACCCCAGACGCCATTATGGGCCTCGACCTTTGAAACACTTCCATGCGACTATCAGATGCTCACCAGACGGAGTGCGTGTCATCCTGTATGACAACCCCCAACGCCATAGAGAGAACCCTTTTCAGCACATGTTTTCCATCTCTGAGACTGACACATCCCTACTGGACACTTTGCCATCACACTTATGGGCTAGGGCTGATTCAGACGTAGGACGAATGATGATTGACCCAGTACACGTAACAATACGACAGGACGCAACCCTACCGAAGGTACCGCAGTACAAAATATCGCCAGAGGGTGAGAAAGCACTAACAGAGATCATACACTCTTTGGTAGAGGCAGGGGTGGTAGAGGAAGTAGTGAGCAACATTTGTAACAGTCCCATACTACCGATTGTAAAGAGACAGGGAGAGGGAGATGGGAAAGCCTACCGCTTCATCATTGACTCATGGGAGGTAAACAAAATCGTAGTACCACAATACCCAGTAGTTTCCGACATCACGACAATTTTGACTTTAATCCCCTCCACTGCCACCACCTTCACTGTGATCGACCTCAAGAACGCCTTCTTTTCCATACCTATACACGAGGACAGCCGCTATCTTTTGGATTTACCCTAAATTCCCGTTCAGTATAGATTTTGTAGAGCACCTCAGGGGTACACTGAGAGCCCAAGTATCTATAGCCAGGCGCTTAAAAGACAGTTGGACGCCATACAATTGCCAGATGGAGTGGCACTAATACAATATGTAGACGACATCCTTCTAGCAGCAGACACCATACCAATAGCCGTCACAGCCACCATCAAACTACTCCATTTCCTTGCTGAGAATGGTCACAAGGTCTCCCGAAAGAAACTGCAGTTCTGTAAATCACAAGTGACCTATTTGGGTCACCTTTTATCAAAAGAAGGGAGAAAACTCACACCTGACAGGATCCAGACAATTCTAGACACCCCTGTCCCCAAAAATCAGAAGCAAGTCCGCTCTTTGATAGGCCTCACCTCGTTTTGCAGACAGTGGTTACCGAACTTTAGCCTCATTGTCAAACCCCTTCTCTCCCTCCTAGCTAAGGACATCCCCTCACCTCTCCCTGACCCCGAATGCCAGACAGCCTTTAAAGAACTACGCAATGCCCTTTGCTCAGCACCAGTCCTAGGAACCCCAGATTACTCCAAACCATTCTTCCTCTACACACACGAAAGGGAGGGATGTGCATTGTCTGTCCTAACACAATCAATTGCTCACAAACAACGCCCTTGTGCATATTTTTCTGCCACCCTCGATCCAGTAGCCAGAGCACTGCCAGCGTGCCTGCGCGCTGTGGCAGCTGCAGCGGTATCAATACGCCAGAGCGAAGGAATAGTGCTCTCCAATCCAGTCACTGTTTTAGTACCCCATGCAGTCGACACACTACTGAACCAGACCAAAACCCAACACTTGACTAGCGCCCGACTGACAGGATATGAGTTGACCCTGCTAGCACCGCACATTACCCTAAAGCGATGCACCACCCTCAATCCAGCCACACTGTTACCCCTACCCGAGAACGATTCTAACGTGGCTCCACTACACGACTGTGTGACACTAACCGATGAACAAACAAAAAGTAGAGTAGACCTCAGAGACACCGCCTTTCTAGAGCCAGATGGAGAACTATGGGTGGATGGTTCGTGCATCAAACTCCCGACGGCACCACCTCAGCTGCATACGCTGTCACCACAGCCCGAACCATTCTAGAAACAGCCCGTATTGCCCAACGCTCCGCCCAGGCAGCAGAACTCATTGCCCTCACACGAGCATGTATTTTAGCAGCTGGCACGACAGTTAACATATACACCGACAGCCAATACGCCTTCGGGGTGGTTCACCATTTCGGGATTCTATGGAAAGAAAGAGGGTTCCTGACTTCACACGGTACACCCATCCTGCATGGAGATTTAGTCTCCGCCTTGACGGAAGCAGTCCTCTTCCCCAAAAAGCTAGCAGTGATAAAATGCCAAGCACATAGGAAAGTGACAGATCTCATTGGACAGGGAAATGCGCTAGCAGACGTTACTGCCCGAGCCACAGCAGAAGACAGAACCATGACACGAATGTATGTGACCAGGTCACAAGCTGAACAATGGACTGATGCTAGGACCACTGTAAGGGACATACAGACTACAGGCACACAAGACAAATTGACCGAGTGGGAAAAGGTGGGACTAAAAGACGAGGAAAATTGCTGGAGAACTAAAGACGGAAATAAATGGCTGTTACCCAATGCCTACCTCATCCCCATATTGACCATGGCACATTTACCAGCACACATAGGCTCCACCCCCATGATTGAACTAATCACAAGAGTATGGCATAATGTCAAGATAACAGAATCTGCAAAGCGCCTAGTACAACAATGTATAGTATGCCTACAACACAACCCAGGGAAAGGGACAGTAGTACCACGGGGAGGGTTTGGAGTCCCTGATCACCCCTTTGAAGTCCTTCAAATGGATTACATCCAACTAGAGAGATGCCATGGTCTAAAATATGTCCTGGTGGTTGTGTGCGCTTTAGCAAATGGGTGGAGGCATATCCCACCCGCGACAATACTGCCATAGCCACTGCAAAAGTATTGTTGAAAGAATTCTTCCCCGGCACGGCCTTTGCAGAATTTTATGGAGCGACACGGCCCACACTTCGTGAGCCGAAGTGATACAGAACATACTGAAAGGGTTGGGGGTAAAACAAAAATTCCATGCCGTCTTCCACCCCCAATCAGCGGGCCTGGTAGAGAGACACAATGCAACATTGAAACTAAAGCTAGCCAAAATAGTTGCCACAACCGGGTTGAAATGGCCCGACGCCCTTCCATTGGCATTGCTATCAATGCGCTCCACCCCGACCAAACACAGACTGACCCCATATGAAGTGGTCTTCGGCAGGCCTATGAACATTTGGGCGGCACCAAGACCCACCTCCATTAACGATGTCCCGAACATATTAATGTCAGACTATCTGCATAAATTGACAAACGAGCTAACAATTATCCACCAACAGGTGCAGCAAGCCTTGCCTGACATATCCAGGGGCCCAGGACATGTGATAAAGCCTGGGGACTTCATCCTAGTTCGCAACTTCCAAAGGTCGAAGAATCTGGAGCCCAGGTGGACGGGCCCCTGGCAAGTCTTGATCACCACTCGAACTGCCCTCCGAGTGGAAGAAAAAATTGGCTGCACGCCCACCACTGCAAGAAAGTCCCTCCAACGCTGGCAACCTGTGAAGAGGTGGAGGTGCAAGAGGAAGTACTCGCAAAAGACCGACCAGCTCTGAGTTGCTACCCACAAGAAGACACCCTCCAACTGTCTGAATTTCCCGACCCCACGGTGCCATCCAAGGAAGGGTACAACCTAAGATCGACGAAAAGGGGGGGGCTCCAACAACCAGGCCACTAACTGAGTCAGAGTCTCAGATCGGTAGCACAGCCAAACGACGCTACCAGGAAAAACACCAGACAAAAGTCTGTGGTCCTAACAGTTGGTGAGCTCCTCGAAGATGATGGAAGAAACGGAACACCTGCAAAGCCACCGCAAAGACACCAAGACTTTTGAACTGCACAGTACAAAGACAATTGCACTTGTAGCTGAATTTCTCACCTGCCTCCTGCTAATGGTCACACTCTGGATCATTGAAGAGAATGCACCTGCATACAGAACATTGTCACCAACCATGCAACCAATCACAAAGAAAGAACACTACCTGGTATCACTACCGCCACATCTCCGAGAACGACGCAAAGAATTCTGGAATAATTCTTTCGTACAGATGCTGCACCAGCACAATCTTGCCACCAATGCCACTAACTGTTGGGTCTGTGGGCTGCTACCACATGCCACTGAACATTCCATCCCTTTCATCCCTTCACCCTTTTCTGTTCATGGATCTTGCCTTGCCTGGATGATGCTCCTACAAGAAAGTTACAAAGACAATGCCACTTCCGATGGGACAATCGTTCAGTTCTACAACGAGTTCTGGCTAAACCAAACAGGAAGAACAGCAGCTCCCTTTGCCCTCACACCTCCAATACGACATTCCCAATGAATGTCCCCTCCAAAGAACGAGTGGAAATACAAGTGTTCAATAATCCTGTCAGAGCCACATTTTCCTACCTGAAGAAAAGAACTGCTGCAACACTGACTGTGGCCCTATCTGTGGTGAACGTCTCTGGCCTTGTATGCATTGAAGGCCGTGGGACTAAGAATGTGGGTCACAGCACTTGTAACATTGTAAGGACTTTGAACACTGCCAATCCTCCAGTATTTGTTGCATCACCCAATATGTACTTTGTCTGTGGAACCAAAGCCTACACCTGGCTCCCAAGAAACTGGGGGCACGTGCTACATCGCCTTTGTTTTGCCACCGACCTACACAGCCCCTGCAGAGCATCATCGAGAAAAGCGTTCTAAAGACACTGATCAAGCAGACTCTGCCGCATCACAGTTCGTTGACGCAGCAAAAGGGCTCGTCCCGCTATGGGGTCCGATGGCAAACAGCCGAGCCATCAGACATCTGTCTCAAGCGGTAGAAACCGCCCTGAACGTCACAGCTGGCATCCTCACCAACAACACTGCCGAGCTTCAAGCGGTCCGTCTGGTGGCCCTACAAAACCGCATGGTCCTGGACGTGGTACTAGCGGATCGTGGAGGAGCATGTCGCATCATTGGTGCCAGTTGCTGCATATACATCCCTGATAATTCACCCTCTGTCTATGAAGCAATCGAACATCTCCACAGACTGTCTTCAGAAATTCATCAAGGATCAGAGACTTGGACAATTGGAAGTTGGCTTTGGGGCATCTTGAAGGACTGGGGTTGGAAAATATCAATGTTTCTCTTGGTCCCAGTATTGGCAATATGTGGTTGCCGTTTGGGTGTACACTGTATACCACCTTTGTGTTCTCTTTGCATAAGTGCCTTGCGCCCTAAGACTATGGACACTCAGTTAACAAAAATGAGAGTAATGTATGAACAAGAAATACAGGACATTATGGAGATCGAAATAGACTGACAAGATGGCTAGTTATGTTCAAAGGGGCGACTGTTAAGAACAAAACACAATCATGAACATTCTGCGCCATCTTGTCTGATGAAAGTTCCTACGTGCACATAAACTACAGTCATTCTGATTTACCACAGCCATTTTGTACTCTGTTGGTCACCTTCATTTCACCCTGTCCTCTAGCAGCCTTCTGACTCTCTGACCAAACCTGATATGTGTGCTGGGGGCTATAAACTATTTCCACGACAAACATCAACATCACCTGCTGCCTCAAACTCGTCTTTCCTCTCATCCCTGCACAAACTGGTTACAAATACCAAACAGACTCTTGCAAACATGGTTTATTGCACTACACACAGCAAGACTGGTTTTTGCCAACAATGGGACCTGTTCTTATCAACAGAATGGACTCTTAGATCTGGCCGGTCTCACTCGTTTTTAGACCCTGAAGCAAAGTCCAGCTGCAATTAAATTGTCTGTTTTTGACCTGGGTGGGAGGAGAGTTAATGTTGGGCTTGTGTAACCATGTTGATAAAACAATGTCGGCTTGTGTGACAACCTGCCCGGGGCGGAGACTCCAAGCTTGTAACCATGATAAAAGAAACAAATACATTGTGTAAAACTGTATAAAAGGAAGAACCAGAAGCATTGCCAGTAGAACACCTCCCTGAAGACATCCTGGTGTCAGCAGTTGACGTGGTCTCCTCTAAGAGTAATAAACCTTTTTCTTGCCTTCCAGCTTCCAGCGCCTGCCTCGTTATTTTAGATAGTGAATCCAAAGTGGATTAAAGGTGACTTTGCGCCGGGCAGCATTGGGGATCCCAGGAGACTAGCTGCTTTTCACACAGCTCTTTCCCCACGACACAGCCTCCGGCGACAATAGTGCCTGTAGTTTCTGTTGCATCTCCCACTGTGGTTTTTCATCCTCCGACATTAGTAAGTAGTGGGACACTGGTGTGTGGATTTGAGGACAGGGATTGGACGAAGTTTAAGGAGCTCATGGGACCGTTAGTGCGATCTGATGTGGGGGAGGTAGAAAAAAGGGTAATAGCTAACCAGGCTGTACAGTGGGCCTGTAACCCTATTTATAGTGTAGAGGATGTCTGGGTGACTATGAATGATTTTGAGCCTTTTATACAGCAGTTTGCCCTTAAACACATGTCTGCTACTTTGATTGGTCTTTGGCAACAGCACTTTGAAGCGGAAGCACCTCAAATTTTATATGACATAAGAGTTCGAGTATATATTAGTGAATTGGGGCCAGAACAGGTTTTTGCTAATGTTACGACAATAATTGCATATAGGGGACGATTGCATGAGAAAAGTCCCAGGTCAGTGTCTCAGTTTCCGATGAGAGAGGTGCATCCCATATATCACCCCGAGATACTGGAATTGACAGATGGTCGTGGTAATGTTACTCGAGCAGCAGTGGCGGCCAGGTTCCAGGAGCAGTGGGTTTATACTCCATGGAAAAGAAGTGAGGTTTTATCTCTTAAAACTCATTTACCAGATCCTAAGAAGAATCCCACTGCTTATTATAAACAATTGACTGAAGCTGCTTCTTCCACGGTGATGACTCTTGCTGATATCGAAATGTTCTTTGGTCTTCTTGTTCCGGTCGATATTTGGAGGCAGGCTCATACTAAAGGTCATGTTTTGGGGTTGGGTGGTACTTGGGATCAAATCAAGGCATAGGATCAGGAAAGGAAGCCTGGTGATAAGCTCAAGCGGAGATTTTGGCATTGCCAGGTCGCATAATTACGTATATGCACTCTCTTATTCCACCGAGAAAGGTGGATTGGGATAAATTGTGAGCCTGTCGACAGAAGAAAGATGAGAGTGTGTCTGATTTCTTCACCCGATTTAAAGGAACGTTTTTGGATTATAGTGGCCATGATTTGTCCGTCGAGGGAGTTGTTCGGTTGTTCGTCAATAGATTTGTTTTTAACTTGCTTCCTGAAATTGCAACTCGATTGCAGGCTTCCGAAAGTACTTGATCCACATCTTTCCCTTCTGTTATTTTACATATGGCACAATATTATGAGCATAGGGATAATGAGGAAAAGGAGAGGACAGACAAGTGACATAAGGATTTAAAGATGAAGGTGTTGTTGCAACAGGCTTTTTGAGGAAACGGGAGAGGACGTGGCAGTCCTGCCCGCCAGCTTCCACGTACTCGTAGGCAGCCGAATACGACGCCTCTGGGGCCGAATCAGTGTGCGTATTGTAAAGAGGAGGGACATTGACATAGCGAATGTCCTGTGCTTTTGCAGAAGGTAGCAGTCCCGAGAGGACGAGGTTCTCATGGACGGGGTTGTGGAGCAGGTGGGGCTGATAGGGTTCAGAATGGTGTAGCCGAACAGGGTCCTTCTGATAATAATTACTTTGATGACCCTCGTGATGGACAGTATTACCATGATGATTATGACATGGAGGAAGTGACAGGGATGTCTTACAGTTAGGACAGCCAGGGGCAGAGTGAGGGACCAGTTCCGATACCTGTAGACCAGCGTGGTCCTTATGTAGCAGCAGAACTGCAAGGTTCAACTAAGGAATTTTTGGTGGGCACAAGTGTGACAAAAAGTTCTGTTTCTCGAAATATGGTCCCTGGGGTGGCTCTGTCTGGCCATAATAATGTTTTGGTAGGTTTTTCTGGTGTACTGATTGTAAGCCCCATTTCAAAGCCCCTTGCGTTGACTGTTGGTCCCTTTACTGTGGATTCACCATTCTTGATGATATCTAATTGTAGTGAAAATTTGATGGGTCTGGATTTGTTGAAGAAGCTACATGCTACTATTTATTGTTCCCCGGCGGGTGTCTATATGACAATGGGTCCAGATGTAGCACGAGCTAAGCAGTGTTTGTCCAAAGTTTCACGCCTTCCTATTGAGTTTAAAGATGTGCCACCCACTCTGTGGGCGACCGGCGACACAGATGTGGGATTATTGCAGATATCGCCGGTTTCGATACAGGTTAAGTATGGTGCAATATTGCCCTGTATCCCTCAGTATAAAATACCGCAGGCAGGTGAGCGAGCCTTATTGCAAATTATACAGGATCTAATTAAGAAGGGAGTGGTTGACGAGACAACTGCTAATATTTGTAATAGCCCTATTCTTCCAATTCTCAAAAGGACGCCCTCAGGTTCCCCTGATGACCAGGAATATGTTTATCGTTTCGTGATTGATTTGCACGAGGTTAAAAAAATAGTGGTCCCTCAGTTTCCAGTGGTTCCTGACATTACCACTCTTTTGACAATGATTACCTCTACTGCTAAAAAATTTTCTGTCATTGATCTGAAAAATGCTTTCTTTAGTATTCCTATTCATCCAGATAGCAGGTACTTGTTTGGTTTTACCCTAGCTGGTAGGAGCTTCAGATTCTATCGAGCTCCTCAGGGCTATACAGAAAGTCCGAGTATTTATAGCCAAGCATTAAAGAGCCAATTGGGTTCCCTTTCGCTTTTCGCAGGTAATGTACTGGTACAGTTTGTTGATGACTTGCTCATTGCTTCTGACACGGAACAAGGTTGCAAAGACAGTACAGTTAAATTGTTGTTGCATTTGGCCCAACATGATCATAAGGTGTCTCTTTCTAAATTTCAATATTGTCGACAGGAGGTCACCTATCTAGGCCACCTACTGTCAAAGGAGGGTATGAGATTGACTCCTGAGTGCATCAGTACCATTGTTAAGATGCCCGTTCCGCAAACCCAGGAAGATGTGCGCGCTTTCATAGGTATCACTTCCTACTGTCGGCAGTGGATACCTAGCTACTCGCTACTAATTTAACCCTTGCCTGCACTAACGCTAACGGATGTGCATGAGCCCCTGCCTTGGACGCCTGACTGTCAGCAGTCTTTTGAGCAATTGAAAAATGCGCTTTGTTCGGCTCCAGTACTTGACACCCCAGACTACACTAAACCATTTGTGTTGTAAGTCCATGAGATGGCCGGTTGCGCACTTTCTGTTTTAACACAGAAATTTGGAGATAAGCAACGGCCGTGTGCTTATTTCTCTGCTGTTCTTGACCCTGTCGCAAGAGCCCTCCCGAGCTGTCTAAGAGCAGTCGCGGCTGTGGCCGTATCTATCAGACAATTGGCTGGACTCATACTTGATACTGATCTCACGGTCATGGTACCCCATGCTGTGGACACACTTTTGAATAAGACTAAGACACAGCACCTCACCAGTGCACGTCTAACTGGCTATGAATTAACTTTGTTTGCCAAACACATCACAATTAAAAAATGTGCCACTCTGAATCCAGCCACGTTACTGCCCCTCCCTTCTGAGAATGATGAGATTGATAAACATGACTGTATCTTATGGACGGAAGAAGAGACGAAGGGATGGGTAGACTGACTGATGTTCCCTTATCTGACCCACAAGGGGAACTATATGTCGATGGCTCTTGTTTTAAATTACCAGATGGCACTACAACTGCTGCGTATGCTATTACTACGCTGCGTACAGTAGTTGAGACATCACGAGATCCTTATCAATCGGCTCAAGCTGCTGAGCTCGTTGCTTTGATACGAGCTTGCGAATTAAGTGAGGGATTGGTTGTCAATATTCATACTGACAGCCAATACGCCTTTGGAGTCGCACATACTTTTGGGCGACTCTGGGCTGAGAGAGGGTTTCTTTCATCCCATGGCACCAAAATCCAGTACGGGCACCTCATATTGAGGCTTTTGTCTGCTTTGACCCTCCCTAAGAAATTGGCTATAGTAAAGTGTAGTGCCCATCGAAAAGTCACTGGCGATGTAGGTAGGGGAAATGCTTTTGCTGATCAGACAGCTAAAGAAACAGCCCGGACCAATATGAAAAGAATGTTTGCAGCAGGTACCGCTAGGTGGGTGCCTGAAGTTACTATGTTCGAGGATACACTTGAGAATGTGAAGGAGATACAAAGTGAGGCCACAATAGAAGAGTTAGCATTATGGCAAGAAAGTACAGCACAATTGAACGATGAGGGATGTTGGATTGACAAGTCAGGAAAGCAGGAATGGATGTTGCCAGATGCATATGTTTCCCCTGTAGTTATGATGGCCCATGGCCCAGCCCATATTAGTGCTAAGGGTATTTGCAAGTTGTTAGACCCTGTATGGCAGAATGATAAAATTTCGAAGACTGCTGCACATTTAGTGAAGTATTGTATGGTGTGCATGATTCACAATCCTGGAAAAGGTACTTCTACCCCACCCAGTAATTTTGCACCCCCTTCTTACCCTTTTGAAGTCCTCCAGATGGGTTTCATAGAATTGGATCGGTGCAATATTTTGAAGTATGTTTTGGTGGTTGTTTGTGCTTTCAGTAAGTGGGTTGAAGCTGTTACGACTGCAAAGGTACTCCTGAAGGAGTTCTTTCCTCGTTTCGGCTTGCCCCGATTGAATTGGAGTAATAATGGAAGTCATTTTAATGCCAAGGTTATTCAGTTAATTTGTGATGGTTTGTGCATAAAACAGAAGTTTCATGCCTCAAACCACCCTCAGTCAGCAGGTTTGGTTGAGAAGTACAATGGTCCTCTCAAACTGAAAATGGCAAAGATTCAGGAGACAACGGGATTACAGTGGCCAGATGCTTTACCATGAGCTCTTTTGTCAACAAGAACAACAGCACATTCTAGAACAGGATTGTCACCGTACAAGGTTGTGTTTGGACGCCCGGCAAATGTCTGGGGTGTCCCGCGCCCTCGGCGGTTCTCTGATATTGAATACCCGTTGTTGATCGATTACCTATGCCAGTTAACTGAATATATGCGTTCTATTCACCAACAGGTCCGGGACATCCTACCAGCTACGCCAGAGGGGCCGCACAGGATATCCAGCCCGGTGATTACATATTGGTTCAAAACTTTCAGCGGAAGAAGAGTTTGGAAGGGGCCACTCCAAGTCTTGCTGGCTACCAGCACTGCTGTCAAAGTTTCTGGTCGTAAGAATTGGATTCACACATCTCATTGCAAGAGGGTGCCCCTGCCTTTGCCTTATGACCAATGGATCAAAGATGGAGTAGGGGACTCTGAATGCAAGAACGTGCCTCAGTTTGTCCCTTTCAGTGACGCTAGGTTGACCTGGACCAAAAAGGATGAGGAGAATGATGAAGTGCTGAATGCAGCAGTTCCACCGGAGATACAAGCTATCCAGGAACCCCTTTTTATTGATCCCTCTGTGCCTGGAGTCACTAGGTACAATTTGCGTCCTCAGCTGAAGAATAGTGCACCAAAGGGGAAGTCAGATTAGTTAGGGATGGACTGTGTAAGTTAGGTGTACTTTGCTATAGTACCAACAGAATTAGTATAGGGTGATGTGAGATTTGTGCACTGTTTTGAACATTGGACAGGATAGATCGAACGTAACCCCTTGGGGGTACATTATCCTGATCGGCGTGGGATACATCAAGAGCTTAGGATGGAGCAAGCTCCACTGCCGGTGCTCAAGAGTGCCAACGTTTGATGGACGATAGGAGCCTGTACCAGTGAGGCTCTGACGGACACTGGGAACTTATATATTTCTTTTGTTGGCAATTTGCACCCCCCTTGCTTTATCATTTGCTATGCACCCCTTTGGCAGAATGGTTGCCGCCGAGAAGCAACCAGTAATTTACCTTGTTCATACACGTGAATTTTGGTCTACCAAGCAAAAAACACTCTGTGCTGTTCTTATGTTACTACTTCTGTTGGTTTTGGATGGGGGGTCCTGGGTCTTGGAATGTGATCGGAATGTACCGTCATGTACTAAACACAGAGTTGTTTCTCAAGTTTGTACGAAAAGGGTAGCCCTGAGTAATGTGTTTCTAGACACACATAAAACGTTTTTTGGAGAGGGTACTGCTTGCTATCCTACCGAGTCTATTACTAGTTTATGGACTGCATATCCATTGTCACTTGTTAATTACACTTATACTCGTCCCCCTGATTTTGTAGAAGTACAAGGAGTATTTGGATTTGGTTATCCAGGCCCATGCCTATTTTATCGAAAGCCACGAGGCACAGGTTATCCAGGATGTAACAACAACACTTATTGTGATAATTTCTATATGGAGAAACAGAATGTTACACTGGTGGGTTGGCAGTACAAAGAATTGACAGTTCCCCGAGAGGCTGGTTATTATCCTGCATGTTGCCCAATTGTCAATTATACTGACCTCATTTTGTATGCTAACTGCTCAGGGATAATTCTGCGTAAGGGCATGTACTCTATGGTAGATCCAAAGGATCCTCGTACTGTTGGATGGAATTCTAGGTATGCTGCTGTAGATCATGATAGGCCCATTTATGCACATTCAGGTTCTTTTTTTCTGTCTAATGGGACTTATTCCAATATGCATAATGGTATAGATGATGTGGCCCTTGGGATGGTGTTGCCTCTAGGTGTGCCCTGCAAACATGCGAAGCCTAAGGTCAGATGGATGAAAAGAACACTGACAAAGGAATTTTGCGAAGGGGTGACAGATCTGGAAGTCAATAATTATAGCAATGGTATCACCTTTGGGTATATTCTTTCCTCCATTATTACCTTTGGTGGTACCGCCATGGCTAGAGATGAAAGGGCTAGGGAATATTTTGGATGTAAGCTGCAGATACTGTCTAATTCCACAGTAGCGGCTCTGCATGACATCACCACCCAATTGGAAAGTATGCGTATATATTCCGAACAAACCAGGTATGCTGTTGACTTCATCCTAGCTAAGAGCGGTGGTGTGTGCGCAGTAGTAGGAGATCAGTGTGTAGTCGGGATAACTAATATGGAAAAAAATATTACCCAACACATCTTGGACATCCTAGAAAATGTGAAAGGAATGGAGAGTGGGAATTGGAATTGGTCATTGTTTGGTGGGTGGGGTTGGATCCTTGAAAGGGTAATCTATTTCATTGTGATCCTGATTCCTTGCTGTGTTTTGGTCCAGTGTCTTCCCTTATGCTGTTCATATTGTACCACTCTTCTCTCCCCTAAAAGAATATCAATTCATGATACTAATGCAACAATAATGCTTCAGAAAGAGCTCGATGACCTTATGCAGACAGACAAGTCTATTTTCGAGACCTCTTCCCTCCTTACCATTTCCCCTCCAGATGCTGAAGAAATGGAGTGCTCCTAAAATGTATTCATGGTTTGTTGAACTATATGTTTTCTTATTATTACACAACAATTGCTTAGCTCATGCTAAAAGGAGGGTTAGTTGGAATAAAAATTATGTTTTTGTATTGTTTTATGTAAGCTAGTATTCGTGGCGCCATTCTGTGTGTAGGCGCCATTATAGATGTAGATTGAAACTAATTCTTGCTATTTCCGAGAAACGGCCTTCTCTAGGTTTGCCACTGGGTTTTGCCACACAAATGAATGCACTGTTCTTATTAGCGCATACCTTTCTTCTTAGATGTACGCCTTCTCCCACTTGTCTAGTGGCGGGCACAGGCAGAGTAACCTTGAAAGATAGATATTGTGTGCCCGGCCTCAGAATCAAAACTTACTCCTTTGTAATTTACTGTCCAGCTGCATCTCTCTGGAAAATTCCATTGTGGGCCTGCATTCATTAGTTCTGAAATGTACATAATGCATCGTTATGCTTGTTGATGTCAGTCCCTCTGCAACACTCCTTAGCGACAGGGCAGATAGGGCTCCGCTCTGAGCGTATTCTGATAATAAACAGATATTGGTTTGTATTCTCTACTGTCTGACCGACACTTCGTTTTGATAGAAGTCTGAGAGGTGGTCATCAGTGACCCGAGCGACCCGAATTGGGCCACTTCTTTCAATGGACCTTGCCCTTGAACATTTTGGGGCCTGGGTGAGCAGACTAGTGTGGAACAGGGAGGTTTGAGGAGCGAAAGAGCCAACAGATTGCAATTAAAGCCACAGACTGGGTCACTCCTACGGTGACCACCTCACCCCAAGCAATTAAGTACACTGTCTTAGTGCTAAACTTTTCACCTCCAAATCATTGCCTTCATGATAGTATAATTAGTTCAATGAAAGCAAAACAAGACTACAACACCAATGATGCATTATGCCCAAGGCTGAAAACAATTGGCTTACTGATCTGGAGGGAAGTGGTTGTCCTATTGATTACTTACGTGGCACTGTGGCCACGTATAGAGGGTGCCCTTCCACACAAAGTTCTCTTGTTAAGTCTTTCGGAAAGATTTATATGACAGAAAACAGACGATGTTGTCCAATTTACACTATTTTTGGCCATATGCCTGTTCACAGGAGTGAAGTCCCTGCTTTGTGAATGTGCAATGCAAACACCACTGCTAGGGGGCATAGAGAAAGCTCAACGAAACTGAATTTCAGGATACAGTTTGAAGCTTCTTTTGGCACTTCCTCAGAGTAGGTGATGAACTAAGCGTAAAGTGTGCACTACTCACTCAAGCGCATTGGTTCATTCATCCTGTTACAAACATTTTACAGCAAAGGTGCAATGCACAGGTAAACCAAGGCTATGAGTCCTTGATGTGCTCTACTTTACCTGTACATTGGAGAAGCCCAGCCAACAGCAGAGTTTTTGGAGTTCAGCTGAAATTTGATAAACGTGCACCAGATACCCACGGCCTAAAAAAGCGGAGGAACGGCTTGATTTGGAGACTGTTCCCTATCCCATAAAGTACCCCACAGTGCACAATTCCTGCGGAACCTAAGAAACTGTCCGACAGGTAGATTCTCCCTCAGTGCCCGCGGATGTGCACTGTCAAAGTGCAACAAGCTGTTCTTGTCTGTGGGTTTTGTATATAGTGAACTTATTAGTCTGCCTCTTTTTGCTATGATGTTGATGTCAAGGAAAGACACTCTTTCACTATTTGATGTCTGGGTGAACCGTAGGTGTGGGTTAAGCTGGTTAATCCAGCTTGCAAACTCTGTTATGCTGGTCTCATCCCCTTTCCAGACCACAAAAATGTCGTCTATATATCTGACCCATTTCTGTATTTTGTCAGAGAATGGATTCGCGAACCAGATGTGCTTCTCTTCGAAATGGCTCATGTATAGACACGCTATACTTGGCGCAAAAGTGCTGACCATGGAAGTCCCATGGACTTGCAGGAACAGCTGATCTTCAAATTTAAAGACATTTTCTTTCAGGGCCAATTGCATCAATTTTATGACCCATTCCACTGGTGCCTCCCATTGCCATTCTTCCTTGCGTAGTAGTTCCTCAATTACACGCAGGCTCTCCTCTTGAGGGATACTCGTGTAGAGTGCCTCTACGTCTAGGCACATCATGATGTTCCTTTCTGGGTCATATTCCATGTCTGTAAGAATATTTAGCAGATGTTTTGTGTCCTGTACATAAGATTTTATTCTAGTGACTGGTGGCCTCAGGAACCAATCCGTGTACTTTGATAGGGGTTCAAGAAGTGACCCGATCCCCGACACGATAGGCCTCCCTAGGGGCGGAATTTTGCCCTTATGAATCTTTGGTATAGTGTAAAAGAGGGGTATTCTGGGATCTTCAGAGATGAGGAAATCACGTTCTTTTTTGGTGATCCAGTTGTCTTCCAATGCGTCCCTTGTAAGTGTCACAATAATTGTCTTAAGGCCTGTAGTAGGATCCCTGTAGATCTTCATGTAGTGTTTCTCATCGGCCAAAAGAGTCAGACACGCTTCTCGGTAGGTATTGATATTCTGTATAAAAGTTGCTCCGTCTTCATCGGCCGGTTTTATAATGATGTCATCTCTCGTACTGAGCGATCCCAGGGCCTCTCGTTCCCTTTTACTCAGATTGTTGAAAACATCTCTTCTCGGTTGGAGCTCCTCCACCTCCTTAGTCACTGCTTCTTCAAAGGTGATTACTTCTGATGGCAAGAGTGAGGCTGGGGGGCAGAAAGTAGACTTAAGGCGGAGAGTGGTGTGGCTAATGTCTTGTTCTAGCTCTTGTTTTCCAATGAAGAAAGCTTTAATTCTGATTTTTCGAATAAATTGACAAAGCTCGCATCTCAGTTGGAATTTATCCAAAAAGGTTGTTGGAACAAATCTGAGGCCTTTGTTCAAAACCTCAAGTTTATCTGAACTTAGGGTAACATTTGTAAGATTGACCACTAGTCTCTCATTGTACTCCTGCTGGGTTGTTGGCCTCTGGTCTGGCTCCTCGTGTTCATACTGGTCCTGTCCTCTTCCCATTGGACACTTCTGTTTCCTCTTCTCCCACGTCTTCCTCTCCTCCCTCCTTGGCCTAAAAAATGATTCTGATTGAAGTTAGGCTGGAAGAAAGGTGGTGCTTGGTATTGAGGTGGTCCCTGGAATGGAAGTGGGCCGAATGGGCCAGGCCAAGGGTACATCTGCTGTGGTGGTTAACTTTGGTTAAAACCACCTCTCCGTGATCGTCTCGGTTTCCCCCCTCCAACTTTTCGGTGAATTGTCACTAGACCAGTCATCTTGCTCTGAGTATGATGTCCCTGAGTCTCCCTGATAGGAGGATCCAGCGTCCGAACCCTGCTGTCCTTTATAGTCATCCTTGATATATGGATAGACTCTTTCATGGGAGAATTTTTTCAGATCTTTCTGGAGTTTACTAATTTTACTCTGCATAAGATATTCTTTATGTTCTCCTATTTCTTTGTTAACCTCCTCTAATTTCTTTTTGTAGAGAGTAATCTTGATCTCCGTCATTAAAGCATCCTCACTGATTTTGATCTTCACCAGGAGTTCTTCAGACAACCGTTTTGCTGTGTTTATTATCAGGATCAGCCAATCGCGCGTGCAACGCCACGCGATCAGTGACCATTCATTTTTAAATAGCGGATCATCGAGAAATATCCTGGGTGCGTTTGTAACCCACAGACCTGAGGGTGCCGCGTTGCCACGTAGGTACTCTGTCATTATAGCACCATGCATTAGTACCTTCATCTGATTTCGCTTCAGCTCCTTTAATTCATCCCAATTCTGGGCTTGGTTAAGACTTTGGTTGATGTTTGTGTCTGGTAACAACGATGGGGCCGCTAGGATGGCTGATGCCATCTCATCCAAATAGCCAATGCCAAGTGCTTCTGCCATTGCTGATAATATAATACTAGTGATTTTTAGAGTGTATTCTGTGCTTTGGGCGAGGGTTGTGTACTGTACAGTGAGTGAGTGAGACAGGTGGTGTTTCGTAACTAGAATTCTATTATTTGGACTTTTCCTGATTTGGAAATTTTCCAGACGCCCCACAGCTGTGTGCTGCTCAAATTACAACTAAACTAAGGCACATGGAGGAGAGGAGCTCCTCTTGTGTCGTAAGTGCAGAGAGGAAATCTCTAGTGGGACTACGTCCTCCCAGGTTAGACACTATATCACATAAAGTACCCCACAGTTATACAAATAACCCTGATTATATATGGGAAGGTTTCATTAGAAGCTTTCTAGTTGTTACTCACTATTTTGTGGGGAAGGAAACAATTCCTTTTGTTTATATTACCCTCACACACCCTAGTGGTGTCATGCTTCATCATCGGGTCACCCTGACTCCTAAAAGTCAGGGTGGGCTCGACCGTATTCCAGGGAGCGCTTGAGAGATGTGGCCAGGGGGTTATAAAGATTAAAAATCCTCAGACAGATCCCAGTTTCCCTTTATGCATGGAACTGTCGGGGATATTAAAATACAAATATTTAAAGGGTCAATTGGTTTTTTATGGTCCTATGACCCTAGTGCCGACATGTTTCAGTCCAAAAAGTGGCCAAAAAGGTCCTGGACTTTCATCAGGGCAACAATGGGGGGTATCCTCCCTGGTTATAGTAGACAGGATATTACCATTCTACGTTTGGTTTTATAAGGGCAGGTAGCTGCTCCTTTTCTTAAAAAGACAGACTTGTCTTGATATTTGTAGATTTCTTAGCTCCATCTGTGGATAAAAAGAACAAAAAAAGAATAAAAACATAGCGCAACAATGTTATTGTGGTGTCAGTTGTTTCCCATACGTGATGTGCTCTTATAACACCCATCAAACAGGGAGGGTGTGTAAAAGCCATCTCTCATCATACCACTTTGGTACGTCTTTCTCAGAGTTATCTTTAACAGCTATCTGTCTTGTGTTGTATATCGTGAAGTGGCGATATACATCGCATACTGTCTCTAGTCAAATTCAAGTGCTTGTGAAGTTGATTCAAAAGACCACCTTAGTGACACTCACATCAAACCATACACTTATCCAATCGTTCGCCATTCTATTATGCCCACTCATAATATTTACACATCCATCTTTCTCTTACCCCATATTGGGAGGGGTAAGACTTCACTGGGAATCGCAGCACGGAAGGGTAGCCCTCTAGTCAACTCTGTTTGTGATATGACGTATGCCGGTAGTAATTTTCAGCAGTAGGAAAAGGGGAGACACAAAAAGGAAGGAAAACAGGCAATGCTTTGTCTTTAGCAATTTGTATCGGATTCCGTGTTCAAAGCATACCTGTAAGTGGGGTTTCAGCGCATCGACTTCTCCTATACTTACTACTCCAAGGGTCCTGCCCCGTACTCCAAACTATTTGGTTCTGCGTTCCCGGGCTTTCGCACTGCTGTTTATTTTTCTCTCGTTTTTAAGCCGGTGTTGCCGCGTTGTTTCGGGAGATGGGAGGCGTGTCCCTACGTCAAAGCACGTGTCCATAGGCGTGGAGGTACATACGTCATATGCAGTCTACGGGGTTACCGGAATTCTGGGACCTGTAGTCCAGGTGCTCCCACTGTAATAAAAACCTTTGTCTGAATCATAAAAGCTCGTGTATAAGTGCTTTTCACAATTAATCATGTAAAGAAACTATATTCAGACGTGGCCGCGTCGTTAATTTTCTGCCGTTTAAGCTGCAAAACATGTGAACCTGACATCCATTTTTTAGTGTAAAGCTACCTGTATTATTTGGCTGCTACATCTCTTAATGAGTGAACCTTTAAAATATTGTGGCTCCCATTTTCGATGTTCTATTGTGTTTGTTTCAGAGTACCCTAATCATTATTTTGAAAGAAGTTACATTCCTGTGATCTGGGTACTGGTGTATGCTCGTATGTGGGCAGTTCTACAAAGGGTGAAGGATTGCCCGTTCCTGTTCCTTTTCTAAGAAACATATTATAGGGGCTTGTACCTGTAGGTTTCAAAATAATCATAGGGCTATGCTCCTTATGTTACGCTATTTAGATTAGCCTTATATAGCTAAATATAACAATGGTAGTTATCCATATTTACAACCCACTGAGCTATAATAATAAGAATGATGTTTTACAGAATAGGTTGGTCTTGGACGGGTGGCAGCCATTTTGTGTATTGGCCGCCATCTTATATTATGGTTATGTATAAGCACGCAGTGAGCTCTAACCTGCGAACGAGGTAGGCCCAGTTAGAGCTGCGCCATGACACTTGTGGTTCACCTAATAAGTTTACGCCCAGTTTCGTTTCATTACTCAATAAGGGGCGCTCCTTCGCTTATGAATAGGCCTTTCTGTATTTGTAAGTAATATTCTATTTGCAACACCTCTCCTACGCTGGGAGGAGTAGGGATGCAGCTGGCTGACCTTGACTAAGAGATACTGTGTGCCCGTCTCGGGCTGGTGATGTACGCCCCTCTGCCTCCCTAAAGTACGCATCCCTAAACCTGTAACTTACTTTCACTTGTAGGCGTACTTTGAGGATTATGACGTATTTTGTGTATTATATTATGCTGCGCATCAATATCGAGTCAGTCCCCTTACGAGCATCTCACGCTCCATGCTGTATTTGGGCTCCTCTGCAGAGTATAGATAATAAACTGCTTGTTTGTATTCTCTACTGGCTGACCGACTCTTCATTATAATAGGTAAGGCCAAGAGGTGGTTTAGTAACCCTATTCGGGTCACTTCCTTCAGTTGGCGCCCGAACAGGGACTCCGCGTTATCATCCATCACACCCGCAAACGGGTCGTGAGGTCGGGTGCAGGCTGGTTCGACGGGCGGATCGGGGGCCCCACACAGATGAAGCCCTGTCTCCGTGGCTTGCCCCACCTGTTTGATCGAGTGTGCCCTGCCTAGTGGTGATACGCCGGGGTCCAGAGACGGCGAGACCCTGGAGCAGACCAGATTTGGTCCGGAGAGTCGGCGGTAGAGAATTACCTATGACACCTGCGTCGGACAGGTGAGTGATTTTGTGTATGTTTGGTCTTTGGGTCTTTGGAGTACTGGCGCCAGTCTTTGAGGTAGTGTTGGACTTAACCGTGCGAGGCAGACCGTTGACAACAGCCTTTCGGTTTGAACTTGAACTGCTGCGGTGATTCGGGCTCTTGAGACCCGTCTCATAGTAGTTCTTGGGTAGCACTGGGAGGGGCAGGGCCTTCGGGGCGTGTTTCGTGGACGTAGCCACACTACCGACTTTGGAGGAGGCAGAACCGATCGGTCTGTGCTCCGTAAGTGGTGCCGGACTGTGAGTGTGAGGACGCCCATCGAGCTATCTCAGTGGTCTTGAACCAAAGATGAGATGAGCCTTAGAGGCGAAACCTCACGGGCAGTGCCGGGCCGCGCTTTGACGAGGCAGCACCTTGAGTTGTTCCCTTAAGTATTGGGGACAAGCTGCTTGGGCTCTGCTTTTATAGCGAGTTTTGTCTGTATTGTGTGGCCGAGTGCTGGGGCTGAATCTCGTAGTGGTTTGAGAGTCGTAACGGCTCTACGAGCTACAAGATGCGAGACAGGCTTTAGATCATGTCGAGACGCAAGAAGGGTCGAACTGGGCTATCCATACACGTAACAGAGATTCTTAAGGAGGTGCTTAGTGAAAGGCTGTTTGGGCCGTGTTGTATCGCACACCTTGAGAGGTCTGTTCGAGGTGAATTTTGAGTGTAATTTTTGTGTACGATTCTCGGAGAGAGAAGTGGATTTGCCTTGCGCTTGCGCAGTGGGAATTTTGTAAGTATTTTTTATTAAGATGCCGTGTTTTAGCAAACTTGGATGTTTTGTTTGTCGATGTTGTTGTTCAAGTGATCGATTGGAGGAAAGACAACCCGCGCCTCCCGAGGGCACCCCGAATTTTGATATGTACATAAAGCACGGTATTGGCCTTGTTATGGTTAGCACTTTATGGCATAAATAAACGAAGGATAAGGCTGATTTGCAGTGGCCACTTACTGGCTCATTTGATGAACACAAATTAAATTTTTTAGAAGGGAAGCTATTTGCTAAGAAGTGTAGGCAGTCAATGTTTGATATGTTAAGGATTTGGCAGAAGGAGGCAAAGCAGCGGCGAATTAGAGAGGAGAAAAATATTAGGAAAAAACAGGCGCTGAAGATTACGCAGAAAGCCATGGCTTATGATAAAGCAACAGTAAATAAAGGCATTGAGTGCGCAGACAGGGCGTTTCGACTACAAGTGGAGAAGAGCTATGTTGTTCAAGAGGAAGGTGATGCTTTTGTTGAAGATTTGTTAGATACTCAACCTCCACCCCCTTATGCTCCTCTTCGGATATATCCTACCATTCTGGCTTCCCAGGCACCGGCGTCAAGGGCTTTGGCCCCGGTTCCTGGCCCCACTAGACCTCCTCCAAACATTTCGAGTTTACATTTGACACCTTCTGGGTATTATATTGCTTTACCGATGTATGGGTCGGAGGGTGCTAGCTCTCCATCAGTGGCACCTGTTTCTGCTTTTTTTGGTTTAACTTCCTTTACTCCTTCTAGTCAAGATCGTTCATTAATGATACCTGTTTCTTCATCCACTCTTTCACCGGTGGATGTTTCACTCCCCATGATGCAATTTGACCGAACGCCTGTGAGTGGAATGTCCCCGGGAAGTCGAGCGAAAGTGCAAGAACGTGTGAGTAGAGTGTTGGTGCGTTCTGCAGTAAGTGATCGAGAAAAGGAGAGGGTGGCGAATCAGGCTGCGCAGTGGATTCGAAACCCGACCTATATAGTTGAGGATGTATGAGTGTGATGAGACAGTATGAACCGCTTATGGAACAACTTGCACTTAAGCATATGTGTACAACGTTGATGTGTTTGTGGGAGCAGCGTTTTAATGCTGAGATCCCAAAGGAGGTCTCTGAGATACGAGATGAAGTGTATGGATCCGGTATGAATCCTGCTGCTGTGTTGATTAAAGTTACTATTTTGTTAAAATATCGAGGTAGGATGCTTAAAGAGGGTTCCACAGCATTAGCGCAGTTCCCTATGAGAGAAGTTCACCCTATATATCATCCTGAGACACCAGAAGAGAGAAATGCAGCGGGTGATATTGTTCGGCCCCGGATGGGGGCACGGTTCCAAGAACAATGGGTTTACACCCCATGGAAGAAAAGTGAAGTACTTTCTCTTAAAAATCAGTTGCCAGATGCCAGAAAGAATCCCACTGCTTATTATAAGGAACTGACAGAAGCGGCCAATTCAACAGTTATGACGTTAGCGGACATTATGTTGTTTTTTGGGCTGCTGGTACCGGTTGATATATGGAAACAGGTGCACTTGGTGGATCATGTGGTAGAGTTAGGAGCAACATGGGATCAGATAAAGTTGTGGGATCAAGAACGTAAGCCAGGTGAGAAGCCAAGAGCGGAAGTGTTAGCTTTACCTGAACGAATTATTACGTATATACATTCGTTTATTGCTCCCAAGAAAGTGGATTGGGATAAACTTACAGCATGTTGTCAAAAAAAAGACGAGAGTGTGTCAGATTTTTTTACTAGGTACGAGGGAGTGTTTTCGCATTTCAGTGGTCAGGATTTGTCAGTGGATGGTGGAATCCGGCTGTTTGTCGACAGGTTTGTTAATAATTTGCTTCCTGAGATTGCAGCCCGGATGAAAGCAGCAGAAAGTACCTGGTCCACATCCACTCCCTCGGGAATATTGAGTATGGCGCAATATTATGAACATCGAGAGAACGAACAGAAACAGGTTGTAGAAAGAAAAGGGAAGGAATTGAAGACAAAGGTGTTGTTGCAGCAGGTGCAGGGAAGTAGTGGAAGAGGAAGGGGCCTGCCACAAGCGCAGCAGCGATGGTCCGCACCACAAGGTGGTGGAACGAGTGCTCCATATGTACCTGTGGGACCAAATCAATGTGCGTATTGTCGGCAGGAGGGGCATTGGCGACATGAGTGCCCCGTATTGCTACAGGCTGGTGGGAACCCTAGAAGAGGAGGTTTTCGGGGACGTGGTAGAGGAGCAATAAATCAGAGTGAGAGAAGACCAGAACGAAATGAGAGAGTTGAAAAGGATCAGAATTATTTTGATGATCCTAGAGGACGGCAGTATTGTCGTGAGGATTATGATGTAGATGAAGGAACAGGGATGTCCATCCACAGCTAGGACAGCGATGGACAGGGTAGGGTACCAGTTTCGGTGAATGTAGATCAACGTGGACCTTATGTTGCTGCGGGTTTGCTTGGTACTTTTCAAAAGGTTTTTGGTTGATACGGGTGCTATGAACAGCTCCGTTTCTCGTTCGCTGGTCCCTGGGGCAGCTCTGTCTGGCAAGAATAATGTTTCGGTGGGATTTTCAGGTACACCGGTTGTTAGTCCCATCTCTAAGCCCCTCGCTTTGACAATTGGTCCGTTTTCGGTGAAATCCTCGTTTCTTTTTACTTCAAATTGTGGGGGAAATTTATTGGGGCTTGATTTTTTGAAACGGCTGCATGCAACCATCTTTTGTTCCCCAGACGGTGTTTACATGACGATTGGACCTGATGTGGCACGGGCGAAGCAACACTTTGCCAAAAACACCCCTCTTCCTGTTGAGTTTAAGGACGTGCCTAGTACGTTGTGGGCTACAGATGATACGGACGTAGGATTGTTGCAGGTACCACCAGTGTCTATTAAGGTTAAGGACAATGTTCCTCTGCCTCGTATTCCGCAATATAAAATATCGTAAGCAGGAGAGATTGCTTTGTTAAAAATCATAAATGATTTAATTGCATCCGGTGTGGTTGAGGAAACAGCTTCTAATGTGTGTAACAGCCCTATTCTTCCGGTTCTTAAAAAGGTCCCGATTGATTCACATGATGCCCATCCTGATGTATATCGATTTATTATTGATCTTAGGGACATTAATAAAATAGTAGTTCCACAATTTCCTGATACCACTTCGATTTTGACTATGATCCCTCCTACGGCTCAGTATTTTTCTGTGATTGATTTGAAGAATGCGTTTTTTAGCATTCCGATTCATCCAGATTCCAGGTATCTTTTCGGATTCAACTTATCTGGCCGAAGCTTTGTGTTCTGTTGCGCTCCTCAAGGGTATATTGAAAGTCCTAGTATATATAGTTAAGCCTTGAAAGCGCAATTGGACTCATTAGTACTCCCGGCTGGTAATGTGTTGATGCAATATGTTGACGATCTCCTCGTGGCTTCTGATACTGAAGAAGGATGTAAGGAAGCCACGGTCACATTGTTAAAACATTTGGCACAAAATGGACATAAGGCGTCCCTTTCTAAGTTTCAGTATAGTCGACAGAAGGTTACCTATTTAGGTCACCTCCTATCGAAGGAGGGTAGGAGACTGACACCTGAGCGCATTTCTGTAATTAATAAAATGGGCATGCCCAAGACACAGAGAGAAGTGCGAGGGTTTATTGGAATTACCTCGTACTGTCGTCATTGGATTCCCAATTATTCTTTGATTGTGAAACCCCTTCTTCATTTAACTACGAAAGATGTGTGTGAACCCTTGCCGTGGACGCTTGAGTGTCAGCATGCCTTCGAACAGCTGAAGCATGCGCTTTGTTCTGCTCCTGTCCTTGGTACTCCTGACTATAGGAAGCCTTTTGTATTGTATGTACACGAGGTGGATGGTTGTGCGTTGAGTGTCTTGGTACAGGCTTTCGGTGGTAAGTACTGGCTGTGCATATTTTTCTGCAGTCCTTGACAACGTGGCTAGAGCGCTCCCGAGCTGTCTGAGAGCTGCTGCTGCAGTGGCAATAGCAATCAGACAATCGGCAGGGCTCATTCTTGACACTGACCTAACGGTCATGGTACCCCATTCTGTAGACACCCTATTGAATAGAACGCAGATGCAGCACCTAACCAGTGCGCGTCTGACTGGATATGAGTTAACTTTGTTCGCTCCACATGTCACCATTAAACGATGTGTCACTCTGAATCCAGCCACATTACTACCCCTCCCTTCGACGAGTCATTATGCAGATGTGCATGACTGTATGTACAGAACAGAGAAAGAAACGATGGGACGGTTAGATCTGACTGATGTTCCCTTATCTGAACCCCAAGGGGAACTATATGTCGATGGCTCCAGCCTTAAGTTACCAGATGGCACTACTTCTGCTGCATATGCGATCACCACATTGTGCACAGTTGTAGAGACTTCCCGAGTCCCATATCAATCTGCCCAGGCTGCGGAGTTAGTAGCCCTGTTGAGAGCTTGTGAGCTAAGTGAGAATATAGCTGTCAATATTTACACCGACAGCCAGTATGCGTTCGGAGTCGCTCATAATTTTGCGCGGCTCTGGGCGGAAAGTGGGTTCCTGACATCCCATGGGCTGAAGATACAGCATGGCCCGTTGATCCATAAATTGTTGTCGGCTTTGATGTTACCCAATAAGCTGGCAATAATAAAATGTAGTGCCAACAAGGTAGTTACAGATGATGTAGGAAGGGGCAATGCATTTGCGGATCAAACAGCTAGCAAAACTGCTAGATCAAAGATGAGTAAGATGTTTGTGGCAGGACCTGCTAGGTGGGTACCTGATAATGGGATGTATGAGAACACTATAAGTAGTGTTAAGGACATACAGAATGAAGCCACAACAGATGAATTGGCTGTATGGCAGGAAAGGACAGGTACTCTAGATGAGGATGGGTGCTGGACTGATTTGTCTGACAGCCGAAGATGGCTGCTGCCCAATGCATATGTTTTCCCAGTTGTCACTATGGCTCATGGTCCCGCCCATATTAGCGCAAAAGGAATCTGTAAATTGTTAGACCCAGTGTGGCGAAATGATCTTATCCCCAAGGTAGCTGCCCATTTAGTGAAATATTGTATGATTTGTTTAAAGCATAATCCTGGAAAAGGTACACCTGTGCCTTCTGGGAATTTCGCACCACCCTCATTTCCCTTTGAGGTTCTTCAAATGGACTTCATTGAGTTAGAACGAGTGAATAATTTGAAGTACGTCTTAGTGGTTGTGTGTGCTTTCATTAAGTGGGTGGAGGAAAATTCTGCTAACGCAACGGCGAAAGCACTCATAAAAGAGTTCTTCCCTCGTTTTGGTTTGCCTCGAGTGATCTGGAGTGACAACGGAAGTCATTTTAATGCCCGAGTTATGCAGTTGGTGTGTGAAGGGTTGCATATAAATCAGAAGTTTCATGCAGCGAATCACCCGCAATCTGCAGGTCTTGTGGAGAAATACAACGGAATCATTAAATTAAAGCTAGCTAAAATTCAGGAGAACACAGGCCTGAAATGGCCGGATGCGTTACCATTAGCCCTTTTGTCCACAAGAATGACCGCACACACGAGGACTGGACTATCTCCCTATGAGGTAGTCTTTGGGCGCCCTGCCAATATGGGGTGTCCCTAGGCCAAAACGATTTAGTGAGATTGAGTATCCGATGATGATAGATTACCTGTATGAGTTAACTAGAAATCTTCGTTCTATTCATCAGCAGATTGAAGAGTCACTGCGACCACTTCCAAGGAGTCCTGGCCATACATTGTACAGTGTACAGTGAGTGATTGAGACAGGTGGTGTTTCGTAACTAGAATTCTATTATTTGGACTTTTCCTGATTTGGAAATTTTCCAGAAGCCCCACAGCTGTGCGCTGCTCAAATTACAACTAAACTAAGGCACATGGAGGAGAGGAGCTCCTCCTGTGTCGTAAGGGCAGAGAGGAAATCTCTAGTGGGAGTACGTCCTCCCAGGTTAGACACTATATCACATAAAGTACCCCACAGTTATACAAATAACCCTGATTATATGGGAAGGTTTCATTAGAAGCATTCTAGTTGTTACTCACTAGATTGTGGGGAAGGAAACAATTCCTTTTGTTTATATTACCCTCACACACCCTAGTGGTGTCGTGCTTCATCATCGGGTCACCCTGACTCCTAAAAGTCAGGGTGGGCTCGACTGTATTCCAGGGAGCGCTTGAGAGATGTGGCCAGGGGGTTATAAAGATTAAAAATCCTGAGACAGATCCCAGTTTCCCTTTATTCATGGAACTGTCGGGGATATTAAAATACAAATATTTAAAGGGTCAATTGGTTTTTTATGGTCCTATGACCCTAGTGCCGACATGTTTCAGTCCAAAAAGTGGCCAAAAAGGTCTTGGACTTTCATCAGGGCAACAATTGGGGGTATCCATTCTACGTTTGGTTTTATAAGGGCAAGTAGCTGCTCCTTTTCTTAAAAAGACAGACTTGTCTTGATATTTGTAGATTTCTTAACTCCATCTGTGGATAAAATGAACAAAAAAAGAAGAAAAACATAGCGCAACAATGTTATTGTGGTGTCGGTTGTTTCCCATACGTGATGTGCTCTTATAACACCCATGCTCATCAAACAGGGAGGGTGTGTAAAAGCCATCTCTCATCATACCACTTTGGTACGTCTTTCTCAGAGTTATCTTTAACAGCTATCTGTCTTGTGTTGTATATCGTGAAGTGGCGATATACATCACATTCTGTCTCTAGTCAAATTCAAGTGCTTGTGAAGTTGAGGGGAAGACGCGGGAGAAGAGGAAAGAGAAGGGTCCAATGGGAAGAGGACAGGACCAGTATGAACATGAGGAGCCAGACCAGAGGCCAACAGCCCAGCACGAGTACAATGAGGGACTAGTGGTCAATCTTACAAATGTTACCCTAAGTTCAGATGAACTTGAGGTTTTGAACCAAGGCCTCGGATTTGTTCCAACGACCTTTTTGGATAAATTCCAACTGAGATGCGAGCATAGTCAATTTTTTCAAAAAATCAGATTTAAAGCTTTCTTCATGGGAAAACAAGAACTAGAAAAAGACATTAGCCACACCACTCTCCGCCTTAAGTCTACTTTCTGCCCCCCAGCCTCACTCTTGCCATCAGAAGTAATCACCTTTGAAGAAGCAGTGACTAAGGAGGTGGAGGAGCTCCAACCGAGAAGAGATGTTTACAACAATCTGAGTAAAAGGGAACGAGAGGCCCTGAGATCGCTCAGTACGAGAGATGACATCATTATAAAACCGGCCGATAAAGACGGAGCGACTGTTATACAGAATATCAATACCTACCGAGAAGCGTGTCTGACTCTTTTGGCCGATGAGAAACACTACATGAAGATCTACAGGGATCCTACTACACGCCTTAAGACAATTATTGAGACACTTACAAGGGACGCATTGGAAGACAACTGGATCACCAAAAAAGAACGTGATTTCCTATTCACTGAAGATCCCAGAATACCTCTCTTTTACACTATACCAAAGATTCATAAGGGCAAAATTCCGCCCTCAGGGAGGCCTATCGTGTCGGGGATCGGGTCACTTCTTGAACCCCTATCAAAGTACACAGATTGGTTCCTGAGGCCACTAGTCACTAGAATAAAATCTTATGTACAGGAAACAAAATATCTGCTAAATATTCTTACAGACATGGAATATGACCCAGAAAGGAACATCATGATGTGCCTAGACGTAGAGGCACTCTACACAAGTATCCCTCAAGAGGAGAGCCTGCGTGTAGTTGAGGAACTACTACGCAAGGAAGAATGGCAATGGGAGGCACCAGTGGAATGGGTCATAAAATTGATGCAATTGACCCTGAAAGAAAATTTCTTTAAATTTGAAGATCAGCTGTTCCTCCAAGTCCATGGGACTTCCATGGGCAGCACTTTTGCGCCAAGTATAGCGTGTCTATACATGAGCCATTTCGAAGAGAAGCACATCTGTCCGCGAATCCCTTCTCGGACAAAATACAGAAATGAGTCAGATATATAGACAACATTTTTGTGGTCTGGAAAGGGGATGAGACCAGCATAACAGAGTTTGCAAGCTGGATTAACCAGCTTAACCCACACCTACGGTTCACCCAGACATCAAATAGTGAAAGAGTGTCTTTCCTTGACATCAACATCATAGCAAAAAGAGGCAGACTAATAAATTCACTATATACAAAACCCACAGACAAGAACAGCTTGTTGCACTTTGACAGTGCACATCCGCGGGCACTGAGGGAGAATCTACCTGTTCGACAGTTTCTTAGGGTCCGCAGGAATTGTGCAGACCTGAACGACTTCAAGAAAGAGGAGGAGAGACTGAGCAATAAATTGCAACAGAAAGCCTATCCTAAAAATATCATAGATAAAGCACGTAAAAGATCAAGAAATACTCCCAGAGCAGCACTCTTAGAAACAAATCAGAGGCCAGAAACAGATTCGCTGATATGTGTTACCACATATAATTCCTCCTCGAACGAAGTTAAGAAAATCATAAACAAGAAATGGTCTATTCTAAGATCAAACAAACTCACATTTGAGAAACCGATGTTCTCCTTTAAAAGAAACAAAAGCCTTAGGGACTCTCTTGTCCACACAGACACGCATAAGCCTAGGAACAGTACCCAAATGACACTGTGGAACCAACCTCCGGTCATGGGTCATTATCCGTGTGGCACATGTGTTGTATGCCCATTCACAGAGCACACGAAACAGATCAACCTAGGCTTACGTTACCCGTGGGAACAACGGTCACATACAAATTGCAATTCGGACAATGTGGTGTTCCTAATCACGTGCCCCTGCCAACTGATGTATGTCGGAATGACCAGTAGGAAGCTGAAGGTACGCATAAGCGAACACCGCAGCACAATAAGGCGGTCTCTAACAGCAACCAAACTGACATCCCACTACATAGAAAAAAACCACAGTGACCGAGACTTAAAGTGGACGATCATAGAGAAGATTAAGGGTGGCGGTAATCTAGCAAAGAGACTGCTTGAACGTGAACAACGCTGGGTCTATCGTCTGAGGACCCATGAAAATGGATTAAACGATTCAATTCCATGGAATAAATTAAATCATAAATAGGCAAAAAACTGGTATTTCAGACATCCCTTTGAGGTAGAAGCCCCTATAATATGTTTCTCAGAGAAGGAACAGGAACGGGCAATCCTTCACCCTTTGTAGAACTGCCCACATACGAGCATACACCAGTACCCAGATCACAGGAATGTAACTTCTTTCAAAATAATGATTAGGGTACTCTGAAACAAACACAATAGAACATCTAAAATGGGAGCCACAATATTTTAAAGGTTCTCTCATTAACCCCTTCGCTGCTAGGCCTTTCCCCCCCTGTGCTAAGCCTTTTTTTGGCTATTTGGGGTAGTTCGCGCTTAGGCCCCTGTAACTTTTTGACCACATAAGGTATCCACGCCAAATTTGCGTCCTTTTTTTCCAACATCATGGGGATTCTATAGGTACCCAGGGTTTGTGGATTCCCCCTGGAGGGGAACCAGAAATTAGCCAAAATATAGGTAACGTTTTTTTTGGGGGGGGGGAATGGGAAAAAAGGGCTACAGATTAAAGCGTCTGTTTTTTCCCCTGCAAATGGTATCAAAAAAGGGGTTGTAGTGCTGAATTCACCATCTTCCCAGCTTTCAGGGACAAGCAGACCTTTGTCAGAAAACCAAAAATTTTTACACAGTTTTGGCATTTTTCGTGGACATAGCCTATTTTTGCTTTTTTTTGTGCTTTCAACCTCTTTCCAGTTAATGGTAGAAATGGGTATGAAAGCAATAATGTATCCTGGAAAGCTATACATTTTAGAAAAGTAGACAAAATTCTAAATACTGCAAGGGGTCCTTTGTGTAGATCCTTCAAGGTTTCTTTATAGAAACTAACCGTTGAATATAGGAAAAATTGAAAATTAGTTGAAAAAAACAGCCATTTGTGTCAACGTTTTCACCTGTAACTTCTTCTAATTATGACAGCTGTTTGAAAGCAATATACCGTTACATCCGCTGGACCTTTATGGTTGTGGGGATATATAGGACTTGTAGGTTCACCAAGAACCTGAGGAACCCAGAGCCAATAACTGAGCAGCGTCTTGCAATGTTTTTTTATTATGTACCAGGTATATAGCAATTATTCTGGAAAAATGTATACATGGAAAATCGGTATGAAAGACACCTATGTATTTCTGAAATGGGAACAAAATATAAAGTTTAGAAACAGTAGATATTTGCACATTTCCGAAATTGGGAGTACCCATACTAGCATGAGAATTATAGGTCATTTTTCAAAATGACTTCTTTTTTACACATTTTCTTTCATTTGGAAGGCAGAAATGCATCGAAAGTCAATAGGTAATAACAGTTGCTCTACAATTCTGTGTTACCCTAAGTCTCCCGATAAAAATGGTACCTCACTTGTGTGGGTAGGCCTAGTGCACATGACAGGAAACGGCTCAAAACGCAACGTGGACACACCACATTTTCACAATGAAAAATGACCCTTTTTTTGCAAAGTGCCTAGCTATAGTTTTTGAAGCCTAGCTCTGCCGGCACCTGGGGAAACCTAGCAACCCTATACATTTTTGAAAACTAGACACCCAGGGAAATCCAGGATTGGGTGGCTTGACTGGCTCTCACCAGGTTCTGTTACCCAGAATCCCTTGCAAACCTAACAAATTGTCAAACAAAACACATTTTCTTCACATTTCTGTGGTGGAAAGTTCTGGAATCTGCGTGGATCCACAAAATTCTACCCACCCCGCGTTCCCCAAAGTCTTCCGAGAAAAATGGTAGCTCACTTGTGTGGGTAGGTCTAGTGCCCGCGACAGGAAACGGCCCAAAACGCAACATGGACTCACCACATTTTCACAGTGAAAAAAGACCCTTTTTTTGCAAAGTGCCTAGCTGTAGTTTTTGAACCCTAGCTCTGCCGGCACCTAGGGAAACCTATCAAACCTATACATTTTTGAAAACTAGACACCCAGGGGAATCCAGGATGGGGTGACTGGACTGGCTTTCACCAGGTTCTGTTACCCAGAATCCCTTGCAAACCTAACAAATTGTCAAACAAAACACATTTTCTTCACATTTCTGTGGTGGAAAGTTCTGGAATCTGCTTGGATCCACAAAATTCCACCCACCCCGAGTTCCCCAAAGTTTTCCAAGAAAAATGGTACCTCACTTGTGTGGGTAGGGCTAGTGCCCGCGACAGGAAACGGCCCAAAACGCAACGTGGACACACCACATTTTCACAGTGAAAAATGACCCTTTTTTTGCAAAGTGTCTAGCTGTCGTTTTTTAACTTTAGCTCTGCCGGCACCTAGGGAAACCTAGCAAACCTATACATTTTTAAAAACTAGACACCCAGGGGAATCCAGGATGGGGTGACTTGACTGGCTCTCACCAGGTTCTGTTACCCAGAATCCCTTGCAAACCTAAATAATAGTAAAAAAAACCACATTTTCCTCACATTTCTGTGGTGGAAAGTTCTGGAATCTGCGTGGATACACAAAATTCCACGCACCCCGCGTTCCCCAAAGTTTTCCGAGAAAAATGGTACCTCACTTGTGTGGGTAGGCCTAGTGCCCGCGGCAGGAAACGGCGCAAAACGCAACATGGACACACCACATTTTCACAGAGAAAAATGACCCTTTTTTTGCAAAGTGCCTAGCTGTAGTTTTTGAACCCTAGCTCTACCGGCACCTAGGGAAACCTAGCAAACCTATACATTTTTGAAAACTAGACACCCAGGGGAATCCAGGATGGGGTGACTTGACTGGCTCTCACCGGGTTCTGTTACCCAGAATTCCTTGCAAACCTAAAAAATTGTCAAAAAACCACATTTTCCTCATATTTCTGTGGTGGAAAGTTCTGGAATCTGCGTGGATCCACAAAATTCCACCCACCCTGCGTTCCCCAAAGTCTTCCGAGAAAAATGGTACGTCACTTGTGTGGGTAGGCCTAGTGCCCGCGACAGGAACTGGTTCAAAACGCAACGTGGACACACCACATTTTCACAGTGAAAAATGACCCTTTTTTTGCAAAGTGCCTAGCTGTAGTTTTTGAACCCTAGCTCTGCCGGCACCTAGGGAAACCTAGCAAACCTATACATTTTTGAAAACTAGACACCCAGGGGAAACCAGGATGGGGTGACTTGACTGGCTCTCACCAGGTTCTGTTACCCAGAATCCCTTGCAAACCTAAAAAAGTGTCCAAAAAAACACATTTTCCTCACATTTCTGTGGTGGAAAGTTCTGGAATCTGCGTGGATCCCCAAAATTCCACCGACCCCGCGTTCCGCAAAGTGTTTCGAGAAAAATGGTCCCTTACTTGCAGGGGTGGGTCAAGTACCCGCGACAGGCAAGGGCCCAAAACCTATTGAGGCGACATCAAAATTACCTATCACAAACCAACCTGGTTTTGCAAGGGGGGTCCCATGAGTTTTTGGCCCGGGGCTCGGCGGCCATCTAGGGAAACCTACCAAACCCACACATTTCTGGAAACTAGACACCCGGGGGAGTCCAGCGAGGTATGGCTTGCGTGGGTCTCCCAAAATTCTCCTACCCAGAATCCTTTGCAAACCTCAAATTTCGCAAATAAAATCACTTTATTCTCAAATTTCTGTCTGGGAAAGTACTGGAATCTGCATGGATCCACAAATTTCCTCCCACCCAGCGTTCCCCCAGGCCTCCCTATAAAAATGGTAATTCACTTGTGTGGGTAGGCATAGTGGCTGCAACAGGAAATGGCCCAAATCGTTCTGTGGAGGTTTCAAAATTACCTATAACAAAACTACCTGGTTTTGGGGGGGAACCTGGGGTTTTGGCCCCGGGCTCACCGCCATCTAGGGAAACCTACCAAACCCACACATTTCTGAAAACTAGACACCCTGGGGAGTCCAATGAGGTTTGGTTTGCGTGGATCCCCCAACGTTTCCCTACCCAGAATCCCCTGCAAACCTCAAATTTAGCTGAAAAAAACCACATTCTCCACATATTTTTGTGTGGAATCACCATGGCAGCACAAATGTCCTACCCCACAGCGTTCTCCTTAGTGTCCCGAGTAAAATGATACCTGACTTTTGTGGGTGTCCAATGCAGAATTGGCTAAAAACGTATTTTTAAAAAAATGTAGCTCTTAGAATTCTCGGTGCTATACCTTTATCCCCTATGTTTTGGGCTCTTCCCAGTCACAGGCCCTTGCCCCACCCACACAAGTGAGGTATCATTTTACTCGGGAGACTGAGGGGAATGCTCTGGGGTAGGAAATTTGTGCCGGCATGGTGATTCCACCCAAAAATATGTGGAAAATTTGTATTTTTCAGGTAAATTTGAGGTTTTCAGGGCATTCTAGGTAGGAAAACGTTGGGGGATCCACGCAAGCCATACCTCGCTGGACTCCCCCGGGTGTCTAGTTTTCAGAAATGTGTGGGTTTGGTAGTTTTCCAAGATGGCCACCGAGCCGGGGCCAAAAACCCAGGTGACCCCTCTTGCAGAACCAGGTTGTTTTGTGATAGGTCATTTTGATGTCTCCTCAATACGTTTTGGGCCCTTGCCTGACGCGGGTACTTGACCCACCCACGCGAGTGAGGTATCATTTTTATCGGGAGACCTGGGTGAACGCTGGGTGGTAGGGAATTTGTGGATCCACGTGGATTCCAGAACTTTCCCACACAGAAATGTGAGAAAAAAGGGATTTTTTCAGCTAAATTTGAGGTTTGCAGGGCAATCTGGGTAGAAAAACGTTGGGGGACCCACACAAGCCATACCTCGCTGGACTCCCCCGGGTGTCTAGTTTTCAGAAATGTGTGGGTTTGGTAGTTTTCCAAGATGTCCACCGAGCCTGTTGCCAAAAACCCAGGTGACTCCCCTTGCAAAACCAGGTTGTTTTGTGATAGGTCATTTTGAAGTCGCCTCAATACGTTTTGGACCCTTGCCTGTCGCGGGTACTTAATCCACCCACGCGAGTGAGGTATCATTTTTATCGGGAGACCTGGGGGAACGCTGGGTGGTAGGAAATTTGTGGATCCACGTGCATTCCAGAACTTTCCCACACATAAATGTGAGAAAAAAGGGATTTTTTCAGCTAAATTTGAGGTTTGCCGGGCATTCTGGGTAGGAAAACGTTGGGGAACCCACACAAGCCATACCTCGCTGGACTCCCCCGGCTCTCTAGTTTTCAGAAATGTGTGGGTTTGGTAGTTTTCCAAGATGGCCACCGAGCCTGGGGCCAAAAACCCAGGTGACTCCCCTTGCAAAACCAGGTTGTTTTGTGACAGGTCATTTTGAAGTCGCCTCAATAGGTTTTGGGCCCTTGCCTGTCGCGGGTACTTGACCCACCCACACAAGAGAGGTACCATTTTTCTCAGGAGACCTGGGGGAACGCTGGGTGGTAGGACATTTGTGGATCCACATAGATTCCAGAACTTACCCACACAGAAATTTGAGAAAAAAGTGATTTTTTTCATCAAAATTTGAGGTTTGCAGGGGATTCTGGGTAGGAAAACGTTGGGGGACCCACGCAAACCATACCTCCCTGGACTCCCCTGGGTCGCTAGTTTTTAGAAATGTGTGGGTTTGGTAGGTTTCCCTAGATGGCTGCCGACTCGGGACCAAAAACTCAGATGCCCCCTATGTATCCGAAAATGACCTGGTTTTGCTAGGGGGGGTCACATGAGTTTTTGGTCCCGGGCTTGGCAGCCATCTAGGGAAACCTACCAAACCCACACATTTCTGAAAACTAGAGACCCAGGGGAGTCCAGGAAGGTATGGCTTGTGCGGATCCACCAACGTTTTTCTACCCAGAATCCCCTGCAAACCTCAAATTTTGATGAAAAAATCACTTCTTTCTCAAATTTCTGTGTGGGTAAGTTCTGGAATCTACGTGGATCCACAAATTTCCTACCAGCCAGCATTCCCCCAGGTCTCCCGATGAAAATGGTACCTCACTCGTGTGGGTGGGTCAAGTACCCGCGACAGGCAAGGGCCCAAAACGTATTGAGGAGACATCTAAATGACCTATCACTAAACAACCTGGTTTTGCAAGGGGGGTCAACTGGGTTTTTGGCCCCGGGCGCGGCGGCCTTCTTGGGAAACCTACCAAACCCACACATTTCTGAAAACTAGACACCCGGGGGAGTCCAGCGAGGTATGGCTTGCATGGGTCCCCCAACATTTTCCTACCTAGAATGCCCTGCCAACCTCAAATTTAGCTGAACAAATCACTTTTTTCTCAAATTTCTGTGTGGGAAAGTTCTGGAATCTACGTGGATCCAAAAATGTCCTACCACCCAGCGTTCCCCCAGGTCTCCTGATAAAAATGATACCTCACTCGCATGGGTGGGTCAAGTACCCACGACAGGCAAGGGCCCAAAACGTATTGAGGAGACATCAAAATGACCTATCACAAAACAACCTGGTTTTGCAAGGGGGATCACCTGGGTTTTTGGCCCCGGGCTCGGCGGCTATCTTGGAAAACTACCAAACCCACGCATTTCTGAAAACTAGACACCCGGGGGAGTCCAGCGAGGTATAGCTTGCATGGGTCTCCCAATGTTTTCCTACCCAGAATGCCCTGCAAACCTCAAATTTAGCTGAAAAAATCCCCTTTTTCTCAAATTTCTATGTGGGAAAGTTTTGGAATCTACGTGGATCCAAAAATGTCCTACCACCCAGCGTTCCCCCAAGTCTCCCGATAAAAATGATACCTCACTCGCGTGGGTGGGTCAAGTACCCGCGACAGGCAAGGGCCCAAAACGTATTGAGGAGACATCAAAATGACCTATCACAAAACAACCTGGTTTTGCATGAGGGGTCACCTGGGTTTTTGGCCCCGGGCTCCGCGGCCATCTTGGAAAAACTACCAAACCCACACGTTTCTGAAAACTAGGCACCCGGGGGAGTCCAGCGACGTATGGTTTGCGTGGATCCCCCAATGTTTTCCTACCCACAATGCCCTGCAAACCTCAAATTTAGATGAAAAAACCACATTTTCCACATATTTTTGGGTGGAATTACCGTGCCGGCACAAATTTCCTACCCCACAGCGTTCCCCTCAGTCTCCCGAGTAAAATGATACCTCACTTGTGTGGGTGGGGCAAGGGCCTGTGACTGGGAAGAACCCAAAACCTAGGGAATAAGGGTATAGCACCGGGAATTCTAAGTGCTACATTTTTTTTAAAAATACGTTTTTAGCCAATTCTGCATTGGACACCCACACAAGTGAGGTATCATTTTACTCGGACACTAAGGAGAACGCTGTGAGGTAGGACATTTGTGCCGCCACGGTGATTCCACACAAAAATATGTGGAAAATGTGTTTTTTCCAGATAAATCTGAGGTTTGCAGGGGATTCTGGGTAGGGAAACGTTGGGGGATCCACGCAAGCCATACCTCATTGGACTCCCCAGGGTGTCTAGTTTTCAGAAATGTGTGGGTTTGGTAGGTTTCCCTAGATGGCGGCAAGCCCGGGGCCAAAACCCCAGGTGCCCCCCCAAAACCAGGTAGTTTTGTTATAGGTAATTTTGAAGTCTCCACAGTACAATTTGGGCCATTTCCTGTTGCAGCCACTATGCCTACCCACACAAGTGAGGTACCATTTTTATCAGGAGACCTGGGGGAACGCTGGGTGGTAGGAAATTTGTGTCAGCCCGGTGAGCCTACAACTTTCCCACACAGAAATGTGAGAAAAAATTGATTTTTTCAACAAAATTTGAGGTTTGCAGGGGATTCTAGGTAGGGAAATGTTGGGGGACCCATGCAAGCCATACCTTGCTGGACCCCCCTGGGTGTCTAGTTTTCAGAAATGTGTGAGTTTGGTAGGTTTCCCTAGGTGGCTGCCGAGCCCGGGGCCAAAAACTCATGGGACCCCCCCCTTGCAAAACCAGGTAGTTTTGTGATAGGTAATTTTGAAGTCGCCTCAATAGGTTTTGGGCCCTTGCCTGTCGCGGGTACTTGACCCACCCACACAAGTGAGGTACCATTTTTCTCAGAAGACTTAGGGGAATGCGGGCTGGGTGGAACTTTGTGGATCCACACAGATTCCAGAACTTTCCACCACAGAAATGTGACGAAAATGTGTTTTTTGTATTGAGGTTTGCAAGGGATTCTGGGTAACAGAACCTGGTTAGAGCCAGACAAGTCACCCCATCCTGGATTCCCCTGGGTGTCTAGTTTTCAAAAATGTATAGGTTTGCTAGGTTTCCCTAGGTGCCGGCAGAGCTAGGGTTCATAATCTACAGCTAGGCACTTTGCAAAAAAAGGGTCCGTTTTCACTGAGAAAATGTGTTGTGTCCACGTTGCGTTTTGGGCCGTTTCCTGTCGCGGGGACTAGGCCTACCCACACAAGTGAGGTACCATTTTTCTCAGAAGACTTTGGGGAATGCGGGGTGGGTGGAATTTTGTGTATCCACGCAGATTCCTGAACTTGCCACCACAGAAATGTGAGGAAAATTTGTTTTTTTGGACCCATTTTGAGGTTTGCAAGGGATTCTGGGTAACAGAACCTGGGGAGAGCCAGTCAAGTCACCCCATCCTGGATTTCCCTGGGTGTTTAGTTTTCAAAAATGTATAGGTTTGCTAGGTTTCCCTAGGTGCCGGCAGAGCTAGGGTTCATAATCTACAGCTAGGCACTTTGCAAAAAAAGGGTCCGTTTTTACTGTGAAAATGTGGTGTGTCCACGTTGCGTTTTGGGCCGTTTCCTGTCACGTGCACTAGGCCTACACACACAAGTGAGGTATCATTTTTCTCAGAAGACTTTGGGGAATGCGGGGTGGGTGGAATTTTGTGGATCCACGCAGATCCCAGAACTTTCCATCACAGAAATGTGAGGAAAATGTGTTTTTTTTAACTAAGTTTGAGGTTTGCTAGGGATTCTGGGTAACAGAACCTGGTGAGAGGCACACAAGTCACCCCATCCTGGATTCCCCTTGGTGTCTAGTTTAAAAAATGTACAGGTTTGCTAGGTTTCCCTATGTGCCGGCTGCGCTAGGGCCCAAAATCCACAGGTAGGCACATTGCTAAAAACAAGTCTGTGCCTAGTGGGCTTTCTGCCGCCCTGGGGGGGAATCGGGGGGGGTTGCCCCGATATGCCCCCAAGGGGGGCAGAAAAACTGTGGCTATGTTTTCGGGGGTGGAGGAATTGGTATGCCCATTCTGGGCAGCCCCCACGCATAAAAAAAGCCAGCGTAATCGCTTGCGCCTAGTGGGCTTTCTGCCCCCCCCGGGGGCAGATCAGGGGCCACTGCCCCCATCCGCCCCTCGGGGGGGCAGAAAGACTGTGGCATTTTTTGGGGAGGTGTGGGTATTGGCATGCCCATTCTGGGCTGACCTTAACCCTGAATAAAAATAAATAAAATCCTGAGGCCTAGAGGGCTTTCTACCCCCCCGGGGCAGATAAGGGGCTATTGCCCCAATATGCCTCCGGGGAGGGGCAGAAAGACTGTGGTAATTGTTTTTGGGGTGGGGACATTATCATGCCCATTCTGGGCAGCCCCCACCCCTACATTATAAAAAAAATCCCTGGTGCCTATTGGGCTTTCTGCCCCCCCGGGGGCAGATCAGGGGCTATTGCCCCCATCTGCCGCTGGGGGAGCAGAAAGACTATTGCATTTTTTTGGGGGGGGGGCTGGGGGCATTGTCATGCCCTTTTTGGGCAGCCCCCACCCCAACGTCAATAAAAAAAAAAATCCCTGGTTCCTGTCTTACTCACTCACTGTACAGTACACAACCCTCGTCTAAAGCACAGAATACACTCTAAAAATCGCCAGTATTATGTTAGCAGCAATGGCAGAAGCACTTGGCATTGGCTATTCGGATGAGATGGCATCAGCCATCCTAGCGGCCCCATCGTTGTTACCAGACACAAACATCAACCAAAGTCTTAACCAAGCCCAGAATTGGGATGAATTAAAGGAGCTGAAGCGAAATCAGATGAAGGTACTAATGCATGGTGCCATAATGACAGAGTACCTACATGGCAACGCGGCACCCTCTGTGGGTTACAAACGCACCCAGGATATTTCTGGATGATCCGCTATTTAAAAAGGAATGGTCACTGATCGCGTGGCGTTGCATGCGCGATTGGCTGATCCTGATAATAAACACGGCAACACGGTTGTCTGAAGAACTTCTGGTGAAGATCAAAATTAGTGAGGATGCTCTAATGACGGAGATCAAGATTACCCTCTACAAAAAGAAATTAGAGGAGGTTAACAAAGAAAAAGGAGAACATAAAGAATATCTTATGCAGAGTAAAATTAGTAAACTCCAGAAAGATCTGAAAAAATTCTCCCATGAAAGAGTCTATCCATACATCAAGGATGACTATAAAGGACAGCAGGGTTCGGACGCTGGATCCTCCTATCAGGGAGACTCAGGGACATCAGACTCAGAGCAAGATGACTGGTCTAGTGACAATTCACCGAAAAGTTGGAGGGGGGAAACCGAGACGATCACGGAGACGTGGTTTTAACCAAGGTTATCCACCACAGCAGATGTACCCTTGGCCTGGCCCATTCGGCCCAGTTCCATTCCAGGGACCACCTCAATACCAAGCACCACCTTTCTTCCAGCCTAACTTCAATCAGAACCATTTTTTAGGCCAAAGAGGGAGGAGAGGAAGACACAGGAGAAGAGGAAACAGAAGGGTCCAATGGGAAGAGGACGGGACCAGTATGAACACGAGGAGCCAGACCAGAGGCCAACAGCCCAGCACGAGTACAATGAGGGACTAGTGGTCAATCTTACAAATGTTACCCTAAGTTCAGATGAACTTGAGGTTTTGAACAAAGGCCTCGGATTTATTCCAACGACCTTTTTGGATAAATTCCAACTGAGATGCGAGCTTAGCGAATTTTTTCGAAAAATCAGAGTTAAAGCTTTCTTCATGGGAAAACAAGAACTAGAAAAAGACATTAGCCACACCACTCTCCGCCTTAAGTCTACTTTCTGCCCCCCAGCCTCACTCTTGCCATCAGAAGTAATCACCTTTGAAGAAGCAGTGACTAAGGAGGTGGAGGAGCTCCAACTGAGAAGAGATGTTTACAATAATCTGAGTAAAAGGGAACGAGAGGCCCTGAGATTGCTCAGTACGAGAGATGACATCATTATAAAACCGGCCGATAAAGGCGGAGCAACTGTTATACAGAATATCAATACCTACCTAGAAGCATGTCTGACTCTTTTGGCCGATGAGAAACACTACATGAAGATCTACAGGGATCCTACTACACGCCTTAAGACAATTATTGAGACACTTACAAGGGATGCATTGGAAGACAACTGGATCACCAAAAAAGAACGTGATTTCCTCATCTCTGAAGATCCCAGAATACCCCTCTTTTACACTATACCAAAGATTCATAAGGGCAAAATTCAGCCCCCAGGGAGGCCTATCGTGTCGGGGATCGGGTCACTTCTTGAACCCCTATCAAAGTACACGGATTGGTTCCTGAGGCCACTAGTCACTAGAATAAAATCTTATGTACAGGACACAAAACATCTGCTAAATATTCTTACAGACATGGAATATGACCCAGAAAGGAACATCATGATGTGCATAGACGTAGAGGCACTCTACACGAGTATCCCTCAAGAGGAGAGCCTGCGTGTAATTGAGGAACTACTACGCAAGGAAGAATGGCAATGGGAGGCACCGGTGGAATGGGTCATAAAATTGATGCAATTGGCCCTGAAAGAAAATTTCTTTAAATTTGAAGATCAGCTGTTCCTCCAAGTCCATGGGACTTCCATGGGCAGCACTTTTGCACCAAGTATAGCGTGTCTATACATGAGCCATTTCGAAGAGAAGCACATCTGGTCCGCGAATCCATTCTCGGACAAAATACAGAAATGGGTCAGATATATAGTCGACATTTTTGTGGCCTGGAAAGGGGTTGAGACCAGCATAACAGAGTTTGCAAGCTGGATTAACCAGCTTAACCCACACCTACGGTTCACCCAGACATCAAATAGTGAAAAAGTGTCTTTCCTTGACATCAACATCATAGCAAAAAGAGGCAGACTAATAAGTTCACTATATAAAAAACCCACAGACAAGAACAGCTTGTTGCACTTTGACAGTGCACATCCGCGGGCACTGAGGGAGAATCTACCTGTCGGACAGTTTCTAAGGGTCCGCAGGAATTGTGCAGACCTGAACGACTTCAAGAAAGAGGCGGAGAGACTGAGCAATAAATTGCAACAGAAAGCCTATCCTAAAAATATCATAGATAAAGCACGTAAAAGATCAAGAAATACTCCCAGAGCAGCACTCTTAGAAACAAATCAGAGGCCAGAAACAGATTCGCTGATATGTGTTACCACATATAATTTCTCCTCGAACGAAGTTAAGAAAATCATAAACAAGAAATGGTCTATTCTAACATCAAACAAACTCACATTTGAGAAACCAATGTTCTCCTTTAAAAGAAACAAAAGCCTTAGGGACTCTCTTGTCCACACAGACACGTATAAGCCTAGGAACAGTACCCAAATGACACTGTGGAACCAACCTCCGGTCATGGGTCATTATCCGTGTGGCACATGTGTTGTATGCCCATTCACAGAGCACACGAAACAGAAAAACCTAGGCTTACGTTACCCGTGGGAACAACGGTCACATACAAATTGCAATTCGGACAATGTGGTGTACCTAATCACGTGCCCCTGCCAACTGATGTATGTCGGAATGACCAGTAGGAAGGTGAAGGTACGCATAAACGAACACCGCAGCACAATAAGGCGGTCTGTAACAGCAACCAAACTGACATCCCACTACCTAGAAAAAAACCACAGTGACCGAGACTTAAAGTGGACGATCATAGAGAAGATTAAGGGTGGCGGTAATCTATCAAAGAGACTGCTTGAACGTGAACAACGCTGGGTCTATCGTCTGAGGACCCATGAAAATGGATTAACCGATTCCATTCCATGGAAACAATTAAATCAGAAATAGGCAAAAACTGGTATTTCAGACATCCCTTTGAGGTACAAGCCCCTATAATATGTTTCTCAGAGAAGGAACAGGAACGGGCAATCCTTCACCCTTTGTAGAACTGCCCACATACGAGCATACACCAGTACCCAGATCACAGGAATGTAACTTCTTTCAAAATAATGACTAGGGTACTCTGAAACAAACACAATAGAACATCTAAAATGGGAGCCACAATATTTTAAAGGTTCTCTCATTAAGAGATGTAGCAGCCAAATAATACAGGTAGCTTTACACTAAAAAATGGATGTCAGGTTCACATGTTTTACAGCTTAAACGGCAGAAAATTAACGACACAGCCGCGTCCGAATATAGTTTCTTTACATGATTAATTGTGAAAAGCACTCATACACGAGCTTTTATGATTCAGAGAAAGGTTTTTATTACAGTGGGAGCACCTGGACTACAGGTCCCAGAATTCCGGTAACCCCGTAGACTGCCTATGACGTACGTACGTCCACGCCTATGGACACATGCTTTGACGTAGGGACACGCCTACCATCTTCCGAAACAACGCGGCAACACCGGCTTAAAAACGAGAGAAAATTAAACAGCGGGGCGAAAGCCCGGGAACGCAGAACCAAATAGGTTGGAGTACGGGGCAGGACCCTTGGTGTAGTAAGTATAGGAGAGGTCGATGCACTGAAAACCCCACTTACAGGTATGCTTTGAACACGGAATCCGATACAAATTGCTAAAGACAAAGCGTTGCCTGTTTTCCTTCCTTTTTGTGTCTCCCCTTTTCCATGCTGAAAATCACTTCCGGCATACGTCATATGACAAGCAGAGTTGACTAGAGGGCTACCCTTCCGTGCTGCGATTCCCAGTGAAGTCTTACCCCTCCCAATAAGGGGTAAGAGAAAGATGGATGTGTAAATAATATGAGTGGGCATAATAGAATGGCGAATGATTGGATAATTGTATGGTCTGATGTGAGTGTCACTAAGGTGGTCTTTTGAATCAACTTCACAAGCACTTGAATTTGACTAGAGACAGAATGTGATGTATATCGCCACTTCACGATATACAACACAAGACAGATAGCTGTTAAAGATAACTCTGAGAAAGACGTACCAAAGTGGTATGATGAGAGATGGCTTTTACACACCCTCCCTGTTTGATGAGCATGGGTGTTATAAGCGCACATCACGTATGGGAAACAACCGACACCACAATAACATTGTTGCGCTATGTTTTTCTTCTTTTTTTGTTCTTTTTATCCACAGATGGAGTTAAGAAATCTACAAATATCAAGACAAGTCTGTCTTTTTAAGAAAATGAGCAGCTACCTGCCCTTATAAAACCAAACGTAGAATGGTAATATCCTGTCTACTATAACCAGAGAGGATACCACCAATTGTTGCCCTGATGAAAGTCCAGGACCTTTTTGGCCACTTTTTTTGACTGAAACATGTCGGCACTAGGGTCATAGGACCATAAAAAAACAATTGACCCTTCAAATATTTGTATTTTAATATCCCCGACAGTTCCATGAATAAAGGGACACTGGGATCTGTCTGAGGATTTTTAATCTTTATAACCCCCGGGCCACATCTCTCAAGCGCTCCCTGGAATACGGTCGAGCCCACCCTGACTTTTAGGAGTCAGGGTGACCCGATGGTGAAGCATGACACCACTAGGGTGTGTGAGGGTAATATAAACAAAAGGAATTGTTTCCTTCCCCACAATCTAGTGGGTAACAACTAGAATGCTTCTAATGAAACCTTCCCATATATAATCAGGGTTATTTGTATAACTGTGGGGTACTTTATGTGATATAGTGTCTAACCCAGGAGGACGTACTCCCACTAGAAATTTCCTCTCTGCCCTTACGACACAGGAGGAGCTCCTCTCCTCCATGTGCCTTAATTTAGTTGTTCCCTATCCCACCCAGACATAAGCAGCTGTCATTACCCCCAGGTCCCTCCTGTCCTCGTCCCATTCATTACAAAGCGGAGATATCATCTCCGGACAGAAAAAAGGAACAGAGGAATGCTGGGACCCTAACCCCAGCCCCTCCCACTGGGAGTACATAAGCAGTACTTACCCAGCATTGCGCCTGTTCTTTTTTTCTGTCTGTCGACAGAATTGGGACGAGGTGCTGGTGCTGCTCCTGCTGCGCTGGCATGGCGTTTCTTCTTTGACTCCCCGTCCGACTGCCTGGCTGTGCGGGCGGGGTGTCTGCTGGTCTGCCTCCCAGCCTGCCAGGCTTGCTGGGAGGCTTGGATGTTCCCGGCCGGCTCTTGCCTGCCGGCTGGCCCTTTGCAGCTGGTGCACCGGCCTCTCGGTTCCTTCTGGGTTGCTGGGTGCGTCTTCCTGTGGCCAGGCCGGGAAGAAGACGTGCTGCGATTGCTGGTTATCTTGCCTTCCCTGCCCTGGCGTGGTTCCTGGAGGTGCTCATGGGGCTGGCTGAAGGGGGTCTTGCTCCTGGCCCCCCTGGGTGAGTTCCGCGTAGTGGGATCTGTTTACCTTGTTTCTTTGCACTGTGTGCGGTTTGCTGTTGTGCACCTTCTCTCCTCTTCTCCTCTGCTGTTTGTGATGTGGCGCGGCTGGCCTCGGCCTGTCTCTCCCTCTTTGCGGAGAAGGCCGGGCCCGCCGGTGCCTGTGCGTCCGCACCTGTCTGCCCCGAGCAAGCCCTCCCGCTTAGGCTGGTGGGCTCTTCTCCCCATAGCAGGCTCCTGAGGGGTGCGACACTGGTCGGGGATGGGATTGTGACTCCCTTGCCAGCAGGTTTTGGCAGGTGTAATAGGGTACTCCTCGGGGTCTGGAGGACTTGAACCCCTCACAGCCTGCTGGCAGTCTGTGGGTTGGGCTTTGCTGCCCCTGGTGTGCCTGGTGCCAGGGCTGGCTGCTTCTTCCTGCCCGGGCGTGGCTACTGGTGGTGTGCCTTGGGCTGGCTGGGGGGGGCTTGTTCGTGTCTCCCACCCCCCTACCCCACGGGCGTTTTCCGCGTGGTGGTTTGGTGCCCCTGCTGTGTGGGGCGGATTGTTTTTTCACTGGGGCTGTATCCTGGCTGTGGGTGCCTGGCTCTGTGGTTCTCCCTGTTTGGAGGTCCGCCTGGGAGCCTGGTGCAGTCCGCCTGGCATGGTCCCTCAGGGGAGTGTTGCCCCTGCTTTGGCATGTTGCCCCTGGATGGGGCTAATTCGGTTGTGTTCCTGGCTCGCTCTGCATTTTCTCTCTGCTGTCACCTGGGTGATCTCTGGTGACTCGGTGGGCTTCGGCCCCCGCTACTGCATTGCTCGCTCATGTCTGTTGGGCGCTGGTTTCTTTCTGTGCTGGGCCTGCTCCGCTTTCCACTGCACGCATGTTCACGCTCATGGGGTGGTCGCCATCCTGCCTCGCGTGCTCCCTTGTGCGCACTCCTCTGCATGCTCTTGCCTGCGGCGCTCTTCCTGGGCTTGGTTTTCCCCTGGTTGGGGTGTCCGCATTTCCTGCTTTGTGCTGCTGGTTTCTCTTTGGCAGGTGTTGGGCTTCGGATTTTTGTGGTCTTCCCCCATTGCCCGGGTGCTCATCCTTTGTTGGCCCTTCTTGTGGCCTGCAGACTTTCCGCCCTGTTTGCCCCTGGGTGCTGGGCTATGTCTGGCCTTGTTTGTGCCTGTGTGGGGTCCTTGGGTGGTATGCTCCTTGCTGTCGTTTCCCACTTTTGTGCTATGGTTGCCAGGGTCTGTTGCTCTGTGGCACGGTCCTACGGCTGTTTGGGTCCCCCGCCCCTCCGTTGCCTGGTGATGGTTCCCCCTGTGATGCGCCGCTGTGGGTGTTCTTCTTTCTGTTACCCTTGTGTGTTTGGCGGTCCAGGGACTGTCTCCGTCGCTCCTGGTCTGCTGGCTTGTAGCTGGTTCGGCTTGGCCTCCGGTTGTACCTCCTTGGCGTCGCCGGCTCTACTTCTCTGGCCTGGTTGCGGCCTGGAGGGGTGTCCGCCAGGGTTTACGGGTGCTGTCTGCTCTGTGTTGCCCAGGCGCTCCCTTCCGGCGCTCCTGGGCTGTCTGGTGGGGGCTGTGTGTGAGGCTGGCTGTGCTGAGGGGTTTAGGCTGGCTCTGTGGGGTGTTTCACCTGCCTTTCACCCCCTCATGGTGTCGGTGTCCTGGCTTGTGTGCTCTCCCCCTATTGAGTGGTTGGTCCCTCTGCAGTTGGGTCCCGGTTCTTGCGGGTGTGGGGTCTTCCTGCCATTGTGGCCTGGTGGTTTGGCTGGGCCTGTCTTTTCCTGTCCGTCCACTCCTGACTTCCTTGCGTGCCCTCCAGGGGGCCTGTGCCTGGTGTGGGTGTCTTTTGGTCGGCAGGCCCCCTCCCGCTGTCGGGGTGTGGTCCCGTGGTGTTTGTCTTGCCACTTTGGGTGCCTGCCCGCCTTGTTGCTGGTTGTCCGGGGGCTTGGTGCTGGGGTTCGGGCAGGTTCTTGAGCCTCTGGCTTCTTTGCTCCCTACTGTTTCCGGTCTGTGGTCCCTCTACCAGTTGCTCTGCTTTTCCAATTGTTGCTGTCCCTCTTCCATATGGGTCGGCCTCCCGGTCTGTTGTGGATCTTTGGCTGTTGCCTCTGTTTTTTTCCGTCCGGTCTGCTGCGTGGTCTGGCGTTTCTGTGCCAGGGGTCTCTGTTGGCCTCCCTGCCTTTTGCTTTGGCCTGTGCTCAGCGTGGCCTCTCCCAAGTTGGTCCGTCGGGTCCTCCTGCCCGGGCCGGTTCCTTGGCTTCAGCCCTGGATGCCTTATTTTGCACTGGTTGTGGCTGGTTTCTTGTCTTCTGCCCTGGGGTTTTTCCCCTGCTCCTGCCCGCCCTTGGTGCTTGCTGGGCCGTGGTGTTGGAGTGCCTGTGCAGTCTGCTTGGCTTCCGCCCTGGCTTCTGATGCCTCTGTGGCTTGGCTGCTTTTAGGCTCCCCTTGGGGGTAGGGGGTTTTGGGGTTGTGGCCGTTGGCCCTGTCCTGCCTTTTCAGGGCCTGTGCGGGTTCTGGATTGTTGGTCCCCGGTTTTTGCTGGCCTGTCTGTTGTTTGGTCGGCTGTCTGCCTGGTCTCTTTGGGGATGTCTCTGGCTGGCTTGTTCTTGCTGCCTTTAAGTTTGCCCTGGTCTTTGTGTCCTTGGAGGTTGGCTTCGCCTGCCCCTGCTGCTCTGGCATTTCGTGTCGGGTCCTCGTTCAGGGTTGGGGTCTGGCAGTCTGGTACTCCTGGTTGGTCTTTCTCTCTTTGAGAGCTGGTTTTCTGTTGCGTGCTCGGGCCTACTCCCTTCTGGCTCTGTGGGTTGGCGTTCCGGGGTTGTGTTTATTTTTCCCCGGCTTTCTTGTGTGTGCCTTGGCCTTTTCTGGCTCTTTGCCTGTTCCTGGGCTGGGTACTTGGTGGTTCTCATTTGGCTGCTCTCTTGGTTGGTGCTGGCCTTTTTTTCCTGGGGCCTGGTCCTCCACTGTGGGGTTTTGGGAGCTTTGTCCTCTCAGCTTTCTGGGGGCTGGGTCGTTCTGGTTGGGGGGCTGGTGCTTAGCCGGTGCTTCCCCCCTTCCTGGTTTGGTCTGGGTGGTCCTGCCCTTGGATGGTTCTTGGGTTTGTGCCTTTGCCCTGTTGTTGTCTGGTGGTGTTGGGGTTTGTCCTCTGGTTGGCCCTTTCTCCCTTCGTGCCTGGTTGCGACAGGGACTACAGGGCCTTCCTTTCTTCCCCTCGTCTTTGTGGGGTTGCTTGTGTGTCCGTTTGGCTGTCGGGGCTTCCCTTCTGTTCTTCCTGGGGCTCGCTCTGTGTCTGGGCTGCTGCCGGGTCCTGTGTGTCTGCCTGGTGGTGCTGGGCTTGTCGGCCTTTGGTCAGGTGGGCGCCCTTGGACGTGTCCTGTTGGGGCTTCGTCTTCTCTGGTCCACTGCGTTCCTGGATGTTTGTTGCCTTGGTGCCTGTTTCCCTTCTGGGGCTTTGCCTTTGGGGTCTCTTAGGGGTGCTTCCTTTTTTTTGGCATGGTCACCTTTTAGGCATACTCCCCTGCACTTGGCTCTTTGGGGTTTCCCTTATGTTGGCCTGGGCTCTCTGTTTCCCATTTCTCTGGTTGGCTGCCTCCTGGCTGTCGCCTTCTGTTTTCCTTGGTCCTGGTTTCCGGTCCTTGGTTGTGTCCCTGCTGGCCTGTGCTGGCTTGCTTGGCGGTTGGGCCGCTGGGACGTTTTCTTCTTTGGGTGGCCTCCTCGCTGTCCTTTGTAGTTGGCAGCCTCTGTTGGGTTTTTGTTTGGCATGTTCTCCCCTTCCTTGTTCGCTCAGGGGGGGGCTCCTTGTGTGTCCTGGATGCCCTCTGTGGGATGTCCTCTTCTTCCTCTTGTTCGTCTCCCATTTGTTTTGGTGGGTGCGACCCTGCTTTGGTGGGGTGCTTTCCTGTCTGGGTGCTCTGCCTGTTGTTTCCTGCGGTTCTCTCTTTTGCTTCCCATGGGTGCTTCCTTGGTGTGGTTTCATGGATGTGCTTGAGGGTTTTGGAAGGCCGGGTTTCTGCTTTGGTATTCTCCACTTTGTAATGAATGGGACAAGAACAGGAGGGATCTGGGGGTAATGCTCTATTACTTACCGGTAATCTTCATTACTCCGGGCCCGTTGTCCTCGTCCCATTCATATGCCCCGCCTCCCTCCCGGACGGCCGGCCTTCCTGTTGGGGGCAGAATGCTGGGTAAGTACTGCTTATGTACTCCCAGTGGGAGGGGCTAGGGTTAGGGTCCCAGCATTCCTCTGTTCTTTTTTTCTGTCGGGAGATGATTATCTCCACTTTGTAATGAATAGGACGAGGACAACGGGACCCGGAGTAGTGAAGATTACCAGTAAGTAATATAGCAATCATTCCAACTCTTGGTCTTCCTCAGCTTTCGATTTTTTGCCAAGGTCAGCAGGGGCAGTGGAGGTTGGTGACACTCAGCCACTCCGAATCTCCCCAAGCCTCCTTTATCCCCCATCTCCCATCAGAACCCATCTCCTTCAAGCACACACTCAGAACATTGGAGATATAGGGTGGAGGGAGCGGGAAAGAAGGAGTAAGCAATCGTGCCAGATCATCTCTCCTTACACATCTTTGATCCTCACTGAAGAACCTGGTAGGTAACAGGAAACCTGTTCATAAAACAGCTGACATCACAAGGGATGTCAGACATATGTAGAAGTACACATTTAGGTATGGACCATACATTGGCAGGCTTGCTACTTCTAACTATTAGACAACATGAATTTCTTTCAGCTGCTAATTGGCATTTATGTGTACTTAAAGGCACTTACAATTATAAGCGCTCAAGTTAGGAATGGGCAACCATGTGTATGTTGACTGGAAATTGGCAATGCTGTGAGTTATCTGGTCACTTAAACATTTATGTAGTTACTGGAGGGAAAGATTATCGGGTGTCACACATCAGGATGGTCTCAGTGGAAATTGCATATCCTTTCCAAGGTAATCTGTTCATAAATGTTGATGGAAGAGTTTAGTTATTGGAGATGCTGGGAGCAGTAAGCTCTAGCAATGGTGGGGATATTGGGACGCACCCCACTGAACATTAAAAATGGTGTCTTCTAACAGTCATTTGATAGTACTCTTCCAAATCCCGCACCATTTTTTCTATGGACAAAACCCTTGTGATCTGAGGAATATATTGCCAACCATAAACTGTATGGATCTTTACCCTGTGAGGAATCTGTGGTGGGCGGTTGAACAAACAGCTATTGATTTGCGGGTCATTGATTTTTTTTTGCATGATATCCCTTGATTCAGTATATTCACCAAAGTATTCTGATAAGCCATTTAGGAGCAACATGGGATCCAATGCATCAAGAGATTACATAGGATGTGTGTACTCAGTAAATTTACGGATTTTCTTGTGTTTTTATGTTCAAATGGTGACTTTACAAATAAACAGAGAGCTAGGATTTACATCCAGCAAATATATATGTGGGAAAGAAATTATAATGCCCAGGTTGAGAACAAAAATGTTATGCATCGATGTCGTCGGACATCTGCCTATACAAAAGACACAGACAAAAAAGATCAAGGCATCTTGCTAATATTTTCAAGAATGGGGGAGGCATGATAAAAATGGAAATGTATTATATGTAAACAGACAAACCAAAGTAATTATATTTTCTCTTAGATCCCCTCAGCAGACAACCAGGGTCAGCTTCTAGGAATGCAGGATCAGAAAATATATTGTTTGCTTTAGTTGATGAGGACTGAAAAGAGCAAGGAGCTATAAAGAGCGTGGGAGAGTAACAAGTATATGCAAGTCGGAGCCCCTCTCCGCACATATGCATGTCAAGTATCCGGCACACTCAAGGGTCAAAATGAACAGATATTGTGTTAATATTTGCTAGAGATATGATCCTGCATGAGATTGTCTAAAGTAATACATCATCCTTGGAACATTTTGAAAAAAATCATAAAACTGCTATTTTAAAAAGTGGCCAGCTCGGTGGAGGAATGCAATCAGTGATAGATTCAGCAGCATGAGCTGACATTGACAACCCAAAATTGTAATATGTTTTCCTCAGTCCACCTGTCAACATCTGCCACTACAACCACACACTAGCATTTCTGCTTGACTTCCTTTTGAAAGAGGCTCCTGCACTGCTTTCGTTTTAGAGTCTGTTGGTACCACAGCCAATTGACTATTGCCTGTTTCCCATCCAAACAGAGGGGCATATTTACAAGCCCCTAGCGCCATCGGAGCATCACTTTTTTTTACGTTCCGGTGGCATTGCGCCATTCCCCATATTTGCAAGGTGGCGCTAAGCCACTTAATGTGGCTTAACGCCACCTTGTAAATATGTCCCATTCCGCAGCAGTCTGCTGAGGCAAAGGGGCGGGCAATGGGTGTTGCTGTAGGCATTTCACCACAGCACCCATTGATTTTTGATGCTGCTCCAGGTTTACAAGGCTGGGGCAGCGCCAAAAACTAAGGGCAGGTAAAACCTGGTCTTAGGATGGCGATACGAGGAGAAATTCTTAATTTCTCCTTGTTTTTTGCTCTTTCTATGTGTGCTGCATTCTGCAGCACACATAGAAAGAGCGAAACACCATTATTGATTGATCACCCCTGCAGCGCAGGCACCCTTGCAACATGGCACAAGTGTGCCTGCGCTAGCGCTAGGCAGCTTTTTTAGCACCAGCGCTAGGGGGAACACAGGGGTGCGCCATATTTTTGTAAATACAGCGCATCCCTGCATTTTAAAAATGTCGGAGTGCGGCGTGGAGAAATTTGGCGTAACGCCACGCTCCAGCATTTTCTTGTAAATATCCCCCAGAATGTCTATGCAGTTTAATACACTTCTGTGTAAAGAAGGATGATTGGAAATGGCATCACCTGGGAATGTTTGCATACGTTCTGGAAACTGAGATATTTTTATGCAGCTTTCTGACCAACTGATCAAAGTAAGGGTCTGTCTGACACTAATTAGTTTCTTACGATGCTTAGATCATAACAATGCATGTGTTATATAGTTTTCCACTGTCTAGGATTTGATATTTGCACCTATACTATAGGGAATCCAAAACAGAATGTCGCAAAACGAACCATATGGAATGATTTTGCCATAATTTGCTGATATGCACAAATAATGTCCCTGTGCAGACTATGACCCCTGAAAATCTATAAATGTGTGATGTTGTCACACTCAGGGAAACAACTCTTTGTTTGGTGTTCAAGGATTTGTACTTGCATGATATAGATCCAGATGTACGAAAAATACTAATTCATTAACCGGTAGCAAACTGGTTTGCCAATAGTATTTTAAGGGTTAGCGGTGTACTAAAGTGGATAATGTAAGGAATTGTTAAAATGTGTAGCAATCCAACATTTTTAGAAATTGCATATTAACAGATAATTTTTGCATTATCCTAAATTAGATCCTTCATTAACAATTTGGTATTCCAATGCATTAAAGATTCACAAATTACGACTAGCTGCAACACAGCCAAATTGCTTGTGCAATTTACTATCAAGTGGAAACAGATAGTAACCAGGTGGGAGACGTAAAAGAACAAATGACCGACAGTACAAAGTTCCATAATGGTTCCACTCTATGAGATGGTGGTGGATTGACGACTACTGGGAGCTCTATAGTGCAGAAGGAGATGACAGGAGCTGATTTTTAGGCAGTGGCGGCTCGCCGAGGGAGTGATGCGGGCGGTGAGGCGGGGCAGGGGAGGGGCAGGGTGGGGGGGGTAGTGGACTCGGACTTATGACGGACAGAACTCCCTCTGAGTTCTGTCCGTCGTATGTCTGAGTTCACTACCCCCCACCCTGCCCCTCCCCCGCCCACCGCCCGCACCACTCCCTCGGTGAGCCGCCACTGTTTTTAGGTAGGGACTCAATCTGTTTGATCAGACAGGGGAGCAGGTTAATGCCAGATTCAGGTTAATAAGGATGACATTCTTTACTTAATTAATGAGGTTTTGCATGTGCAACAGAGGCAGAGTGAGCACAGCCAATTCTTTCCTTTCCAAACTCAGGTGTTCTGCTCCCTTAGTACTGTTGGCGTAGCAGGAGCCATATCACTGAGTGCTCTTCCTGGTTCTTTAGACAATAGCTGGATGCATTGCTAAGCAGGATAAATGAACATATACCATTTCCAAATACCTCTTCTGAGTTCCAAAATACAAAAAGGAAATTTTATATTTTATCCAAATCAGCCTTTACTAATGTCATAGAATGTGTTCATTGTACACACATACAGATATGTCTTACCTTTTAAAAGAGTTTATTTGTAGAAATCTAAAAAACCTGGCTTTTCCTTAAGATCCAAGCAGCCTGTAATGATGATTATATCATTTCAGACAATGTTGCCTCTTACCCAGAAATAACTTATGCCTATTATTTTTTGCTACTGTGGAATTAACGTTGATCTGTCAAGGGGAGACATGGGAGATGGAGTATTTCTTGGTGAGTGCCACAATAAATTGTGCTATGTTATTTATGAAAAACTTAAGAACATTTCATTCATACCTATGTATATATGTTACAGTCAATAGCACTTATTCTATTCGGCTATGAATTGTCACGCTATACCTTAACCCTAAACGCAGAGAGAACGTTCTGCAATGCAGCAGACAAGTAGACTGGAGGGACGATTTCATTGTTTACAGCAAAGTGCTGGTGGAGCATTCGAACACCCCCCTGAGACTTTTCGTAAAATCATAGCAGAATGTTTTATGCTTTACAACATAACAATGCATAGGGAATTGCCAGAGCAAACAATGGACAATGATTTTGATGACAAAGGGGAATCAGATCCAAGGCATTGAATATGGACTGGACAATGCATGTTCTGTTGAGGTAAGAGCATGCTGAACCTAAACTACAAACCATTATTTCTGATATATATTTTTTCATTTAATGATTAGGAATGACAAATACTTTTGAATTCTGATTTTCGAAAAGTTTTTCAGTTTCTGCACATGAACTTTATAACATATATAGGAAACTAAAACTGATTTCTTTACAAGATTTCTAAATTAAAACAAAAGGTTTTTGTTTCCTTGAAATTTTTTTTTTTTTTTCTGTTTACATGGCTCTTCCTCACTTCTACTCCTAATATGCAAAACCCTAATACCCTGTTGTACTGAAACACTACTCACACTTGTACTTTACCTTCTTCCAGGTGTTGACAATGTATGCCTAGGTTCATTTGTAGTTGTTATAAGTTCTTCCACGACGCTAACAATGCGAACTAGAGTCCTTGTAATGCCCATTTTGCTTTGTCAATTCTGTTTGCAAATTTCAAGAGCGTCTACACATAATAAATGTGCATGCAGTGCAGATAAACACTCTACAAAGTGTCTAAAATTTTATAGGTCAATATTTGTTTGATGCTGTTGTCTCTTCTTTGCCTGGACTTTGCTATTCCTTCACAAATTAAATGTAAGGAATCTGAAATATCAATCATAGTGTGAAAAATGCTTTCAAATCAAGGTTTAAAAGTTTTTGCAAATCAACCACCTTATAGCTCAATTCAAATATTGCTTTGTGTTGTTGCTTTTGGACAAAACATGTGAACATTTCAAATGCATCAGTCTTTAGATTTGTAAAAAGAATATTTTATATAGAGTGCACTATGATAGAACTACAATTCCCATAATGCATTTTGCAGGTGAATAGTAAACTAATAGATGGATTTTGAAAATTAATCAGAGGCAATAAATTGATATTCTTAAACATGTAAGCAGGATTCTGTAAAATCCTTTAGTAATTTCATTAAATGAAAAAAATCTTTCAACACTAAATGTTGATCTTACCTGAGGGTATCGCTACTGACACAATCAAAAAACGGGGGGAGGTAGAGGTTAAGGTTAGGTTCACCCTCCTTACTGAATGCAATTTCACAACATCCGGAATACCGGAATTAGGAACCTAACCATAGGAAGCACAGGGATTCTACTAAACATGTGTGAAAAAACCCTCTTTCCAAAAAGAAAAATTCTTTTCTAGAGTCCCCTCACCCACCAGGGTTATCCCTAGGTGACATGCTTCATCATTGGGGTCCTCTCAATCCGCTGCGGATTGAGGTGTGCTGCGACTTGCGAACTACGTAGGAGCACTTAGTTTTAGGAAAATATGTGTGGTGCAGTGATGTGGAGTGGGAAAAATTGATTAAAAATACCTAGCTAGTGAGCTAATATTTTATTCCTGCTCCTAGTCGGTATGTTTTAAAATCAGGGGTTAATACTAGGGCGAGACCTAACTGTAATGAGTATGGAGTCCCTAGTACTGGGTCAACAAGTTTAGAGATTTCCCCTAAAGCTCTTCTTCAGGACCACACGAGGGCCAGCCCCGTGCGTACCACTCCTAAAGAATCCTGTGAGTAGGAAACAATGGGGTGCACACCTAATGTGTGTTCACCTGATACTTAATACATATGGTTGTACATTGACACGTTGTATCTGTAGGAAATAAAACAAAGGAAAAATAAAAAGGCCTGCCTACCAGCCAACCTGGCAGGCCCTATATATATATGCGGCGTCGTATCTCGATCAATGTACTCCTCTATAGTGGCCTACCCCACAAGAAGACCCTGGACATCATTGAAGAGGTCCTCTATGAAGAACAATAGACATACCATACACCAAGACATCTGGTATTAGAGTGCTGCAAGTGGGCCCTGACGGAAAACTTCTTCCGTTTTGAAGATATCCTGTTCCGACAACAGCACGGGACCAGTATGGGCAGTACCTTTGCCCCGAGTGTGGCGGGATTATACGTGCACCACCTCGAAAAGCACAAACTCCTGTCAGGTACGAACCCACATCGCCAACATATTCAACTTTGGAAGCATGCCACCTAGGGGTAACCCTGGTGGGTGAGGGGACTCTAGAAAATAATTTTTCTTTCTGGAAAGAGGGTTTTTTCACACATGTTCAGTAGAATCCCTGTTCTTCCTATGGTTAGGTTCCTAATTCCTGTATTCCGGATGTTGTGGAATTGCATTCAGTAAGGAGGGTGAACCTAACCTTAACCTCTACCTCCCCCCGTTTTTTGATTGTATTATATACAGCGCGCAGCAGTGGGAGCCCCCCGCCCCCTGCACTCTTGTTATTTGACACCACTCGACACTATCATTATGGCCGAAGTCACGGGCCTCACTTTCTCCGAAGAGGAAGTGGAGAGAATTTTGTCTTCCATGACCCCTTTCACAGAGACACCCAACAGGGATACCAATGAAACGGGTCAATTTTGGGACGAATTGACAGAACTCAAGAGGAATCAGATCAAAACCATGATCCATGGGGTCATGATGACCGAATACCTTAGGGTGAATGCGGCCCCACAAGGATTAATTGTACGTAACGAACCATTTATCTTTCAACAAGACAAATCATTAAAAAAAGACTGGTCCCTAATCTCCTGGCATTGCACCAGATAATGGTTGGTACTCAACAGAAAAACAGCGGCACGACTGTCCCAGGAGATGAAAGAAGAGATACATACACTTGAGGTTCGCTTAAAGACTTTACAATCGGTCTCGGAGTTGAAGAAAAAACTAGATGAATTGAACAAAACCATGACCGACTTCGAAGTGACATTGAAAGAAACAAAATATCAGAAGTTCAAAAAGGATTCTAAGAACTTCTCACACGAGAAAGTATATCCTTATACAAGAGAAGACTACAATCCATCGGGAAGGAACCCAGGGTACAACACCGATACTGATGGTTCGGATACCGGCTCAGAAGGCTCAGATACCGGTTACAACCGAAAAAACAACACCAGAAGTCGACACAACCACAACGGGAGGATGAGGAACAGAGGAGGACAAGGATACGGATGGCCCTCCTACCAAGGACCCCCACCCTTCCCTGCTCCGGCTTTCTACTATGGACCTCCACATTATCAACACCAACCCTACACTTACTGGGAATCGGCCCAACAACCAGAGCAGTCTGGATAATCGTTTCCTTTTTTAGGGAGAGGCAAAGGAACACCAAGAGGGAAAACGAAAAGAGGACAACAAGTAAAATGGTCACACCCATTGGAAACAACGAGGATGAACATGAGGAGCACGGGCCCTGCGAACAACCCCAGCACCAGCAGCCACCCAGTCTAGTGGTTAATCTGTCAGGCATAACACTATCATCAACCCAACTGACATTACTGGAGAAAGGATTAGGCTTCGTGCCTACACCAAGTTTGGACAAATTTAAACTCAGTTGTGAGTTTAATGAATTCATTTGGAAAATAAGACTGCAAGTATTTTTTGAGAACAAACCAATGATGGACACTCACAGTGGTGATACAGGCCTTCATCGGAAATCAACCTTCCCCCCTCCATCTGCCAACCTACCGGTGGAACTCCTAGCCTTCGAGAAGGCCATCCTGAAAGAAGTAGGTGAAATCGACCAAAGGACAATAAGAGTGTTCCACAACACCAGTAAAATCGAACAAGAAGCCATCCTACAATTGGCCAACGACACTAGAATCACAGTAAAACCAGCGGACAAAGGAGGAGCCATCGTACTTCAAACAACAGAGGCCTACCGCAGAGAATGCATGAGACTCCTGACAGATGAGAGGAACTACCTCCGCATCAGAGATAGCCCAACGGAACGCCTATGGGTAGAGATCGCCAGCATGGTGGAAGAGGCCACAGCACACGACTGGATTACCAAAAAAGAAGGGGATTACTTGGCTAATACCCACCCGGTTACCCCTTATTTCTATACCATACCTAAGATACACAAGTCATTAGAAGACCCGCCTGGACGACCCATCGTTTCCGGCATAGGGTCCATATTGGAACCACTCTCAGAATTCGCGGATGCCTTTTTACGCCCCTTGATACAAAGGAACAAGCACGTACCTACAAGACACTAAGGCAGTACTCTGTCTCCTTCAAGACCTACAATTTGACTAAACAACCAGCATCCTCATTGGGTTGGATGTGGAGAGCCTTTATGCCAGCCTACCTCGCAAGAAGACCCTGGACATCATTGAAGAGGTCCTCTATGAAGAAGAATGGACATACCATGCACCAAGACATCTGGGATTACAGTGCTGCAAGTGGGCCCTGACGGAAAACTTCTTCCGTTTTGAAGATATCCTGTTCCGACAACAGCACGGGACCAGTATGGGCAGTACCTTTGCCCCGAGTGTGGTGGGATTATACGTGCACCACCTCGAAAAGCACAAAATCCTGTCAGGTACGAACCCACATCGTGAACATATTCAACTTTGGAAGAGATACATCGACGATGTTCTACTGATTTGGGAGGGTGACGAGTCCAACGCCAACAAGTTCATCGAGTGGCTGAACCAACAGGACCATTTCCTAAAGTTCACACATACCATGAGTAGATCCCAACTGGTATTTCTGGACCTTAACACCTATGCTGTTGATGGCTTACTAAAAACAACCACACACGTAAAACCCACTGCAAAAAACTGTCTACTCCTATACGACAACTTCCATCCGAGACATCTGAAGGAGAACCTCCCTTTTGGACAGTTTCTCAGACTTAGGAGAAACTGCAAGGACTTCAAAGCACAAGCCAAAGGGCTATCTGAGAAACTTCTCACAAGGAAATACCCAAAAAACCTGATATCCATAGCCAAAAAGAGAGCTGAAAACAACAACAGAGAAACGCTCCTGGAGACATATCAAAAACAAATCACTGAGAAAGAAAAAAGACCTATATGCATTACAACCTTCAACATAGCGTCTGACCGTGTTACAAAAATAGTCAAAAAACACTGGCGCATCCTTAACAGTGGGAATCTGGACATCCCCACACCCATGTTCTCACACAGAAAAGGAAAAAACCTAAGAGACATCTTGGTACACACCCACCCCAAACCCCAAACCAGAAATGATAAGACCCAACAAGTACTGAATACCCTACCGATGGGCCACCACCCTTGCGGGAACTGTAGTGTGTGTCACTTGACCTCCACTACAAAGAAAGTAACTTTTAACAACAAGATGAGTTGGGAGTTACCCAAATTCACTAACTGCAATACCACAGGGGTTGTGTACTTGATCACATGCACATGTAACCTACATTATGTGGGTATGACCACCAGAAAGGTCAGCACTAGGATAGGAGAACACCGCAGCAACATCAGGTGCCACCGGGTCACCACAAAAAGGCGTCACATTTCAATGAAGTGAAAGACACCCCTAACGATCTACACTGGGAAGTGTTAGAACATCTCAAACACATTGACAATCTAGAAAAAAGATTGCTAGAGAAAGAACAGCGGTGGGTGTATAAATTGCACACGGACACTGAAGGATTGAATGATGATATCCCGTGGGGGCAGTTCGCTAAATGAATCAGGAATACATCTTCTGCCAGATTTAGTACAATGTTTGAGTATACCACCCCACTCACAATGTACCAGAAGTGAAGGTCAGACCGCACGTGATACTCACACTATCGCAAATCATAACGCTAATAACACATGGGTACCACTTCAGCTAGAATATCCAATTACCCAGGAAGGCCCCATCACCATTCCACCCACAGCGACTCTTTTGTGAACAGCAGACTGCCTAACGGTGGCATTCAGTCTCCAACTGACAACTACGGGTCTACTATTCCATACATGATATCTTACATTAGCCAGTAATCGGGCATTATTTATGACTTCCACCTAACAAGACACGAGGTTTAGTCATAACATGATGTACATACTACCTATTCTGAGAAGAGCGCAGTCCAGATGTTAAGCCTGAGGGTCTTGCTCATCAGTCTGATGTACCTCATCATCCAGGAATCTGGCATTTTTATGACTTCCCCTAACACAACGTGAGGTTTAGTCATTTCATGATGTACATACTAGCTATTCTGAAAACAGATGAACTGTTACGTTTAAGGGTCTTACGCTTTAATCAGATATACCGTTGCGCTCGCAACATAACCACTACTTTACATCGTACTTGAGTGTCTAAATTTATCCCCTTTATAAATTTATCCCCCATGTTAGTTTTATTCCTTTTTGTCCACAATACCCGACAATTTGGTCATTCGCCTAAGATGGCCCCGCTCCATTGCCAGTCATAGCGGCCTTTTTGTGAAAGACACAGTCTAGTTTTTTAATTAAGCATGACTAGGCTGGCCCGGGTCTATTTCATTCGCCCAATATGGCCAGGCTACATTGCCAGTCACAGCGGCCATTTTGTGAGTGACACGGTCTAGTTTTTGAAGTAAGCATGACAAAGCTGTTCCGGGTCTATTTAATGGCGGTAAGATGCGGTAAGATGCGGTAAGATGCGGTAAGATGCGGTCTCCAGGGGTGCCATCAGGTCATTTTCCGTGAGGAGTGCTTTGACGAAGTAAGTCCAGCCAGACCCTTTTTTGACCTTATTTCTCAGATTTCCAAAGAATTAATAAGGTTTCTAGTTTCCTTCCAGGATAAGCTAAGGCACCGGAAATTTTCTCCCCGGTCCCTATCTCATTTACCTTTATGAAACTCTAATGACCATCTCTATGTCCCCATTACCATTTTAGGGTGTGACTACAAGCCCCTCTACCCCTGCAGATCATGAGGCATATTTCTGGCTAAACAAAAGTATGTGTCATTGATATGTAATACTAAAAAAATGTTGTGATATGTTGTATGTCACATGGTGTCTTTCTTTTTTTCACGAGTGCTTTTAAACTGCAATTTGTACATAACCACTTTTCTTCACAAAGACATCATGTGTGATTGATTTCTTCCACCACAGATGATCGCACAAAATAGCTGTTAAGTACATCCACTATAGAGGAGTACATTGATCGAGATATGACGCTGCATATATATAGGGCCTGCCAGCTTGGCTGGTAGGCAGGCCTTTTAATTTTCCTTTGTTTTATTTCCTACAGATACAACGTGTCAGTGTACAACCGTATGTATTAAGTATCAGGTGAACACACATTAGGTGTGCACCCCATTGTTTTCTACTCACAGGATTCTTTAGGAGTGGTACACACGGGGCTGGCCCTCGTGTGGTCCTGAAGAAGAGCTTTAGGGGAAAGCTCGAAACATGTTGACCCAGTACTAGGGACTCCATACTCATTACAGTTAGGTCTCTCCCTAGTATTAACCCCTGATTTTAAAACATACCGACTAGGAGCAGGAATAAAATATTAACTCACTAGCTAGGTATTTTTAATCTATTTTTCCCACACCACATCACTGCACCACCCATATTTTCCTAAAACTAAGTGCTCCTACGTAGTTCGCAAGTCGCAGCACGCCTCAATCCGCAGCGGATTGAGAGGACCCCAATGATGAAGCATGCCACCGAGGAGTAACCCTGGTGGGTGAGGGGACTCTAGAAAATAATTTTTCTTTCTGGAAAGAGGGTTTTTTCACACATGTTCAGTGGAATCTCTGTTCTTCCTATGGTTAGGTTCCTAATTCCGGTATTCCAGATGTTGTGGAATGGTATCGCTACTGAGACAGTACTGTGAATAAAAGAATTAACACAACCAATAGATTTAGGTTGAGCTGCTGTTACAAACATTTTCTCCATTGGTGTAGGTGGGGGTCAGTGCTGCTACCTTGTCCTGTGGGATTTGCATTACTCCTTCTTTCTGCCATCTTTTCTTTGGTCCTTGACCTCAGGTCATACCACGTTTTATGGCATTCCTCAGTGGTCCTGTTTGTGCCACCAGCAGCATTTATGTGGTTACATATACAGGCCCAGGTGATTTTCTTGTGGCTTTTGGTACATTACAGAAGATTTCCCAAACAGTTTATCATTCTCTGCCACACATTCTTCAACAAGGCTCTCCAATTCACCTTCACTGAATTTACTTTTGCACATTCTTCTGCCATCCTCATACAATTTCTGACTTAAAACATTTATTTTTGCAGATAGGTATTGATGGACTACTCCAAAACAAGACTTCAGCTGCTCTCCTCACTTCAGAAATGGTAATTCTCAGGCTGACTTCCAGGCTAGCCTATGTCATGGCGATGCTTGCAATTTGCGGGAATTACAAATCTGAAATTTACCATTCAGTGCATTGCAAATTGAAATCTTAAAGACTCGTCTTGTAAACCGAATCTTTTTATATATAACCAATGCTGATTTGTATTTTGTAAGCCATTATTTTTCCCAAATTATGATTTATTATTTTTCATTTTGTACATCACACCCTTAGGTTGCTAAAGCCTGGATTCGTGGCCTGAGGTGTGCCCTGTGTGACCCACAATGCTTACAGAGCTGATATAACAATGTCTCTGAAAGTTGCAGGTATTTATAGACCTATGTGGCATTCTTAATGTGCATCAAAAGGGAAGATATGAATCTTTCATTGTTACAAGAACATGTTTTCAAAAGGGAAGGTAATGGAGTCCTAGAGGCTACTGCTTGTTGCAAGGCAGTATTCTCCTGAGACAAATGCTGAACCTGTTGACTTAGTGCAAGCAAAGGAATAATTTCTACAGTTGCGTCATGTTTGTTCTAGTATTACTAGGTGTTAAAAAATGTTGGCACTGCAATCTGTCAATGGCAGTTCACACCTCTTTTACATTGTCCTGGAGCAGGAAGGATAGGGGCGACTTTCCCCAGCAACCTCGCCACTGCCCTTCACAGTGACTAAAAAACAGAAAGAAGATGTTAGGGAATGGTGCTCAAAAGAGGCTCAGAAGGAAAGGAGCCACGACATAAAGATGGCACTTAAGAGAGGAAAAAGTACACAGCATAATAAAACCTCTCAGCAGAGCAAACCAAACAATACAAGTGTAAAAATAAGCAATCCGAAACAGGGAAAGAAAAAACAAATGGGAGCTGGAGTGCATGGGGCACTGATCATGACAAAGACGAAATCCTCGAAGGGTTTTGATGAACTGAAGAATACAAAACATCCCTTCATATAGTAATTAGTGCTGACAATCACAAGCATTACCTTGAAACGCATTACAGCCATGTTGTATTAGTAGTCTGCATAAGAATAAATGGTACTTCCTGTAATAAGATAGTCCTTGTCATACAGACCTCTGACGACTAGATGCCTTTATAACTAACCAAGAGGCTTAAAGTCCCTTCATTTCCACTATCTCCATTTGCAAAAGTCGAAGTATGGACCATATGGGGGTTTCTCTTGCAAAATGGCCAAGAGGTTTGTACAACACATCATGCCCTGCTCTCAATGTTGCGCCAGCATCCTTTTGGGAGAGCGTGTTCCATTGCTTTGCACCCTTAGGTCCTATGCATGATGGAATCTGCAGTTTGACTCACTCCGCTGTGACTGTGGGGTGTAACAAAAACAATATAGCCTACACCCTGCATAAGATTTAAAAAAAACAAGAATGAAACATAAAATTAAACAAAGCCTTGGTTCTGAAAGGACAGATGATCAAGCGAACAAAAAAATGACAAATAAGGCATGGAAATTGAAAATTTTGAGCAGGTTCCCAGAATCGTCGCAGAGGATTGAATCCTTTCCAAAATATCAATAAGTAGGTATACCATTAACATATTTGAAAGCACATATCTCCCCAACGTAATATTCTTTTCTTGCCATTCACAAGAGGTGTAGGTGGAGATAATCTTCCAGCAAAAAGACTGCTAAGAACAGGCTTCATTCATTTGTGAATCTGAAATTTCGTGTGCATTTGCCAAGAAGGAGAAAGGACAAATTGAAGAGCAGCAGAATAAATAATCTTTGAGATGGTAAATGGACCACAGAAATAAGAACTTCAGTTCTTCGAAATCCCCCTCCAGGACAAGAATGGAGATGACACCCAAACCCTGTCTCCAGGCCTATGCTTTTGGACTGACTGTCTTTGTTTTCATATTAGCCATCTCTTGCAGCCAAACCTTGGAGGCTTGTTAATTAGCTGGTAAGTTCTTTGGTACACTTTGAAAAGTAGAAAAAGCACAGAAGCTGCAGCAACTGACTTGTCATTTGTTATTGTATGTATACCATATATAACAAAGAAGGCCCGAATGCATAGCGTTATTGTAAGAAAACTCCGCAGATGCTAGTAAGCTTTCCAGTTATCTTGAATGGCATTGGAAAAAGCAGCACAGATAGTGCTCCAAAATTTGATATATGAGCTCTGTCTGTTAGTCTGTTGGCGATACCCTAATGACATCACTTGTTGGATTCCTAGAACTTTTCATAGGATTTTATGAAATAAATACACTGGAATCCCTGACCTGATATGATTTTCCGCATTAACCCACGAGACTGAAAACACTTCATAGAAATACTTGAGCTAATTCCAGGGCAAAAGGCAACTTGGGTAATGAGCTGAAATGAGAGATCTTACTATAAGTGGCAGTGGTTACCCTGATCACTGAACACCCTCTAGAAACTAATTGGAAATAAAATCAGTGGAAATAACATACCAAGGTGCAGAAGAGATTTCTAAAGGTCTTAGAAAACCTGCTGGAGACTGTCTTAAACACGTGTGCAAGCAGAACAGGAACCTACATGACACCTTATGTCATTCCGTAAAGACTGACACAAAAAAGACAAACAATTCCTATGTTGGTTTTCATATCACAATGTTCTGAAATAAATGTATCATGGCACACCTTCGTGATTTGTAATTGTGACTCGGGATTAGGTAACCACAATATCTTGGACACAAAAGGCAGCCACTCTTTAGCTACAGCTTCTACTAGGGTTTGTTTTAAACAAGTTGGTGGATTCTGTAATGTAAGAAATCCCTTTCTTACTGTGTCCAGAAGATATTAAACTCCCATCGAAAACAGTGGGATGAAAGAATAGATATTGATACTTCATCTTGATGATTAATCTCAGGATAGCTTCTTGACTGTATATCAACTAAATATTATGAGACCAGGAAATATTAGATATATAAATGTCAAATTGTGAAAAGAAGTAAGCCCATGTACTCTGCCTGCTATTCTGACATGGCATATTCTGAGGACTTGCAAAATTCTTTAATCTGTGTGTACTTCTCAACAATGTCTGCCCCCCAGTAAAAAATATCATCACTCTGTAACGGCATTCATAACAAGCAACTCTTCCTCTAAAGCAGAAAAATTGACCTCAAAACTAGTCAAAGAATGAATGCATAAAAATAACAGATGTTTTAATTGATCAGCATTCAGTTACTGTAGAAGAACTGCCCAAATAGCTCTACAGGAAGCATCGGGTTCCACTATAAAAGGCAGTAGGGATCAAAATGGTGCAAAATTGGGGCCATATCAAAAGCTTTATTTAGTTTACACAAAAGTTTGATTTTGCACATGAAAATACATTCCCCTTATTTAACTGCCATTCAATAGGCACAGTCCCCTGTGAAACTTTCTTAATGAAGTCTGTGGTCGGTGTATAATATGTCAAAGTCAAGGAAAAATGTAACTTCCTTAATAGTATTGGGAACCAGCCAATTTCTCACAGCTGAAATGTTATATGATCCTTGGAAGGACCTTCCTCATGTAACCAAGACATTCAACCCTAGTTACCTTAAAGACACATTTCTCTAGTTATATACAAGTTTGTGGGTTTTTAATCGCTTTGAGACCTCAGTGACAAGTTGAATATGGCAATATAAGGTGGACGAGAAATCACGTCATCCAAATAGCGAATGACTGACTGATTAAGCAAATCAGAAAAAATCTTCCCCATAAACCTTTGAAAAATGTATGGTGCATTGCAAAGTCCATAAGACACTATACTTGCAATGTCCAAAATGTGTATGGAAATTAGTCTTCCATTTGTCCCCTTTTCTTATTCTTAACCCTTTCTGCAGGGTCATCCCCAGACTTTTTTGCCTTACTCCTCCATTTTTTGCTGAATTGGGTATTGCTGGCCTTAGGACTCTGCGCACTTTACCATTGTTCTAGTGCTAGAGTGCGTGTGCTCTCTACTCTAAACATGGTAACATTGGTTTCTACCCAATTGGCATATTTAAATTACTTATACACCCCTAGTAAAGTGGCACCACAGGTGCCCAGGTCATGTAAATGAAATGCTGCTAGTGGCTCTGCAGCACTGATTGTGCCCCATTAAACATGTCTCAGGCCTGTTATTGCAGCCTGTGTGCGCAGTTTGTAAACTGCCATTTTGACCTGGCAAAGTAAACCTTTTGCTAGGCCAAAGACATCCTTTTTCATACATATAATTCACCCCTAGGGTAGGCCCTGGACAGCCACAAGGACAGGTTGCAGTGTGTTTAAAAAGTTGTATATGTACTGTTACATTTTACATGTCCGCTTAGTGGAAAACTCTTACATTTGTTTTTCACTACTGCAAGGCCTACCTCTCTCATAGGATAACATTGGAGTTGCCTTATTGCATTTTACATGTGTAATTTTGAAATGGTAATAGGCAATCAGTCCATGTTTGCTGTCTCTGGATTCATAATTTAAAATCCTAACATGGTGAAGTTGGATTTTGAATAACATTTTTGAAAATGCCACTTTTAGAAATTTGGCATTTTCCTGCCTTAGTCATTTACTGCATGTAGACTGTATCTGGGTCACATGACTGGGTGTAGTTGACAGTCGAGCTTTGTGTTTTCTTCCTAGACAGCCACACACAATAGGGAGATTAGGTGTACCTGGATGGGCCATCACTAGCAGGATGGGAGGGAGGAGCAGGGCACAACCCCACTTGCATCTGAATAGGCAGTGTCCTGCCTCCACACAAAGGGCTGCATACCCCTTGTATTTAATCTGGAGCTAGGACAGGGATGGCAGGAAGCCTTGGGATTTTGAAGGGAAGCCTCTAGAAGCTTCACCACCACTTCAAGGGCACAACTGAGTATAAATACTGGACCTCAGGCACCAACTCTTCAGTACACGTCTGGACCTGTGGATACTCTGCCAGGAAGAAGGACTGCTGTGCAGCTGCAATGATTACCACTCTACTGGACTGCTGCTCTAAAGCAACTGCTGTGCTGACCTGCTGTGCTCTTGCCTGGGGAAGGCAAACCTGACCTGCAACTTCAACTTGAAGCCAGGACCCCAGAGTGACTTCAAGGGCTTGTCTTCTGGCTTCCTGATCTGAGCCTCAGGGGCATAAAAGACTCTCCAACATCCTGAACCAGCCCTTGGATCGAGCTGCAGTAAGTACCAGACCCCCAAGTGGCGCCTCTCAGGTTCTGGACCTTGGTGTGGCTCACTGGTGCTGGAACCAAGTTTTTTGGGCTCTTTGTGACCATGATCAGGCCCGTTCGCACTGAGTCCTCGACGCTCACACTGCAAATCAGCGAGAAGCTCCATCAGCCTGGCTATTTGCACCACAGCATTGACTGCTCGTGGGGACCACCACCGCGAATCTCCAGCAATGCCCACCTGTGACGCTGGCCGGCTCATCACATTTCACTGACAACATCCCACGACACTCTGCTCTTCGTGGCCTTCTCCAATGCGAAAGGGACTCTTGGCACAAAACTTGAGAAGATAAACTTTCAGCAGTACTAATCTGAAACTGTATCCGACCTGCTTTCCATTGCATTGACTTTGACCCACTCCAGCAACAATTGGTGCTTTGTACTTTCAGGCACTATGCTACACTTTATTCATTAAGAATTCATAACTCCGGTTGTACTGATTGGATTTTTGTTGTTTTGGTCTTATTTTATTTATCTTATTTATTACATTTGGTCTATTTTTCTAACTTGGTATGGGATCTTTTTGGGTGGTGTTGTCACTGTTCTACTGTTTGAAGTGTTGCACAAATACTTTACACATTGCCTCTAAGTTAAGCCTCACTGCTCTGTGCCAAGCTACAAAGCTAAACAATTCAAATAGAGAATATATAGAATTTTCACCAGAGATTATTCAATGAAGATAGCTAACGTTAGAAACACCCTACTACCACAGTTTTTCTCAACATTCATATAAGAGTATAATTTTACAATGTCACATCACAAAATACATTTTTCATTTTTCATAAATGATAAAATCTCTAGTATTACTATGCGAAATTTCAAGATTGTATCTAGTTTCTACACTTTTTTGCACCAACTTTTCTAAATGGAGCATTTAAACAGAAAGCATTAGAAACATTAGTCCACTTTATTAATAGCATAATCCATCAATAAACATTAATAAACAAAATGTTTGTATGAAACTCTTTTAGTGCAACTCGTTTATATGTATTAGTATCACTTTATATGTATGTTTTCTTCATCTTGCATTTTAAAGCACACTTTTACAGTGCTTCTACTACACTAGTCTCATTTTCATGTGTCACTGTGTCTAGCGTGCGCAAAGTACACTTTCATCTTTCCATGTCTTTAATTAATAAATGTGTTGTGTATTATGAATTTTAAAATCGTGCTACATCAATAGTCTTTCAAAACATTCTGTTCAGGGTCAGATAATTAATACATTCTACCAAAGGTTTATTTCTTTTCAGGAATAACATCAATAGATACTTGTACTCCTAAGAGGGAGGCAAAAAATTACAATATATATTATTTTTAATCTCATGGAATTAGTGCTATCTAGTAGGAATGTATGTAAAAATCTTAGGTGTGGTGTGAATGCTATACATATGAAAATAAACCAGAATCCCAATATTGAACAAATAGGTCTTTATAGTCCAGCTGATATATGAATTGTAAGATTACTGTATAATGAAGTATAGTTATTAGGTCAAAAGAACAAATTTCAACATGAGTTTCAATGGGCACTTGTAGTGAAATTGTTCTTTCAGTAACATTTTCTGACCTTAAAACATATCCATTAGCTGCATGGGCAATATCAGCATATTTTTTTGATACTGTCAGTATATTATTCTTTAGGCTCAAATCAGATCCATAAACAATCTAGTAGCTCCAGAATCAACCATGGTAGAAACAGAGATGTTACTGTCTAAAGACCAGGGGAGACATGCTTGAAGCAACAGTAGGGAAGAAGATGTGCTGTTGGCAATTGAAGGGAGCAGATAAGAAGAAGTACCTGCGCTCACTTCTCTTGTTTGAGGCAAGTGTTTGAATGTCCCTGTCTCTTTAGAGAAAATTGGACCGGAATGAACCATGTGACACTTCTTACCACAATGCATACAAACCCTTGATCTCTTCTTCTCTTACGTTCTTCGTCAGAAAGAGAATATCTTTTTGCTTCTAGTTGCATTAGTTGTTCTGTAGGTTCAAGAATGGCTTCAGAACGTTTATGAATTGAATGCCTTACCACTGAAAAGCAAAATGGCTGTCATCTTTTCTTCTCATCCTTTCATTCCTGTAAACAATGCTCAATTCGTAGTGCTATATCCATAAATTGTTGTAAAGTCTCCGGTCTTGCTACTCTAGCCATATCATCCTTTATCTTCTCTTTTCAAACTCGGTAAAATAAAGAACGCTGAATCCTTTCGGACTAACCCACTTCTAAATAGTATTTGGACATAATATCGAATCATTCATATCAAGCTACACAAATATTGAGTTTACAAGAATATCTGTGTTTTTAATATTGTTTACAAGAATATCTGTGTTTTACATATCGTTTTCAAGCATATAGTTGTACAAAATGTTGTTTTTTAATTATCTTTATGTGTTTTGGTTCATATTTTAATTGTATATGTTATATATTGCATGTATAATTGTTGTTAATATTTGTTAATATAGTTTTTAATTTTGAGTTATTTACAGTTTTTTATTTCATTGTTAATAGGAATTTATAGTGTCGTAGCTGGTTTTGTGGTTTGCAGGGGTACAGAGTGGGAAGTTAATTAAATAATTATTAATTTATTACTAATTATTTTAATTGATAATTAAT